>JAWWMP010000116.1:30665178-30880603 GCA_035047865.1 Dendrocincla tyrannina | reverse complement strand
GAGGTGGAACCAAGGGAAGTTCTGGGCATGGACATATCTTAGATTGGATACAACCTTTAGATATGATAATTGAGTAGAGTTATAAAATTAGTATGCTGCCACGTAGATGGGGGGAAGACCTCAGAAGAGCTCTGCTTGCAAAAGGGTGGGTTTCCCTCTCTTGCTCTCCTGAGGTGGGGGGAGAAGATGTTTCCCTTCCCTTGTTCTTCCGGACTGGACCTTGGGAACCTCAAGTCCTGCTTGAAGGAAGATGAGACCGGTAATGGGAACTGGGTACCAGCAAGAGCTGGAGTAGCTTAGCTGCAGGAATGCAACTGCAAAAGGGAGTTTCTCCATGGTTTATAGTGGGTTGGGAGGTGAAATGACATGGGCCCAGAGGTTGCAAGAGTCATGTTCCCAGCCTGTAGGTGAAAGGGTTTTTTCACCTGTGAGGGACGGGTTGTTGTCCCTTGTCTGCTTTGGTAAGACATAGCAGAGTGGCTCAGGGTGTTAGGCTGGAAACAGCTGGGAATTAAATGAAAGGGACGCCTTTCGGATTAATTTACTCTGCATGTTTTGAAGCGGTGGTGCTTGGAGAAGAGCTCACGTGGTATTCCTGAGGCCGTGAGTTCATCCTATCACCTGTCTTTTCTATCTGTTACTTATCAACACGTGTTGTACTCTTTTACACTTTTTATACTCCTTTATATTCTGTACCCCAAAACCCTATAAGCAAAAGAACTCTTCTCTGCTTTACCCACATAAAGTTGTCTTGGAAATTTTTTTTTTCCCCTTTCCTTATGGCAACACCATAAGGAAAGGAGCCATGATGGAAAGAGGGCAGTGTCTACTGCTGAATAGAAAGCTGTATAGAAGAATATAGATATTTAATATAAAAATTATTAGCACTAGATATTTTCTAAAATTTTTGTATGATAATATCTCTTTATGCAGATAATATAGCTGTCCACAATACTGTATGCAAAACTGAAGACATATTTCTGATTCTTACTTTGCATTATAATATTTGATTTTGGGGTTCAACAGCAGTTTTTCAACAGCAGATTCCAGTTGCACAACTTTGAGATATTAGGAGTATGTTTGAAGTGGTGAGCATTTATCTTGTTTTTCTTTTGGGCTCTCAGAAATTAACTTTCCTTTTCAGGTAACAAAACTCCCTCTATTAGTGCCCACATCACCCTTTAAAAAAAGTATAGCATACAACCAACACAAACACTGAACAGAAACTGAGATCTAATTCAGTGACAGACAATACCCCAGTGTAAACACAGGCAGCACTGAGGAGTCTTCCCACTATGAGCCATACAGAAGGCACTTAGACCAACTCATCTAATTGCAGGCACTTGAGGTTGCTTATAAAGAGAGAAAGATTGATCTCCAGAGCATGTTCATCTTTCCTAATGTCACATAACTGAAAAGTGTTGGAAGGAATCTAGCAAAAGCTACCATCCACCTGCCTGTTCTTCTCAACTGGATGCAGCATCTCTAGAAGGCAATTCCTCTACACCTTTCTAAAGAACAGAGACCAAGACAGATCCTTTCTAGATCTGGTATTATGCACGAAAGTAAAGATGGTTTACATCCATGGCACTGGTCCATAACATTTTATAATGCAGAGTGTGGACATCATCATTTCCATAGCATAGCTTGTTTTCTTGTTGCTTGCCTTCCCTACAATCACTTAGGCATGGATCAAATAGAGATGTTAAGACTTGACAACAAATGCTTCTACAAAATACTAGACAGCTAACCAATTCAAATGAGAACCGTAACCTAAGTCCAAAAGGAATTTCACTACTTCCACTAGAGATGTGGACACAACCCTTTAACCAGGAAAACAAATAAAACCATATAACTTAATTTATCCATTTACAGATAAACAATAGTGCTCAAACTTTTGTATTTTGAACATATTTAATTTCTCAAATGAAAATTAAAAAGGTTTTCATCAGGTAGCTGTTAAGTCTGAAGAAATCCCATTCCTACTTCAGAAACAGTAGAATCTTGGCTAACTAAATTGTTTGCTGCAAATTATTTATTTAGCTGCAGGCACAGCCTAAATATTTGCCCCAATTCACTGGACAATCTCTTAGCACCTAAGGGAATCTTCCACCAAAGCTATTAAATAAGTATTAATCCATGCTTTGCCTCTAATTAAATGTCATCTAAGTTATCTTATGTGCATTAAGGGCAAAGGATGATACAGTTTTGACTTCAGATAATTAGATGCCTTCTGTTAATTATGCCTCGAGACAGGCTTTGATTCAGAAATCTTATGCTGCTGTTAATGTTTCAGTCTTCCTGATCTGTCCCACAGAAAGGGAATATGTCACTTCTAGAAAAGTGATTCCTAATACTAGAGTGAGGGGAGGAAGAGCAGAATTCTGGGCATTTGTTTTATAAAGCATCTTAATATGCAAATATCCCCTGACAGTGTGCTACTTTAAAAGGTTTATACATAAGCTCTGCTTGAAGCAAAATGTAAAAGTCCTTCAGTTACATTTTTTAAAACATTTAGTGCAAGTGGTTCCGTAAGTATCCCAGGGCTGATTACTTTTAATAATTAAAATCATACAAATGAGGCTAGTTAACCTTGTATTCAACTATATCTACTAGTTACCTTGATGTTTTATTCCTAATAGCCTTTTGGGTGACCAGTTATTCCATGCGTATAGTATTCCCAATTTTTTTAAAAAATATATGCTATTATCCTCTCAGACAGAACTGTGCTTTGCTTTTTTCCAAGTTTGGTCTGTCAAATGACGTTGATTTTTATCCATTAAGTCCCATACCTGACCTACAGGTCATGCAACTCTTAGTTCAAAATTAAAGAATTACAAAATGTACAGTTCTGTAATTTATAAGGAGATGCAAGTATGATCATGTCTTATTACCCTTTTGTGTTGTGCATGCTGTTAGACCATGATTCACCAATATTTTTTGAAGAAAAAAATCAAAGCACTCTTCTATTCATAGAGGTCCTTTCTGCTATCCTTAACACCTCAGCTATCCTGACTTATATTCAGCTCCTGAAGGGAATGTAACTATCATTAGTCAAAACACTTTTATTAATTTTGCACATAATTTTGCAGTTACCTATAAATTTCTAGACCTACTAGCACCCAGCTCTGGCAAAGCAGATCTTGCAAATTTAAGCAGGAGGCTTAGATACATGGCACTGTCTAATAAGTGCTCTCCCTGCTGTTTTTGGGGAGACTACTTCTTTAGATTCCATGCTTTGCTTTACTGTCGTTCTCTTTTAATTCCTCCCTCTAAATAATTCCCTCCCTCTCAATAAGCTTAATGAATGTATCTATCTGGGAAATTGTAACAACATAATATACAGTGACTTCATATCATAAAGTGGTTCACTTTCCATGTTCATGAAGTTATCATGTATTAATGGTCTTAGATCATTAGGTAGTAGCTTCTGAATTGAGAGCTACTTTCATTTCCACCCTTCAACAACAAAAGTCTACCACTACTATATGTATATCTTGTTAAATCTAATGCTGGCAGTTCTCCACCAAAACAGAAGCCAGAGCCAGAGCCAGAAACAGTAAATTAACAAGCTGAACCTTAATTTTAAGGTTTCATAGGCTACCAGAATTATTAATCTTCAATTTAAAGCAAAAAAAAAGTAATTTAATTGAAAAATCTTAGATCTGACTTCAGCATTATTTTTTGCTAACACTCAAGCCTTCTTTGAAAGAAAAATATTCTTTTCTTACTTTCTTAATACAATTTAAAAGTAAAAATTTCTGCCTGTGTCAGCAAATAAAATATATCCCCATTGACAGAAAATGTTGGCAGCAAGATGAAAATAGAGTTGTTCTTTTCTATATTAATGGATCTTGTTCTTTGGAGTCTATAAGTATAGTTGTGGATTTTTACAAACAATCTGATAACTATGCAGAGAAGTGTATAGATCACAGACACAACAGGAACCTACAGTGACTGTTTGGGGTCCTATGGCACAAAACATCCCCTGTCATCTAAATTTGAGACACCTTTCTCTTAGTGTTGTACTATAACAATAGGAGACAACTCTGTATTATCTGACTAATGTTTGAAAACATAAAAGACTGATCCAAAATGTACTCAGGTCAGTGAGCCTTTCTGTGTGCCCTCAGGCCTTTTACTAACCTGTGTTGTCCACTTCCAATTGATGGATTAAATCACTTTCATTACACATGCAGGCATAAACTAACAAATCAGGCACGCAGCAAACTAAGAAATTAAACTTATTGCAGCTTGCCACTACCTGTTTTTCCTGGATGCAGTGATTTCTTATACTGATAAACTGTAGATATAAAAATGCTCATGGACAATAGCAGGGCACATGTGGAAAAAGGGACTTTCTGTTCTGACAATTAACTAGATTTTTCAAATATTTTGCAGATATATTTTCAATGCATACAGAACCTTAACTCTGGATGCTATTTGCTCAGGTACTGTAAAACTGTACTCCAGGTAAGAAAAACAAACTTCTAAGCAGAACTACAAATTCATAACCCATCTGAAGTTATGCCAAGTATGCTCAAACATACACTTTTCTGAGTACGTGCCTTTCATGATCTTGAGACTGTATGAGTAAGTAGAGATAGCCTCTCTTCCACTGTGTTTTAGATTGGAGGGCTCCCTAGCCAAAGTTTTGGAACATCCAGAGCTTTGGAACATTAAACGCATGGAAGGAATAAACAGTCTTGTGCTAAATCAAAATAGTGAAAACACAACAGAAGCAAATATATTTAGTAATTATTTCTGACAGACAGCATCAATAACCAAACCTGCATGCTTTAACTTCTTAAAATATATTACCTCTAATTCTTGAGAAGACCCCATAGTCCACTCATTTAAAAAAAAAAAAAAAAAGGGAAAAAAAAAGGAAAAAAGGTTCTATCAAAGAAGTTTAAGAATCTCAAGTCAATTCTCAACATAAAAAAAAAAAAATCCACTGCACAAAGAAGTTACCAAAACTGGCTCTAGTGAGCAATGACTGAACAAACAGGGCCTTGAACTTCTCCACATCTGGTATGAAAAACCATCAGTGGGACACTGTCAGGAAACTTAAAAATCTTTGAAAAGTACCGTAATGTGTCTGTTATGTTCCTATACAGTCACAACACCAAGCGTGACAGAATTTGAACGTAGCTCTCAGGCACATGGTGTGATACCTGGGGTTGTTCTGTGCAGAGCCAAAAGCTGGACTTTGATGATTCTTGTGGGTCCCTTCCAACTCAGAATACTCTGAGATTCTGTAAATAAAAAAACTGAAGCAATCAGAGTTGTTAATCAAACTGTATGCATAATTTTTATTACTTAATACTCTGAGCCACATTGAAGTCAAATCTACAATATCTGATTATGACTCCCAGCTGCTAGTGTGTGTGTTCTGCAACCAGCACTTGAATGCAGCTGCTATGAGTAACTAATTTGTCTTACGTTGACCCAGTAAGTTATGAATGGCATTTACATCACTAACACTTCCTGTACAACCACACTGACATAGATATTTGAGCATTTCATATTTTGATTTTCCTGAGTGATTTTCAGTTTATCTAAAATTTCTGTGATATTTCCTTCAACTTCCTCTAACACAGACATTGAAATATCCTTCAGTATATAAGAAAAAATCTACAGTGATACTAATTTGCAACATATCTGATTAGCATTTAAAATACTCCAATACTTTTTACTCCATTAACCTTGACATAAATTATAGTAAGTAGTCTCTGTGTGACAGGAGTTTTAATTTAGCACTACATCTCAAGTTACATACGTCTTTAAGTCTGACATAGAGCCTTTCTTCTTGCCAGTTCCTTTTATCTTGAGGGAAAATCAGACAGGCAGTAAAGCCAGGTCTTACCACGTAAACAAAGAACGGTGTTCATAGCATCATTTTTGCTAAAGCAACTACTGTGATACAAATGACTTAATTTTGTCTTCCAGCATCCATGTCCATTTCTAGCTTTTAGACTGAGCTACTAGACAAAACTCTGAAGGTAAAGAGTTTTGTACTTCATATTTCACTAACCTCTGAAATGATGCCTGCTTTTTTGACTACTGAGACAGAGCTGCAGGCTTGAGAGCATATAGCAGAATATCAGCTGAACCAGAAATTGTTTTATTCAAACTATTACTTACTTCTCTCAAGACATCTGTTAGTTCCTATATTTTACAGAAGTCTTTCCAAGTTCCTCTTGCTGAGCTATTCCATGGATTTTATATGCAGGGGTTATCTACCACAGTTTCTTTTACCTCATTCCCATGTCTTCAGTACAGTTGGAAGCAGAAAGCTTTTGAAGCTTTGATTTACATATTTAGATCAAAGTACCATAATAGCTCTCCAAAGTAGTTATGAAAAAAAAGAAAAAAAAAAGAGAGAGAAATGGAGTTATATCCCATACCTTTCTACTTTCTAGCTGGCAAAGCACAGCACACCTAACCTGGAACTTGCTAGAGCCAGAGAACCTTTTCAGTCATTTGGGATTAGATGTAGTGAAAGTAACTCGTGTATAAACTAGTTTGCATTATGCCTGAACCACTTTGATTTGGCTTTGGAGAAACATATTTCATGAGTAGATTTTCATAGTTTGAGCCTGAAAAGGCAGTAACAGATCAGTTAAATTGTCACACAACACTCCAGCAAAAGAAAATGCATCAGACCCACTTATCTTTTTAAATATGCAATCTGTGTGGGAAAGAACACGTTGTACTCATGCAGCATTACGAAATCATGTTTTTAAAAGAATATGGAAATGTACTAGTTTAATAGATTGCTTTTAAATTATAATGGGCTGTCCCTTTCAAATTAAGGGGTTTAAATGTTGAGTTGCTGTTACAAAGGGTACTGCAAACTGAATAAGCCTACACTAGCATTCAGCCAAAGTATGCTCGGAGGGCCAGCTCTCCAATGGCCTGCGGGGTTCACTCCATTTTCCCTCATGGCTACTTAGGGAGGCAGTATCAGAGGTTTCCCTCCCTTGCTGATGGTTGTCTCCTGTTGGAACAACTATACAACATTGCCATCTGCTGACTGTCCTTTTTTATTACAATACTGACAAAGCCCAGCCTCGTGCCGCCCTCCCCCACATCCCCCTCCCCATCTCGCCCCAAAACTACTCTAGAAACCAGCAATTTATATTTAAAGAAATTCTGAATATTCGTATTTTTTTTTAAAATAAAAGTGAAGAAAGGAACTTCTCAGAGTGGTTATTTTTTCAGAGGACCTAATTTCATATACTTATGTGTTATCATGATGTGGTATCTTATGGGTATCTTAGACATGAGCATCTTAGGGTACACAAGAACCATTCCATAAGTCACATGGAGCCTAAGATCTCCAGTTTGCCAGAAAAGAAAAAAAAATTAATTTGCCATGACTAATTGCTGTTGTTCATTGTTTTAATATCTTGATATGAAGTAAATCTGTCTAAACAAACCAAGAGTTCTTCCCCGAAGCTCTCTGGTGCAGTATGCCTGCTAATTTCTTAAGAAACAAGTGACAGACTTCTGTCTTTTCCTTTTAGGTAACAGTGCACAAGGCTGGTGAAAATTTTCACAGGAAAAATAATTATTTCAAATATGTCAATCAATTTAAAGACAGACAACAGCTGTACCTGTTTTTCACAGGGTTTTTCAGCTTTCCTGTGACTTCTTGGCAGGTCTGTTTTATTCTCAATGTAATTAATTAGTTAATTTGATGTCCTTTCAGTACATATGACTCTACTTCAGAGGACGGAAAGTTTGGAGAAATGGCTGACCTTTTAGATGCTTAGTCAAACATAAACCTTACATGAAACTGCTGTTTGCCCACCATTAAGAGTGACATTATTCCCTACTCATGCTGACTGTACTTTTAGCTGCATAGAATTACCTAGTCTCTTCACACAGCTGGAACACTCGTCAGTGTAACCAGTGACAAGGACATGTTAAAGTGCCTTTATTGAAATCCTATGCTATTTCTAACTGCACAACTACCAATAGAAAAGGAATACTGTTTGTAAATGCTGAATGCACTAATCCTGCAGAAATTTGCAAGCGTCTAGTTTATAGCTCAAGTGGCCCTCACACAGGCCTCTCTCAATATGCAAATTTTAGCACATAAACAAAGCTCTGCAAGTTCTATACCTTGGATTGCACAGTACTCAATACAAGCCTGCCTCTCACTGTTTGCTTTGTAAAACAGCAATGACTATGAGAGTTTAACCAATAATGATGGAGCCTAGTGAATTACCAAAAAAAAGGTAATAACTGTACTCTGCAAACAAATATTCATGTTAATATTTGCCATTTTATTAAGAACCAGTTACTTGGTAACAAGAATCATTCACAGATGTCTTATTCAGTCTTGTCTTAAACTCAACCTTCCTGTCTCTGTTTGACATGTGTTCGCAGCTATGGTCATTTATACATCCCGGTGAATAATCTGCAGTAATGCAGCATCTAGAAATACGATTTCAAAGGGAATCAGGACTGTCCTCTCTCTCCCCCTTTGAAGTTACTAGGCATTTCAGCATTCATCTCAAGAGCAAATGATGCCAACTTGGTATACTTGAAAATCCCCCTGAAAACCTTTCTGTTTCTCCAGGCCGAGAAACAAACAAGTTAAAAATAACGGTGCTGCTGTTAAATGTATATTTGCTTACAAATCCCCAAATTTGTAGCATGAATACAGAATAACCCCTGTGCCTGTAGATCATCATCTGGCACAGTGAGGTTCAGTCTACAAGACTCATATTGCAGGGGCAGAGGCTGGACACTATGGTGAACATAGAAGCACCAAAACTAGGCACATATTTTGTTCTCAGAGGATAAAATAAAGACCACCAAAGGTCAATATCTCGGTGTTAAAAGGTCCCTTGTGGTAGTACCTGGACACTAGCACTTCTTAAGAAACCTTACCAGCATATGTTTAGAATTGATGAATTTTTTCCTGTATTATTCTAAGAGTGTTTTCCTTTATACACACCACCACAGTACAAACCACTGTTTCTTTCTTCCCAGTCTCTAGGATGTTAATTTCTTCCCATTTATCAAAAACTTTACACCTCGTAGATTCAAGCTGTTCTGAAACAGAGAGTAGGTTTTTTTACTCTTCTCTTTGTCTCGTATCTGCTGCAGGTTTCGAGAAGCAAAAAAAAAAAAAAAAATTATACATGCACAATTCAAAGGACAAAGCTAGCAATGCAAAGCAAATTGCCATCTAAGACTGTCCATAATACTTTTGGTAGGTGTACCCAAATACAAGTTTGAGTTAATCAAAGCAGTACAGACTAGGAGCACACACGATATCGCCCCCAGTACAGCTGTTACACACACTCACTGTACCCACACTTAATTTCCACCAGGAAAGGAACAGTAGCATGTGGGCTATGCCACTCACCTTTCACAGTCACTCCAATCAGGACCCTTTAGCACCTCTTGCAAAAATAGTCAGGGTCTAGATACAATGGGAACATAGCCAAGGAAGAAATCACTGCATCCCAGCACAGAGAACAGAAAATAGCATGCAAGGAATAGAATAAACATGTTGTACTCCCTTGGGAAAGTCCAGAAAATGCACTTCATAATTTTGTAGGTCAACTTCACTGTCACTTCACCCACTTACCTCACTACAAGAAATCAACAATGTGATGTTACAGGATCCTATATGTCCAGCTCATGCTCCTCCTGTCCAACCAAGGTCTTATTTGAGTCAAAGATCTTTTCAGCTTTTCACAGATTGTCAGCAAGCTTGTCTTCAGCCTGTCAGTGTCCATGCTGCTGCAGCCAGAGCTGTATTACAGGTTCCTCATCTAGGGAATAAGGGGAACTACATGCACAGGCTAACAGTGCCCTTCACTCCAATGATCTGTACTAATACAAATAAACTACTTTCTTCCCTGATGACAGTGCAGCGGAAGATCCTCCTGCTTTATCTGTCTCCTACACCATGGTTCACCTCTTGACATTTGTGTGTAAGGGAGGCTATGGCGAATGGAAAAGCAGAGTGCAGGATTACACCTCCAAGGCTCTGCAATTGCAGAGGGGAAGGAAAGAGGGAGAGAAGGCACCAGTGAAGGGAGTGAGAACACAGAAAGGAAGAACTGGCCTTTCTCTGCTGTGCGAGAGCTCCTGATGGTGCTCCCTGACTTGTCTGACTGCTGTGGTGAGCAGGTCAGGAAAATTCTCTTGACTCAGAGGCTGCCCTCAAGCTGGGAGAGGCTTTCAGAGCTCGCAGTAGTTCATTAACTGCATTTGCAACATAACAGCTTTGTGCCATGCTGTCAGATACAGGACTAGGTGCTGCACTGAGTAATTATGACATTTCAGCAATTGAAGACTACCTGATGTGACCCCAGGACACCCAAATTTGCTACTCTCCAAGCAGTTTGTCATGGGCAGCCAGCCCTGCTCTTCCTCTGTGCTCTTCCTCCCTCACTGTCTGTGACACGGTGTCAATGTGCAGTCAATAGGTCTGGTGGCGGCCAACAGTTTTGATGGAAAGGGAGGCAGGCTGGAGGAAGAGAGTGTGAGCCAAACTTGAGTGATGCACTGCCTCATGTGGGGAAAGGGCATGACCATGCTTCCTGCCACTCCCTGTCCCAAAAGCTAATGGCTACTAGCCTCTCAAAAATGCTGTCATTTTGTGTGAATCACTATAAACAATAGAGAGCACTCTATCCTCACTCTGTGGGTAAGGATAAGCTACTAGTCCTGTAAGAACCTGACAGAAATGTTACCTGAAGAGAAGAAAGTAATGCCTTCTGGTTTAGAAAATATTAAGAAAATCTTTATTCTGTTTTAAAAAACATGATCAGATCTCCATTTTTTCCCTCTGGGAAAATTAACTTGGATTGAACACAAAAATCCAAACAAAACCCAACCAACTAAATCCCTCTCACCCCCCAAAAACACAAAACCAGCAAACAATATTTGTAGAGTTTTGTTCCTTACAGTGCCAGCACGTTAGCACATTTGGCCCAAGTTTCTTGGCTAAGGCTTCTAAATACAGCTGTAACACAAAAAGAAGAACAGCAACATTTGCATCTTTCTGACTTGGCTGGTTTTGATTCCTCAATGTGTAATTGAGGAAGGTAGGGAGGGGAATTTTGAAGCTAACTCTGTTAGTAGTGCTTAAATTAGTACCTGGTAAGGAAGAGAAGGGGAGAAACCTTTACCCATTGTTGAAAAGGTCTTTAGCTCATTTTCTGCAAAACCATTCCTTAGGTATGCCTTGGCCTGGAGGACTCTGTTTGTTTTATTCATTAGTCCTGCGGGAGATCCAGAGCCAATGACTGATTTTACGGTTATTTTAGTGGTTGACTGCAAAGCAATGGAATTCAAACTCTGTACCATGCTGTAGAAACAAACATAATCAGAGCAGCTGCATACAGGCATATGTTCATTGACAGGAAGACAGCTACACTAGAGAGGAATATGGGCCAGTTTAATTGCTGGGAAAAAAAAAAAAGCCCACAACTATAGCTGCTTTGACTGTTTAAGCATTGCTCCTACAGAAGGCATGTTTGCAAAAGTAAGTTGGATGCCAGTGGCAGGGCTGTCCATGATGAAGCTAACAACTGCTCTCAGCCTGGAGCAGAACACTGCAACACCAAGGTATTACACAGAAAGATTTAGATCTTCCTCTTTTCTCAAATGTAGGAAGCATTTTACTTCACCACTTGAACTGCTATTTTCTTATTTACTACATTATAATTTGCTAACTGATATGTTCTCATGCTCTGGGAGAAAACTGTGCTTTCAGAACAGGTTTCCAATGAAGTTATATAATGCAGATGCACTACAGTCAGAGTAGGTGTACTTTATCCTGATGATATTTCACAGGATTTTCTTGTTCATCAATCAGTCAGCCTTTTTTTTTTTTCCTAACTCTTCCACAGCTTTCCAGATTTAGGTATTTTTTCTTACTCAATCTTACTGATCAAAGGCCTTATGAAAAGACACTCCTTTCTCAAGCACTGCATAAATAGACTGTAAACCTCAGTGCTGTTCCTGAACCAAAGCACTGAGCAAGCATTAAAGAGGGACTTGACTATTGTATGAATAACTAGAGCATTCAGGACTGATACAGGGAAGGTTGAAAAGAAGATTAGGAAGGGCATGTGAAAGCATATGATTCAGGGCTTAACCTCCTCATCATAAGCATGAAATTCAGTTGTTATGTTTCTGCCAGCTGAAGAATTTCATATATCCTCCCCCGAAACATCTCCAACATTTGAGAAAGTCTCCCACTGACACCTACTGGTTTCAGATAGGGCCAGGAGTGAAAGAAGCATAAAAAAGATGTTATGTACCTTATTTCATTAGATGCCATCATATTTTGATCACATTAACAGGAAAAATCTCAAGAGCTGAGGTAATTTTTGATTGGTTTTCCTTCCAACCCTTTAGGACACCTTATTGCCATAATTTGTACCATATTTTTTTTCTGCTCAACTCAGAACTGTCCTATCACTCATCTGTTTTATCTTCTGCAGTCTGGCTCATCCGTAGCACTGTTTCTAATTAATTCTTCAGTTTAGACTGGAACAAAAAAGAACAGTTTCACAAATATCTTTTCAAGATCACTTAAAAGGTAGAGGTAAGCAAACAGTTGCCAGGTATAATGAAGATTATTAAACATTCCCAGAGGTCAAATATTGCTCTATCAGGGCAGAGAAAAATTGAAACTCACTGAATTACCGTAAAGTGACTCCAGATTTGAATTCTCAGTGATGAAAAGGGAGAGAAGAATTGACTATCTGTGAGGAGCTGACAGGATTCAAACAATCACTCTCTACTGCACTAAAACTGCATCTTTTTTTCCTAAGAGGAAACCTCTTGTTCACTAAATGAAAATCCTGAAGCAATTACACATTGTTACATACTTAGTGGGGTACATAGATGTTACTGCAACATAAGTGGACAGCTTAGTTCTCTGCATATATTTCTATATTCTTTCTTCCTCTCCCATCATCAGATTTCAAAAATCCTACCAGATTTTCTAACATCTACTAACCAATGTTATTTTTAAAAAGACATCAGTCTTTCTGTAAGAAAATCTTTTCCTCTTCCTACCCTCCAAGGATGGTTTTGCTATACATAGAAAGGACTACACATGGTCAGAGTAAAAATGCAATCTTAGGCTCCCAGTAGCAACTAAAGACCTAGATTTTGATTATTAGTTTTCATGCAAAGCTATCAAGTTGACATTAGGATAGCACATGTTCCTAGATTTCGCTGGAAATAGACTGCTATTCAGAACCAAACATTCTTAGGGGACATTGGATTTTTATACCTATAATATAACAACCTCTCAAGAACTGTTTTAGATAGTTTTGGGATGTGTATCATTATTTCTTTTCAACACTTTGGCAGAAGATAAAATGTCATATTTTTCCTCTTTATCTCTAAAATATTTATAAAAGCTTGCACAAAAAACTATCTCTGAATAGCCTAGATAAAATTTGCATGTGTGTGCTCTATAAATATTCCATACTACACATCATGATCCATCTTAAATCTTCAGTTTGACGATTCCACAGTAACACATCATGAATTCTCTCTCTGTAGACAAGGATAGACATGCAAATTACCGGTTCACTGTTAATCATCTTCCTTCTCACAGTAACAAAAACTAGTGAACATGAGTCTCTTTCACATTCCAGTATCTTAACTGAAGAATCATCCAAACTACATTTTCAAAGCACAGTGTAAATATTGTAAAATATACACATGAAATACACTGGGGGGAAAAAAAAACCAAACAGTTGTAAATATATCAAAGACCTCTCGAGTCATCTAGTTAGGTTAACATTTACAAGAAAAAGAGATGAGTAAGAACGGGAACCAGCACCTTAGTGAAAGAGTAACTTGGTAATTCTTCAGGTCCAGACAGTGAGGTGGGCAAGAACAAGAATGCTGGTAGGCAAGGCTAGGACAGCTTTCAGGCATAAAGGTTAGAGTTCTAGAATTAAGCAACCATAAGGTCAAATATTAAGGGTAGCAAGTCAGATTAGAGCTTGAAGCATTAATAAGGAGATTTAGAAGTTGTGATATAAAATACCAGGGGCACACATCAGAGGTGGGGCAACACTGGATCAGTCCAAAGAAGACAGGGAGCCTTAGAAGGCTGGTTAGGCTTTGTTATCTCCACGATAGTGACCAATATCAATGCCCCAGTAGAGCTTGAAATTTAACAGTGCAGGTTGCAGCCTGTGCGGTCAGGAGACTTCTCTGTGATAAAGCAATTTGGTGGTCAGCTGGGAACAGCAAAAAAAAAGCTTTGGTCCTGCTCAGAGTTTAACTATATTTCCCAATGTAATTGGTACAAAAGAAAGACTTTGGCCTAGAACAAGCCATCCACAGGGTCTAATCCTTTGGCCTTCCCTTCAAGATCTGACATGTAAAAAAGCAAGAACTCTTTTTTTTTTTTTTTTTTTTTTTGCTCTACCCCATCTGCCTTGTAGCTGCTACAGGGGCTGATAGCACTTGGAACACTTACTCTTTGCTTCTTGCCAGAGCAGCACTGGATTTCTGCATGAGAACCTGCCTATCTTTCCTGAATGCCTGTATTTCTGTAGCCCTTGAAGGCTTGGTTCCCACCCCTTTGCCGCAAGTATTCAGAGCCTATGAGAGCCTGAAAAAGTAAAATGGGAAGTTCTGTAGGGTTTTTTTGCTACAGGTTTTGGCACAATTTTTAAAATGACACTTTCAATAAAATTCAGTTCTGATAAAATCTTCTGAGCTGTTGATGAGACTAAGACCTAACATAAACAAAAATCTCCCATATGGTAGGTTTCAGAGTCACTCAAAGCTCTTTCAATTTGTCAATAGATTAAAGTTTTGTAACAGATGAAAGAAAAAATATGGACAATTCTCTACATGTTCCAGCCAGTAAATATGAAGACTCAGACTCATGTAAACCCCTTGGTTTTGGACAATCCTTTCAGGTGTTTTGTCATTGAGCAGTGTGCTACACAACCTAGACACAGCTTTTATGCTGTCAACTGTGCCATGTTCATCATTACCTTTCATTTTCATTTCAGCACCCTGTCAATATCACACAGGCACTCCCAGGCTCAGTGCCAAACAGAGTGGATAACTAGGGTGAAATCCTCAGAGCAAATCCAAAGGATTGGCTCTTGAGAACCTGGGCCTAAAAAGCTATCAGAAGAAGAGAAGACTAGTTTTGGAGTAGGGAAAGTTTAAAAAAAAAGAAATGAGATAGAGAAATGGACAGGATGGATGTCATGGGCAGGATGGGAAGAGGCTTCAGGGGGGCTGTGCAGGGCCAGTCAGATGTGGCTCTGCCTCAGGGCTTGTCATCTCTGTGCTCCCCTTCTACTTCCACAGTGGAAGACACCATTCCTGGTGCCTTTTCCTTTTACCAAAATTAAGATGTTGCTCGTGTGAGAGGCAGGGGGAAGGGATGTGTGGCACTACTCCTGGAAGCCTGAGGCAAATATCAACCTCTGCTCAGCAACATTTCTATAATAAAGCTGGCACAAAGTCTAATGTGGCACTACCAAGAGTATACAGAAGTACAATAGGTTTGACACTTCTGAAATACAGCACAGCCTATTCAGCCAATGCCCTGCTTATTCAGTCAGGAGCTGCTGTCTCAGATTTCTCTACTGTGGGTTGCTCCTATAGAAGCTGTGGTTAGCAGTGAAGCAAAGGGTGAGCATTAGATTTCCTGTATCAAAGACAAGGTCAGGGAGTGCCCATATCTGACTTTAAATACTTAATTTCCCTGTGGCATCACCAAGGAAATGAGCTAACACTGACTAACAAATACTATCTGTAGGTAGAGTCCAGAAGCAACATCGTGTAAAGCTCATATTCACTCTAAATAAATTCAGAGGAAAGAAGACCATCAAAAAATGTTTAACAGTCCAGAGATTACAGACTCTTCGTTCAGTTTGGCTCCAGGAAAATCATACCTTTTTAGCTGTGATAGAAGGTTGCTTATTCTGCCACATGTGGGCTTATTCAAAACCCAGAGGTGATCAATTGGGTTTTGACTATACAGTGTCATTCTCAGCACAGTTCACTTACCCAATTAGCTCCTCTTCCTCAAGGATTTCTTGCCTTGAGGGATTTCTTGTCCCCTCTTCCATTCTCTTGCTTATAAATGCTGAATAATAATGTACAATTATTTTGCCAAAAATACAGAGGAACTACTTTTTTGCTCCCTCAGTTCTCCCAGTGAGAACTGACATAGAACTTCTATTATCATTACCATTGCATCATAGTGTACAGAATCAGAGAGCAACATTTGCCTAAGTATTTTAGTTGTGTTCCACATGCAAATCACTGTCCTGAGTGCCTGAAAGGAGAAACAAATAGATTTGGTCTCCAAATAATGGATTTCAAGTGTCATCCATCAGCATACTGAAAAATTAAAAAAAAAGAACAGAAAAAAAAAAAGGAAAAGAAAAAAGAAAATTGCCTGGTAAGTCAGATAAGAATTATCATTCCTCACATGTAACTATCATAGTGAGAGGTGGAAAAAATTCACCAGTAGGTTACAACCTGATTTTCTTTTCATAGCATTTTAAGGATTTTAGAATTAAGAGCTAGAGTTAATGAAGGCGGGTGTTTTGGGTGTTTTGGTTTGTTTGTGGAGTTTTTTTTTGCTTGGGTTTTTGTTTTTTGTTTTGTTTTTTAAATAGTGCTTTTATCACAGTGCTTAAGAGAGAGCCAGATCTTTGGTGTCAGTCTGTGTAACTCCTGCAGCACATTAGGGAAAACATTGGAAAGTACACGTCCACCTTTTCTAAAAGCTGTCTGCTCTTCTACAGAGACATTTGAGCAAGTGCAAATGTAAGTCTTTGTGATGCTGCTGTCTTGTAATCTGGCGAACACTGCAGGAAGAAGGAGTGATGGTTTGCTGTTATATGGTTAATTAAAAAGCGTGAAGTCATGGTAGGAACACGGGGATACATGCAAGGGCTTGTCTCATCAATAGGGCCAGAAGCAGAACTGGAAATGCCCTAAAGACAAAATCACATTACTTTTGTAGCCATGCATTTTAACTTAGCTATTAAAAATAAATTAAAAAAAATAAAAAATTGAGGGAAACAACACACACACACACACACACACACACTTGTGACCATAATTTAAATGAATGAATGAAAGCAGTGACAGAAACACAGCCTGTCCCTTAACCATTGAATATAAGTGATTTCCAAATCACCTTTCTCCCCAGTGCTATTTCTTCCAGACTTGTGGCCTTTGCATGTGCAAATGATTTGCAGAGGTATGAAATTCCATGTGATTTCTCCTTTCTCTATTACCATGATGAAACTTATAGAAGGAGATTATATCAGCTCAAATCACTGAACAGACTGGAAATCAAATTTCTATAGAGGCGTATCTCTTAACCCTTCTATTCCCTGTTCTTGTTTGCTTACCTTTGTACAATGGGAGAAGGAGCAAAAATAAGAAAGAAATCAGTCATCCTCTTTAAGACCACAAGTGATTACATTAAAGAAAAAAAAATATAATGCTGTAAGTCCATGAAGTTTCTTAGATATGTTCAATTCCTGAAGAATATAAATCCCTGTGAGAATCAGTATCATCACTGTAGATAAAAGGGTTAAATGTCCCAGGTGCACTGAGAAAAAACTGGTAAAAGGCACTGTGGAATAAAACATTTAAAACAATAATTAAGGTACATTTAGCTTATGTTGGGCTAAAGCATAGGAATATTTCTTTTCTTCATTTCCTTTACAATACCACCAAAAATCAGGGCTGTTGTGTATATCTTCAAATGCTTCCTCAACAACCTGTAGTCACTTGAAATGGAGGGGATCATGAGCACATATTTTCTGGTGCTCCTGTAAAATCACTGAATGAATTACTACAATCCTGCACGGGCAGAAAATGCTCTAAAACAGTTCCTGTCAGAATGCAGTACTTTGTTCAAGTTCATGCCCTTTCTCTGCATTTGCAGTAAGAAATATCATAAGAATACAGATCAAATCATGGTTATAGCACAAGTTCTGTGTTTCAGTCATCAGTAAGAAGAAAGCAACAAGACAGGATGTACTAATCACCAAAAAGACTAGTTGAAAACAAGACAGATTTGTGTGGCAGAGGACAACTACTCAGTTTTGCCTCAATTAATTGTTGAATATCTTGCTTACATATCTGCAGCTAATCCTTCCATAAACATAAATAAGTCTGTCTATTTCTACTGACTTAAACAGATCATCTCTAGTTTTCACAAGAAGCTGCCCTTGAAACACATAGCATTCCTGTTACCTCTGAGAAATATAATTGATATATAAAAACCCAAGAATCACTAGCTAAGGAATACAACAGCTAAAATAACACACTTAGAATATCATGGTTTTATGTTACCAACTCTGAGTAACAAATCTGGGAGACAGAAAGAAACGGTATCTTAGGTAACCTGTCCTGTGTTCCTCTGCCTACTTCCTTCTACTCTGGCATCTTGGTGCAGAGGCACAGGAGAAAGGTTGCTTGAGGATATTTACTGAGGTGGGAAGGAGCCAACTTTTTTGACAAGGTGGTTAACTCTGTGGCAGATGATATCTCCTAGAATTCAATGGAACATGGATTATGCTGCTTATCCCAGAGTTATACCCAAAAGCAGATTGAAAAAATTTGTAGCCTCACTTCCCTCATTTTGCCTAAATTTTCTTGAAGTTTGTTGGAGGTATACAAGACTAACCTCTGCTTATTTACTTGCTCATTTCTTTTCCAGTTTCTGGTGTACATAGAACTTCTGTTGGGATGGCTGTTTCAGTCAAGCTTGACCTCTATTTTCCCTGTTAGCAGCCAGAGTCCAGCAAATACCACTGCTAAATTCTCTGTAAATTGATAAATGAGTTAGCATCTTACAAAGGATGAAAACCTGGCCATAAACACCATGAGGGACAAAGTGCCAAGTTCTTTCAAAAATTTCTCTTATCTACATGATATATCAGCTCTTCTCCAGCTCACACTAGCTTAGTCATTTCTTAGTTTACAACCCCAAATACTTTCACTAAGCCAGTAGTTTGCTCTCACTCCTGCATTTGGCTGTGAGCGTTGCTGAAATTGATCATGCCTCCTCCAGGCAGCAACTCAAGCAACTTCCATGAAGTGTATGTGCTTCAGTGATCAAATTCACTCCCCACCCTACTCATCACGAGGGGCAGGCCAGCAACAATTGTTTGTGTGTAAAGAGATAGTCTACAGTACACACAGAGAAGGCAGCTTCTTTTACAAATTATCTTAAACATATCCCTGGACAAGAAGTTGACTATACAGTTCCTACAGAGATACTGACCAACAGTCATTTTTCCCATACAGATCACTAGCTTGGCAAGATCCTCCTTTACTGTAAACTTAACATCATATTTCTACATGACAATGAAAGAAAGCATAAACATTGGCATAACAGCATTGTGCTCAACTAAGCAAACACAGGGGACTGTGCCCCTGCGAAGAAGAGAGCGGTGATTTTGCCTAAACCCATTCTATGGTCCTAAAACACACAACCAATCCACACAGAAATGCTGCTCTGATACTTTGCTCTCTGTAACTGTTCACAATTAGCTATGAACTCCTTCTGGAAATGCAGGAGCTTGTTAAACTGTTCCATTTTATCTGCACCAGCCAAGTATGAAGGTAGAAACTGGAAACCTTCTTAAAAAGCTCCAGAATACACTGTCAACTGTTTTTAACTGGTTTGTTTTTTCAGCATCATAATCTCTGACACATCTAACTCATCTCTTTTGATGACCCTCATGGAGTCTGTCAGTTCTATTCTCTACTTTCTCTTTAAGTGCTTTCAACTTTAGCATTCCAGTGGAATTGAAAAATCTGCTGAGGCACTAACACCAGACAGAGGTGACTGTGGATGTCTCTTGTTAGGGCAAGAAGATTCAGCCTTTGCTGGAAGCAAAAGGATGCTGGAACAAAAGTTACCTGAAAATATTTTCATCTTCTTTGCTCTCTCATTTTCAGTTGGGAATCAATTTCTTTCTGTTATGAAATTAGTTTGTTTTCTGGCAGAGTACCATCATCCCTGTTTAATTTTCTCTGAAGGCTTATAAAGCTTATTATGATTTAAGTGTCCAGAGGTGTAAATTTAACATTACTTCTGTTGGCCATTTCCACGCTATCTGAGAGATGAGCCAGGCTCCTTGTTTGACAGTTTCTTTCTATGGTGAAATGGATTGTTGTAGCATGCACTTAAAAAAAAAGAGGAAAGACAAAAAATATTTTATAAAGGGAATAGTTTAGATGAAAAAATCTTTCAACACAGAACAAAACTATTCCACTTTTAGAACAGAGTATTTTACACATATATGGCCTAGAAAAATATGTTACCTTCTTCTACCTTCTCTGGTTGACACCCAGCTGAACATGAACCAGCACTGTGTCCAGGTGGCCAAGAAGGCCAGTGGCATCCTGGCCTGTACTAAGAATAACGTGGCCAGCAGGACCAGAGCAGTGAACATCCCCCTGTTCTTGGGACTGGCGAGGCCACAGCTCAAGTCCTGTGTTTGGTTTTGGGCCTCTCACTACAAGAAAGACATTTTGGTGGTGGAACAGGTCCAGAGAAGGGCAACAGAGATGGTGAAGGGTCTGGAGCACAAGTCTTATGAGAAGTGACTGAAGAAGCTGGGGTTTCTTAGCCTGGAGAGAAGAAGGCTCAGGGGAAACCTTATAGCTGTCTACAATTACCTGAAAGGAGGAAGGAGTTGGGCTCTTCTCCCAGGTAACAAGTGAAAGGATGAGAGGAAATGGCCCTTCTGTCAGAGGAGGTTTAGGTTGGATATTAGGAAAATTTTCATCCCGGATACCGTGGTCAGGCATTGGAATAGGCTGTCTGGGGAAGTGGTGAAATCATCCCTGAATGAGTTCAAGAGGTGTGTGGATTTGGCACTTGGGGATATGGTTTTAGTGGTGAACACAGTAGTGCTAGGTTAATGGTTTGACTTTATGATCTTAAATATCCTTTCCAACCTTAAGAATTCTATGATTCTTAACCACAGCAGTATAAAATTAGTTAGACAGACCTGGAGGCACCTGTGGGTTCCTGGGAAGCTCAGCTTCTGCCCACACTCCTTGGTAACTCTATCTCTGACTTTTTCCCCTGTAGGTCTCCCCACAAATTCTGCTGCCTGTGAGTGCAGCATCTTCTGCCTATTCATTTACACTAGGCCTAAGGTTGGTCCCTTTCTACGATATATCAAAGAATTCCTTTTTCCTCACTAATCACTGAAAAGGTGAGTAGGTGGCTGATACAGTTAACATCATTGAGGGAAGGGTAAACAAATACTAGAAAACTAATAACCTGAATGAGCAGATAAGGTAGCACTCAAAATACCATGCTGTTAATTTGTCTAAGGCTGATCTACATCTGTCTAGCAGTGAGCTACCAACAATGTGAACAGCATAACTACAGGATTTTTGTTTAAAGAAGTAAGGAAGGGAGAAAGGTGAATACAAAAACTCATCAACTTTACCTTCAACTTTAAAAAAAAAAAAAAATTCAGTGAATAAGAGGTGGTTTAAGAGCAGTAGTGCAGGAGAGAAGCAGTAGCTGTAGCATATTTTGACTTTACTTAGGCTTTTGGCATTGTTTTGTATAGTACTCTTATGAGAAACAAAACAGAAAGAAAATCATCTAGATGGAGATAGGCTAGCATGGGTGCAAAATGAAAACAATAAAAAACTCTGTAAAACTACATTCAAAGAATAGTTATAAAGATTCACTGTCCAAATGGAAGAAGTAGCAAGCAGTTTTATATGGAGATTTATCCTGAATCTGTATCCAATTTTCCCAGCATTTTTGCTTACAGTATGGATGATTAAATACACAGTATGCTTATTAAATTTGCAGATGTCATGATATGGAAAGGGGGTGCAGATATTCTTAGAGACAGGATTGGAACTGAAAATGCTCTTGATATGTTGGAAAATTCTGAGAACAGCTGGATGAACCTCAATATCTGCAGAAACCAGCATCTTCCCAGTGGCCTGTAGCAGCTGGCTCAGTAGAAACTTATTTAGAAAATATCTGGGGAATATGGTGAATGACATGGTCAGAACAAATCAACAGTGCCAGTATGGTGAGCAAGACAAATGTCATTCTGGGTTATACAGAACAGTGTCTAACACATAGGAATACTCCTGCCAGGGTTCCCAACACAGATGTGGCCTCAGCCAAATGTTATGCCTGGTTTCAGGCACTGATCTTCAGGAAACAGGAGAACTACAGGATTTCAGGAGAGTGAGTTGAAAACCCATAAATGAGAAGAAAATGTATGTGGGACTAAGAATTTAATTTCATCTGAAGAAGAGAGTAAAAGAGAGAAATACAGCAGCAAACATGCTCATAGTACAGCTGGAAAGATTTAAGAGTACAAGTATTACAATAAAAGCATCTCCAGTGTTACAGACCATGTCTTGCCTTTCCCAGTTTTCTCAGTTTCCAAATAAGCAGCCTAAAGTGGCCAAGAGCAGACTCTAACTGCCCTTGCTAAGCAGGAAAACAAACTGGGGAACTGAAAGACACAGAAAGTTGAATCCTGACCCATCATCCTAGACAGCATGATAATCCCCACAATATTAAATTATATTTGAAGTGCATATTTAAACAGGTTGCAGTCAGAGTCTTGATTTACATGCCAAGGAGAAAAAATTTAATGGGGATTGTCGTGCTGGAAGAGGGACCACTGGGGAGAAGTAGGAAAAAGCATGCAGAAATAAGTATGTTTTAGATAGCACAGTATATTTTATTAACTTTTATATAATATGGAAGAACTATATTGTTCTTTCATCAATGATATGATACAAAGGGGAGGGGAAAAGAAACCATTGCATTTTCCCTCCTTGACACTCCACTTTTACTTGTTTCATATTAAAATGTCAATTTTAGTTCCAGAACTGTTTAATCGTTCCTATGATTGACTTGTGCTGGAGAGAAATCTCAACAATAATAATGACGTGATTTTTTTCATAGAAACACTCAAGAGAAAGAGCATATTGCAGCATCTTGAATAGAGGATAAACTGCAGTCACTGCTACTGAGAAAGATCTGCCTGGCTGATCATATTTGCTCCACTTTTCTGTCTTTAAGCTGACACAAAACCCTCTTGTGTTATTTACTCTAGAAGTGTAACAGTAGGCTGGCTAGGCACATGCAAGAAAAGGGGACTAATTGTGTTTTCCCAATCAAAATACAAACTGTGATGACCCTGAAGGAAAGGCTAGATCTGGGCTGGGCTAAGTTCAGACTCACCTACTGTCCTTTTATTTCCTCTCTGGGTGGAACACAGTAGTCTGAAAACCTCTACACAAAAGTAGCCTTTAATTCAGTCCTCATTTAAGCTGAAGCTTTAAGGTCTAAGTGGGTAGGAGATGAGATAAAGTACAAGATAAGGCATGAAGCAAAATAAAGCGTATTGCATAAAATAGTTTTCCTAAACAGTTTAAGAGCAGGATTTCTCTATTATCTCTCCTTAGTGCCTCTGTCAATGAGTAGGTAGGAAGGATGAACACCTCAGGGCCTGTGTTTCCTGCTGGGGCACACATCTGCAACCTGTCACTATCATTTCTGGTGGTAAGTTGGAGGCAATTAAAAAAGTGAAAGTTTCCAAAGTCACTGGGCAACATGCTGGGCAGCGCAGGTTCTTCCCCTTCCAAGACTATCTTCAGTGCAAGTAAGAGTAGTATGTTTCTACAAACCCATCCTACCATGCTTCTGCAGTCTATAACAAGAGAAAACTGCTCTGAGAAGCGACTAGATCTTTAGACATGTGCATAAAACAAAAACAAGCACAAGAGGACAGGAAAATAAATGCTTAACATAAAATAGGGAGATGGAAAAGAACAGTTTGGGAGACCTTGAGAGGCTGGAGGAATGGGCCAACAGAAACCTCTTGAAGGTCAGAAAGAAGTGTAACCACTACAGCTGGAGTGGTCTAACCCCATATAGTTAGGGATCTACTGAGTAGGTAACAGCTTTTCAGAAGAGTACTCGAGAGATCCTTTTGAGCAAATTGCACAAGAGACAGCAGTGTGCCTGTGATGAAGACAGCTAATCACATACTAAGCTATACAAGCAAGTGCATAGCCAGCAGACAAAGGAAAGCTCTTATTCCTTCTGCTTTGCATTAGCTGGGCCATGCTTGGAACATGATACCCAGTCTTGGGCCCTGTAGAGCAAGAAACATGATGACAAACTGGAGAGTCCAGCAAAGATGCATTGAGACTGCTGAGACACTGAAGCACAGGCTACCCTGGGAGGAACTTTTTTGTATAGCCCAGGGATTAGACCACTAATGAGAGTCAGGAAATAAATTGCAGTCTCCCAGTGCAATGAATGGTAAAGAAAGAGTCTCTTCTCAGTGGTGCATGGTGAAAGGGCAAGAGGTCACAGCCTCATATTACAAAGTGAAAAATAGGTTGGATGTAAAAAAAAAACCTTCACAGCAATAGTTCAGTACTGAAGTAACATGCCCAGAGAGGTTGTGAAATCTCCAGGCTTGGAAGTACTGGCAACTTCACTGGATATAGTCCTAAGCATCTGATCACAATTTCTTAGACCAGCACAGAATAGGGCTGGATTGGGCGAGCTCCAGACTCCCTTTCAACTCTATGTTTCCAGGAAGGTCTTTAAGTTTGCAAATGAAACACCGTAAAGTCAGAAAATACCTTCCTGTGCTTCCCCTCATGTTCTGTCTTGTACATTCAAGCTGCGCACTGTAGGTGGCAGAGAAGCAACACGGAACCACCGTGTTGCAGTCACAGTGCCTGAAGAATGTGAGGCAAAGTCCGTAGGAAGAGGTAAACTCTTTTATTAGACTGACTGATATAGTTAGAAGAACTTGGATAGGATTTCAGGCATGCAAATCCTTCTTCAGCCTGAAAATAGAACCAGCCCACTTCAGTACTGAATGCAGGTTGAAAACAGTTACTCTGAATTTAGCTAGCTATATTTATCATTTAGACCATCTGAGAAAAAAAACCCACATAATTGGCACTTGTGGAGTGAAAGATTTGTTAATTATATTTTCATCTCTCCTCTTGATATACCTCCTGAAGGAGGCAGAGGGATATTTTTGCCTACAGAACATGAGGGTGGAAGAGAGTATTGAAGCGTGACAAAGCAGCTCAGTATAGATGAGCATGGCTTCCCAAGAGTCAGGGAAACTTGGGATGCACATAGCAAAACACACATACACACACATGTGATTTTGGATAAAGCCGCTGAGCAGGGGCAGTCCCTCAGTGTGTGGCATGTCAATCCCTGCTCACCAGCATGGACCATGCAGGTTATGCTAGGCTTTTCCTGCTGCATGGAAATTTCATGCATCATCCCCAGGCTGGCACGAAGGCCTTGCCTGTTGCATTCCTTGTGGTTTCCCCTCCATGTACCAAACATTCCACCTGGCCCTTCAGCCATACTTGCCTGGCAGGAACCAGTGCCTCAGTGCTGATGTGCTCATCTGAGTCTTCCTGGCAGGGCCTGGCAGAGATTCGGGGCCATGCTCACCACAGGTTTCATCAATCACTATGGATACCAGCTGGATGCCCTGCTATCCCAAGGGTCCCCAGCTGGCACTGGAGCAAGACCTTTGGCTTGAGCCTCACCTTCCCTCAGTCATGCTGAAGCCTGGGACTTAAGGCCAGACCCTAGCTTGATTTGGGACTGGCCTTGTGAGGCACTGGTCCCCACTGCCCACTTCTAGGGACCCCAAATTTACCAAAGGCACCCTTTGCTCCTGCACAAGCATTAACCTCCAGTTATGACCATTCCCTCCCCAGTCCGTTCCTCCCAGGCCACTCCTCATGCCTCCAACTGCATCATCATGGAGGATGGGTGCTGAGCCATTCGATGCATGGGATAGCCTCTTCACCTTTGTGGTTACTTGTGCTAACTACTAGTGCTTCTTTCACCAGTAAAATTTCCCTTCCAAAGCTTGCACCAGCCTTCTTGTCACCATAAGAGAGTAGAGGAGCTTGGCCACCACCTTAGCCTCCATGCAGGCTGAGGCCTCATGTGGTTCTACAGAGATAGCATGACTCAGGTATCACAAGCGCAAAGATTCTGAAGGACCAAGACCTTAAATCTAGTCCTTGGGTTTTTCTTCCACACCGGCTAACTTCCAAAAACATAGTGCTGAGGAGATTTCTTTCATTGACAGAGAACCAAGAATTCTCTATCAAAAGTATTTTAACCTTTAAGGAAAGGTTTCTTGCTTTGTGTTACTGACAGCAGTCAGGAGTCAGGCTGAAGATTTTTAGCCTTGGACTGAGCTGAGGCATTGGGTAGATGCAGCATGGGGTACCAGCAGAAGGCCTAATCCAGCAAAACTGAACTCCTATATCCTCACACAGCCACACCAATATCTAGTGACAGACAAAGAAGCAAAATAAGTCTAGGCATGGGCCTCTCCAGGAGAATTTTGGATGACATAAGCTGATTGTGTACCAGAAAGATTTGTCACATGCAAAACATGTTATAAGCAAGTCTGTACAATTAAAATCAAAGAGGGGACAAAACCACACAGGAAATCGTTAACGGAAGAAGTGAAAGAAAACAAATGATAGCAGTCTTAAGAGCATGATATCTAGGAAAACTACAGAGAAACTGAGCCTCCATGAGTGCCAAACCAGACTTCTGAACCTGTATCAAGCTGTGAGTCAAAATGTAGACAAGGTAATGACATAGTGAGAGTACATGAGAAATAAAGTGTAAGACGACCTTTCCCTGACAGATAGCCACAAGCATATGTCTGACTGGCTTTAGGACCAAGGCCATAACCCCCATTTTCTTGGGACAAGAAATCTTACATATGCATTAGCTTGAAAAACACATAATTTGTTTCTAGTGCAGACTGAAAGTAATAACAAAAAACAAGCAAACAAAATGACAAAACAAACAAAATAAAGAAAAAAAAATCCTGCAACCAATCAAATAAATACACCCCCCCCCAACAATCTTTCTGATGCTGTACATTAATCCTACAAGCATACCTAATGAAATTCATTTGTTGGAAGTCTGAGGAACAGACCGTGTGCCTGATTCCTGACAAACTAGATGGCTTTAGCACACATCAAGCACAGCACTGGACATCATTCAAAAGACTTAAGCTGGCCTACATCCTGCACTTTGGCACACACCAGCACAAGCTCCTCCTTCCAAAGGATCTCTAGTTTATGATCAGAAGTAATAAAGCAGTTGGACCCAGTTATAGTTTAGAATAAACATGAAACCTCCCATCTGTGCCCAACAGTGATCATTCCCAGCCAGGATTTCTATGTACGGTGACCACAAATGCAGTTACGTCAATACAGCTTTGTAACTAGTGAAACACGTAGGCGCCAAACTGTAAAGCCTTTCGTACCTCTGAGCTATTGCTCCTCAAACTGTGTTTGAAAGGGTAAAAGAAGTGGCAGCATTCCTTTCCTTACTATTGGTGCTACAGTGCGACTTTTGTTTGCACTGAACAACAGAAAAGGCTGCCAAGAAATCAGATCTATTGCTACAAATTTTATGAATATTATCTTTCCCCTCAAATGCCCTGAAATGCAGGTGTCTTATGGTTGTTATGTATTTTGTCACAGTAATACTCATGACTTCCATTTACTTTAGTTTCATATTGTTATTACATAAAAAGACGCAATCAAGCAGAGGGCAGGGTGTCCATTTGAAGGATTGGATATATTTGCTCTGTAAGCCTTGGTGAGGAGCTTGAATCAGACTAACACAGCTGGAGTGACCTTGCACTTGTAAATCCTTACACCTGAACTGTGTAGCAGTTCAGAGGCTGCATAGGTGCACTGCGTTAGGCAGAGGCAGACAATAGTTATGGAGGGGCAGAATAAAGGTAGACTCTTTCTCAGGCATCTCTCGCATAGAAGAAGGTTGGATGATCTATGGAGTCATATGTGTGATCTGCACTGTGTAGTGGGCCCAGGCAGGTACTTGTGCCAAATGCAAGCTCAAAGCTGGGGAGTGGGGCCAATCAACATTTGCATTATTAGAGTAAGCTAACCACCTCTAATTACACTGCTGCCTTTGGAGTCTAAATGGGCATTGTATTTCATTAACTGACAATGATTTAGGCATTTACATCTGTCCCAATCCTGCTTAAAGGCTAGACTTTAGGAAAGGATTCAGCAGGACCTTTCTGTGAAAACTATCCACTAACAGCCAGAATCCAGCCAAAATTTTTTCACATGTACCAGGACGGAGCTGAAGGGTCTAGGCTGCAGAGGGGAAACAGCAGGAAGATGAGTGAGGGAGGTTCACCATAAAACTGGGATAAATAAAATCTGTTTGTTGTGCAGGGTAGGCTTTATACAAAGGAAAAAATGGACCCCATAAATACAGCTCATCCATCGTGAAAGCCTTTACAGAATCTGAGAACAGCACCGCAGTCCAGCTATTCAATAATCGCAGCATCTAGTCTCATCAGTACCACAGGGAAGGCTCTTGTCAACATCAGCAGGCTCCAGGATTAAATTTAAGAGAGCTTCTAAACTTAGATCCTTAAACAAAACCAAGATTCCTTAACAAGTCAAAATCTAAGATAGTTTTTAAATGTAGCTGTTGTCTTCACCCCAGTTTCCTAATTACACTTTTGTCCCAGAACCACAACCTGCATGTCATCCAAACCATTTGCTGCACTCAGTCTTGGAACACAGACTTGCCTGTTAGGAAGCGCTGTCCCCACTGCAGACACAGGTAAAGTATCTCTGCACAATGCATCTCAAACAGAAAAAAACAAGGTGCCCAGACTTATTCTGAGATACTGCTGGCAAGTTGAACTGTTTCGTTTGTGTATGCCAAAAATAAAGGTTTCCTGGCATTCATACAGTATGCATGTTCTTATTATTTTACCATAGTTCTAAAGTCAAAGTTTAAACTGTAAAGCATAGTCTGATATGTTAGGTGGCTTTTCAGCTATGTCAGACTAGACCTCCAGCTCCCTGGTACCTTCATTCTCCTCCCATAAACCCATAAACTTTTTGAATGTATTGGCTGATTTAATCCAAACTTCTGAGAAGAGTCCCAAAAATGAAAAAGTTCCAAATTTGATAAAAGAGGTGACTATTTAGGGAGAGGTCTGGGGTCCACCCCATAACTTTTCATTCCACTTAGCAGTTTCTACAGAACCTGTGAGTCTGTTTATCACAGCCAAAGCACAGCAAGAGATGTATTTTAACAGAAAACAGAAAAGAATTTCAAAATGACAGGTAAAGATAGCAGAAAACCTAACTCAATTTTTTTTAAATCTAAGCACAATAATGCAAACCAATAGGAACCTGGCCTTTATCAACAATCTGATCAGAAGAATACCTGTTTGGAAACCCAAGTCCAGGCTCAGGCCCTTTGGGCAGTGTTTCACATCAGCTCTGATCCTGTGGATTCTGCCAGTTAACAGTGCTGGGAGCAGAGATGATGACCATGGTCCCCTGTCTCAAAAGCTTTTCTGCACAGGAGTACAGTTGGTTTGGTTGTGCCTACTGCTTGCTGTTTTAGTGATTGGCAGAGACTGCCTTACCAGTACTTATTTGTCAAACAGAGAGGACTCACAGAGCACCTTCCAATCCTATTAGTGCAGTGACAGTGATGTGCAAAACAATTTCTGAGAGACAAATCTGTTTCTGTGTTCTTGATCTCAACAGTTTTGGTAGCAACAGACTATGCTACTTCCAACAATCAACATAGCTATTTGGAGTCTATATGACTTGGAGAAGAAGTATCCAAGCAGTTCATTATCATGTTAAATGCAACTACCCTCAGAGTAAAAATAGTAAGGTTTTTTCCAAATATCATTCTTAATAGAGTTTTCACAAGCACTTCCCTCTCACCATTTCTTGGCATGTAGAAATTATAGCATGTTACATTTCTCTCCTAGGTTACTTGTGTTTGAAACAGATAGTGACTGCAATGTGGGTATAGTGCTGGAGAACCAAACAGGCTGTGGGAAAACCACGCATTTTAAAAATATTTGCTTTAATGTACAACAACATGAAAATGCATACCCTGTAGGGTACTGTGGAGAGTTACACTGTTCATATTTGGAGTCTATGGTTTCTCATCTTGAATGTGACTTTTTTTTTTCCCCAAGGTGAAAGTCACATTACTGAAAATGCTGTTCCCAACCAGTTTATCTCCAGCATAAGTTGATGAGACAAGTTCTAGAAAGGAAGAGAATTCAGTCTGTTCTGGTCCATTCTCTCTCCCTGCTGAGGTTACCAGTATTCCCTTCAATTCTGGAAAAAAAATGGCAATAATGCCACTTTTGGAAGAAGAGAAAATGGGCTACAGCCATCAGCCTACCCTGTAAAGTTCATAGAAAAGACAATTCCAGGCTGTATTCAACTGCATTAGCATTGACTATGGCAGCATAAACATTAAATTACAGCATTCTCAGTTATGGGACTCTCTTGCTTAAAATGTAGAGTTGCTACTAAAACACAGCAAAAGAGTTAGTGACAAGTCATTGGCACAAAACCTTCCCACATCTCCAAAAGGAATAACATTCTGCTCCAGTTTTCCCATGGCATGGTTAATATCGACGGACATCACTGAAAAAGATGACATAGATCCTCTCTTGGTACATGTTCCAGTTGAAAGAATGTGAAAAAAATCTTTCCTGTTTACCATGTGAATGTCTGCTACAGTGTTTCCCATAGCATCAGTATTCCTGGGAAAGAGAAATATTCGTGTCAGAAGTGTTTTGTCAGATGAAAGTTAGATACTAAACAGAAATGGAAGGTCAAGCAAATTCTGCAAATTCTGTTTTACTGCCACTTTAAGTTAGGAGAAAAAAGAGCAAGATACACAAGTGACTTCATCTATGACACAGTCTATGCAGGATCAACTACATTCAGGAAATTAGTAAAAGGTCTTGTAAATGAGAAATAATCTTGATCTCACTCTGTAGTCCTTTCTTCCATTTCCTAAACATGTTCATAATACAGCTTCAGTTCCAAAAGAAAAGCACCAGAATCCTCAAATGCATTAATTTCATCTATGCCAACTCTGCATAAAGACACCATCTCAAGCATGTCAGAAAGCTCTTCTGCATGATAAGCATGGCATGGCACTTCTATGAAGCAGAGAATGATCCTGCATGAGGGCCTTAACATGCAGGAAGGCTTGGGAACTGAGACTTCAGATCATCCTCCTTACTTTAGCCTTGCCAGGGGATGAGAGAAGCTTTCCTTATATGTGTAGCCTACCTTTCATTTTAATTCTGCCCTCACCTTACTGTCACATGGCACAGTATTTACTTCATTACAGGCTTTCAAGTATGTAATACTGCATGAAAGGACAAAAAGAAACTAAGGTCTCCAGCCCATTAACTCTGTCTTTGGTACACACTATATTCTCCGTGCTTTACATAAACATTGGAAACATAGCCCTGTAGAACAGCTTTACACTTTAAATTCTCAGTCACTGGGAATTAATTCAGACCACAGAAATCAAGAGGGTAGAAGAGGCTGTAGAGGTGACAGTCTGTTCTACTCAGGTAGTCCTTAAAGGTGAAATAAAAAAAAAGAAATTGCTCTACCAGAAAGAAAATTCATAGCACAAAAAGAGCAGAAAGTAAAAAAGCAGAAAATGAGGAGCTTGTTACCCCAATTAGCAAATTCTATTTAATGATTTCAAGGAATTGATTTAGAAGCTTTCATATAGCAACTACACAGGTCTCATAAGATGTAAGTGCTCCTGTGTAAACCTTTCTTTTAAGCCTGCAGCACAGTGCCTTTTGCTTTTCTGAGGCTGGTGGTCTTGAGGTCTCAGGATTCATGTGCCTTATGGTGAAGAACAGAAAAAGTCTTCAATAGATGCTTCACCAGCTAGAATAGCCACCATTTCTAAACATTCAGTCAGCTTCCTCTGATATGCCAGCATAGCAAAGGTTTAGACGAGCTTAATGAAAACTGCTCTCCTTGTACATTCGGGAAGCAAAACTATGTTAGCAGACAACCTGGATTAGCTCCAAGTCACAGGTCGTGTTCTCTAGGTTTTCCTGAGGGACCAGAGACTTAGTTCACTAATGCTTCTGGTATATCCCCAGTAAAAGATAGCTAGCTCTGATGGCAATACTCTTCTGAAGGCAGGAGGAGGGACTTCAGAGAACCTTTACCTGTATTATTCATAAAAGACAACATCCTAAGGAAATATATTCTAATATTTTATACATTATTTTACACATGGTTCAACAAAAAGCAACATGAGCAACCAGTATATATTCCTTGGAAACTTTAGTTTTACCATGCTTGTGATTGGTTGCAAACAACCTTTACTAGTGCTGTGACTTAGAAAACTTTGAAACTTCAAAAGGAAGGCAGTATATTGCATGTGCAGCTCAGTATGAGGCTATAGCATTTTTTAATATATTTTGTAACTGATCATGAAAACCACTGAGAATTGCATAGAAGATAGACCCACTTCCCTGGGCAGATACTAAGTCCAAAATGGGAGGCTGTCTGACAACTGTAGCTGAACTAGATAGTTTAAAGGATACAGAGAGTTACCCATACCACTCCCAGCAGTCTGGGAACAGGAGCCTGTGAAATGGCTGCAGAACAGGAACTACAGAAATGTGGTACCCAAACCTATCCGACATTGGTACTCATATAGAAGTCCGTAGAGATTTAAAAGAAAATCTGCTACAGATTTAATTATAGGATTTTGATATTTTTAAACATTATATGTCATCAAAACAGCTCAAAAGTTGTTAAAGATGCAAATACATATGCCAGCTTGAAAGCTTGCACTATAATTTCTTAATCTTCCCTTCACATTCAGAGAAAATTGAAAAGGAGGTGCTCATCAGTAGCACACCTGAGGGCATCACATCCCTGTGATAGTTGTCCTCATCTGACAGGAAAGTGAATATCATCATACATATTATAAGAAGATCACTTGATTGCCTCTACATATATTTTGAATTCTGGACTGCATATAACTAGGAATATTTCCAAACATGCATAACAAACACACACACACACAAAATAAAAAAAAATAAAATAAAAAAGGTGTTTAGCAGCTTAAATAAGTTAAAAAGACCCCCAAACCATACAGTGCTGGGCAACTTACACAAGGCCATAATGAAAATCTGTCACAGAACAAATGTATTTCTTCAAGTCCGTAAGTAGCAACTTAACAGATGTCCACTGTCTTTCCAACTGTACTGTTAATATTCTTTTCTTCAAGCTTCAGTACATTTTCACATTAAGAAGTAAGGCTCATGTTCCTAGCCTTTTTCCCATGCTAGTCACAAAGACTAGAAACTACTTTTTTTTTTTTCATCAAGATGGGATTTTTTGTCGCAAGTTGTTAAATACACCTGATTTTGAATACTTTCTCTTTCCACAAGTCAGCAGCAGAAAGCAACTTGGACCTCACTAGCTGGAAATCAATATTAGTTATCATACCATTTCTTTGTCATCAACTTGTCCACTAATTCATCAACTTGAGCACTAATTCTAAACTATCCATATTCATCACAGTACCACACTCACCACTGCTAACAGTGACAGTAAAATTTTCAAAGGCTTCTGACAGATACTGACTTTCATAGGTCATTCCAAAACATTTTTGATCTTTTTTTTTTTATTTTACAAGCCCTATTTTTTCATTTCCGTATGCTTATTAATTGTATGTATTAGCAACTCATGTTGCTTCTATAAACAATAGAAATTCAGCTAACGGAAAAGAAGTAGTTCTACAAACATCATATTTGCACCTATATTCACAGGGTTTACAGTGCTGTAAAAAAGGAAAACAATTAATGCCAGCTGAATGTCAACAGATGATACAGTGAAAATCATTTAACCCTTACAGCAATGCTACAACCCCCCCAAAAAAAACATGGAAGAAAAGCTTTACCTGGTATAATTCATTTTTTCACAGTTCTTGAGACTCAGAGTTCTCCTTTCTTTTAGACTTTTTAGAAAAATGGGCCTTATGTACACATCACCCTCTGAAGCATTTCTCTGTGATTCATTCTTGACCCAGAGACAAAGATCTTCATCTTCATATGCAACTTCCATGGTACAGGTAGCTCTTCCAGAGCACTACTGAAACACACTGTAAAAAACTTTTCTCCCTAATCTGAGGAAGAGAGACTACAAATTGTGTAAGGGGACCTTGTCCTCAGTAATTGCCTTCAGCAATTACAACAAAATAATCTCCAACACTTGTTGAGCAGGTGAAAGCCATTGATATTTCTGTCACAGAGTACTGGGATACTTTCAAAAAAGTCAAAGTTCCTCAAAACCAAGAACAATACTCTTTTTCTCCCCAATCAATGAGTTTCAGTTAAGGTTCTTTTACGTATATGTATTTTCCACTATCTGCAAGGGAAAATATTCAAGTAAGTTTGTGATGATGTTTTTTCAATAACAAAGGGCTAAAAACATTCAAGAGAGCACTCTGAATGGACAGTAACCATCAATGGCAAAGCACCACACTGTGCTACAAGAACTAAGTCTGCACGAGTAAAACAATATGAAAACGCATGTGATTGACTGCCAACAATTTAAGAATCTTGACCAGAAAGCCATTAATTGACTCCAGCCTTTACGTTCTTGCCAACAATACAGAAACAGATGGAAAGGACCAAATTAATAGTATGCACAGAAACATTACTCTTAATGAACAAACCCTAAAAAAATGCATTAAATGTCAGTGCATTTTCTGTCATACCAGGTAAGTTAGCCCTCACAGTACAACCCTTGTAGCAGAGCTTTCTGGAAGGGCTGGTTACAAGAGTGTGTATTAGGTGGATAAATGCACAGGATTACTTTTTCCTCGTTCTTTTTTCCAGGTATTTTTTAGTTTTACTTTTAATGTGTTGCTCAGAATTTTGCTTTACAGTTCCCTGGACCTACCTTATACTCTAAGGGTATTGGCAGCTGTTAAAGCTCTCTATTGCTTTGGACTAGAAAACCTTACAAATTTGGGTGCAATTCATTTGCAATTCAGCATTTTAGTATCTCCATAATTCTAAAAATGTAGCAAATGACTCTGCATTAGCTGCACTGACGTTTGACAATGGCAAAGCGAGGATCTGTGTGGGAGTTATCTGCCAAGAGTAAGGCAAGCTCTCTGGCAGCAGGAGGGCAAAAGGAAAAGGGGATTTTTTTGCAGTTTGTGACATTGTGAACTTGCAATACGTGATAAAAATATATTAAAAAAAAGTAAAAAATAATTATCTTATGTTGGGAAAACACACCATAAGCAGTAAACTGCAAGTACAGGGAAAGACAAGCACTACCTATTTAAAAGAGTCCATTATGTTTTGAATAGCTTTGTGCTGTAGTTTACTTGTGGTATAAACACACATATACGCACACACATTCCCATCTCTCACTTGCATTCCCAATAATAGCAAAAATAAACATGAAAAATAATATTAAAAAACTCTGTATTCAGCAATATTCACACCAAAGTATATGTATAGATATATCCATTAAAATTATGAACATTTCTAAATATATTTTATGTATCATACATATATTTATATGTATAATTACATATCCACAGAAGTAGTCTTGCTGTGCTAGAGCCAGCAGTAAAAGCAAAAACAGGTTTCACAATAGGACACCCATATATGCATATGTACTGGCTGTTTGGTTTGTGAATTTATTTACAACTTAACTATATCATAATAAATGCTTACTGTTCTATTGTACAAACGTAATAGTAAAGGTTTAGGTTTGTTTTTAAATACAAAGACTGCAAATGAATACATGAAAAAAATTACACACCATGTACAGTATTTATAATTTATAAATGCAAAGTTAAGACCTCTTTAAATTATTGCACTTGCATATTTTTTTACAAAGATAAGTTTATATGTATCATATATATATATATGTGTGTAAATATATATATATATAAAACAAACTTTTCAGCTCACTAAATGTAGTAAAGTTGAATGTTGTTACCTTGAAGTTCTTTCTTCTTCACATAACAGCCCAACCTGAATTTTGAATATTTATGAAACTACTCTACAAATCAGTTTGATCTACCCTAGAAAGCAGTCCATTGTTTTAGTTGTTGGTTTTTTGTTTTTGTTTTTGTTTGCTTGGTTTTTTTTTTGACAGAGTATACACCCGTATTACAATCGAGCACAGTTTTTGGTCAGAAAGCAAAACAAAAGTTATGATGTGCCTTTGCTAGACTGGGATATATAACCTAAAGTTTGAACATGAACTTCCCCAAAGTAGTGTGCAGAAAGCCTTTTCCACATTTAGAATTAATAAATTAATTGTTCCACTTCACAGAACTGGTCCTATATCACAGTGTTTGAGGCAAATGCATTATTTCAAGAGGGTCATAATTGATTTGAGCATCTAACAATCTCTATTTTTAACAAGAATAGTGCTTTTTGCTACTCCTATTAATTTAACATTGAATGCTATAAATGCAGTCACAGCAAACTGATCACACTGTTATAAGTTTCAATACCTGAAAGAAATCTGTGCCACATAAAAAGATGAATTCCACTTCACCTGTCCCCTCCAATTTAATATACTTTATCATATACTCCAGTTAAAAAAAACCTATTGAATTTCTCTAATGGTCACTTACAAAATAATAATTACTGCTATGAGTTGAACCATTATAGCAGAATGTTGCACAACCACACAAAATTCACAGATCAATTTTAACAATGGAGTTTCTGTCAGTGCTATAATAAAGTATGCAACATCTCAGACAAGTATCATGCTATGTCAACTATTTTTCTCACTTAGTGCATACCTTTCAGGCACCATTTCATAATGAATTAGAAATGCTCAGCTGTAGCTTCAAACAGTGCTTTTACCTTTACTACGCTTAGAGGGGAAAAGCAATTGGAATTATTAACAAGAAAAATGCAATTCTGGGAATATAAAATCTAACACTTCTAGAACAGGAAAGACCTGTTAAGGCTTTTTATATATTCTTAGTGATCTTGAGCAAGATCTTAGTCAGAAAAAATGCAAGGAGGAATGGCTTTTGGCAGTTTAACTTAACGAGTCAGATGTCTTACTCGATTTGTGAGTTCAAGTCCAGAACTTTGAACAATTAAATCTCAACATGTGTTTGAGTCATGATATTCAAATGCAGCTCCAAAGTTTTAATTTTGGTGGGTTTGACTTTGGAAGTGTAGATGTCTTTTTCTATAAAATATTTACACATATGAATCTGTACCCTATAAATGCTAAAACAGACTACACTTGCTTAAAAAATACAGCTTGTCATGGCTATTTTGTAGGTTTAAGTACTAACAAAGATGAACATTTTGTTATGACTTTTCTCCTTTTACACAACAGGAAATCAAACCAAACCACAGCTACTGGAGCAAAAAGTTTTAATTCTAATAGACATATTATAGCAAACATATATTTTATGTGGTTTGGATAGTTCTGTATTAGAAACAGTAGCTGGTTCACTTGAGACATTAATAGAAAAACTGATTGTCAGTTTGAAAATTTGCCAGGGAAACAGGCTCTCCATCAGTACTTATAAACTTCAAAACAAAGTCATATGTGATGCTGTCAAATATTTTGAATAGTAAGAAACAGAATTAGTGAAGTTATCTTTACTGTCATAAGTAAAAGATGAATGAAAAGCTTTCCACACACACAGACACAGTGTGATAAGGAATACTTTTGCAATGCTTTTAAGATCAGCAATTTTAAATGGAGAGAAAAAAAAAAAGGGAGAATAACAGCAAATATACTTCACTTATGAATGAAAACATTCCATTCATTTGTTGGGTGTCTGAATTTCAAAGACTATTTTTGTAGTCACCATAGATTTAGCTAATTTCTATGTGTGTTAGGAACCATGGATTGTGGTCAAGTACTTAGTGGATGAAAGGTTGCATCTGCATGATTTAGCTGAAGCAGAACAGCTAAGGAGTAAAGCAGAGGACACAGCATGAGATATTATTCATTCTACTTTGGTGTAATTGTTTCCTGCCATTTTTTTTTTTTAATTCCAAAACAGTTTGCTGTGATTAACAATGAATTTCCGCACTTAAAATTAGTAAAGCAAACTGAAAAACATTAAGGGGCTGTTGGTAGGTAACCTGCATCATACAAATAAGGTAACTTCATATTGAATTCTCAACTTGTGGGATCTCTATGTACAGCAAAGGCTTACGTGCATTTATACATTATGCGATTACGGATCACATACTGTACACATATACAGATACTGACATGTGCTCGACCATAACAGAAGGCAAAACTCAAGAGTCCAAGTTGTTCACACAAAACCCATATGATAGCATGCCTATTAGAGCAGTAGAGCCCAAAAGACATGAGACACAAAAAGAGAACATGTGTTCTGTCTTTAAGTCACTACTAGTATTTTTTGCAGTTACACAATGGCCATGTTATCATGGAGCCACTACAAGTGTGTATTACCTGTGAAAAAGCATATAATGTACTATAGGCTGTATGTGAAAGGTATGCAAAGACCATGTTTTTACCTACTGTGTGGATCACTATGAAGATTTTTTTACTCATTTTTAAGAGAAAGACAAAGGCAAATTAAGTGTTGTTGAAACATACTCTGTACAATTGCACTAAATTTAAAAGAGTGGCATTAAATGTAAGGTCTTAAAGTCTGTGCCTAAGTTTGTAAGGCTGAAGCCTAAGTCAGCACAGAACTGTAAACACATGGTTTTAGAGTACTTTTTTTCAGTCAGCTATTCTTTCACTAAGAAAGGCAGTTCTAAACCTGGGATTTTTGCTGAACTAGGGGAAAAAACAAACAGACAAATGGAGAAGTTTCCTAATTTCACTCATCTTGGGATGGTGGGGGAGAAAGCAGTAGAAGACATGCAGTGTTACTGTGCAACACAAAAGCTAGTCAATACAAACACATTTTTGATTTATTGTGATGGTATCACAATCCCTCTTATCAAACCTGACTTTTCTGACAAGGCTTTTGTTACCAGCAGATAGCATACTTCAGGTATTTCTCTAATACCTTTTAAAATACAACTCAGCAGGTAGAAATAAAAATGATGACTTTACTAAATTGTGAGCTAGGCAAGGAAATCTTTGCTGTCACATTTAAAGTTTAATCTGATACTTCTGTCACTGTGGATACAAACCCTCCAACCTGAAACTCCCTCTCATATTGGAGATAATCATCCAGTACTTCCAGTGTTTTAAGGGAGGAGTTGTCTAGGTTTATAAATCATCCTGAATAACAAAGCACCATCACTAGTTCTATCAATGTTTCCCTTGTGAGTGACAGACAATTTGCATCATGATGCTTAATGAAATACTTTAAAACTTTAACCTGAATGTTGGTTTTCCTTTAGTTTGCAGCAAGAGAATTCACCGTAACCTAAGCATAAATTATAGTCTCCAAGGATTCTGCTGGAGTTCAAACTGATTACAAGTAGATCACACATAAACATTCACAATAGCAATGGGTATATTGTTCTATTTATAGCCAAGAACTCCCAAATGACACTGGTGTTAAAGCCAGCCACAGTACGGTATAATAAAAGTACCATGAAACCCTTACTATAAAGATACAATTTAGAAGTACCCCCTAAGACTCCCTCCCTCCTCCCACCCCCCATCAGTTTTAAATTAAGGCCTCAGCAATGTAGCCCATGAGATAAGGCCAGTCTTTTATATTCACAAGTCATAAGTTCTCTTTTGATAGTTGACTCCAAAACATCTGGGTTGTCATTTTCCCTGTTTACTTTGTGTCACTGGTGTATGTCAGGAGATTGGCTGCCAGAGTCTCTTAGCTGAGGTAACTCCACGGGTGTTACCTTCCTAGGCAGGTCTACTTCTTAGTTTGTATTTTGTAGCTTTTCTCTTTCCATCTTTTTTTTCCAAATAAAAATGAAACAAAACAACCAAACAAAACAAAACAAAAAAAATCCAAACCAAAACCAAAGAAAACAAACCCCAAAACATGAAGGGGTGCTTTTCAGGTTAAAGCAATCTGTTGCTGCTGTTCAGTCATCAATCTTCACAGGAAGAGAATCTGAAGTCCCAGGAGCAAGGGACTGGGAGGAAATCCATATAGAGGCTTCCTCACCTCTTGTTACTTTCTCCCATTGGTTGAGATTGTCCCTGGAGAAGAAAAAAAGTCAAAGGTATAGCACTGTTCATAAGTTTACTGGGATTTGTTTCTTCCTAACAATACTATCTGCTGTACTATACTTTCAGATTTATATTTGTGCTGTATATTAGTACTTGCATGTCATCAAGCTTTTACATAATCTCTACATTACTTCATTACATTATCCTATTTTGTAATTCTCTCCTGACTCATATCCACGTTGACTATATACAAGCCCATGACACACCTTCCCCAGGGCAAGCTCTGAAACCAGAGGAGGTATGCCACCTGCTTCCATTATAAATTTACAGCTCTCATGGCTGCAGAACACAGCTGTGACCCAGGAGAGACCAATCTGTAGAGACTCTGTAACAACAGTCTGGAGACAAGCAGCCTTCCACATTTTGGGCTTCAGGGGTTTTACCACAGCATACTTCAGCCCTTTACAAAACCAGCAGAGAGATCAGACTTTTGCCAAGAAGCTTCCCTCATAGGAAACCACAGAAGCACATTAAGCTTTCCAAAGCTGCCTGACAGTGTATAAAATGTTGCACACCAACATCACAATACCAACTTTCAATTACCAATGTGGTGATCATAATCTACTACATTTAAAGGGTAACCATTCCTCGAGAAATTTCTTTTAGTGTCTCACAGCCTAGCCAACCCCCAAGTTCAAATTCTGGTTCATAAAGCATAAAATTATGAGAAATTAAGCTGATAATGTTCTAACGATCTGAAGGGAGAACAGATCCGTATCTTACTTGCTGTACAACAGAACCACTCCAGTGACTGGGAAGTCTATGTTGATGATATACAGTAATCACACTTGCAAACTATGGCTAAATCTCAGCATTCAGTATTCAAACACAGAAATAGAGCAAACCCAACTGTTTCAATTTCATATTGTCAGATACGTAGTTACCAAAATAACAGTTCTTAGATGCCTTCACTAAACAAACAGGATGGCAACAGTACTAAAATGTCTTGCATGATATGTGTCATACTATGATATTACAAAGGAATTTATGTGGCAGAGCTCTTCTGATTTTCATGTCACAGCTTTGCCAAAACATTTGCTAAACCGGCAAATAATGCACTGAAAGCTCAGTGTACAGGTAAGAAGAGAAAATGTTGCATTTTCTGGGGATGGTGGAAGGCAGTATCTGATGGAGGCTACCGAAGAAAGCCTCTAGGATGAACACCTACACCATTTTTTGCAGACACATAGAAATTTTCTCTGCCAGTACTCCAGGCCAACTGGAAGTCATGAAACCAGCGTTAATATGACATTGTGCCTCAGCTAATACAATTGGTCACTAAGGATCAGAAACAGCGAACCATCGCTATTTCTAAGTCTCTTTCCTGAAACTGAAAAAGTAATGAGAATTTTAGGCAAAATATTTTTAAGTTATATAAATTTCAATAAAAATTGACCCAAAAGTGCAAAGAAAATAGTTTTAAATTATTTGGTCTGAAATAAAGGAAAAAAACAAATAACTTCATTCTCTAAATAAATACACCACCATATATTGGCCACTTTGGTAGGCCTAGTGAGTGCGTGAGCTACAAAACACACATAAGACTTATTCTGAACACTGCAACACAGGCAGCTAGTAGTTTTGATCTACACAGAATGAAAAGAGAGCATTTTAAAATGTGGAATAAATTACCAGACCAGAAAAAATCCTAGACTGTTAGCTGGTACCTTACCTCAGGAATATTAGTGTCTGAGACACTTTTTTTTTTTTTTTTTTTTTTTTTTTTTGAGCTTCCAATGAAGCCCTGGCTTCTGGTGCCTGGAATAAATGCTCAGAGGCTCTCGAAATAAACACCTTAATGTTGACATGCTGCTTTCACTGCTTTCACTGGTAGTATTTGCAGCTGGTGTCTGCAGCAAGATGTAGCAGCTTAAATTTTGTGTTTCAAGAATGAGCATTGCTCGGGAATGGGTGATATCATAATTTGTTCAGTCAGCAACTGAGGAAGCATCAAACAAGAATGTATTTCTCTCATTGAATAACAGTAATCCATCAAAAACAAAGGTGAAAAAAGTGTAGTGAAAAATCAGCTGTTTGAAACACTCTGGAATATTCTAAATCTGGCAATAACATCCATTTTTTCAGATTGGGGAGTTGAAGTTAGATCTGTGTTCTGATCTCCTACTTTGCATCTCCAGGTCTGGACTCTAAAACTTCCTCTTCATTCTCTTCAAAGACAAAGCAGAGGGTAATTTCAAGGCTAAGATAAAACTATCAAAATGCTCTTCAGAAAAATTTATGCCAGGGTGTGGATTTTCAGGAAGCTCTTTAGTCTTACAGAGATCCTAAACCTCATCCCCACACCTATGCTCTAGTTCTGCATCAACACAATCTAAATTAAAGAATACACAACAGTAAGACAGGGAGCTGTGTTTGTACAGAACTCTGCCCACTGTGGAGATTGTGCCAGCATAGCTTTCAGCAGTACCAGTATTACAATTTGAATTACAAACAATAAACATAATTTCTATAATAGAAAAAGTTTGTATCATCTCTGCCAGGAGTCTGATTTCTTTTATGTGAGACATCACACCTTCTACAGAGAAACCCACTCCTGAGAAGATGTTCATGCTTGATCTTCAGAATAATGGAGACTCTTTCATCTATCTTTCATACTTATGCGGGTGTTTGGTATTCACAGTTCAACTTCAAGTCTCCTCATCTGAGTACTAAAAGGTGGACCATCAAGTAATACAGGCCACTTTTGCATATAAGCCTCATTTGGATATCCTTGTGGCCAAACCTCAAAAGACCCGTCTCTCCCCAGAACACTGCTTTTGGAAAAGATGCTGTGCAGTCCTAAGCACTCCACCTAGCTTCTCTAAGCCTTGTGTTCCATTAAGTGAAATAACAATGCTAACTTCAATTCATAGGTACAGACCGTGGAAATAGTTCTACAGTAAATACAAAACCATTTTTAAGACCTCCCATTTGATTGTGCTGGTAAGAAAACTTTCCTGATATCCAGTGTTAAGGTTGCTTTATTAACCATAGATTCTGCAAGACATCTGCATGTCAAAAGCATATAAATAATGATTTGGGGAATAAAGGTACAGCCAAATGTACTTTTTTTGAACATTTAGATGGCAAGTATTCTTTACCTGCTAAATTAATTAGCTTTGTTTAAACAGAAAACATGCCATGGAGACAGTTACAGATTTAAATCAAGCCTTTACTGTGAAGGTGGTGAGGCATTAGAACAAGTTGCCCAGAGAATTTGTGGATGCCCCATCCCTGGAAGTGTTCAAGGACAGGTTGGATGGCGCTTTGAGCCCTGGTCTAGTGGAACGTGTCCATGCTTGTAGTGAGGGTATTGAACTACTTGATGTTTAAGGTCTCTTCCAGCCCAAACCATTCTGTGATTCTATGATACTCTTGGATAAACTAAATACATTATGTCAGATTAGTCTCTCCCTACTAAGATCTCAAAACATTCTTTAAGCTCTTTCACAAAGAAAGAGCTTGTCTTAATTGCTAGTGTCTAATCCTCCTGAATATTCCTTCCACATCTATCTGGGGGCTTTACAGCCATGCCCAGCAGAGGCAGATGAGTATTAAAGATGGCTCCTAGATAATCACTGTTTTTCATAAGACAGTCCTCTGTACCACTGATACAGATCTACATATTCTTCTCACATCTAAATGAAGGACTGTTTGGCTGTGAATGAAAGATTTTGCTAACTACTACATTAAATTTCAAATTAAATTGTTTGTTACTTAACACAAATAATTTAGTTCACAAGATCAGGAAAGTGACAGAGCTCTGCTATACATAACAAAAAAAAAGTTCCATGTAAGCTTAAATTTAAGGACCACAACAGAAAAAAAAACAACAAACAAACAAACAAACAAAAAAAAAAAAAAAATATGAGCCCGGTACTAGCAAGAGCACTAGAAAAGCAGGCTTCTTTTCCCACAGGATGTGACTATAGATTGTTGACTTTATGAACCAACTGTTTTTCCTTGGAAAATACTGATTAACCTAAAACTGGAACATTTGCATGAAGTATACACTGGTCTCAACAGAAGTTTTGTCAGGAAAGATTGCTAATATCCAGGATATAATTACTGGACAGAACTACCTACAAAGCAATCCCCCATCATCCCAGGGTAAAAGCAACCAATAGGTTAGAGTACTCCTGCCTCTCTTCCAGAAGAACCCAAGCTACATACCAATGGATTCATAGGAGAAAGTTACATATGAATCTCCCTCATCACTGTGTTACTACTCTTATGCTATCAATTACTGAATACTTTATGGATATTTCTTTTTCTGCTTTTTAATAAAAATTATCTGACATGACACAAACCAGCGTGCTAAACCCACATTTTTTTTTTTGTTTGTTTGTTTGTTTTGTTGTTTTTTGTGATTTTGTTTTGCTTTTTTTTTTTGGTAATGAAACAGAATTCTAGACAATTTTTGTTGTGAAAATCATGTTGAAGTAAAAAGGACACTTGGGGAAATTGCACTTAACCAGCCTAAATCGCAGTGCATGAATGCTGAACTGTTTTCCTCTAAATGCTTTTGGAATCCAACATATTTTAATCAGCTCTGTCTGTAGATCAGCATTGGATAGCCCCAGACATCAGTTATCGCCTCTGGGTTTCTGCATAGATTAATGTGAGATGTGTATCCCTGTTTATCTGCATGCAAATTCTAAAACTAAAAGTCTTGTGTTTCCAGACAAACTTGCACAACATTCTTGCTCTTTCTTTGACCAAGCTACATGCTATGCACATTTACTCACCTGCATGCTCGGAGTAGTGGCCCAGTTGGAGGAAAGATCTGTGCAAGTGTGGTATAACATGGGATGGCTACAGCATTGTAGAATCCAATCTATGAAAAACAAGTATGAAAAAAAAAATAAATAAATGTTGCCAAACTACAACACTGGAAGGTAACAGCCAGCTAGCTCAAAGCTGTCGACTACCTACTTAGTTGCTAATTACATTAGTTATTCACACTTCTGTATCTCCTCATCTTATCCAAATACTTTAAAATAAGCAGCAACAGTGAAATACCTGGTAATTACAAATTTCTTACATGCCTTTCTTTTATGACTGGCATTTCTGCTTCAGGTAGGCTTTTCTACAGAACCTTTTATTATTCAATTGATTCATTTTATTTGCTCAGGATCCATCTAGCTGTTTGATGTCACTAGTGCTGAAAAGTAGGTGGAGATGGCAGAGACATTTCTGCAAACATTATTCATTTTATTTTTCAAAAAAGGAAGGTTGTGCAGCATTGCCAAAATACAGTCAGATTCTCGATTGTTCTGATTTCTTCCAGCGTATGCATTGCATAGCTCAATTTACTTAAGATGCTTGGGGTTTTGCACATTTGGAAAGTGTCTAAAAGGTGTGCGCTCTGATCAGTAATTTGCACCTTCTTCTCATGTATGCAGTTCCGTGATTTATTTTTGCCATTTTCTTATTTAAAGAACACCAAATCAGAACCTTTTAAATGGTATCTGATTCATACAGGCTTAGGGGCCTATGACAGCTACAATGCCACAGCTGAATTGTCATGACATGATGGAATTTTTAGAAAATGCTAGTTATATATTAGCAAGGATGACAGGTTACATTCAGATTCATTATAACAACACCCACTTATCTCAGGCTATTAGGATAGTTACAGTATTACACTATGATCCCTTTCTTTGGACAGAATTTTTAAATGCCACTTAGGGAAATACTATGTAATTGCACTGTGACCACGGCATTTGGTAATGTCTCTTTTTAATAGTCCAAACATTGACCCTCACTCAAGAATTGAAGAGCAACTGTTGTCTTCATCTACAGTAATACAAGGATTCCTTGTATTCCTATATAAAGTCCTCTCTGTACTTATTACTGTATAAAAATAAGATAAATTTTCTGAAAAAGCAGATTATCCAACAACTATCAAAAATTAAAACAGGACATTGGATCTGGTCACACTGTAGACCTTCTGGCTCAATGAGAAGTGTGTTGCCCTTGCGAAACATAAAAGATTTCCACCAAATTAACTTCATCTGCAATATATTCTGAATAACTCTCTGTTTGGAAACGTGATATTTAGAATAAAACATGTCCTGTAAGGTCCTGGAAGCTTTTGAGTAAAACACACCTCAATCAATGAGGAGAAACCCTAAAATGATCAATGGATTTACATTTTGAAACAAGACAAAGTAAATAAAAATATTCCTTTGCGAGAGTTTCCATTTCTGACCATCCAAATTCACACAAATTCCTTTTGTAAAACATTTAGATTGTCTGAATAGAATATTCCAAATTGATTTTTACATCACCTGACTAAACAAAGTCTGAAGTTTGCTCGCGGCAGAAATAGTATTGTATATATATCGCAAAGATAGATAAGCAAGAGGAAGGAGAAAATATCTTTTGTTTCTGAAATAAATTATGTCTGTCTCCTCAACTGTGCATCCTAAATATATTTCTAGTTTTAGGAGCTGGATTCTTAATGTTCTGACTGAAGTACGAAATCACCCTTAACATTTTAATCCTTGCTGTGCAAGAATAAACTTTTATTTTTAACATGAAAATTGTGTTTCTGGGTTAAGCTGTGAATGGCAAAAGTACATTGTCTATTCCTTTCCTGTCCCTCCATTACTCAGGCTGACTTGACTTGCTTATTAAAAGGGCTTTCAGGTCACTGCATAGTTTTGTCATTTCTGTTTCCTTCACAGGTTCCCAAAGGAGAGGCAGAAAGGAAGGTGCATGGATCCTTGCTGAATTGAGAACAGATCCTCAGTGCATGCTTCAGAATAGGAAGATGCCAAACTCAAAAGACCTTAAATGAGTTGTGCTGCAAAGGATGTAAAGCTCAATGCATCCAGGCACCCAGGTGAGAGGAAAAACCAAGTACAAGCTATTTTTATCAAACAAGAGTATTTGAGACAGAAATAGTTATTTTCAGAGATTACATGCTTATACAAATCCTCATTTCCTAAATATCATTGTCATTTACATAACATGCTAGTTTAGTTAATGTAGTTTAGTTTATGTAGATTTAGTTGAAATCTACATAAAAATACTCAATTGGAGAATACTAATTTATTAAATTCTTCAGTCTCTACATAAATATGAGAAGGGTTGCTTTCTCAGAATCATATGTGTCCTAAATGTCACATATTGCTGTACATTGTAAGGTACTACAACTGCAACTATACTAGTGCAGTTGGCTTTTAATGTCCTGTTTAGTTCACTATTTTACTGTTATACTACTATGAAGCATAAAACAGAACACAAAGTAAAAGAGAACCTGATGAAGACAGAACGTGAACAATACTTATTACAGTTTAAAGAGACAAAAAGCTTGTTTCCTAGATCTTTAACCCCATTCCTTTCACAAATGCCGAGATAACTGTAAATTCTGTAATTCTGTGTACTTTCCAAGATGTTCAAAGATAAATAGTGTGTGAAAAAATAAAACAAATGCAGAAAAAATGTTTCCTCTTTTTCTAAGCTTATACTAAACACAGAAATTTAGTATATTAACTACTAATTCCTTACTATAATAAGGGATAATAATTTTTATGCTAATATATGATAAAACATAGGTAGTAAAGTGACAAAATATAGTTTCCATACTCTTGCTTACTAAGTAATCTACTGTGATTTTGTGGTACTTCTTAATAGCTAATTTATTTTAAATATTATTGCTAATTTCAGAGTTCATAAAACGCTTTGTGAGTGCTAACAACTGACAAAGCATCAGAAGCTGCTGAAAGAAAAACACTTTTTATAGACACATATATAAATAATTAAAAAAATATGTATATATAATGAATAATTTACATATGTTTTACTCAGATAATCAAAGCACAAACTACTTTCTTTTTGTTTAGCCAAAGTGTTATTTCAAAGACCTTTTTTCCCCCTTAAATTTATGGTTACAAAATTACCAGTTTTCCCTAGAGAAAGCATAAAATCCAGTCATTTCTGCACATTTGTGCACATGAAAATAAGTACCCAAAGATTTTGAAAACCAGGCAATTTGTGCTCTTAGAAATGCACCCCTCATTGCTTATCCCCAAGAAACTCTTCACATTATTTGTTTTAGGAAGGTCAAAAAGCAGTGGTTGTAGTTATCCAAGTAACTAATGAAGAAGTATTTGTCTAAAATTGCAAACATTTTGAAATCTAAACATGAATATGTTAACCAAGAACAGGGAATAAAATTTATTTTATACACAGGATAAACCAGCAAAATCTTTTAGCTAAGGGCTGAAGCAACCACTTACTAAGATAAAAAGTGTTATTGTCACTGTGGTTTTAGCTCAAGTTACAAGTACAAAGAAGGGGAAAAGTGACAACAGCAAAGAGCACGTTGTCATTTAGGTAAAAATCTGAAGACAAGTTTTTCACTGCTCCTTAAAAAATGAACAGTTTTGTATACAGAACATAGAACTCAGCAATCCACACACCCTAATTTCAAATGCAATATTCACTAATATATGAAATGTTTTTTACATACATGTTTTATTAACACTATACCATAGCTATTACTATATATACATACTAGAACATGTACCACTTTACTGAAAGAGTTCATACCTGACCCTGAGGGACTTCATCTTTCTTGTCTCTGTCCATCATAGGAATAGGCTGAATACCTGTTTTCTTCATTTCATCACCCTGAAGAAAGAAAGCCAAGAGAGAGATTAAGAAAACAAAAATCAAGACCAGTGAGACCTGATTAATTTCCATCTTCTTTTGTTGATCTAAAAATCCCGAATTTAAAATAATGTGTAGTATGGCTCTGAGGCAATGTCAGAAAAATGCCTAAGGAGAGGTTCATTTTATACATTCACCTAAATGATAATGTAATACACAGATACTGAAAATGAAGTCTTTAAGTCAATATACACATAATTTACTTGTTTCCAAGTATGTCTCCACAACAAAAAGCAACTAGGAGAATAAAATGAAAGAAATCATTCTATTCTGTTCTATTCATAGGTAGTCTCATTTTTCAACACATTGTCTCTTTAAAGCACCATAATACAATGATGAGTAGAACATAACCCACCATTGCAAGGAAAATCTGAGTAAACCAGGTGAATTTACAATATGTTCTTTGTCAACAATTTAGTCTTTTTCACCATCCTGCTTTCAAGAAGTTGCCTGTGAAACAGCTTTATTTTCTTTAAATACCTCTCTACATTTGTGGGAGGAATACTGTGAAAGACTCAGTGTATCCAAAGATCAGATACATGTAACGTACAAGAGAAAACTCTCTCGTATTTCACCCAGTACCAGCAGAACAGCTAGAACACATTTCTGAGCACTACACTGGGTCTTGAAAACAATTACTCCTTAAAAATCCACAAGTAGCTGGCTACTTTCTGTAACAAATTGAAGTTTTCCAAGTCTTATGCCTCAACTGCATTGCCAAAACATCAGAGATGTTTAATCTTAAGGGGTAAAGGCAACTACATCAATGGCTGCTTTTGGCTGCTGTCCACGTCGCAGATTCCAAAGTGATCTTCAAATTACTAGCCCTGTGCATTGGGTTTGAATGGCAAAATTTGAGAGGTAGGGGTGCGGGGGAGGGGGGGGGATGTGAGAAGATGCCAGAATCTTCCCTCATGTCCAACACAACCAACGCCAGCACAATGAGGGCTGCTATGAAGAAAGTTAATGCCAAACCAGTCAGACCCAATATACTTTAGTTAGCGAGAATGCTTATGCTGGATAACTCCTCATATAATATTTCCTTATCTGTATCCTTTAATGTGAGATTCAGCTTACAGAGGTTTAGCTATCTGAAAGATTGGGACATTCCCTATGTCTGTGTTCTGTCTTTCTGCTACAGTTAGTATCTCCAGAACACAACTTATTACATCTTTCTTATACAATTTTACAAAGCCACATTTCAAGTGCCAATGTACTGCTCCAAGGGAGGATTTTGCCACCTTTACTCAATTAGAAGTTTGCATTATAATACTTTTCTTTCTGTTTGACTGTTGAAAGTACCTTGAGTCTAGAAAAAATGTAGGCTTCTGGAAGTCAATTCCTTATTGCATATTTTGGCCTCAACGTCACTAATTAACTATGATCCTGTTCAATTAATCACCAAGAGCTGTTACCAGGAAGCTATTTTTTAATTGATGTCTGTCTTATTTTCTGATATCACATATTTCTTTCACCAGGTACAGGTAGTTAAGAGAGTCTCAAATAATGGAATGTATTCTCTGTTAGAGATTTTACTGTTGAAAAAACAAAACAAAACAAAACAAATACAAACAGGAAAAAAAAAAAAGGAAAGGCCTCCTTCTTCAGCTGAGACAAAAAAAAAAGATGCCTGTACCAATTCCAAGCACAGAAACATCAGTGCATTGCTATTTAGGAACTCTAAGCAAATATTGCTTTCACATGCACCCACTAAATAATATTTGATTTTTTTCCATTTCACTGAAGTACTGCAATTGACTGATTCAAGACTGTCTGTGGCTACCATGATAAGAACCTTAACACTAAGCAATATACATCATATGTTCTTAAGCAATTTGATTAACATAATATTAAGTGCCTGAGAAACACTTGAATTCAGAGCTTTGAGGAAGCTGTCCAGCCTCTGACTGATTATACCAAAACTGAGCAAGTCTCACATTTATGTTCACCATTTCACCTTAAAATAAAAATGTATCACAGAATGGTTTGGGATCATCCAATCCACCCCACAGGATCAGCTAGAGCAGATGACACAGGACTGTGTCCAGTCAGATTTTGAGTATCTCCAAGGATGGACACTCCACATCCTCTCTGGGAAGCCCGTGCCATTGCTCAGTAACCCTCACAGTAAAAAAGTATTATGTTCAGAGGAACATATGAACTAGAAACATCAGTTTTTATCTTATGTTCAGTATGAAAACACATATATGATACATTTTTATAAAAAAATACTGCTTTTATTCTCATAGTTATGATCATGATCAGAAAGTTAAGTTTTAACCCAAGAAATTTCTATCATACTTGCAGTACAGCTATAAGTGGCTTATAACTCTCTTAAAAAAATACTTCAGAAAGGGTTTAACAACTGCCTCATGTGTCATATTTCACAAAAAAGCTCCACAGCAGACATATTTATATAAGCTTGCAGTCCAATACAATTGATGAACAACATACAATTTTGCTAGAATTTTATCACTATGGGAAAGATTGATCTGAGTGATATCAAGGCAGAAGATAGCTGAAGACACCAGCTATAACAGGCTTGATTCAATGAAAAGAAGATCAGCATGTCACACAGCAAAACTGTTGCAATCTCTTCTATTGTTTTAGTTAATGATTACACAAAGAAGCAATACTATAAAAACACTGATTACATCATTCAACATATTAAGATTATGAACTCAGATAGTAATTACAAAGAGTAGTCTATCCTACCCTTAGAATAGCAATGTTCTATCCTACTTGTAATTTAACATAACCATTCAATCCAGTTAAATATACTTTTCTAGAGGTAACCTTTTTCCCAAATAAGTTACAATCTATGCAATGAAACACCATAAAATCTTCCTATACTTGTGACTGGATCTGTCAGCCATCCTGACTGGATCACAATTTATCCAATTTCTGCTATGTCTCAATTAACCTCCTCTTAAAAGAGGATTCAGTAAAACACCAATTACAGAATTCAATTTCTATCAATAAATTCTAATTTGCATTTGCTCCATGAAATAGCATTTTATCAAGATCCACCTTGATTAACTCATCCTTGAACTACAAAAAAGTTAATGTCTGCACAGGCTCAATTATGTCCATAATTCCATCTTTACTATTGTTGAGTAGGAAACATCAGTTTGATTCTTCTTTCTTGAGTAAGTTCATGAGATTTGCATTGAAAAGTCTTTTTTACGTGTAAGCAAAAAATTGAGTATGTAATCAGTGAGGCTTCTCAACATTATAACTCCATTATACCACTCATACAGACACTCACTTTCCAGTGCAGGCATTTCAGAAAGTGAGTACTGAACTAGATCTTTGAGCTTATACAGTAGACATTTTTTAAATATTTTTTTGCAGTCTGAGCTGTTCGTAATTAAGAGAATGAGACCATGTGAATACTAAAGACACCCACAAGCCATACACATCTGGAATTTCATAATGAACATGCAAGAGGCAGGATAAGAATTTCCACTCTATATGCATGCTACATCAACTCCATTGGACTGGTTTCTATTTTATGCCTGTGTAAAACAGAAATAAGCCCACTGAATACTGCAAACTTCTACAGGACACAAAACAGAAGAAAACACATGCAATAGTAGTTATGAAAATACAACATATTTTCTAAAGTTTTGTAACTCAGCTCTATGTCTAAAGTAGCCACTTCCACTTTAAAAATTAAACAATTAGAACATTTACTCCTCAGCATAAGACATGTGAGAGATTGCATCTTTATTTATGAACAGGGTTACATTAGTACAGCTCAATGCCTTGTTTCAATTCTCAGTACATCTTATCTATGGAGTAACTTTCAGCATATTAAAAAATCATATCTCTCTGAGACCTAGCTGTTGAGCTGGCTCACAAAGAAGATTCAAATGGTCAGATCAGAAAAAAAAATCAGGTTTGTCATATTTGTTTTAGCATTTCCTGGACTCAAACTAGAGCTTTATATGTTTGCAAGCAGCTGATCTGGAAGCTGATTTCATATTTTGCATTTCTAGAATACAAATATATCCTTCATAAAACTAGTTAATGACTCAAAAAACCTTCCAGACTTTCTTCTATATTCTATTGCTTGGTCACTTTATGTTAGGACATACCTTTTACATTTTCTTTAACAGACAGAAAAAACACTGCCTGAAAATTAGACAGCTAACTCTTTAAATAACTTTAAATAACTTTAAATAGCTTCAGAGTAAACAACAAACACATGAAGTAGTAAGCTCTCTTTAAAACAAGCACACCAAATTACAGATTGAAAAATACTTATGCTTGGTTTATTTCCTTCCTCGATGCTTCTATTTATAAAGGGAGTAGAGAAAAGAAACACACATACCTCAGCCCAGAACTCCGCATAAATGTCGTTGGCCGTCAGTCTGGTAACTGGCCACAATTTTGTTACGGAACACAAATCACAAGCTGTCATCATCAGGCCAATCACTCTATCTCTAAAATAAAATAACATTGAATTGTGAGTTTGGTAAAGACTTAATGATCACTCTGCAAAGTTTTTATTTGCCCTTCCTCAGTTCAATCAGCAGTAACATATATATACTAGAAATTTTCTCCCACACAGCTTGTTTATTCCTCACTTATTTATGATTATCCCACAAATTGCGTACTATATTCCCTGTTGTATTTCTTATATTGTTTGCAACGAGAGTTCATTGACCACCCTCTATACAATCACATACACAGACCAGTACACAGAATGTCTGCCTGTTAAAACACTCGCATGGCCCTCTCTAATTTTCCAAAAATGCAGTATATGTCTATAAAAAGAAAGATGGCATATTCTGTTGCTGCATTTCTTTCTGTTCTTTATGGGAGAAAGCATGCTGCATATGAAAGGAAAAACTAGTTCCACCTCGAGGTCCTCTGCCATTGCTTTGTTGGAATGAATTGGAACCATGACAGAACAAGAATCCTACGCGTAACTCTGTCCTATACACTGACAAACCTGTTCACGGAGTAACTGAACAACATCAGTATTATAATCATTATTAGAGTAAGACACACACACACAAAAAATAAGTCTTACGTAATCAGTTTTCTAACACTTGTCAACTATCCAAACCTATAGTTTGCGAATTTAAGTTTTATAAAGCAAACTGGTAAATTAATTAATGAATTCACATGTTTTCTGCTTAATGGAGAAATTAACATAACCCTTAAGGATACCTGCATCTTTGTTAATAATGCCTATTTCATGTAAAAAGCATAGAGTTTGATAACTTGCATGCAAGTGTGATGGCAGTCATTAAAACTAATACCATACTAACAAATATACCAGGAGAAATACAGAAATACACAATACAATCAACAGAAAAATGGCAAAGTGCAATTCCCCTGAGTTAAGATAGAGGATTCATCAGCTGCATAAGAGTCAAATTCAGTATTCTGTTGAACGTACAGTACCAACAACAAGCCTTAGATTTGTTTCTCCACATTACAAACTGATGTCTATCTTGTAGCTTTGCACTAAAAATGCTCCGAGGGCAGGTAAGATTTAAAAAAATATAAACATAATAGAATATTCAATCATACACTAAACAGTTCTTATCCCATTTAAATTTTGTAAACCCTAAATTGAAGATTTCTGTTAAATTTCATTCTAAAATTTTCAGGAGCTGCTATATCTTTGTCTTTTTAAGATGCCGAGGCTTCTTAAAGTCTGCAAGTTTCAGTTCCATACTGGGAAATAAGCTTTTAAAAAACTATCTTTCCTATACTGTAATAAAAATTTATTCAAAACTACTAGCAAAAGTCTGTAAAAGTCCTCGGGAAGAAGACCTAAGAACAGAAATTCATTTTGAGAAGAAAACAGAATCATGACTCAGTATTTTCCCATATTGCATCCCTAATTTTTCAATGCATAAGATTGAAAGTGGATGACAGGATCCACTTTCCAGTAAAGAAGCTCTGAAGGGCTGCATAAGTGCTTTAATGAGGCCTGTTATGAGACACATCTCTCATTCTGGGTGCAGTATGGTTTGCTTTTGTGGACAGACTCATGTATTTATGAATATATGCACTTTTATATTTTTTAAATCTTAGAGCTATCTTAATGCAGAAAGGTTGAGTTGTGACCACAATTTTTCCCTAAAAAGCATGTTGATAGAATAATAAAAATATTGACATAAAAATAAAATCATTACTGCACTAGGCTTTTTTCCCCCACCTAACTGCATGTGCACTAAACTTTCTTCTGCAGGTGACCTGCACTGAACTGTGCAGATGACACCCAAAGGCAGGGACAACACAAATATAAAGCAATGGAAATTACTGTTACCTATTTGGAATTTTACACACTGTTGGTCTTAGAAATCACATATGTAAGAAAATCGCTGTTCAAAGAGATTTTTTTTTTTAATAACTTTTTTCTTTCTAGATTAATGCCAGAGGGATCAACTACTCGTTTGCTGCTTTACCTGTGTGCTTGGTTCTTAAGGTTTAATGCTCCTGTCTGATGCAGCTCTTCAAGTTGTTTTCTATTTCCAAAATACAGGGCAAGGTCTGTGGCAATGATGGCTTTCCGGATGATCTCAAGTACTTGCTCATATTCGCTGGAGCTCAGATTGGAAAAGACATTGTGCCCTTCCAGCTATGAAAAAGTAAAAAACCAATAAAAAGCACAAGCTCTAATTCTGAGATAATTTCAGTCTTTACTTCACCAGACAGGTTACAACGGTTTTACAGGCCAGTGACAAGTTTTGCTGCAAATTCAAATGTTGACAGCCTGAAATTCCCATTTTTACCTTTCCTTTTTAAATACTCTCATGAATAAAACCTATGACTAAACCACCAATTGGCTTTTGGGACTGCTCCTTCTGAAACCTAAAGGTATTAGTACTAATAGCATGTCTAGACAGTGATAGTATGGAAACTTGTGATTCAGTCCTGGTCCAGAGTACTGCATGGTCAAGTTGGTAAACTGAGTGCCTGATTTACTTTTAAGCACAATTTTCTTACTGCATAACATATAATATGGGTAAAGAAAGTACAAAATAGTTTTGTTTTCCTACTGTTCCAAATGAAATGTGCCTGATGTTGCTGCATTTACTGACATAGTTTTCTATGTAGAAATAAAGTTTATTATTTAAATGTATATGAACATTTAGGGGAAAAGCTGCTTTGTTCAACCTTGAGTTGACTGACTCATAAACTAAAGGCAATGGTTTCCACTGTATAGGCTCTGGCAACACACCACTGTCATTCCTTTTCAACTTCCCCTACATATTATTGACCATTTAACTGACAATATCCAGGCACTGTGACCACTCATGATGCTATTCCAGATTTTGAAAAGTCAACACTATTCATTGCCTCTAAGGTTTGGAAAAAAATTGTTAAAAGTCTTCCTACTGGGAGGAAGCAGAGAAAAATAAGAAAAAATGAGCCAGCCATGTCAAGGTGTGCACATTCAGAAATAGAAAATATTATTAAAATATATCAAATGCAGATATGTTTTGACATTTAATTGGCATTTGGGCTGAAGCTCATAAAAATTTTCCCTGACTTTCATCAAGCATTTACATAATTTGCTCAAAATAAATCCTCTGTGGTACAAACAGGCTTGGTTTCTCTCTCCATCTGGAACGTAAACATAATTTTCCAATATTTTTACTTAGACAAGTAGATTTATTGTGAATAATGAATAGAAAATACAATCCATCTATGTCTCAATGCTCCTATGACAGATTCCTAAGTCACAGGCCATGATGTTTAAAAAAAAAGGGTTCAAAACATTTTAAGCCACCATCAACACTTTGGGAGCAAAAAATTACTACTACTAGTTTTCACAATTTATAGTTTGGGGGACCCTTTCCCCCTATCGTTGCTGTCTTATTCATGAGATCAGGATTGGTCCTAATTTTCCTAATATTTAAATTATTCTAGATTCTACTCTTATGCTTTAGAAGCTCCACTCTTGAGAGCTTCTGTTCATACTACTAGAAAAGAACTGATTCTGTTAGGTACTGACAGAAGCTGCCAGTTGTACGTGCGACACTTAGGCTTTTGAATAGAACATACAAAGTACAACTCCTAAGACTTTGTTCTTTCCCTGCTGAGCTAAAGCTAGTGAATACAATCCTCTGTATTCCTAAGTATGGTGTATGCTAGAACTGCAGGTGGATGAGCAAAGCAGCTTTAATGTTTCAAGTAATTAAAAGAACTTCAGGTTACTAACAAAAATTAAAACTCATTCAGATAAGCCCTAAAGACTTTGGTGGGTTGGCTGGCTTTTTTTCCAACAGTCCAGGAATTCATAAAGGCTTTTTGATTCGAATTAAAAACAGCAAGTCTAAAAAGCTGCTCTAACCTGCCTTTGCTGCTAATTACCACCCATGGGTGCTTCAGTACTGATGTCTTGAATCCACTCTACAGCCCTGACCACTTATCCTCCTTTCCTCACTCACACTGACAGCCAGGCTAGGAGATAGCAGGGAAGCAAAAGCTGCCTTCTTGGTAAATGGGACTTTCATCAGTTACAACATTTCTGCTAGAAAAATGCAAAATGGTTTGAACAGGGAAGTGTTAATGACTGAGGAACATGCTCACTGTGCACAAACTTACATGAGGAATGAACACTAAACATCTAATGCCATAACACCACTGAAGGACTCAATTACACCTTCCTACATGAAAGAACATTCAGAGATAAAGCTTCCATTCTGTGATTAAATGTATATGATACCTAAAACCATAATCACAAGGTGTGCTTCTGAATACAATAGAGAATATGTTTTTTTCCTGAAAGGTGATTAGGTAATTAAGAAAATAAATATCTTTCCCCTGAAAGACCAGAAAGAAAGAAAAGTTAACAAGGAATTAGTGGCACAGTAGAATGGTAAACTGTGCATTGACTGTGTGCACAGTAAACTAAAACCAGTGAGCACAAGTATGTTATGGAGTGGCAGTGGTTTTATGGGTGAGAGTTCTCACTCTTGTAACTGAGCATGAAAACAGATTTCACTGATGACAAAATATCTGAGTCTCAGTAGCACACCTGAATTCCCCCAAACGTGTCTGCATGCTTTCTTATAGTTTTGTCTTAATTAAACAGACACATGAACCCACATTAGGAAATCACCTTCACAGAATATTGCCTTACTCAGTTTTTTTTTATTATTTCAAATTGCTGAATAACAAAAAAGCACAAGAAACACAATGAAACAAGTTTACAATTTTCATGCGTGCAAAATTAACATTTCCTCTTTCATGCCACACACTTAACATTCACAGAATTTATTACAGCAGGTTTTCCAAGCTTCTCATGCAAACTCAAGTACTGACTTTTTATTCAGAATTTCAGGATAGTTGAAGACTCTGTTGAAGTACTATAAGATGGAAATATCTAAGTAAATGAGCAACTGATTTTTCATTTTCAAAGTTCCTATTCCACATGGTCACAGGAAAAAGCCTCATTGACCCAGAAGCTAAAATCTCCAAAGCAAGGTCATATGTAAAGACCTTCAAATACACAATATTTTTTATAACTTCAAGATTTTGAGAAAGCTATGTTTTGCACTATTTTTGAATGCTTGAGTTGCCAATTGTAAAACCTGGATTGCTGTAATAAATCTTCCACTCTTCTAAATGAGTGCTACAACCCAGAAATTAAGCATGCTTCAAAAAATCTACTGGATAGTGAGATGACCCCTATTTCCATCACTGGACTCTACTGCACTGAAGATACAATTTCAATAATCCTACCTGTAGGATGGACACAGTCTGTGAGAAGTGGTGCTGTTCCATTGTTGATGTGGAATAGAGAGCAGCTAAGGGGTGATCAAATTTCTGAAGATAGCTGTTGCTGTAACCTCTGTGATCCAGGTCATGACACAGGCATGCAACTAAAAGACCTTTTCGCTACAAAACAAAATTGACATGAGCATGAAAAGCCAGATGTATTTCCTGCCCCTAGATGTCACTCTCTACCCAAAATACTGTAGAAGTTGCACTGTGCTTACACTGCCTTCAAAAAGCACATGGAGAAACATCATTAAAATCGTGAGAAACATGACAGTGAGGACGTCCTGAATCCAAGTTATTGGTCCAACTGTAATTAAAACTGTTACTATTTAATGCATTTAAAAAACATTGTTGCACAATTACATACTATTGGATGGACTCTTCTTCAGAAGAAATCTGCATTTTAAACAAAGTCTGGTCATCCACTGAATCCTCAGCATGTTTATTAAAACAATGAAAAGAGTAATCATTGAGGAAGAAGAAACATATAAGGTGTATGATCTCCTGGTGAAGGCAGCTGCACTGAAGCTCGATGCTAGACCTGCTTCTGCAATACACCTCAAAGATGCTGACCAAGTCACCTACTTGAAATTTTCTCTAGAAAGTCACTAATATGAGCCACAGTTGCTGGTCAATGACAATTGCAAACAAAGAAAGACAGTAACTGATTTTTATTTTTTTCTTTTTAAATTTAATTAACCCTTAATACCCCGAAGAAATAGAGTCCCTGAAACCTCTCTTTTAATACACAAAATACATGAAGTCTTGCAAAAGGTTTTCACAGAGCAAGTGTGTTTTGAAAACAAATCCATTAATGTTTGTGAATCTGTCACTGCTGGCATGGATTATCATGAAAATGTCTTTAAAGACCTAAGAGCTGTGTCCTACAGGTGGTTCTGATGAGCTTTCAGTAAACGAGGATAAGGCTATAAAATGAAGCAGAAAAAGAATATTGATTAACCACCTATTAAGTGAGCAACATCAACCTGTATATTGCACTAAGAGATACGAGTCTGTGGAAAAATAGCAGTGATGTAACTAAAGATATTATTATAAACATACAATGTGCAGAAATAATGTTGCAGCAACTGTAACTGTATTTCTGATTTTGAGACATTCACTTTTATTTTGAATGTTGTCTTTTCAATATTGCAACTTGTGAAGTGCATTTCTAAGAAACATAAAAAAAGCAGATGATGCAGCAGCTCATGTCCACACAGATCCTCAGCAGATGTGGAACCTTTAGTTAGATAACACACACCTCTGTCACTTGAAGTCATGCAGAAACAGTTCATCCCAGCCTCAGGAAGTCATTCTTGTCTCAGTACTTCACGATTACACAATACCCAATCAAAGTGATCTCAACCTTGCGTTCATTGTTCCTTCTTGGATCCAAATTCTCTGACCACTGCAAACTGCTGAATCTATGTCAGACAAGTGTCTCCCTTATAGTGTTTCATACTTCTCTTCCCATCTCTAAGTCTACTGAGGTTCATGTCACCACACCTCATCTAAGATCAGCTCATCCTAGTTTCCCACCTTCCTTCAGCAGTTTTCTGTATTCTTGTTGGATTCACCTCCCTGGTATAAAAAAGGAGATCACTTGAAAGAGCTGGAATATAGACTGGGATAAGACACTGAAACAGATGAAGGCTGGCTGGACTTTAAGGGAACAAAGACTGTTTCCAACTCTCTTAACAGCTGTGTCTTTTGCTCTCCTTTCTTTCTTATTCTGCATCTCCAAAGAGATGGGGCTTACTACTTGGTTAGTACTGAATGTTACCAGAGATTTAAATATTCCTTGAGGCTGCACTCCACAGATTTTATTGCTAAAGGAATACTGGTTTGGGGTTTTTTTCAAATTTGCATAGCTCTGCCAACTTTCAGCATATGCCTGGTAAATGACATTTTCATATTTCAATATCAATTTTAAAGTCCCTGCTTAACAGCAGAATAAACCAGATCTTTTCAAGTGAAAGATCACCAAATTTCATTTTACTCTTATACACTGAACAAAACCTTGATTTCTGCTAGCATGTTTCTTCAAATGAACCAAACAATTTTGACTGAAATTTCACCAAATGAATCAGCTTAAGAAAGTTAACAGAGCTTAGAAAATTACAGCCCAAATGACTAGTATTTGGCAGAGGTACACACAACTGAAAACAGGTTCTCCCAGTCAGAAGTTTCACGTAATATTAATAAGAGACAGCATTCCCAGATGTACCTACCATAAATCAGAGGGCAAACAAGTGACAGATCCTTATACTGTCTTATACTAAGACTAACTTAGAATGTTAGTATTAACATTCTAAGCCTTCCATTTTATTACTACATCTTTTCCAGTTAGTGATTTAAAGTTTGGCTCTTCTCCTTTACTCACATATGTCAACCATCTCTGCAACCCTTGTCCTCCTATTCAGGATCTCCCAGACCTCACAGGATTCAAGATCCAGGGCGTTTCCCTCTCTTGGAACAGATCTGACAGTTAGTTTAATTATTAAAGACTGTAGTTGTAAGTGGGCAGAGAGAATCTCAAAGCTTGGACATGGACCTATAGCAAATCTGCCACTGCTTTTTCAAGGGCAGACCTTGAAAACACGACTAGAATTAGAAATCTGAGTAATTCTCCTTCCTTAAGATCTCTACTCATATCCATTTCTCTATGGGAACCTTGACATGCACTCTGCCCAAGCTGACAACAAAACTCTAGCGTAGGAAAAGTACTTGTAAAACAGCTGATAGCTCTGATGAAGTGTAGTAACTGCTACCATCATCTCACCTACCTCTAGATCAGTGAAGAGCCCCTGGTTATTCTGTAGTATGGCATACATGCAATGTGCGACAGTAACTGCATGCTTCCAGTTGTGGTAGGGCACACGGCGATAATTCTTCTTTACAGACATAGTAAAGCGGCACAGCTTTTCAAGTTCAAAGCTAGGAAGAAAGTAATTTGGTCAGAGACAGGAGATAAGAGCAGGAAAAATAACCAACAGAGGAGAAAAAATGCTCTCTGATTTACTTTTCTTGCTAGGATTGACTCTCACTGGGGATGACTCATTGAATGACATGAAGAGTCACTCAAGTTTGGCAAGGGCAGAGGAGTGTGGATACCTGACAATGGTCTTAATCTGTTAAATTCAGGAACATAAGTCATGATACCCAGTCCCGTCAACACAATTGCATAACCTTCCCTGCTCCCAGAAACTTGAAGTGCGATTTCTTTCAATCGTTTCAACTTGGAAAATAGTGAAACTGCATCTAATGGACAATCTGACAATATGATTTGCAATCAAAACAGAAAATTCAGAGGGTTTTATGCAAAGGACACAGATGAAATAAATCTGTTTAAATGGAGGTGCTCTGTGTTGAAATTGTGAAAACAGAAAGATTTTCTTTTTCTTGTACTTTTAGATTTTTTTTCTCCAGTTTCGCCAAACAGAAGAGAAATTCACATTTCATTGTTTATTCACTTCTCACCAAACAACATTTTGTTAAATATAACAGCCGTTTAACCATGCAAATGCCCCCATTCCATAGCAATTAGGGAATTATTTCTTAAAAGATTTTCTGATATATTTTTGCTTTTAATATAGACAAGTAAAATGAATTTCGGAACAACAGTGTTTTCACTAAGGTAATAATAAAAAGCAGCAATAAAGTCATTGTTATGTTTGGCTTATGCACTCATCAAAAACACCTCTGAGAGAGTTCACATGTAGTACCAGAGTTCTGCAGTCTTAACTAGACTTTATCTACCAGTGTTCCTTTGAAAGGAAAGCTAAATACTTTTTGTTTACAGATAGGAAATTCAGGCATAGATTAAGTATCAGGTGAAATTTCCTGAAGTACCTCATCTGAGCTGCCTAAGGTGAAAAGGAAAAATTAAACTTGAGTCCAGAATTGAACTGAAGATGCCAGAGACCCAGATCATTTACCCTTTTTCCTCATAAAAAGATCAGTTTTCCTTAATTTTCATTTTTTCTCCTTGTTACTGGGGTTTGACTTTTTTTTTAAAAGTTCCATGTTTTGATAATTTCTTAGGTATATCAGGAAAGTGATAACAATGTTCTAGTTTTGCAGTACATGTGGGCTGAGGACAAAAAGTTGAATGTCTCTCAGCTATATGTAAAAATGTAAATACCTCTACTGCATGGAGCCAGTTAGATACAAATACATATTTCTATGGGTGTATGCTGAGCATGGTAATTATTATTCTTAGCCTTAGTCTGACATTAGTAAAATCAGAAGCATATTGTCTTTCAAAAAGCTTTAGGCTATCTTTTTTTTCTTTTAAATCCAGAAAGTCAGAGAACTCTAGAACAATTGATAGAACTATTGTTTAAAGTAGTACATCATAATTCAGAGTACCACAATAGTCACTTCCACTTATGTCCAATATCAATACTACATGATAGTACAGTTACAGCCAAAGGGAAAATGATTATTAATGGTGTTTCAACATATTACTTCTATTACTTCTTCCACTACTGTATTTTGTATACTTGATTGAGGCAGTAAAATATTATTTCCTCAGAGAAGCAAAGAAAATGTAGTGGATATTATATGTCAGAATGTTGTCTGAAATTCTCCCCAGACAGGGCAATTATACATTGCACAGGGAAATACTTAAAGGCACAACCTTACACCTCAACGTACTAAAAATCAAACTTTAGTCTTAAAATATTTGTATTTGTTTCAAAGGGCTGAAAAGTTTTGTTCTTTCAGAATAAATACAAGTCCAGACCAAACAGCTTCCTTTTCAAATATTTTCCTTAGTTTTATTTCTTGAACTTTATATGTGCAAGCTGAGACTCATTTGCAAAACATCAAGTAGATATCAATTCTTTCTAATTAAAGTTACACCTTGAAAGGAAGAGACTGGGAGTCACAGAGACAAGAGAAGAGAACAGAACCTGGCTGAAAATCTGAACCCCAAATCTGCATCCACAGACATTCAGTCAGGAATGGAAACAAGAGAACTACACGGAGCAGCAGAGAACCATATTTAGAAGAGTCACCCGCTTTGCAGCATTGAGGAAGACAGAAAGACTATAACCTTTGAGGGCATGGAGATTCATCCAGTTACTAAAATAAAATGAAACAACAGCAAATGTTTCCTAAATGTTGCTCCCTTTTGTAGGGAGATACTTCCCCTTCCAATTGACCATCCATAGATTTTTTTCCGTAATTTAGAGTAGCTCCTTTCTTTCAGCAATGGCACATACTTAGCCAAGAGACTACTGATCTGAGTAATGATTATGGACACTGAGAGAAAAGACAATAAATGAAGCATTTAATTTGAAAATAATTCACTTCCATAATTAATGCACAACAATGCAAATAACTTATTTATTTGGGAAGATAAGATCTAACCTTGGTTTATTCTTACCATACACTCTATTAATTTCAGTGACTATATATTTGAAAAATCAGTACTCATGAACCTTCTCTCCTTTTTAGTAAGAGTAGCTTTAATGTCTTTACCACCTTCTGTCTGAAAAACACCAACTTCTGTCATCTCAAAAACAAACAATAATTCTATATATTGGAAGGTGAACTGTTTGGATATCATGAGTTCTTTGGTCTGACTGTTCCCAGATTCTGTTAACACCAATAAGCTGGGACAAGAAATCCAGCTTGTTTATTACAGCCCTGTACAGAATAGACATATCAAAAAATGCCAAAGAAAATAGGTTTGGAATTAGAAAATAATTATCTCAAAAAATATTAATAAAAAAACCCCACAGAAGTAACACAATTAAAGTAATAAATCATATACTACATACCATGCTGTCCCACAAGACTGGTGAACCATGTAGACAAAAATGGCAGGCCAGACATCCTCATATGGACTGATATCAAAATGATATCTAAGAAGAAAGTTTCAGCTTAGTAAAGAAAAACACCTTTCCATTCTTACTAAAAGCAAGTGAGAATGACTCAGTAATACATATCCAGGAACATTCACTTGTTTCTGAATACACACAGAAAACTGAGTTTACAGGCTATATTTTCCAGCAATCTTAAGTTACATACTTTTGCTAAGGTCAATGGAATCATGCTCATAGAATCATAGAGTCATTTAATCATTTAGGCTGGAAAAGACCCTTATGATCAAGTCTAACTGTTAGCCTTTGGCTTTGTTTACTTAATAGAAACATATCTTTATTTAAGGAGCCATTTTTTAAGTAATAGACAAAAAATCTCAGGGATGATGAGAGCTTTACAGGCCCTCCTAAGGTATTCTAGACTTTCCTCCCAGGAATTGTAAATAAGGTGTCTCTCATAATATATTCACTGGCCTTTTATTTTCAATAATTTCTATCATAAATTGTGTGAGATTCACCTTAATTTTAATAGAGGAAAAAATCAGTTTTTACTGGCTAATAGAAATCAAGGCAAAACTTAAAAAATTAAACATTTAATATTACATTTTTTATGTTTCATTAGTTGAAGACTTCTCCCCTCTTCTGATATCAATATTTAGGCCCAATATTAGGGGTTCAGGGCAGCAGAACTTTTTGCCCTTCAATTATTAATTAAACCCTTCCCCATGTCTTCTGTGCTGGAAGTTCCCTCTTTCCTCTCCATGGAACCCAGCTAATCGCTTGCGTGTACGTGGCATACTGAGCAGCACAGCAGGTGTGAGAGGGCTGAAGGTAGCTGAGTTGCTTGGAAAATGGTTAAATGTATTCAGATTGCTTGAATTAGAGGATGTTAATATAATCTAGAATGAAACCTGTCATCTCTGCAAGCAAAATTCGTTTTTCATGAGGAGGTGGGTTATATAATGTCACCTAACAAAGCACAAGAAATTGTATTGCAAAGAATAAGCTTCTATGAGGGTGTAATCCTGCAAGATGCTAATACTCTGGCATTCAAACAAATCACTTCAGCATGTAATGAACATTAACTAAAAGCAGTCCCGTTAAGCACAGGCTCGCAAGCTTTGTTTGCTCACAGAAACAATGCTCAGTGCTGAACACAAGTAAGCAAGCTCTGGAGATCAAGTTTACAAAGGAAACTTAGATTTTGTGATTCGATAGCTGATTTTAGGCACCTGGCCACTAGTATAGAATTTATTGTCCTGGACCAGAAAGAGCAAATAAAAAGTAGGATGACTTGTATTGTTAGCATTGTGAGGGGGGATTGACCAATAAAATACAGACGGGGTGAATCTTCTGCATACAGCAGACACTGGAAAGCTGAAAATAATTGAATTATGACAGAGAAAGCCTAAGAGGCTGGATGCAAAGTCCTACTCCAAATTTAGGCTACAACTCTAAACTAGCACCCGGCATTCATAACACTGAATTATCATTTTCCCCTCCCTAAAGAAGCACAAGAAGATGCCCACACAGACATATACATACTCAAAACTCACAGAAAAGCCAAACACCCTCAACATGCACACACCCAAACCTAACCCCAGAAAACACACAACCCAGGAAGAAGCTGGGATGTATATGGTTTACTGTAAAACATATACCAAGGGGGTAACATCATGCATTTGTTCTTAACTGCTGACGTTCCAAGCTCTGAGCTTATGGTGACTGGGACTATCAAAATGAAAGCTCATCTCCACAAATCCTAGATAACAACTAATGCTTAAAGCAACTACTGTAGCTACCCATCCCTGTGAAAAATGCTATGATTCTGAGTAGGTTTTTTTTTTTTATATCTTTGATAGATAATTTTTTTCACAGGTCATTAAGCATAACTAAGTATAAGAAAGCCAGAGATAAACCCCCATGACATTGCAATAGTTCAATAATAAAAGAGCTTCCTACAAAACACTCCACTACAAATAGGATAAAACCCCTATCATTTTACTAGGCTGATACAAGACACAACTGTTGTTATATGAGAAAAATACTTACAGCTCAATTTCTTTATAAATATGTGGAGGCAGTGTACAGTGCATGAGGTTTTGCCACTCTTCTGCTGTACAAACGCTATGGTAGGATAGCTTCTCCATTGTTACACGGTAAATGCACTCTGAATGACGAATTCTGTGGTACATCTGAAAAAGTGAAGTCAATTATAAATGTGAAATTTTAATAAAGAAAAAAATTTCCTCTATTCAAGCACTAATTATTAAAATACACATGCAAAAATGCTAGTGGTTTTAGCTGCACTTCACATGTTAGAAAAGTGACCAACTATATGAAATTCAGTACTTCTGGAAAACTAGGCCTTCTATCACATCATTCTGCATATGCTCACTCAGGTAAGCATCTAAGGCTCAACAGACTTTCCAACGCATGTGAGCTATCCCAAGAAAAAGAATCAAAGTTTATGAGTCAGAAAAAGTGCTAAGTCCCTTGCGAAATACTAACAGAAAGAAGACTGGTAACAGGACACAATTCATACTTTCTTCCACTGCATGAGTTCAGCTATTAATTGGTACAAATTACTGCTACCTGTGCACAGTAAAAAGTATATGAGCTGTTTATCGTACCTACATTACTGTGAAGAATGAAAGATAAGTGCAATTAATTACTCAGATGTTCAGACAGTTATTACAGACATGGCCTGGTTTGTAAACAAGTGAGGACATAACAATTTACTAGTAAAACAATCCTCTGGAACAGCGTACTCCAAATGGTAACATTTACCATCTAAAAAGAGTGAACTCACACAAAACTGAGTGATTGCAAAGTCCACAGTGTAATTTATATGCAGGCCTTTCTACTTGCCTTGACCCATGTGAAACAACTTTAAGTAACAGTTAATAAAATTTGGTGGCCCAGTGTACCAACAAAATGATATTGGTAAAATTACTTAATGTAAATCACCAGGCTTAACTGGCATCGCACTGTGTCTTACCTCCCATGAATATAACACAGGTCTTTTGCATTGCATTTTTATTGAATTTTTATCCTTATATAGTAATGATTGTTAAAAGATTCATACTTTCTAATGGACAAGAGAAGACAGATATTGTTCACATTTCAGAGCTTCCTATCTCAGTTTAGTTTACACAAAACTTGTCTTTCCACACTACAGTTATTTCAAAAAGGATAAAATGAATCCCTATCATTCTCTTAAAAAAGAATTATTCATCAAGGAAATCAATGATTTCTGTTTTCTTGTTAATTCAATGAAACAGACTTATGAATCATTTTAATAATCTGTAACATCAAAATACTTAAGTATTCCCATTATAAATAACAGCTTACAAAACTGTGAAGAAAACTTACATTAGCACAGTGTAAGGCTAAAGCACAAAAGACTGCAAACATTTTAAAGTTGTTCTCATCGGTTTTAGAGAAGGCACTTCCACTTATTTTGTTCACCATCTGCACAACACCTATTACACTTCCTCGGCTGACAATAGGCATGCACAGGATATTTCTGGTTGTGTAGCCTGTGTAGAGGTCTACTTCTCTGGAGAGCCATAAAGGAGATAGAAAAAAGAGTTATTAATATCAATAGATATCTATTCCTTGATTCATGGAAATGATGATGAACAATATGCTCAATCGTTTTGAAGCAGATGCAATTAGAGCCTTCAAGAATTTCACCTCCAAAGCCCTCATATATTTCCATCTACTGTCTCATACCTAGAAATTACTTTTTAATCCTTTCATCTCCATTTGCAAGATAAAGAATTAATATTTCCTCAAACATAGAGTAAGCTTATTCCAAAACTTAGAGAACATTCAGATATTTTTAGGAATGTTATTTGTTAGTGAACTGTTTTTTCTCCCCTGAAGTGAATCAGATTGCAGGGAGACTAATAATGAAAACTGACAACAATCTAAATTTTTCTCCATTATATTTATATTACATAAAAATTATACTTATTAGCATCTTAAAAATATTTCTGATGGCTAAAGCATTTAAATATATATCTATATATTGCCTCCTCATCAGAGGATCACAGTTCCATGAATGCATATGAATATGAAATTTAAATAGTAAATTTCAGTAAAAGGCTTGATGAGCTATCTTCCCCTCCCATGAAACAGCGTCCTACCTGTTAAAGCGTGGATCTGCATAGGCATCAGGAATGTTAAGGACTTCTCCTGTTCTTGCCACTTGACCAGCTATTCCTTTTTCTATAGAAAATCTAGAGAAAATAAAAAATGTGTATTAGCCACAATGTGTGCTACTTGAAAAAATATTTTTCCAGTGGAGTCTGTCTCAAGCACAGTAATGGGTATTTGTTCCCAACCAGCGCCAGTTTGTTGCTTTCGGGAGAAAAGTCTTACGAGACTACTAGTAGTACATAATTTTTTTTTTTAAAAGCAAAGGCACAAACATACTTCCTGAAAACATTTTATATAACTACATAGTTTAATACAAAACATGTCATAACATGAACATTTTAGTAACAAAAATTCAAAATCTTCAATAACGCTGGGAGTGTCCCCTAATAAACAAAACATTTGTACAGAATCTGACACTTGTGTTTATCTTTACTAGGTATTGACTTTATTATCACTTGTATATATTCATTGTTTCTCTAGACACAATAAAGGCAATATGGAGCTTCAGGTGGGGTGTGTATGTGGATTTAGTAAAATAAGATTTGGAAAAATACAAATGAAAATTTCAAAGCTATACATTATATGAATTTGCCACATAGACTTTGGAATAACTAGCTTGTTTCAGGACACTCAAACAATGCCATGGTACTAACTGCATCCCTCAATCACCACAAGGAAGTTAAACGCAGCAAATATATTCCTGAATTGAAGCACAAAAATCTACAAGTCTGTCTCATGAGGAAATAATTTGGATTCTTTGACATAAAGCAGTTATTACATACAAGCACAAGACAATTTATGGAGAAAAATATGCAAAAATACGTAGAAAGAATGATACGTGGAACACTGAAATCTAAATGTCCCCATTGAAGCTAGTGACGAAGCTGTCAGGATTTCACCCCGCACACCTGATTTAAAGTTATTTTCTGTTGCTTCTTATGATAGGTACATCACACCAGCTTAAGACTCCTTCGTGATAACTCACTCAGTGTCACTTTCTTACATATATTTAAGTTGCACTTCACTTTCAGTATACAGCCCCTGTGAAATGGCTCACACCTTTGCACTCAGAATCAACACTTCAATAATGTACAGAAAAGACAGAAAGATAAAAGAAGAAAGAAAAACAATTATCAAGAAGTATGAAAGTGTATGTTTAAGCAGGCCAACTTCTTTAATTTACAGCACCTCCTTGCCTGTCAGTACGCAATTTGCACCAATTTTGACTCCTTTCATTCTCACTCACACAATAGTAAGTGGGAGTAAGTTTGTCTAAAGGAGTCTAAGCAAAGACATGAATCAGATCTCATATTGGCCCAGAACTTTAAAAGTATAAGAAGGAAACAAAGAAAGTTCTGATAAAGTTCAAGCTGAATATTTTAGAAAAATTTTAATGCAGAATATTTAGTCATACACTTCTTTCCTTTTAAGAAGCTGCAGGTTTGAAACGTGGGTGCCCTTGAAAACCTCGATCTGTACCTATTAAATGCTATATTTACTTTTCTGTTTTTCCTGTTTAATTGAAAAAGTACCTAAAACTAGTGTACCTGTGACAAGAAGCAGAAATACACATAAACCTTAGGCAGAAAATCCTGTGTAGTAATTACCAGGCCATATACATTTTCAAATTCACAACTTCAACCATACTACAATATCACGACTTTTTAAAAGTTTCAAAATAATCTAAATTCACACGAGAAAAGTAAAACTAAATTACTGAACTTGAAATCTTCAAAACCAATGACCAGTCCATGCTCGATTTTCTATTTGCCTAGTCCATCGATAAGAAGTATGAATTGTGATTTCCTTCCTTTGGATGTGCTTGAATAGCACAAATTTCAATTCCTCTTGGGAACCCTCTTGGGAAAAAAAAGTCCCAAACTGGCAGACTATGGATTAGGTGCACCATTACCTGCACCTTTACCTACCTCAGAACACCTCTGTTTTTTTCCCAACATGATTTCCAAAAGGACCGCCTCCGGAAGACGGCATTTCCAGGAGTGACGTTATAGCTTCAGAGACGTTGTTTCGATGGCACTGCAATGTCATTCCCAGAAGTACTACCTTCTGGAGGCGGGTCCTGGTGGGAATGATATCACAGTATGACAAGTATTGTCAGGGTACCTGCAGATAGGCACAGAAACTGGGTAATAAAATGCCTGCACATTGGTAGTTACAATGAAACCGCATTTTTCTGCTAGCTATTCTTACCTTATTTCTTTGGTCTTCTTGAAGACAGGTTTTCCATCATTTTCTTCTCCAATATCAAAAAGGTCTGAATACAACTCCTTATTTTTGTGGTCAACCTGGAAGAGTGCACACCTATCTGCATTCACCAGGTTTTTTGCATATATCTACAGACAAAAAACAAAAGTAGGGTTAACAGTCATGAGTTAGACTATCTTCAGTCATTTATCTGATAAAAATCTAAGTGTCTGAAGGATAAAAGTTTTGAGAAATTGTCCACTGTGGAAATCTGCTTGAAGGAGCAGTCTTTTATGATATAATTCAAAATTAAAGTCTTTTATTTGGTAGGGGTTTTTGCAAATTAGAGTGTTCTTCTCTTTGAGAAATGCAGGAATATCTTTAGAGACTTGAATGTTCCCTAACAGAAAGTAAGCTTTCCTATTGTTTTTCACATACAAGAAAGGCTTTTCAAAGTAGTATCTTTTCTCCTTCTGTGTTTAGATACTATTCCTCTTGACTTGATTTTAAATAGACAAGTTATAACAAGACCCAAGAACAATTTTGGCTTTTTGCCTTCATCTTCAACACAAATCTATTGGTATTGAATATCCTGCAAAGACAGACGTAACAGAGAGGGTAGTGTTTGTTTCCAAAAAAGCTAAATGTGCCTGTAATACATAAAAATGAACACATGATCCTTTTGGATCCCTTCCAACTCAGAATATTCTGTGGCTCTGTGATTCTGTGATTAGAAGTGTCCTTATGGATTGCCCTATGTAGTGGGATGGAAATGGCTGCACCCTCCTGATGCCAGGGACAGTAGCTAAGATTTAGTAATTTTACATGAACTAACCAAGCCCATAAGGTACCAGCCATAGTCAAGAAAGTACCACAGTACAGCAATAGACCTGAGTGCGCTTTATCATACTTTGAACCAACAAGTTTTGTCTTTGTGAAAATAACTGCCAGGGGCACTGACTGTCAGAACAGAATCTTGTCCTAGGAACACAGTAGCTCTTCACTGTAATATTTCTCAGACATATGATGGCCTCTCTGAGAACAAGAGGAAAGAATGAACCAAAACTGAACAAGGATCACTGTGCTAACTTATCTGCTCAGGAAGTATAGTAACTGCATGGTAGAGAATGATCTGAGGTGGATCCTGCTCAGCTTTGTATATAATAGCTACCTAGACATTCCACTAGCTAAAGAGGTTGACAACATCTTGCTGTGCAATGCATGCAGATGGCACTTCTTAAGGATTCACAAGTCTTCCATATGAATACTCACCGCCGCCCCTCCTTTCTTGTATTTCAAAAATAAAAACAAAACCATAAAGTATTTCATTTCATACTAATGTAGATAAACCTTGGCAGAGGAAAAACCTATGAGATGATAAAACATTAGTTGAGAGACTTTAATTCTGTTACATGGGAGCCAAGTAAAGGGAACTACACAAAAACCATCTAGACCAACTTGGAAGGGCCCTCACACACCAACAGAATCTGTGGCTGGAAAGATTCTGTTGTCTTCTACTCCATTTACTTTATCAGAGCAGAAGAAAGTCAGGGAGACTGCAATGTAAGAGGTAACATTTGTGAAATTTTTCACCCTTAGAGCATTAAGAAGTCTAAAGATTTCAACCATTACACCATTTATTCATTTGCTCAAAACAAAGCAAATAGAAATTGCCAAAAAGGACAAGGGATCCAGTAAATCCTTCTTCACACTATTCAGAAGCAGCATCAGACCTCTTTCTAAAAATCAATGGCACAGTGTTGATTTTATACAATTAAACTTGTGTGCTTTAATGCATATGACTCAAGAAGGTACCTTGGTGACAACTCATGCATTTTAAAAATGATTGCTTAAACACTACTAATTGAGAGAAATAGTTAATGGGATGAGAGAGTCTTACTTCTCTAAATCCCTAACTCAAATTCAGGCCAGTGATTGAATGGGAGTATCAGTAAAAAAAGTAGGTTTTGCACTGTCAATACAGAGGCCAGAGACTATGTTTTGCAACTACTCAAGCATATTGGAAGGAAAATTTCTAAGGCAATGCGAACTTTTGCTTCCCCTCCTTGCATCTCAAAAAAGCACTATTATACCACTAGCTTCACTGAGAGACTTTAATTAAAAAAATAAAACAGAAAGAATGGGAAAAAAAACTCTATTTTTTTCTTTATTATTGCAGGAACAAATCAAACTGTAAGTGCAATCACCAAAGGGTGAAGTAGTGAGGTGAAACTGAGTTCCACTCTTTTCTCACTGTGAGACACAGGATAAGCCACATAATAATAAAATCACATTCCCATAAAATGGCAATAAATGTACAAACACATAATTCAGTTAATTGGTTCAAGAAAGAGACAAAAGCTTAAGAGGAAGCTAAGTATGAAACATCACACAGGTTAAAATGCAGAATCATGATGCAGCCAAGTGTTGGCAAAGATGATGAAAGAGTAAGCATATTTCACTGCCAATCATGTTTTCCACCAGATCTCTATTCACAGGGAAGAACAGGGAAGAATATCAATATTTGTTCTCAATGCCATATGTTATGTTATACCAGTTCTTTTAAATGTTAAGCTATTTTTAAGCAGTTCATTTAAACTGGAAAAGTCAATGTTCAGAAATGTGTCCTATGTGCAGATTTCTTGTACCAACTGGAACAAGACAAACACTGCTGAATATTTTCCATTACTAATTCAAGTTTCTAAATAAAACCATTTTAATGTTTTTTGCATTCTAACTTTGTTGTCTTTGAATAGTCTAGCTAAGAATATCACTTTGAAGACTGGAGCAAGTATCAGAATACTGTTGGAAAGTAGTTTTTTGAATGCACTAATGTAAACAATGGTATCATAAATCTGATTAGGGTTTACACTTAGGGAAAAGAACTGAAGAATGGAATAAATGTACCTAAAGCTAAAAAGCAGAATTCATATATCAAACACTCAAAATGCACTACAACCAACCAGTCCATATGCATTTCTATACACTATTCAGGAAATAATTCTGAATTCAAAACTGATTAAAAAACTTAAAATCTGCTTCTGAACTGTCCTTTAATTCACTAATTTCAATGGAAATAACTAACCACTTGGCTTCAGTGGTTTCTATAAAACATTGACTGGCTATGCGTGTAGTTTTGTAAAGCAAAGTGATGTGATGTCTTAAACATCTCATTCAGCAACTGGAACAAATACCCTAGGAGTAATGATTGACCTCTAGTCCTTGCTACAGACAGTAATTTCTTAAGCAGTATTTTGCAGCATGTAGCAAATTGAATTTAGGAAGAAGGAAAACAACAACAACAACAAAGCTGAATTAAAGAGAAAACCAGAAGCCTTTCTGTTAGAATGTTCAAATCTTCTCTGGAACACAATAAGGAATTCTATGTAGTTCAGAGACAGTTATGTTTCATTACTTATGAAAACTGTGGACTCAAACTGACCTTTACCACCTTTTCCATATAGACATGTTAACCCTGTTTGTATTATGTGTCCATTATAAACAGCTTCTATATTTCAGTGATGTAACATCTTCAAGGAAAGGACAAGGAAGGACTTTGATAACTATGACTAATTAACTTAAAAGTGAAAAAGATAACTTACCATTATATGTTCAAGTAGAGAATCTATTGCAACTATATTATCAAAATACGTTCTGCAAAGAAAGAGAAGTCAGTAAACATTGGCATTTAGTCAAACACTTCTCAAATGGGTGTTGTGGGCTCTTATTTCACTATGGTTTAAGAGTGGAGCCAGAATAGGTGAAGAAAAAACCACTGCATCTTGAAAATCATTGACTGGCTCACTATAGCACAAGGGAATCAAGAAATGGTCCTAGCTCTGTTTTCTCACACCATTATTCTACAGTGAGAGAGTTGTAGAATATTCTTCATTATACACAGAATTTCCTTAAAAAAAAAAAAACAACCAAAAAAAAAGAGGCAAAAAAACCCAAACCAAACCAAACCAAAAAGAAAAAAAAAAAAGGCAAAAGGTTACCAAACATTGGCTACCATGAACTGAATAGACTACTGCTGAGCAACACCAAGAGTGTATCAAAATGCTTTGGCAACTCTGGCTCATTGAAAATTTTAAAAGCAAAAGGAAAATCCATTTCTTTCAAAATATCAAAATATCTCATTAGGTTTACCCATGCTAGGTACTGACAACTGAATAAAACTATGTAGTGTAGCTAAATTTACCACACATTATCCAACACTTAACACTATTTAAAAGACAACAATTTTAAAAACTCTTTCTTAATGAGTCATCTCTACAAACCCAGGTGCAGCATGTTGATGTTGAAGAAAGAGAATGATCTTGTAACTTAAAAAATAAAAAGGAATCTTAGTTTCACAGCAAAATGATAAGTGTTCAAGGACATGCAAGAACATTGAAAGATAAAGGTCAAACTTATTAGTAAAAGAAGTTGAAATCTTCCACATGCCAAATCTTAATAACCCTTGGATTACATTGTTCCCAGCAGAGTGAAATGCATTGTCCCATGGCCTTGAATATACATACAGCTCAGTTCTGTTTGGGTCTAGTGGAAAGGAAATATATAATACACTAGTCTTAACATTGTCAGGGACATGAAGAGGTGGAGCACTGCATACTCTGCCCTTCTAAAATGTTACAGAACATGTCCCAGTGACATTGCACACTAACAATTTTCTCACTGAATAGGAAACCCTTTTTCCATGTAGGAAAAGGTACAGACCACTTCTAAGAGGAAACTAATTATTTTCTTGCTAGTACAAGTCTTTACCTACATGAAGTCCATAAGGCTATTATCAAATGATATCCCAATTTTGTGTCTCAAAACTAAAAAATTCTAGCAATTGATGAGTACTTCTGCATGAGAAGCATTTTCTTATAGAAAGGCATAATAAATATTTGCAGTATATATTGTCATTTTTATCTTAAAAATTTAAAATAATTACAAAGTTCTTTAAAACAATTTCAGTGCTATGCCAGTCCAAGAATAAATCACCAGTCCATAAATCTTGGTAGATTAATCCAGAGATTTCTGGTAAACTAGCTCAGTATGGATGTTAGCAACATAAAAGCACTCTGGAAAGGAACATAATGGTGCAAGATTCAGTAAGTGTGCCCTTTAGTAAACACACTCTGAATTATGCTGAAATCTAAAAAAAAAAAGAGATTGTCCTCAGGAAAAAAACTAGGAAAAACGTCTGGATACAACCAGCTTGCCCTCCTTGAGAGGGGCAGACTCCTCCCTGCAGTGTATCACCCCCCATTCCAGCCCGGTCAACTCAGCTGCCTACATTCCTGAGCAATGGCATAGGAATCTTGGACATCCTCTAATCTCACCAGTTTGAGAATTGTTCACCAAGACCATAGAGTGTTTCCAGAAAAAATTCAAGATGTCTCATTTTTGCACAGTATCATCAGTACTTTGTGATGTACTTAAAAATTCTTCTACCAAATAGTTTCATAAAACACTGTTAAGCATCCTAGACTGTGATTTACCAACAGTACAGTTCTGGTTTGTCTTTTAATTTATTAGCTATTTTTGCTATTTAAAGACCCTAACAGCAATGACAAACAAAAAAAAGGGTTGAGGGAACAGCAGATCACTTCAGACACTAAACTGACTTTGCAAGCGTAAGACCAAGTTTTCACACTCTTACTGTGTTTTCAATTTAATCTTGCCTTTATTGTCACAAGAAATTAAAAGCAAACACATTACATGTAATTACAGTCTGAAAACGAAAACAGAGCCTTCAGACAATGCAGGGGAAGAACAATCACATGGCAGCCCTGATTCTTCAAGGATTTAACCCTGAAGTCCCTATATATTATGCATACCTGTGTGTGTATACATGTGTATACACATACGTCCAAAAGATTTTTCAGGGAAGTGGAACCTGAAACATGCTAACTACCTTTTCATGAAGTCCTTTCCAGCCTTCTAAAATTGCCATGAAAAGACAGACCAAGTCTATTGTTCACCTCTCAAAAGACAGCCATGTGACAGAAGAGGTGAAAGAAGGGAAGGAAAAAAAAAAAGGCCATGCAAAAGACCAAAAGAATAAACAAGTTATGTAAGATATGATTGAATGTCACATTTTCTTCTGCAGCATCACCAAAAAAAGAAGTTTGAAAGTGCTACCTGCATCATTTGTTCTTGTCCCCATGTTAAAGTTTTCCAAACACAGGTGGACTGAAAGAGCCATGTTAGAAAAGCTCATCATAACAAATTCATGAGATGCAAATCACACTTACTTTGATACATCAAGCAAGAAATCATTCAGTTCAGTCTGCTTGGCAAGGCCCCGGCACACCTGGAAACATAGATCATAGAATCATTTGCACCAGAACACTGATGTCAGTGGGAAACTGAAGTTCCATCCACTTAACTTGTATGAAAAATATACCACTACTGGTGTGTATATATCTATATATATATATAGATATAATCTATGCTACAGCACTGTATAAAATTAAAAGCTGAATTTGTGTGCTGGGTTTCAATCTTAGCTGTGCAGCTGCTGAGTTAAAACTGTCAAATGAAAGTAAAATCTTTCTTAACATGCATTGAAAGCTGTTGCTTGTTACACTCCTTCATGCTGCCTCAAAGGCTGTCACTGAAATTGCTATGGAATCAACATCTCCTTATCCAGATCCTCAGCTCTTCTGAGTTTGTCAAATATTTTGTTTCCCTTCTTTCTTACCACACTTTTACCGCTTTTTTCTGGGCTGCAAAGTAGCATGTAGACACAACTGTAGACTGACATCAGGCAAGTTTAACTAAGCTAAGCAGAAGACGATACATGCTCAGCTTTGGGAGAAATCAGCATGAATATGAACACAAAAAATAGTATGCATACTACTTTTTAGAAGCAAAATGTTAGATGAAGCAAAGCTTTCAAGCATATTTTGACTTCATCTAATTGCATACTTTGCACTTGAAGTACAATTGTACATCTATATATTACTAGAGCAATCACTGAGGCCAAAAAAAAAGAAAACAAGCCCCTACTTGTAACTTTTACATACACACAAAAATATCACTCAGAACTAGTAATATCTTTCACTGGTGTAATGCAGATATGAAATGCCAGATCAAAACTCTTGCATTCTTCTCATGCAAAAAAAAGTAGGGAAGGGGCAAGCCTTCTGCTTAAAAGAAGGAAGAGAAATGAAAATGATCAACAGATGAACTTAAACTAAACTTCCCATGTGGTGTTTTGTTAGATGTTCTCAGTTAAGGAGAGAGTCATCCCTATAATGTAAAGCATGCAGTTGCAATTCTACTAGCATACAACAGCCTATGCCAGCTAATTCTGCCTAAATGTCAAAGACGTCAAACGTCAGTGACTTCCAGCACCAAGGCAGCAAACACTAAAGAAAAGCAGGAAGCTTTCTGTAAATCCTCTGACAATTGTATGAAAGACACCTTGAAGAAACAAAACTGTCACGAACTTCCTGCTATGAGCTGACAGAAGAATCTATTTTAGCATCTTTTCTGAGTTGACAGAATATGTTTAGTTACAGTGTTACCATCTTCTGCTAGCTGAAGTAACAAAACCTATTAGCAAAGCTGCTGGGGTTTGCTAGAGCAGCTTGAAGTGGTGTGACGCTCCATTAGGCACCCAGCTAGGGACAGCATGAAGCATCCTTAGTGGCAGTAGTTACAGGACCATGAAGCAGCTAGCAAGGATGGCTTAAAATAGGCTTTTCTAGCAACACCTAATAATTTCAAACTGATTACCAAGCAAGAGGAAAGAAACCAGTCAGCCTAGCAGGTGCATTCAAGAAAGAAACAAACAAACAAAAAACCTGCAACATTGTTACAAATCTGCTTTAACCAGTATTTATCTACTTTGTTAAAATTTCGTTACTTTAGTACAAATACTGTTTGCTATTTGATCCATGACTGCAAGTGAAGAAACCTAGCTCAATGAAATCCAAAAATGTTAGCGTATTTTTCTCGGGTTCAGGAAAGTGGCTTGACTCAATGTTTTAGCAGTGACCTCCACTTGAATTCCATCTCAGTCCATGTTCCTACTAATCAAGTTCTGGCAGATGGATTACACAAAGAAAAAATGAAAAACCACTCACACTTACTTGTACTTGATGTATTGCTACTGAAGCCCATGCAAGATTTGCTGTTGCAACCTGCAACAAAAGAGAAGAAATTAGCTCTGAAGTAACCTTGAAAACTGCACATCAGTTACATGCTGGTTTTCTCTATCTACCTGCTATGTAAATTGAGCGAGATGTTTCAGACAGGCATCCAGTAACAATTTGTGGGAAGACAGTAATTTTGTGAAAGTCTAGTATACCTGTGAATGTTTCAATTTTAGAGCAATGCTCTTCAGAAGCAGAATTGGGAACCCATCAGCTCAGAAACACATCAACACAAACGTCCCATAAGCCAAGGGCTTTAAAAATTGCACTGTTGAAAGGCATCTGCCATAGAAATAAACTATCCCCAGATTTCTGGGGCTGTATCTCTTCAGCAATAGTTATGTCCAGCTGTAAACAGGTACTGTTTCTCTCGTTACCGTTTCGTGGCAGAAGAACCAGACCTGATCCCTCAGCTCAAGACTAGTGTTTTAAGTATGACAGTTTCCAGGCAACATTTCAAACAAATGTCATGTAAACTGCAGTTAACTATGATGTGCTACCATGCATAATCTCCTGTCCTTGAAGCACAGGAGCTTTATAGGAACACAGAGAACAGAAACACAAAAGGTCAGCTTTGACATACCATCCTAAGGTACTTTTTTATAATTTTATATTTTTAAACAGAACACTTTGTACACATTTTATAAAAACTGCTAACAGTATCCAAAGGCTTTCTGAAACCTGAAAATGAAAAGAATGCTTTAGAACACTCAGAAAGTGACCTTAAAATATTTTTAATTTACTAATAAAATACTTTTATTTAGCAGCCAGTTCCAAGTAGAACATTCATGAACTTCAGTTATAGAAGGTATTTCATATAACATAAAAATATTCATATTTTCACAGAACAGTGCATATCTGAGACCTATCTGAATTGTGAATTGAATAATAAAATAGGACAATTTTAAAATAAAACACATTGTGTGTAAGCAGCAGAATTAATGAAGCCTGGTTTTGTATGAATGCCTGTTCTTTGTTCTCTGAGCAAGGATACTGGCACCACCACACTAATCCAGTCTCCTATCATGACCTCTACCTACTGGTGAAAAAATACAACGTGTGACACCAACCTGAAGTGACATTGACTGCCCAACTAATATACATATAAAGGCATCAAATGAATGCCAAACCACCTAGCTTACTGATTAACAAAATATACAATTGACAAGTATTGCTGTTGCTTTCCTTCTTTGGGAGGACTAGTTTCAATATCTTTTGCCTGTGTATTTTCTCTTCTTTTCACACAAATAATTCTGGTTCAGTACACTAAACTGCTCCATGTGGTACGTCATACCTCTCTCAAGACAACACATCTGGCTAGAACTCATTCTGCTTTGTCCTAACCTCTGTGTTCACAGTTTCCTCCATGGGGGAGGGTAGAGAGAGAAATGAACAGTACATTCATCTTTATGTGAGAGACCTCTTAATATGTAGATGGGACATAACATGGATCCTCTCCCAGACATGAGAGCTAAGATACACTTCTAACATCTTCAATACAGTGACTGCCTTCACAACATCTGTTCCATTTTCAAATTCATTTGTATTTGGCTAACAACTCATATCTTTGGATTGACAAATGGACATGTATGGACAATGTAGCTAAATAGGCCTTATATAAATACAGTAAAGCATGCAGAACAAAAGGGAAAGATGATTATGAATGAGAATATCTGTATGGGGAAGCATCACAAAGGAAAGAAAGCAGAAGAAACCTTTATGAGTGGCACCTAGATTTGCAGGTCTTCTAGGTACCAGCACTTCTACGCACAGTTTCTAGTGACATCTAAGTCAGGAGACAAAGTGTGAATAAATCACAGAATAAATTCACAGAGATTACATAGGCCAGGGAGACAAAAGCTATCAGGTTCTAAAGGTTAAAGAAAAGGCTGACCCAAAACCAGCACATGGTTTTCAATCTACAGAGAAACCAGAAGACAAAAGGACTCAGCAGATAGCATCCCTTGTCCTCCTCTTGCAAGGAATTCTGGAGGGACTATCTGGATACTTATGTCTCTGTGCGTGGCTCATGGAAATACCACTTAGACACACACATCTTGGTGTCCAAGAGTGTGTGGATGTCAGAATGTGAATGCAAAATACCAGAAATCTCATTTGCTTCACTTTTGTTCTAGAATAAAATCGCTTTGCCCTCCTGTGAGACCCAGAACTGAGACTTGCTATACTGTTGCTACAATGTTGCAACATTATGTTCACCCCTTAAGAACCTGCACCAAAAAAGCAAACTAAAATAAATTTGAAATTCTTATAATACTGTAAAATAAAGCTGTACTAGAAAGTTGAAGTTGACACTCAGGATAATTTAGCAGTGGCCTTTTTTTTTTATATAAAGTGATTTTGGATTTTGACATTTGATTTACACTTACATTTCATTGACCTGATCTGCACTAACTTCTCTAACAACTCTGTATTGAGTTTATAATCAGAAAAGAAAACTTGAATCTGTTTTTCCACAAAAGAACACAAGGTAAAATTCTCAGTGTGTCCCTATACTTGTATATTTGACCTCCTCTGACTGAAAATATAAATCACTATGGCCTTTTTTTTGTTTTGTTTTCTCCCCAGTAAGAACAAAAATAAAGCATGAAAAAGGTAAAAACACATGAGAGGAGTGAGAGAAGGAAGTTTGGAGTGGCAAAGTGATGACCATCATGGGGAAGTGAGCAAAGGCTACACATGAGCTCACCTCTTGGTGACTATGGTGGAAGGCTTCTTTGCCCCAGTGACGGTAAAGCTCCAGGATACCAATCAGGTCACCAATTGCAGTGACAATTGGCAAACACAGAACAGATTGGATACGGGTCCCTGATTCCAGTCCAGTACCTTTGGGAAATCGCTCATCCTAGAAAATGTAAACATAATCTGATAAAATGTAAGTATCATAACATTAACAGGAAAGACACATTGATGTGTTCCTCCACCTCCTGGCTGATCAAATCTGCAGAAAAATTATCTCTCAGCTCATCTCTCAGCATAACTTACATATAGTACTAAGACACCTACTAAAAAAAATGCACTTAAAAAGTCTCAGCATTAGTTTACATCTACAGGTAATCTTATTGATGTAAAGTCAGAATTCACTGTGATATTACACTCAGCTTTGGGTCTGTTTATATAATACTTTGTTCTCTAAACTCACAGGCAGCAGAACCACCACTTCATTGCTAATGCCAGTCCTGATTAAATAAAAATCCAAACAAACAACTTTACCCCATCCCCACCTTTTCCCTCAAAAAAACTCCAAAATGTTTATAGTCACAAAGCAAACCTCTCAAATTTCAGTGTTACTGAGCAGACAGCAGTGCTTTCAAGAGAACAAAACTTGAAACCTGAGACTAAGGCTTTAGTTTATACAGTTATAATCCTGAACCAACTCCTTAGAAGGAAAATGTGTTCCCAAAAACTATGCATGAAAGCAAGTATCTTCTCCTTCCTTTGTTTATGCATCCTGAATAAACCAGTGCAAAAGTTACAGAAACAAATATCAAAATAATCCTACCAGCTGCTATAAAAGGCCCAAATACATAACTTCCAGTCTACACAGGGAATGGCTAAGGTTTTATAGCTTCACTTCCCTATGTAGGAAAACTTGCAAAGACCTGGGAAACCACATGGAAACCACAGTTAATAAGGCACTAACTAGCCAAGGTGAAGTATGCTAGACCCACTTCATTGCACAGCAGTCCTTCAGGACTTGATTTGTACCAGATGTTCCCTGTAAGCCGTGCTTCAGCAAGACAGACACCCCTTCAAGGCTGATCAAAATGTCTCATTTCTCAAAGAAAACAGCAAGTAATCTGTACCTCAATTACTAAGATGACAATCTATTTGAACAGATGACAGACAAAAAAGAGTGGGAAGTACTTTGAAACATGAGCCTTCTGCTCCCACCTTTTAATTCTGTCCTCCCACAAAAAAGGGCTGGCAAATCTACCTGCATGTGCTTCCCCTTCATTGTTGAGAATCTTCTAAAATCACATGAAGGCAAACCATGTGAAAAAAATTAATCTCCCTGTCTGGTCAATGATCCACTGATATTAAACCAGCAAAAAAGTCCAAAACTCTTCCTCACAACTCCTCCAATTTTATTATTTTTATTACTATGAAAGTAAAATCAAAGCAAAGCATAGAATCCTTTCATACCACAAGATCATGATATTATTGGAAATTACCAGTAACAATTTAAACCCTCTATTGACTGAAAAAAAAAAACATATCAACACATAAAATCTTTATAATTCAGGGGGTATAGAAAGCACTGACTTATACTACAGGGAAAGCAGCTTCTGCCTTTTGGTTTTCTGGCTCTGTTTTAACTGTACTCACATTAGGCATCTGGTATTTTGTTTATAGCCTGCATTTGCCCAACAAAGGTCATACATTTTTTAACAAATAATTTTTAAAATAGAGACAGCCATGTCCAATTTTGGCCACAGCATCCAAAGATTGTTATTCTAGACACAACTTCTATGGATAGGAAACACTGAAGAGATAAGAGGATGTAAAGTTCCTTGGTTTTCTCACAGCCAGCTAATCATAAAGTGCCCTCATAAAGCACAGTTTAAATACCAGCTTCATACAATTGCATAGATGCAACTAGAGGATGAAGTTTTAAATAAAAAATAAATAAAATAAAAAGGATAGACATACAGAGTGACAAGAATTATCAGAATATCCTCTTAGGAATTTCTGATTCCTGTTACAGACAAAGGTTTGAATTTTGATATGATTTACATTAATGCACCTTTCATGTAGATCTACTGACACTATAAGTATTCCAGCTTTACCTCAGAGTAGACAGAGATAAAAATCTTGCCTAATAACCAGTATTCTGATGGACATTCTTGCAAGTGCGAACCTTGCATTAAAATTAAATTAAACTTTGATTGACTATATGAAAGGCTTCTTGTTTGGGATTAGTATTTCAAGACCAGGACAGGAGTTTTGTCTGGTAGTTTTCTTCTATCCAGGTGATTATGGTTCCATTACTTCCTTTATCCAAAGATAAACCAAGAAAATGGTAAAATAACCCAAACCAAAATCGAAACAAACAAACAGACAAAGCTTTACATTTAGAAAGAGACTAAATATTCTTAAATTATTTCATCAGCTAATCCAAACTCAGAATTATTTTCTTGGTAGCAAGACAGATGTAAATCCTATCATTGTACATTCATTTTAATAAACATTTCAGCACCAAAACATTCATTCTAAGAACATACTGCAATCGTATCATTAAAACCAGAAAGGTTTTTACCCCCAGAATATCTTCTACTAACAACGTTTTTCTTGATCTGGCTACATAAGCAGATACTGTAGTGCCATGTGCAATGGGGCCTGCAGGAATGAGTCGTGGTTGTCCTTCTTTAGCTCCTGGTGGTGTAAATATACACAGACTCTAGTTAGAAGGAAAAAAGAGAAAAAAAGGGAAAAAAACCCGCAATTAGAAAGTGTGGTTACTTTTACAGTTATTGTGCAACCTATGTAAAGACTGAATAAAACAGATTATGTAGAGAACCATGGCTTTTGACAATGAAAAGTAGTTGAATAAACTCCACTTAATTTTTCTGAACTCTTTAAAAATACCACTCTAAAGTCACCATTCCGACAGTGGATAACACCTTGATAACTCCAGTGGATAGCAGTGGATAACTGAAGTCAGTGATATCAGGGTAGGATTGCATTTACTTTGAACACAAGTGCAAAGCATAAAAAAGAGGAAAACATTTTGTTACAAGAGAAAAAATAGGTTGGTGTTTTGTGTGTGTGTGTGTGTGTGTGTAGAATGCACTTAACTATTTCAATAGAAAATAGTCAAAAAGTAGATATAATATTTACATTTCTTATTTATCTTGTTTGTATAATACCACAGATAGATGACAGTGCCACAGCAAAACGTATTACTAATATTCCTGGTAAGAATGGCCACAGATTGTGCCACTTCTTTGTGCTGATTAATTTCACTATCATACTTTGCTTTCATTAAGGCTGTTTTCTAGCATGAAATACTAAAGGTAAAATGTGCATGCAAAAATTCAGCATCTACTTTCAGCTGTAGAAAACGAAGTGATGATATGAGGTGCATCCTCTCATAATTATCCTTTCCTTATTATGCAAACATGCACGGTACATTATAAAGCATACTAAACAATTCCAAAAATAGCCCCACACTGAAATGTTCAGAAATTGAGATGAAATATAATGAACAATTTGCAGGCACTTCTGCAGTGATGAAGATACTTTAGCTGTAATGGATTAACAGCATTTTGGAAGGAGAAAGTTGGACTTTATGCTGAGGGGAAAACAAATGGTCAGTAAAAAGTATGGAATCTATAGCCGAAATGAGAGGGAAGTCTATCCAAGAAGAATCAGTAGTCCAGTCCAACAGTTAGGGTATTTAGTGAGTTCAAAAGCAAAACACTCAAGATTCTGAGAAAACCAGAAACAGAGTATTTGTCTTGATCTCTAAGCAGAAAGTCAGTCTCAAAGAGTTCAGAAAGACAAAGAAGAGAGCATTTCATCCAAAAATTATTTGTATTTGTGATACAGATGAAAAATAAACTGTTTTAAAAGAGAAAATAGAGCTGCCACAAACTATTTTAGCCCACACAAGTGATTTAATCAGTTGGAAGGAAAGATAATTCTTCCATGGACTAGCCCTGATGAATATGAACAGTATCTACTACATTTTGATGTCTTTCATTATGGTATGAGTGCATGAATTCTTGAAATTTTCTGTTTATTCTTAGCCTAAACCTTAACCTTATTCTTCAAACTGTTTATGCTAACGGCTTCTTTGAAGTGTGGCCTTTAGCAGCAAAAGACACTGGAAAAGTTGGAATGTTTACTTTCCATATGAATTACATGTATGTAATTTTTAAATAAATAAATAAATAAATAACCCAAACCAAACCAAAATAAAAAACAGCAACACCCAAGCAATAAAAAAATTATGAAATCAATAGACTCCATCTACCAGAACAAGCTTGCTCATTTTACCAGAAGAAAAAGTTCTGTTTATTCTCAATTTCTTGTAATTTAATAAAGACACATATAATTCCTAAACGAAAACTCAGTTTCACAGTTACTTGCCTTCATAAACTTCAATTCATGTTTTTACATGTGCTTAAATAGAATGAGAAAGAACATTTTACATAACATACCCAAGAAAAGTACACCATGATTTGAAAAAAAGTACATTATTCCAATAAAACTGAAGAAACCACAGATCATTATTATTTAAATCAGTGTTCTGGTATAAAACAATTTTTTTTTAAATCAAAGAATATAGTAAAATAAAAAGGGCATACAAATACTGTAGATACATTCCATATATGATCAATTTAAATCTGATTGAATTTAACTGTTTATTGCCAATTAACGTTCTGAAAATGTCTCAAGTTTTGTTGGAGTTCTGTTAACAAAGCTTTTGAATCCTAGAAACCGTGAATGGCAAGGTCAGACAAACAAAATGCAGTAAGCTGTGCTCTGTGCTACTGTGGAATGTTACAGAAATAATCAGAAGGGAATCTATATGATTATCACCGTCCAAAACCACCAGTTTTTTCACATCACCTATCCAGCTCATATTTTGTTTTTTGTTTTGTTTACGAAACCACTTATAAAATAAAATGCATGACAGTAATAATAAAATTTGGGGTTCACCTACTCTCTTCTAATTATAATGACTCCAGCATTCTTTTAATTTGCAAATCTACATTCCAGTCATTTTTCATTTCTCAGCTCAAAGGATAATTAGGCATATTCCCATACAGACATCAGATATATTGTACACAGCTTCACAAGTAAGTGAAGAAATGGATTGCTTGGGCCCTTTCAAATTACTTGCATTTCCTCAGTTGGTTTGAATATTCTGCTTCAAAGAAATCTAACAGCTTGTGTTTCTGGTAATGATACTGAACAGTGAATAATAATCAAAATGAGGAGCCAGTGGATTTTTTATTCACAACTTAAGCAATCTATAGTCAATAAAAAAGGAAATATGAGAATATTAAGACCCACAATTTCCCAAATACTATACCGTAACTCACAATGCAGTAAAAGGAAAATTTTGAGGAAGCAGCAGTGCTCACAGACTCTTCTGCTGCTATAACCACTTGCAGTGTAACTCAGTATCAGAACTGGATAAATACAATTAGCTCTTTACTGGTACTGCAACGTCACTGCCTCTCTCCTGGCAAAAGTTAAGTAATAACAAGATAACTAGTGTAGAAAGAGCATTAGATATCTCTACTGTTGATGAGAGAGAAGGTAACCAAGATGGGAGACTCACTCTGGGTTTGATAAACTACCAGAAGAGTAAACATTGGTTCGGAGAGAGAATACTTCAGAACCTTACAAGCTCATGCATTCTGGAACCTGGTAGCCCATGGGACTCTGCAATTTTCTATTCTGATCCATTTCCTCTCCTTCCAGAAAAAGAGAGAACCTCCTTATCTACATCAATCCCAACTACCCTATTAACAATATTGTTCCAACTATATAGTGATGGACCTCTTTCTTTAAATCTAAGGATGTCAACTTCCTTTCCTGCCATCTGTGACAGAACAGATTGTTCTGGTCAGGCCTAAAATCTTCAAAATGTTTCCTCCCCTCCTAGCTTTATCTCTTAATTCACTTTGATAAAGTCCACAGTCAAAGAAACTCCTGTTAATTTTGACAGATGTTACAGTGTGTTTTGGAATCAACTAATGATCTATCGTGACCACAGAGAGAAAGAGGTTCTCAAAAAACCCAACCTGAAACAAAACAGGAAGTCTGAAATAAATTATGACCAAAGGTTCAAACACTTGTGAACACAGAAAAATGTCACAAAATTCACCCTTTCATCTTGGTGGTGCTAGGTTAATGGTTGGACTCACTGATCTTAGAAGGGTTTTCCAACCTAAAAGATTCTATGATTCTATTCTGTGACTCACATTTCTTAGGTGTTCTAGGTATTGGTAACATATTGTTGTCTCTGTCTTTTTAAAATGTCTTCCAGCCTACAGCAGTGCAGAATGATATATACTGTAATTAGTTCTTGAGGGATAGCAACATGACAGCATTCTCAATTCACAGATAAACCCACAAACCCAGCTTTCAGACACATGACAAAATCAATATATATTCAATAAGTCATAATACCATGGGTTTTGGTCCCCTTTTATTGGTGCTATGCACACAGTTTGGTAAAGCAATTAAGTTATCTTGAATCTCTTACTCTGGCTGAAAAAACCTCTCTTTACTCCTCATTTCTAACAGTTAAGAGTATGCACATTTCATCTTGTGTTCATCTTGTCATGCTGTCATAACTTGACCCCATGGTTAGTTTTGCTAGTGAAAATCTAATGGTTTAATGAGGAAGCAGATTAAAATCCCAGTAAAAGGAAACATTCGGAGAAGTAGCAAGTCTCAAATTGCAATAGCACCAGCAAATCCTGACAGATATTCTCACAGCAGTAAGAAAGTACCTACAGTTTTCAGTGATTTCAGTCTCCGGCTCTTCTGACGAAGAGGTCAACTATAGGTATAATTGCTGCTATTCTTCTACTGGCTGTTGGTGCGTAGTCTGTCGGAATCCAGCACAACACCAAATCCTAACTCACAGACTAGAAACCATTCCCTATAAAGTTTACTCGAGCTGTATTTAAACCGCAAACATGTATTGCTCATCATTTCACAAACTGTTGTTCCCTCTTTTTTTATAACTTCTTATAACTAAGCAAATGACAAGCATAAATCATTTTTTTTAAAAATTTCTTTGCAGAAAAGTAGCCTGGATAAGAATCAGGTTTAATGACTAAAATGGAAGTTAAAGTACACACATGACGAGCATTCCACTAACAAACTGTTTTAGTGGTATGGATGACTGGATCCTGATCTAGTTTCTTCCATAACATAATCTGTAAATAAAACTGGCCCTAAAAATGCTTCAAGGAAAATCATTTAATATTCAATTGATATTAAATACTAAAGCATTTAATAATTGCTATGCAATTTGATGCTTGGGGAAAAAAAAACAAAACAAAAAACCCCCAAAACCCACAGACAAAAACAAAACATGAAAGAGAAATGGAAATAGAGCAGTTGACATTAAGTGAGCTTAATGGCTTTTGCTGCTCACCTCCATTTCCGTTCAGTAACAGCAATAGATTTTTACTCTTGGTAAAGGACAACCTTAATGTAAGACCATACAGCCTCATGAAAAAATTACCTACAGATAAAGGCTTTGCTCTAAGCCCAGGCTTTTTAGCAGGAATAAAGCTCATCACAGTAAGTAATGATGACCAAGAAAACCAAACAAACAGAATTAATTTGGAATGTATTCATGACCAAAAAACTTGGATTTGTAAACTGGCTAGGTTGAAGTAGTAACCTAATACCACCATGTTAAAATCTTAGAGAGCTACAGGTAATTATGTCCTAGGTTTAAACAGAAGTGCAGTAATGTGACTGCATGAAGGTATAAAAAGAAGAAAAAAAACCACTCCCAATTACCACCATTTTTTATAAAAACTTATTTCCTTCATGGTAACCAACAGTGTACTTGACAGGAGACTTGCATGTTTAACCTACATAGTATGCACTAATGTTGCATACTTCCAAAATGAAGACAATGCACTTATATGCTGTAAAGCTGCTTGCAGTTGGGTTTGGGTTTTTTTGTTTGTTTGGTTTGGGTTTTTTTGTTGTTGCTGGGTTTTGTTTTTGTTTTGTTTTGTTTTCATCCTTCTGAATGATATCCATTTCTAACACTTCACTTCTGGAAACTTTCCAGCTGATTTAAACAACTGAAAAACACCACAAGAGTTATACCAATTCTTTGACACGGAAAACCAAGTTGACATACCTCTCTTCCATCCTTTCCATTTTAAGGCATGGTCAACTAAGCATTTTTATGAAAGATGTGTAGCCAAGTGTGTCTCAAACACACCTCCGGGGATGAGGATTCCTGAGCTTTCACAAGCAACAGACTGTGGTGCTTCACTACAGCCACAACTGAGGAACTTTTCCCAATGCCAATTCAAGTGCACTACACCATAGGTATGGAGATGATCCCCTTCCTCTCTGCCTTATTCAGACAGCTCTTCACCCCTCAACTTTCTTTTCTTTAGACTAAGCAAAACTAGTTCTTTTCTTTCCTGACCATTTTCCTTTCTCTATCCTGAACTCACTTCAGCCACTCCATTTTTTTTATTTTTTTTTTTTAAAGTGCAGTGCTTAAGCCAGCCATTTATTCCATCTGGGCCCTTAGCAGCGGAGAGAGGAATGAGAAAATTACTTTACCCTAAGGCTACAGTTGTTTTTGCTACACAAGACAGGGTACTTTTTTGATACAGCAATGATATTACTGACTCATGTTTACATTCAAATTCACTGCAAAACCCAGAATCTTTCTCAAAGTGATCAACTCCCCTACACAGAGAAAGGCAATCTATGAAAAGCCCAGCACCTGACCTAGCTGAATCATTGTCTGGTTTCTCCTGACCATTTTCCCAAGACCATTTTGAATTCTAATTCATCCCTAAAATGACATCTGCAGTCCTATATTCTTTCTTCACCCAAGCATTAATGAATATACTGAGCAAAACCAAATTCCTGGATAAATCTTTGCAGAGTTATGAAAAATAACCTCACATTCTGACAGTGAACCATGTCTCTGTCTTGTTTTCTAACGATTTCTGCATTCTGCCTGTAGTATACAGTGTACGTACAAACTGGGAAATGAGATGCTGGAAAGCAGTGCCATGGAAAGGGACCTGGGGGCCCTGGTTGATGGCCAGTTGAATATGAGTTAGCAGGGCCCTGGCAGCCAGCAGGGCCAACCCTGTCCTGGGGGACATCAGACAAAGGATCACCAGTCAGTCGAGAGAGGGGATTGTCCTGCTCTGCTCTGCACTGGGGCTGCCTCACCTTAAATATTGTGTGCAATTTTGGACACCACAATATAAGAAAGATGTTAAGCTGTTAGAGAGTGTCCAAAGGCAGGCAGTGAGGATGGTGAAGGGCCTTAAGGGGAAGCTGTATGAGCAGTGATTGATATCACTTGGTCAGTTCAGCCTGAAGAAGAGGAGACTGAAGGGAGACCTCATTGCGGTTACAACTTCCTCATGAGAGGAAGAGGAGTGGCAGGTATTGATCTCTTTTCTGTGGTGATCAGTAACAAGACCCAAGAGCATGACATGAAGCTGAGTCAGGGGAGATTTAGGCTGGATATTAGGAAAAAGATTCTTCAACCAGAGGATGGTTGAGAACTGGAACAGGCTCCCCAGGGAAGTGGTCACAGAACCAAGCCTGTCTAAGATGAAGAAGCATTTGGACAACACTCTTGGCACTTGGTGTGACTCTTGGGAGTGGTCCTGTGCAAAGCTAAAGGTTGGACTTGATAATCCTTGCAGGTCTCTTCCAACTCAAAGTATTCTATGATTATATATTCATCATGACCATATTCCACAAGTCCATTTACCTGAATATTAAATGTTTACAGTTATCTTATTTCTTTCAGCTTGATAATTTATTGACTTAAAGTTATAAACTGTAACTCATCAACAACTTTCACTCTCTCCTCAGTAACTATTGACTAGCAAATAAGAAAGAAACAGATATTTTCCTCTTACATACAAAGAATACATGATGTCAGAATTGATTCAAGGATAGAGACCTAAGTTTTCTGCATTGACTTGCAGCTAGAAGGTTTTCACTTGGAAACATGTTTAAAAGATGTCAGAGTTTCTCAGATTTCAGAGAAAATGTCTACACATTAAAAATATACCTTAGCCTGGTACAAAAACCTGTAGATGTTTTTCCTGGTTTCTTAACCATTCAAATCACCCACCGCATAAACTCACTAGGTGGCACTGCACATCAAGCTGCAAAAACTTCTGCACGACCCGAAATTGTAGAATGGCTTAATAAAATACACCCTGAAGCATAGAGTATGTGCACATATTTGTGGCCTCACATAATTATTTCTTACAATAAAGCTATTGGAAACTTCTATCTGAGGCGAGGATAATCTGTTTGTCAACACAATTTGCAGTTTCAGGAACTAAGTAATACAACATCTAGTAAAAGCTACTTCAAGTGTATGCCTGTTAAATTCAGCCATACATCTTTACGTAGGAATCACAATGTAATCATGAGGCGAATTACTCATACAAGTAAAAACTATAAACAAGAAGTATCTGAAGAATTGGTTAATATATTACTACATTAGAAACTCTGTAGCTGTGATAAGTATTTTAGAAATATTGCCTTGTAATGATGTCAGCTTCCAGGCTTAAATCCATGCCCAGCTAGCATAATACGTAGAGAATTGATTTACACACACACTGTCCAATATGAGGAGTTCAGTAAATCCTTTAAGTCATGTTTGAGAATGATACTTAATTAAGGTCATAACAGGAGAATTATGAGCGATATATTTATTCCCATAAGGAATAAAACAGAAAACTGAAATAAAGTCCTTTGCTGGAGAGTTGTGAAGCAACCCTCTTTGATTTGGAAGCATTTTTGTTCTCCAGTATATAGTATTTGTAGGATGGCTGTTATGTACCTTAAGAGTAAATTATTTTATTTGCATAACTACAGTAACCCATGGACAAAAATATTTCCTTAGATATGGAAAAAGTTCAAAAACCAGAGGCAGTATGGGCACAGATCTGTTCAGGTCACTCGACGCTGATGAGGAAGTTGTACAGTTTTTAATACCCAAGTGTCTTGCAGTGCCTTATACTATATATATGGTATAGGCAAAAACAGATTCTGGAATCATTAGAAAAGCGGAATCATACTATCAGAAAACTCTTAGTATGGAGTACAATGGGTGCAGGTGCTACCAAGTGATTTGAGCAGCCAGAAGGCTGCTAAAATAACTGAACCAGTCACACTCATTCTGGCACCAATTCTGAGTAGTACCTGCACAAAGAAACACACTGTAATCTGCAACTGATGAGGCATCTTCCATTTCAAGCAAATTCACTCAAATAAATATCCTGAAGGCATTTGACCTGAAATGTCAGCCAGAAGTTGCCTTGCCCTTATGCTGTTGTTAAACTCTTAATACAAGTCAAAATCTAGTCTGCAAACTTTAATAGAGAAAAAGAAAATACGGCCACAAAGAAACTTTTTATATGGACAGGTATTTTAACAAACTTAGTTTAGTGTTGTTAAACTCTAAAGGAATTTTTTCTAAAACAATGGCCTCCTTTAAAGGTCAGTGTATCATATACATTTTACACAAATGTATACAGAAAAAGACTAGCTAATCCAGAGCTCTTCTTCACATTAAACAAATTTTCTTTCAATTCTAATATAATTTTCATGTGAAGAAAGTGCTGCCCATATTAAAAACTGCACCAAAGAAAGATTTACAATGGATTATTAGTTACCCATGGAAAAAGCAATTTGCAATGATATAGCAATTTTTTGAACATTAAGAAATAATAGCTCACAGTATGGAGTAATCATTTACTGATTTTCATTTCGTAAATATATAGAATTTTTGTTAAAGGAGATAATCTTCTATCCTAATTAGAAACTGACTGTTTAATCCCGTCTAAAGTTAGTTATGGAAATCTCATATTGCATAAATATCCCTTTGCTGAGAGTAACACAAGTCAAAATTCTCAAATTTGGATTTATTCATGCAATAAAAAGTATACCTACACATATTTAAAGCAGGAGCTGAAATAAAGCAGAGTCAATACTTTTGTTTCAGTTTTGATCCCAAGTTCCCCTACAGAGTATAGTTAGAACACACATCACTAAATCATTTGGGAGGAAGTAGTTTTCTTCTTGTTAACAGGATTCCTCCATTCTTACACAATACCCTCCCAATACTTAACTCTCAAAAAGACTTAAACACTCTCCTAAGTGGATAGCAAGCAGATTTATGTATATCACAATACTATATATAATAATTAATACTATATTAATATTTATGTCTATTTTTCAAGCTACCAAACCAAAATCCACATGCTAAAGTGGGGGGGGGGGGTTTGCTCAGTTTGTAAAATTTGTATCATGTGTATAATTTATATAAAACTCAGCATCAGAAAGCAGAAGCCATTCTTCAACACATAGCCATAGATGTTCAGCAACTACTTTGCCCAGACTAATCACTGTAGTTTTAAAAACTTTTTGAAATTTCAGCTTAAAGAATTAGTTAATTTCTACTTTTGCTATGCACTATCTTTTTGTTCCCACTTTAAAAAGACATTTAATAAAAATAAATAAAAACACATTGTCAGTATTTGTTGGGAAATGGCTAATCTCACTTAGATACATCTTTTAAATTAAATATTCAAGAGTCTAGATGTATCTGAATTAATTTCCAATGACAGTTTCTTGTAAGAAGTAGGCTAATGCATTACCATTTAGTTACAAGACTACAAACATGAATCTGGCCCAAAGCCCACTGATGTGAATGGAAAATCTCACACTAACTTCAAAGGACTTGGGCTCAGTCCCTATAATAAGTACATGAAGAACATTCCATTTTGGGTGATGCAGCTACATAGCAGTGGTTAATAAAGTCAATGTGTGTTTTTAGTGGTTGGAACTTTTTTCAGGAAAGAGTTATACTGGGATAATGGGAAGCAAATAGATTCATCTGCCTAACAGGCTACAAAAATAAAAAAAAAAAAAAGAAAAAAGAAAAAAAAAGAAAAAGCAGGAGGTCGTATAGTACCCAGGCCCTCAGGGTATCACAAACCTTGGAGTCATCCCACATTATGCCACACTAATCTAATAGGAAAACCTCATCATAGTAAGAATTCTCTGTGTCTCAAGCTCTAAAGTTAATTTGACTGTAATCTTTTACAAAGGTTTCACGGATGAGCATGTCCAGCTGGCACGCAGTCACTGCCACCCAAGCTGGCCAGCACTGTGCATTTGGAATGGATGTCCGCACTTCCTGCGGGCTCCTGCCTTTGACAGCAGGAGGAAGCTTTTCAGTGACTATTTGCATCACCCCCTACCCATGACAATGGATGCTGGCACCTACTAATAAGAACCAAAGACTGCATTCATAAAGGATGAATGTTTCTTAAATTATATCTGAGTGAAAGGGTTATTTGAAAATATATGCTACTTATATACATAACAGAACTCATTCAGAGCAGGCACAATTTTTGAATCATAAAGTGGATTACCTTTATTATATGAAACAATAATTATATGAAAAAAAAGCAAATTCCTATTTCCATTTCTTATAGAAAATTTCTGTATGGGCCTTCTTTCACATCAAGTAACCTGCAGATTTGTACATCTTCAGTGCTGTTTCCATTATTTCCAAACTGCAATTTTTACCCTTTTTTCTGAATTCAATTATTTCACAATGAGCAAAGGAAATTGGCTAATGGACTATACAAGAATAAACTATTAAAACTGGCTGTGTAAAGTAAGGAAACAAAAACAATGAGAAAAATATTTTCCTCTCTAGTCACTGCTTGTTTCTTGAACCAATGAAAGACATAACATTTCTGACAAATTGTGATTTTTAAGTTGATGGAACTGACTGATGTAATAAATTGCATTTCCTTCTTGATAGCCATTCAAAGTAACTACAAAGTCTTGTATCGTGGCAACTGTACAAAATAAACAAGGTTCAAATAAAAAAAAAAGAGCAAATATTGGACTCACTGTTATTTGAATTATTACATCAGAAACTAATTTAATTCATAAATTTTAAATATACTATTTATTTTATGCTAACCAATACCTACATCTGAAATTTATATTGTTTCACTATGAAGCTGCAGTCTGACAATCAACAGAAGTCCTTATAACATTTAATAGAAAAATCAGAGAGGTAACTAGATGCAAAGAATGAACTATGCAGACAGTAAATCTAATTTAAGTTTTCTGTTTCTTAAGGACAATTAATAATGGCTCTAAATCACAAGTTAAGCTGCTATAGTCAGAGAAACAACAGCACTACTGCCAAATCTTGAAAAAAAATTAAAAGGCCAAGGATCTAAATGCAGAGAACATTTTTTTCATTATCACTATGTTCAGTAAACTTCTAATTTACAGAAATAAAGAGATGATAAAGGTAATAGTCAGCACTCAGGTAATATTTCCTGCTAAGTGATATGCAAAAGAAATTAAAAACATCACTATCAAATTGGAAAACACACTTGTAACTGTACTGAAAAGCAGCATCTTAATCCAGTATACTTACATTATTGCATTCTCCCAGGAAATACAGTGCGAATCCATCAGCTTTTGTAGCTGCCAAAGCAATAATAAAATAAATAATTGTACTCACAGGGATAAATCAAACTTACACAACATCTCTGAGGTGAAACCACAGATTCAATTCCGTTTAGGACAAACATCTAAAATTATAAAAGTTGAGGTCTATTGCTGTATCCGTTGAAATTTCCCAGACTCTACAATTACAGGTACCACCCACAATTCTTGTTTTCTTCATTGATACCTACTACATTCTAAACGATAATTACGAACAACTTCTTTATACATCTTATTCTTACTCCAAAGCCTAATGCCTGTAAATTCAAATTAATTCATACAGCAGTATAAAAGCAACATAAAAAATGTGTATTTACAATATAATCATCCAGATACAATTATAATTTACACTAAATGTCATCTGTAGATTTTAAGCTATATTTGTCCTTGCCTTAAGACAGGAAATCATAGGAAAATAAGGAGTTGCAAATGTTGCCATAAAAATGTGTTTCCAAATAGTTTTTGTTTTCTGCATCTCCCCCATATTAAAACCACTGACATACATCATTAAAGTTTATACTTGTCAGATTTCTGACAGATTCAGATTGTTCTATGAAACCTGGTAAAGTCAAGTTCCTTAAATTCTCAAGTTTAAAGTCAGCCAACCATCGTAACTTATTCATCAAATGAAAATTCTCAAAATCAGAAGAGAATATAGCAAACCATGTTTTTCACCCCTCTTTACACAACCGACTTTGAGGGTGTGCCTGTATTTTGAACAGTTAATAAAAATTCTAACCAGCAAAAGAATGTATCTGGTACCTAGCTGTTTATGAATGATCACAAAAATCCATTTAGTACTTTCCAGGGGAAGAATTAAACTTGTGTGCAATCAAATCAAGTGGCTTTCTTCATTTCTTTGACAAAAGGAGAAAAGTCCCACTATGTAGTTACTGGCTCATTGTCAACTGCACAACACCAGTAAGAGTTGAGGGCATGGAAATCTGCGTCCAGATTTTAAATCCTTCAGCTGCAGTATGTAAGTATTCTGAATTACAAGGCAAATGAGAACTGTGAAGGAAATATGAATATAAAAAAAAAGAAAACCCTGCTTCACAAAGGGAAAAAAAATACAAAACATTGAGTGTAAAGCTCTGTCTTGTCAGTTCTCTCTGGCTGTGCATTAACAAAATCCAGTTTGATTTGCTGTGAGCTGGACATCAATATTCAAATAATAATTTAAGTAATATCAATAAACGGAAGTGGTCCTCTTAAAGCACCAGATATATAAAAGAGAATATTATTCATCATCACAAAAGTATGAAATAGCAGGGACAATGAAATCTTTCTAAAGAGCTGACTGAAATCTATATTGATCAAAGATACTGTGATACTTCCTACTGGAGTCTGAGTACATCCACTCTTGCTAGAAAGAAGCTGAACTACACATCCTTTATTGAGTTTTTGTTTGTTTTTATTTTTTAACTTTTGATCATATGTAGTATTTTCTTACCACAAAAGCTACTTACATCAGATAGAAAAAAAAATAGTTAAACAAATGAGTTTAATTTGAGATCACACAAAAGATATACCTTCTTTCAGCAACATTTAAGTTTTATTTCAAAAGGAGTTTAAGTATGCAATGATATTACCAGTAGATTTTCTTTTTTTTTACTTTCAGTATTGACATCACAACACCATCATAACCAGAATAGTCTGTTCTTTGGTTCATTTAACAGGAGACTCTAATTTCACAATTTGATATGCAACTCTCTCCAAAGATGACATTCACTTAAGTGCAGTTAGGGATTCACGGAGGGACAGAAGGTGAAGTAAGTGCATACTGAGAGAACATCCAATGAGAACACCATTATCCCTCAATACCTGTCTTTATTAACTAAACCACGTAAGAAATGTGCTGTGCACTGATCCTAAGTAACAGTTCAGAGATATCTGATTCTCTTTCTTACCTATTTTAATAATGCTGCTCAGTTCATATAGAAGCAGTTGGTTATCTCCTCCTGTATCCAGGCGCTGTTCTATGTAGCTGTTCAATTCATACACTACACCTTGCATATTCGTATCCTGGTACTATGGAAGCAAAGATGAGAACATTTTACAATAACTCAGATGTAATTTACAGGTTTTAAACACAGAATCATCAAAACCAGTATGTTAAAATTTCAGTACTGTCAATCAGAACCGTCCTAATCCAACTGCCTAAAGAACAAGGTCAATGCTAAGCAAGAGACACAACATTCCACTTTGTGTTCCATTAGATATTTGGTCAAAGTATGTTGAGATCATCACTGAGCAATTAATAATTGCCTAAACTCGGCCAGGGTCATGAACAATGTCTCAAGAAGACACTGAGATATACGACTATTATAGTGTAAGTAGCCTTCAACTCCTTCGTTTTAAGCTCCTAGTTCACCATGAAAAGTAACAAGCAGCTGCCTTAGCTAGTATCTTCCACCTCAAATTCAAGGGTAAAATGACAGAACTGTGCCAAGTGCCAGAGCTTTCAGGTGGTAGCTCAGAGAGCTCAGCCTTTCAGATACAGCAACAATTATCACCAACAAAGCAGAGGACAAAAATCACATGAGTTGAAATCATGCTGGCCACTGTGGCTTCATAGGCATTTGTTCCAATTGATGATGGACAGACACAAATCAAACAGTTGCCAGGTTACAAATCAGTTAGGATATTTAGATGGGAGCCACGAGGTGCCGGTTGCTGGTACGAAGGAACATCATGACATGGTTAAAATCGCATAGGAAAGGAGAAGAAGCTTCCCTTCAGGGGCCCAGCTGCATTTGTTTATCCATTTCCCAAGTTCTGAAATCAAGTCCTGAAGGGCTGATAAAACTGGCAGTAAATGTGTATGTGTAGCATGACAGCATCATGAGCAAAAATTTCACAGAAAGCAATCCTTGGCACTAAGCAAAGATTCATTACCTTCCCCAAAACTGGTGATATGGTAACTGAGGAAAGTAATATGGTCAATTATTTACTGAACTCTGTGATACAGTAAATTACGCTGCTTAAACTAAGAATTAAGCTGGTGATATTTAGACAAATTAATGTTGCTTGAAAGACTAAGACTTATTCTCCTGCTCATTCATACTTCAGAGCCAAATTTAATACAGACCAGACTAATATAAACTGCAATGGAAAATGCCATGAATGTTCAGAGTGCTGCAGACTACCCACCAGCACCACGTTTATGTGCATATATGTAACTCTGCTCAGCATCTCTAGATCTTCTCCATCTGTAAATTTGGGTAAACTTGTAGACGTGACACTTAAATGTGTCATGAATCTTTACTTAGTGCCAAGTACTGCTTTCTGTGGAATTATTGCTCGTGATGCTGTCACGCTACACATGCACATTTACTGCCAGTTATATCAGCCCTTCAGGACTTGGACTAAGCATATAACTTACACAATATACTCCATGATATAACTCTTATTCCCACTATTACTTTCATGCATTTTCTACATACAATACATTATGTCATGGATACAGAGGATATAACCATATATATATATATATATATATAGGATACATTCTGCTGCTTCATCTCAGAAAAACAAACAAAAAACAAACCTTCACAAACAAAACAAACCCCCCAAAAAAATCACTAAAAAACCAAGTGCTTGCTGGTTAATATCAATTCCTAATTTCTTTGAATTAATCAGATCTCAATCTTGACTTTAAAATGGCTCCTGCCAATATACAATCTTTGCAATCTATTGCTCCACGTGGACATACTAGAACATTTGAGACCTAGGGTGTCCAAAATATTCTCAATGCATAACAAACCTTAATAATTCTTCCCATAAAATGATGTGATGATTATAAATTTTGACAGCAATGTAAGGTAACACTGCATAAATGCATAAACTCCTGCAAGGCTTGAGTTTACAATACAGCATGCCATCACCAATATTAGCACCATATGGCAGCTGGCAAGCTTCCATTGACTGCCCTCTGTTGTGTCCCACATTTACTACTGTACGATTATTCAAAGGGAAAAAATAATAGCACAGTTTCATGAAAGTGGAGCTTTTAAACTTATGACATAGCCATAAGTATCCATATAACAGGAAAATGGTTAACCCATATATGCAAAGGTATGTGTAGCAACATACCCTTAAGAAACAACAGCTAATCAAGAACACACGCACAAAGCCTTTATCACATGGAAAAATGTCTTCTCAGAACTAGGAAATTAATACATATCTCTTTACCTGTGATGCAGTCAGGATTTAAATCAAATCTCCAAAAATTAAAGCTAATATGTTATGAGAATGCACCACCTAAATGAGCCCATTGGCATAACAGCGGTGGGAGAATCACTGCTTTCCCTGTAATCAAGCAGCTGTTTCGCGTGCACAGTAATTACATAATAACCTATGTGCCCTTTATCCTCACCTCTGCAACATATGCTTGCAAATATTTCGTAAGCAGGGCAAACCACTGCATGCGTCCATGTTACTAAAAAGGTGGTAGCTGCGTAATACATGCAGCTGTTACATGGCAGATTTCTGTTGCTGACAATCTGTGGATCCATGACTGGCCAGATGAATACAATTTGTCCGGATTCACAAGTAATTCTATCACTTAGATCCATCATCAACAACGAATTACTCCGTCATGCTGTGAAGTGGTTTTCTTTTTATTACAGTAGAGTGAAAGAGATTTTTTTATTTGGTTCTAGGCATTTTAGATTGGATAACCACAATTATGTTTGGTTGAAAAGCCACAAAAGTCTTTATGAAACCATGTATTTAAATACTGAATAAGTCATCAGCAAACCTTGGTACAAGCACTATTCAATGTGGTTGCTAACACAGACTTGCAAGTAGTTGGTAGAACTTACTTCGGGGAAGCAACTCCTCAAAAAAATTCACCACTCTTTGTGGAAAAGGATAATTTATTATATAAATATGCACACTATTATATTGAGTAAGTACTATTTCTGAATTTGCTATGGTAGTCAGCTTATACATTATTAGTACTCATCAACTTTTCCTTAATTCATTCTTCCCGCTGCTGATTTCCTTCTATTTAAGATTCAGTGTCTACAAGTATTTGGCATGTTTAACTAAAATGCTGAATTTCAGTGACATTACACAAAATAATTAAAGTGGACTAAGAACTAGTTTAGCACTATCATACCAGCATCATATTTCTAGTAGCTGCATATGTTATAAAGACCTGAAAATGAACTAACAATTAGGAAGGGAAATTCTGTTATAAATATTCATGATAAAATATAAATATGAAAGAAGGACGTTTTTACAGAATTTTTATAAAAATATTTCTGTGGTTGTTTGTCTTTAGAATATTGTGGTGCTACAACCCATGACAGGTGATTTAAGAATAGTGCTGTGACTTAGGACTATACAAGGAGACTTAGAACATAAACATGAAAGAAGATACTGAAATATCACAGAGTGAGGTGAATTTTAAGCATCCATTCTAAACAATTAAGACACATGGAAAAACTAATATTTCAGGACACAATATCAAAAGTAAATTTTATGTATGATAAACTAAAATAAAGATGAATTTCCATGCTTTGGTGCTCATAGGTAGCTGTGCCAGGGGCATTTTATGCTCCTCAAGAAAAGAAAAAGCTCTTCTGCTGCAATAAAAAGCCTTCATTAATACAGCACAGGGTCCATAAGTGCCAACATAATCCAGAAGTTTATGTTACCTCTGTAAATTCTTAAAATTTCTCCTGAATAGCAATGAGAAGAGCAAGTTTCTATATAATACTTAACTCCCTACTACAGAGCTCTTTCTCCAGAACAACAGTTGCTTCCAGATCTCATAGTGTATGACCTTATTGCAGACTAGAGTTAGAATAAACAAGGAGTCCAAATTCTACTAAATGTGGAGAGAGATGGCCAAGTGTACTTTGGAGATGCAGAATGCCAATGGATGAGTAGGAAAAAAAACCAAACTGTGAAAGTCCTGGGAAAGCAGTATGGATCTTCATAACCAGTGCCATCCCAGGTTTCCCCTATGTCATTTGCTACACCAGAGAAGTTGGGAGGTGAGGGGCACTGCCTGACTCTCACCATTGTGCAGTGCTGAGTGAGCCAATGTTGTATCCAGTGCCTACCTATTCAATTGCAAGGTACTCTGGGTGTCCGAGGGGCCACACCATGGACAGATGTAGGGACACTTAAAACTAAGGTCATAAATTTAATCCAATACATGCAAGCAGATCAAAAACAAACAAACAACAAACAATAACAAAAAATTAGGATCTGTTGGGGCAAATAGAGGCTCTTTTTGGGAGCATCAGTTGTTCAAGGGTGCTAAATCACTAAGAATAAAGGATGTACATAGGCCAAAGTCATTGTATGTAGACACAAGAGCTTAAAATACCTATTCTCTCTCTGGTTGCATCACTTAGCATTTCAGATGACCAGCTTCTACACATCCCCTAAATTCATCTGTCAATGGCAGCATCAAGACTTGCAGATAGTGAAGTGATCCTACACAACATTTTACACCAAACAATGTCCTTGGGCAGGGATTGGATTTCATCACAAATACATAAGCTATAAGATGCAAAATGTGACCACAACCTGTACCCAAGCTTCTTCAGTTATCTTTTTAAAACTGACAGCTCCTCTCTTCTCTATGAGCCACACTGCAGAACATAGGCAGTGCTGCTGAACTAAAAACAACCAAAATCTCCTGATAAACTTCCAGCCAACACAAGTTTTCTTTTCTATAAAACTATAGTCTTGGCAACAAGAGTCATCAGGGAAATAATTTACAGATGAACTGACAAAGTAAAAAAAGAAAAAAATCTCCAAATAAAAGAAGAGCATTTATTTGCAGTCTTAATGGTCTGAATAGTTACTTAATATTTGATAGAGATGTCAATCTGAACTATTTCATACCAGGTATGCTCATACTTGACCAGAAGTGTAGAAAGACTGGTCTTACATACCTAAGTTCTCAATGCCATTGATACTTGCAGTATGAAAAAAGAATTCCCAACAGCAACATTTCTATACATCTTAAAAACAATAATTGTGGTCACAAAAAGAAATAAAATGTTTGATGTCTTCTGTTGAAATAGATCAGCTTTTCCTTCCCTCAGGTAGCATTAAGAAAAATCCCAGATCCACAGTTACGACCTGATTCAAGAGACTTGCACTACATAATTTTCCAGTTGCCTCCATAACTTATCTTCTGGAAAGATAATCAATACCCAATTACTGTGTCTTTTCTAAAGAAATACTACATGCCCTTTAAGAATTCTGGCACTATTACTTTATTTGCCCACATAACAAACAGTTTTTTTAAACTGAAGAGTGATTTTCTAAGTTTCTTTTCTTTTTTTTTTTTTTCCCCCCTACAAAGGAATGCATAATTAGAGAGGAACATACTGGTGACTAAATCCAATCCCTTGCAGGCAAAGGCAACCTTGTAAGAAACAGTTTAAAAGTACCTAAAATATTCATTCCATGTGTCACTATGCTTTACTGCAAGGAGTATTCAGAGATCTAGTGTAGAAACAAAGAAATATCACAATATTCACCTTCTTTAAATGCAAGAAATTACTGTATTTTAGCTATAGTAATGTTACTGCATTTCTGGTGATCAGTGGGTATAGAAAAAGAAATAGTTGCAGGAAAAAAAAGTCAAGTTATTTAATTAAACCAATAATAAAATTTATTCAGATAATTTTTTATGCGTATGTTAGGTTGTGTAAATGTTTGCTATGTATGTTTATGTGTACTGCCACCTTTAGTAGGCCTGCTATTTTCACTGGCTGCGATATTTTGCATTGTTTACCTGCACTGATGGTTAGTTCACATCTTGCATGGAAACTGGTGCTTGCTATTTTTGGGCACAGGTAACTCTGAGATAAGTGCACCCTCATAATGGTAAAAACCTGTTTAAACTGCACATGCAAAGAACCAAAAATATGGATCTTGGCTTAATTAAAAAAAAAAAAAAAAAGAAAAAAAGAAAAAAACATAAGAAAATCCAACTCCAGAAAAGGCTAATAAAACTGCTTGCTTGCTTGCTTCAAGGTGAAAATGTTGATCCAAATGATGTCAAATCCTCTGACGGAAAAGCAGAAAGAATGTGATAAGCAATCCCACAGTGCAGAGCTGGCTTTCAGAGGAGCAAAAAGCTTGGAGAGGAAACTCAAAAAAATCTTTGCTCCAGAAAATCAGAAGAGGTAACGGGTTGGCTGGAGTAACCAGTTTTCTTTAAAATTGGACACTGGAAAGCAAGAAACTATAAAGAGCAGACTTAGCTGAGATGATTAATTTTAATGCTTGCACATAGCCTCAGAGAAAACTGCTTCTACACGCATTTGTCTGACGTCTATTCTTCTTGTTTTGACTGGAGAGGACATGGGTTAGAACTTGCATGGTAAATAAAGTTTAGCATTGCCACACCATACAGAGGTATTTATGAATGGTTTGTTCGCTCATCAAACACCTTCACAACAAAAGCAAAGGGAAAATACAACATGGCATTTGGAAGGACAGGCCCTCTTATGATGAAAGATGTAAACCAACTCTCTTGCTCTGTGCAGAAAGGACTCAATAGTTTTGAAAGCATGAATTTGCCAGCCTTTTTATGTAGCTGATTTTCAAGCCTCAGAGAGACAGTGAACACCTTTCCTAGAAGAAGCTTCTTGTTACATAGCTCCCATTTACTGGCATTCAATTCTAATCTTTCCATCAGCTCCTTCCCTGTTATCAAATGGTAACACTGAAATAAATTGCTTCACTAGTAATAGGAAAAAATACATAATAAAAAGCAAAGGCTTCACTTATGAGAAAAGAACATTATGATTACATAAAAGTAACCATATAATCTGTTATTAACTGTAAGGCTCATAAAACTCCATGAATATCTCAATTATATCATCTCTCCAGATTATATAATAAAACAGCATAATGAGATTCATTTTAACTTGACAAGGCTGAATACTGCTCCTCTTTTTAAAAAGCTTTTTATAAAATTACATTCCCTCCTAATACTTGACTTGCAAGCACTCTAAAGACATCATGTACAAAATTAAAAATAAATTCCCTCATTTTCCTACCAGTGTTGCTTATCACTACCACAGTACACACAAGATTTTCTTTTTAAAGAAATCAGCTCATACAAGCATCTTCCTCTCGTGACAATGGGTGCAATGCCATTCGCAACAATTCTAAAGGCTAAATATATATATTTATATATATATATATTTATTTTATTTTCCTAGTTCCCATAACTTTTTGACTAATCTGCCACAATTTTCAGTTCTGGTACTGTGCAAAAACATTTAAATCCCATCTTTAATAAGGAAATACTACAAGGAATGAGCTTGCTTTGCCAACCTGTCATAAAGACCCCAAACTTTTATTATCAATTGCACAGTGAAGATACACGCAATTACTGCAACTATTTACTGAAAACACACTTGCTAATTCTGTAGCTGTCAGTGACATACTGTGCTGGGTGCTGGCTGGTGCCAAGGCAGCTGCCAAAAGCTCCAACTTCAAAAACGGGAAAGGAGAGGATTAAAGTATCATTCCTGTTTCCAAGAATAAAGTACTGTAAATGAGCTAGTCACTTGCTAGGTAATAATTTCCTGGTGTTTATATAGTAAACTTCTGCAAAGTGAATTGCTGTTGGCATCACCAGAGTTTACAAAGCAAAGGTACTTGCCAAAAAGCAGCTTCACTGAAAGTATCATTCAAGTAAACATGGAATGGAAAGTTATTAAGCAAAATGAACAGCTAATTTTGCTGTGATCATATCAGGAACATTGAGTATTTTTGTTTAAACTTCAGAATCTGAGGTACAAAAGAGAACACAGTGATCACAGGAAACTTAGCAGCACGTAGAACAGAATCCTGGCTATAGCTCATGAAGGAATGGGATTATTTTTGCCAACTTAAAACAATAACATGTCTCTAATGCACACTGTTTTCACTAATGCTGTCAAGGAACTACATCTTTAGTCTAGATGTACATGAATACATATGCACTTAGTGCTCAAACTCACATTCCTCTATTTTCATTTCTTTTGCAGATAAAGCAGCAAAAACCAAAGTATAAAATTCAGCTTAAGTTGTCTTCATCAAAATAGTTCAATAGTTGGTTTCCTTTCTGAAATCCCCCTGCCCAGAAAACCACTTATGTAGCTAGGATAGATGGGATCAGCCAACACACATCTGCACAATAAGTAGAAGAAACTCAGCATTTCCAAGGATGTTCCCAATACTGCATCATATGAAAAGGAGATTCTGTCCCCAGTTACATATATTTCATAAACACTGGAATCTATTATGCAGAAAAAAGTTCACAGGTTCACTGTTTGGTCACAGATGCTCATGAGGTATTTTGTAACCAGAGCTGTTCTTATGCCAAAAGCAGTCTACAGGAATCAGGAAAATTTCCACTCCCTTTACCCATCAGATGCAATGTCAGGCCAAACTAGGAAATCTTTATATAAAACTTCTGAACACCAAAATATTGATGAAATTTCCATTAGTAGACCAGAATCAAAAATAATAAACTTTGAAAAGCTTATTTTCTATTCTAAAAATCCCAGCATTTAAAATATGTAGATGTTTTCTTCTGTTTTCTCCTCTCTCTCTGTTTCGACGACTTGCAGTGTAGTGCTGATAATCAAGATCGCTGCTTTATTTTAACTTTTTTACTAAGATGCTAAAAATTACAAAATATTAAAAATGCAGCTACTGCATAACAGGATTTCAAAAATTCTATTTCAAGACTTCTTAAATTTTCAGTGTGAAACTGCAACATAAACCCCTTAAAAATACCAATATTTCCTTCCAATATTTAAAGATTTTTTCCAGTATATTTCTACCTTGTTTTCTATCTGACATAATATTTTAAACAATTGGTGATTTCATTTGCAATAAATTTCCTTTCACTAACCTTGATTTTTGCTTCCCTATGACACAGGCTGCTTCTTGCAGGCATTTTCAAGAATTAAAAATGTAACATTTAATGACTTTAAAACTTGTAATTCAGTCAGCATGAACATATCTTTTTGTCTGACAAACATTACTCATGTACAGAACTCTCCTAATTTAAATTCTAATTTATGTTCATATTTTAATTAAACTGGTATCTGCTTGAGCTGCTGCTGAAGGAAGAGGATGTATTACAATGGTCTACATTATTAAATATGGCATTATTCAAAAATACTACAAACTAACAAACCTGTTACTTTGTAGCATGGTGCATTACTGAGTGCCTTCAAGTATTCACTTTAAAAGGAAAAAAAAAATAGTGCAACAGAGTATACACACCAAGTGCACAATGATTGATGCCTAGAAAAACAAGGGAGAAAATGTTTACTTAAGAACATCTGAAGTATCATCTGCACCCCACTCATTCCAGGGCTTCAAGTGACAGCCCATCCATCTTTAGGAAAACTCTAAGCCGCTATATAAGACTTTGATCGGCTGAGATGGCTGCAACTAGAGGGGGTGACTGGCAAGGCAGATTTGAGGGGGTTCAGGGCTCCAGAACTTGCTTTCTTTGCCTTAAATAGCTCAAATGTGGTAACCAAGATATGTTTTGTAACTATTTTACAGAGCTTTAGGTAAAGGTTAATCTATTTATCACATTAACGACAAGTAAAAGGAACTTTCTTCCACATACATAATTAGAGCTTCTGAGACTTTTAGGCAGATCTTTAATTATTTTGAAATCAAAACAATATATATAGATACCCTGATAACAATAATCCTAGGTTATACTGGTAGGTATTCACTTAACTGTCATAACAGTTGAACACTAAGGGATGAACAAAAACCATGTTCTAAGTTTAAAAATTACTAAACCATATTAATTTTCACCTAAATTCCCAACAACCTTATAAATCCATGGCACATCATGAATATGGAGGACTTCTGCTTGAAGCAACTCATTTTAGACAACATTTAATCTCTTTTCGTAGTCACATATGAAGTGAACTTCACTTTCCCCTTATGCCAGCCCTCTGCTTGTGGGGTTACCAAACTGAGTTTCCACTACCAGCCTTAGTTCTGCACTCCTTCCATACTCCAGCATTCTCCAAAGGACTTCTACTGAGAGCAAGACCATTCAGCCAGCTTTTGCAGTCTTTCAGTCAACCTTATTTTTAATATGTGTCTGACACCACTGTGTTTCTCCTGGGAACATGAAATAATGTTTGCAACTCACTCAAGAAGTGGAGCAAAACAGGACTGTGATTCCACTTCAGAAAGCTGTAAGCGGCTACCCCATCTTATGGGGTGCTTCAGGATGGCTGGACCCATCTGAGGGCAACAGATTGTCCTGCACTGACCTTTTCTCATTCCAAAAAAAGGCATTCATTTCTAAGAGATACCTGCAATTAGTCTTCAATCATGGACAGATATTCTGCAGGACAGTGTCAATCAGATGTAAGGTTAGGGTAGGGAATTTATTACTGACTATGGGTTTTTTTTTGGATTTTACAGTACATTTCATACACAACAGTGTAAAATATTTCAAATTGGAGAATTTTAGCTCATCTCTACCACACCACATCTCAAAAGGGAGTTACAGCATACTCCTTCCCTTGTTTCCTCTTATGCTTGCCTTCTATTGAGGCAGTAACACTGATTAAATAGTCTGATGTTATGCTCAGAGTCCCATGACTTTTCTGGTTTCCATGAAGTACCTTTTTAAAACTGGATCATGCAAATAGCACTGGGAGAACTCTAAATGCAAAAGAGCCTTTAATTTATTTACAGCCAATCAAGTGTTCTTAATATTTATTTTCCTTATTAACTGTTCTCTAGTCAGTCTGTACAACATTTTTTTTTCTCTGGAGATCCACTATATTCAGGGAATAGAGTCAAGTCTGGGTCACAGACTATGTTGAAATCATCTCAAGTGAACAGTGGGTTTCAGAGAGTACATTCTTTGTAGAGGGAATAGAGAGTAGCACTTACCCTGCTGACTTCTTTAGGAGTTGATTCATCTAAAAGGAAACAAAGCAAACAATTAGGCACCCTGGGAAGTTTTTAGACCCAATGAAGAACAAGATAACAAACTTCAAACAATTTTTGCACTTTTGTAAAAAACTTTTCTAACATGGTTCAATAAAGTAATTGAAACATCCTGAGACTGGCTTCCATTTACAATATTTTAAAAATTTCTGAAGTTAATGAATTAAAATTGGGATAAAGTATTTAGAAATTCTGTCCTGACCTAGTAAGTATACAAAATTTCACACATTTCATAACTCAGAGGTGAGCTGGCACAGGCCAGCTAAACTGTACATTATAGTCCAATTGTTAATACTTCTCATTCAGTTAATACTGAATGAGAAGTAAACGCCTTTGAAACCAACCAACACCCTACATATACAAGAAAGCTAGTGAGCAGGCTTAGACCTTCTGCTCTGAAGATCAAAGATACTATTCCTGTTGACTTCTTTGGATGTGGAAAAAAGTCCTGTAGCCAAAAGAACAGAATTGCACTAATGTGATCTGACATAACACATTAAAAGAAAATATATTATATATATAGACACACACAATATAATGTTTCATTCTCTCAAATGCAAGCAGAATCTTATGCATTTTTTTGTAAGTTAAATACATATAAATAAACAGAGGTACAAAACCAGAGCACTAGCTAAAACATTGAGTAGTATTTCTGAAAATAAAGGGAAAGCAGCTATACAGCAAGAACACATCTGCCGCAGGAGAAGTTTCCAACTTTCAGTTTAACTACACCAAAGTAACTTAAACACACCTTTACAAAACTCCAGTTGCTTAGCTGTTTCTGAAAACATGAAGAGAACTATTTGTAACCTTTCATTTGATCCTAGAAATCAAATTACTATGCTTCGGAAATTAAAATTAAGTCAGCAAATACATTTAATCTCACTGAGATCTCACATGTTTATATTTGCCCAAGGCTCCTCATATCTTGTCAGATATGAGACAACTTAAGATGAATTTTAAACAATAAAGGTAGAAAAAAAAAACATTTTCTAGAAAACCCATTTAATATACAATTTCCAATGAAAGAATTCTCTGTAGTAATACATATTTCTCCTCAAAATTGAGTGATGTCAAGCAAAATACTATATTTCAAAACCATGAGTGAATACTAGTCTCCTCTTAATCCCAACCAAATGATATAACAGTAATTTACAAATACAGAACAAAGATGTAAACTTAATTGAGCTATTTAAGGTAGTTCTGTTGCTTTCAATGCAATGTTTAGCATATACTCTGCCTCATTCAGTGATGTTATCTTTCTGAACCAAACAAATCTCCATACCAGTTACTAGAACAGCCAAAGCTAGATTCAAAATCCATCTTGCCTACTACGTGACTTTTGACACTGAGCAACTGAAAATGTGAACAACAGAAAACAGAGTGATGACATGACACTTTCCCTGGGGTACACTCTTAGTTTTCAGTTACCAATGGATCAAACTTTTCTTGAATCAGTGGTGATACTTTTCTGTTTAAAGGGTGGGGTTTTCTTCCTCACATTTTTGTGAGGTAGGAGGGGTGTTAGATTTTGTTTGGCTGGTTATTTAACCTGAGTCACCAGCCCTTAGCATTATGAATTTCATCTGATGCTCTCTATTCACTTTATCTATGGAACCTATGAGTCTTCAGATCTCTCAAGCAAGTCCTCTGCTTCATACCTCATCTAAACCTTTTCTGGCTTGAGAGGTCTGGTCTGGTTCACTTTCGGTGCCAAGTAAGTCACTCTCACCACTCCTACTTCCTCTATCCTGCTTCATCTTGGGAAGTGGAAAGTCCAGAATTATAGACAGGACTGCAGCTCAGAAAACACAACGAGGACTTACAGAATGACAGAAGGATGATTCAGGGAGTTTCTACTTGAAAGGAATAATTTCTAACATTTTACTTGTTTCTTGGTAGTTACTAAACACTGGGCTAACATTTCTGAACATTTATATTCTGTAATGCCAATGTCTCTCTCCAGAGTGCTTATAACTGAAAGCTCACTACTGTATACATAAAATTACTTCCCCCATGTAAAGTAGTCAGCTTTTATGCAAACTAACTTTGTCACCTCTCACTCACCTCGGCACCCTGAGTTACTTCCTGCCTTAAAAAAAAAAAAAAATTAAATCTCATTTTCCAAATTAACTTCAACCCTGCATCCTCTTACCCAATTCACATATGTATATACTGAAAAGCATGGGCAAATCATACTAGTAATATTCCTCTACCGGAACAAAATCAATTTATTGTAATATATATAATATAAATGACTACCATTACAATGCTGTGGCTTTTGCACCATTGCAAGACATAATCACCAGTGCAACTTCCAATGATAGACAGTGGACAGATTAAATGCACTGAATCTAAGACTTACTACAAAGTATAAAAGTCTACATAATCTCTATTTGAGCTGTCATTAAAAAAAGAAAAAAATTCAGTGGCATTTTTTTTTTAGAAAAATGATAAATGAAGTGTTTGGGAAGTTTGGTATTAGAACTTCACAAGTGAGGTTTGCAATTCAAAGAAAATGAACCGGTGGTAAACTAGAAGATTTTTCTTAGGGGAAGGAGGAAATCAAAAGTTGAGGGGGAGAAGGGAAAAAGAAGTATCAAATATTGTGTCAATACATACAGACACAAGTTAAATCATTACAGAATGAGCTAGAAAGTAATTTGCTGCATTAGAAGAAACTAAAGGCCTAAACAACACAACTTTTCTTTATCCCAAGGGCAAACAAACATGGTCCCATGAACTCCCATGGAGTGAATCCAATTGCTTCCCTGGAGATGCAGTCTTTAAGGAGAGGTACACACCAAGTGATGGGATTCACACACACTTCAGTGCTGGCACCACAGCACAGAGTACAATACTTCACTTATAACTTAGTTTCTGTGAGCTAAATAGAGGGAAAATCATCAGAACCACAGTTTTCCCCCAGAAATCATAGCCAAAATACAGAATTCGTCAATATATGAAAGTAACAGGGGACTTAGAAAAAATGCTCTCAATTGGCATATGCTTGTTTATTCCAAAGCCATTTTGGAAAAAAAAAAAAATCAGTTCATTTAAAAGGTACAAACAGACCAATTTCTTCATTGTTAATCAAGTTCCATCCTTGTAAAATATGAAGCATTTAAAGAAACAGATTAACCATTAAAATAAATTCATCGGTATTACGGACATTGATAAATAGTAGCTTAGTATAGAACTAAATCTCACAGAAAATTTCTGTGCTTGAATATAAAGGTCCTCATTTATTATGGTATATTGTGTGTGAAAACAGTCACATAAGGGAAAGTATTATATTAGTGTCTGCACTGAGAGAAATAAACACTCCAGGAGAAAGCAAGTGTTTGTGAATGAGACCCTACAAATGCTCCAACCACTAGAAAGTTTTCAGTTGAAGCTCACTTTTTCTTTGGACATCAAATACAATCAAGCATAATACATGAATAAGTGTATAATATGTATGAATAAGTATATAATACATAAATCCTGTTTGTTGGTAGTATATTATCATTCACAGAATTTAGGAGACTCATGTTAATTTTTAGGGATACTTGACATCATTACTAACACAGAGTAGTAGAAGAAACATATACGATTTCATTCTGGCCCTCTGAATATACTGACATTGTCCTTAATATTTTCAAAAATAAAGTGATCAATTCTTGGAAAGAAATCACTATGCACACATATATTAACTTGGTTGTACAGCTCAGTCAAGGCTGTTGCAAGCTGCCTTTTTTACACAATAATTCTCAGCAGGGCTTGCTGCACACAGAGGTAGGTGCCCAACAGCAGAGTGATGGTGACAACTCAAAGGAGCACACAACTTGAGCAAGAGGCATACTTCAGCAGATCTAGGTATGCATCAGTAATCTAGCAGAACACCTTGCTATAAACCCCATTATTTTAATGTCTTGCTAATTTGAGCATAAACACACACTGATACCACAATGGGAAAAATAGGAAACTGCAAGGAACAGGACTAAATTTCAAAGGCTTCCCCTATCTCTCAAGAAGCAATACTCTCAGGCCCACAGTATGATTCTTGGAAATGGTCCTGGGAAGAAGCAGAAGTTGGACTCAGTGCTCTCTGTGGGTGCCTTATACCTCGGTATATTCTGTGATCTCCATACACTTAGTTTGCAGAGCAAAACCGTTGCATTAACAGTAAGTTCCCTACTTTTTTTTTTTTTTTTAAGTTCCTGCAAAAGGATGTTCAGTTCTTCCTGTTTTTCAGCAAAAACATAACATGCACAGAAAAGAAATAATAACTGAACCAAGACTTTACTGGAGATGGTAAGCAGAGAAATAAATTGTCTGCCAGGTGTCCTAACACTTTTATACACTCCTTTGAATATAAGCAAGCAGGGCACTACACAAGAAAGGATCCAGGAGACAGTGCAATTGACATCTAAATGTTTGGAAGTTCATTGTTTTCTATGGTCTTAGGCCTCACAAAACTGATGAAACATTTGGAGCAATTTTGCAGCACATCTTATTTTTGCCAGATAATTTTCAAAAGGCATCTTCTGAAAGCATCACCAGCCCTTGGGAGAACAGAAAAGAACACAGAAGATTCAGATTTTGCTCCTCTTTCTGAAATTGCTTAGTAGTATGAAGTATGCTGGGAGTAGTTCCACACCTCCATATAAATGGTCAAAAAATCTCCCAATTGTATACATCTGACAATTTAGACTAATCTAAGCAGGGCATTTCCATGAAATTCTGATAAAGAAAATTGTTGCATAATTAATATAGATTCACTTATATTTAAATAGCAGGATGATGGATGTGCCCCTGAACTTGAGGAGTGGCATCTTCCCCACATCAGCTAAAAGTTCCATAAAATTCTGTAGAATTCTCTCAAGTTGAATACACCTCGGCAAAAATCATGTTGGAACCTGAACTCTGACCACCAGGAAGAAACTTAATACTTTCCAGTAGTAAATACACTTTACCAAGAAAGTCTATGATTGTGTTTTATATGGTAATTTGCCTATGACTTCATATCCTATTCAACACAACTGCTGAATGATAAGAGAGTTAAACTGGTTAGCTCATCTTTCTTATCAGTCAACGAGGTGCAATCACCATTGTTTATTGCTGGAATGTAGCCACAAGAGAATGGGCTGAAGAGCATGTATAACAATTTACCATTTTTTCATAGCTATTAATTTACAGCTTTATATTTTTGCCTATATCTATTGCTTTTCCTGCCTGACACAATTCTGTTTGGCATTCACTGCACTAACCTTTATAGGCAGCTTTCTTTAAAATTGATTACAGATCTTGCAAACATGCTTGATGAAGGAAGTCTCTCATCCAGTAGTAACACCATTTCAGTATTACTCTTTTTAAATCAAACTTGATTTTCTCCTATTTCTTTTGGTCCAGAATCCTGCTGCTTGCCAAGCATAAGGTATCTTTAAAGTTTACTGCAATTGATGAATCTAAGAGACAGTATTATCACTATCTGTCCTCTCACTTTTGAATAAAGCTGTTCCTTCACTTTTGAATGTTTCTCAAATATACAAAGTTTGAAATGTTATTGTATTCAGCAGGTGTTTTCAATGAGAAGGAACAAATTACGTAACTGTTGGCTTAAATACTACTCAGACATATACCTTCAGCAACTCCATTAAATCAATAGAATTGCTACAGCACACATTGGAAACCTGAAATGCTTTTATATATTAAATGTCACGGCATTTCTGTTATGCATAGTGACTCAGGGCTGAAGGAGACAATTAGAAGAGAACATTACTTGAAGTAGGTCTTACAAAGCTCCCAAAACCTGAGGAAGTCCCACTGGATCTTGTCCATTGCAAGACATTTGGATGTTTTTAAAACATGTATACTTTTTGAACCCTGCTTGGCCTTTTGGGTTTGGTTGGTTTGTTCCTAGTCCAGGAATACCTCTTCCCAACTGATAAGCTGCCTGGAGAACTTTAAAGAAAGGCACTCTCTCCTCTGTCGCCAACATATACAGCTCACATTCCACTCTGAGCCCAATGAGGCAAGGGATTGCCTCGTTGTCATGAAGTGTCATGAAGTTCCCATCCCTGGCATGGAGCAAGGTTTCAAAGATATTTTTGGTCCAAACAGGCCAAGAAATTTCAACAGGTTGTTAGCCTCTGGAACAGGAAATACTGCATATGGCTCAGTGACAGCAAGAGAAATAATAATCTCACACGTTGGGAAAAATGTAATCTTTCACTTACCCTAGGGAAACAGAGCATCAGACACCAATATTTTTAAAAAATTTTTTACTTTAATTATTTCCAATTGGTTGTCATCCCTAGCTTTTTAATTACTGTATTCTCACCTTTTTCTGTTTAGAAACATGGAAGTTTGGGGGGGGGGGGGGAAGAGGGATGGAAAAACATGATAAAATCGTAAGCCATCAGAGTCTTTAGAAGCTGATAAAAATTTTCAGATTCCAGTGTTTATCTGCTACAGAGAATCAAAATTAGGACAAGTAGATTTGCAGCCCATTTGATTTTCTTCTTTCTGCACTTCTGACTACATTGAAAACAAATGTCATGTTACTGCACTTTGCAGTAAAGTCCTCAAAATCTGCAGAAAAATCAACACTGAGGAGTTTTCTTCTCTTTAGACCAGCTGACAAAAGAAACAAAAGAAAATGCCCCAGAGGAAAAGTTTGCTAACGTCAACAAGGGTAAGGGATCATTAGAACTTGAGATGAGAGGTTACCACATGGGAGGGTGCAGTGATCCAGTGTGAAACATATTTACGTCAGGGGAATCATTTCAATCCCTCTGAAGAAACCGTATTATAACTTAAACATACGTACATTTGTATTAGAGATGTATTTTGTTTACTTACTCCAGAGACTGAAAACTGAGAAACTGAGAAAATGTTCAAATTAATCAAGATAAACTGAAGAAGAAAAAGTGACAGAATAAAATTTACAAATTAAGCCCTTCAGCTTTTAGGACATTTCAGCTGATTTGTTAGTAATCATAATCAAGCTCTCAGTGACTCTGTTGAATATTACAGAATAATCATGTGCAGATAATTCAGGACTTTGGAGTCTTTGAAAAATGACATGTTACACTAACATGATGAACAGATCAAAATGAAGAGAAGATTGAACTATTTACTACTTATGAGTAACACCACTGGCAAGTAAAACATTTTGCTTGCAATGAGAAGACAGTAAAAAAAAAAAAAATTATAACTTCAGTGAAAGGAACGGAATAGAATATGTAACTACAAAATTATAGACAGCTCTCTATGCAAGATAATGACAGCACCTTCTGAATTTCTGAACTAGGCAGTTTTATTCTAAAAAGATTTTATAATGACAGGTAATTATAATCCACAGGAATTATACACAAAAAGAGTAATAAAAAAAAAAAAACAAACACCTTTTTGGATTTTGTACAACTACAAAAACAAAAATCTAAGACGTTGTGGAGTTCAGTCTTCTTATACAAATATTTCAACAAGTACAAACTTTTAACTCTCCCTAGTAGCAGGTGCAATATTAAAAATGCTAGCCCAGACTTAGAAAAGTTTTCAGGCAGGGTTACATGCACTGTGATTTCAAAAAAATCTCCAAACAAGTCTGGTACCCACTTCCTTGAAATGAAAGGAAGTTAAACACCCCAATGATGAGTAAGCACGTTGATTTACCAATGTTCAAATGAGAATGGTAATTCACTACATTGTAAGAACTCAGCCACTTGTGATCCTGTAAGATGATGTTAAGGCTCTGCAGTATGTGAAACTATTGATGAAGGTTATAATATTTAACAGTGAGCTTACTAAAAAACAAGATAAAAATGTGACAAATACCAGTTGCCCTTAGCTGAAAAACACTGTTCCCAAGGAAGCTCTGTTTATATACCTCTGATTGGTCTTATGTAAACCTTGAGGAAACCTGTGACAGCCAACATCAGACACTTCAGGACCAGAAGACATTACAAAGTCATGGCACCTATGGTCTACATACATCAGGAATTATGGTCATTAAATACCTTGGCACATCAGCACCCAGATTATTCAGGCCTTTTATCTAGAACATTTCTCCAAGAAATTCCACAAAAACTGAATGGCAGAACCCAGTCCTCAGTCGACTGGTGACTTTCACATTTCTGAATATACCTACCAGCACATCCTCATTCTCCACTATGCCCACAAATCTGCATATCAACTCTCAGTACAGGAGCTTTGACACAGGCTGCAAAAGGAGGACTGGCTGTACTGTCAGGCACAGGTAATTGTCTCGTTGTAAGAATCTAGCTGCCTGAAACACTCAGCCATAAGCAAGGGATGTTAAGTCACTGCATGTCTGAAATCAGCAACACGTGAAAGACTTGGTGACAGAAATCATCCCACCTTTAGAGGTTGCAAGGCAAAAGTGCCTCAGACACAGCCGTATAGAGAAGAGATTACACTTTCAATTTCAGAAGGAATTCTATGCTAACAGCTCACCTAAGAGATAGATATCAAGGAAGAAGAAAAAAAAAAAGGTAGAAATATCCAAAGGAAAACTGCACATTCAGACATAGAAGCTTAGAGTAAATGAAGAACTGGATGTGTTCATGCAAGACAAAATCACTTCCATGTGCTTTTTTTCTTATTTAACTAACAAAATCCAATGCAGATGGTAAATTAATTGAAATACTAATAAGAACTCAGGAAATATATAAGGAAATCAGCTGGAAAGCTAATAAACTATATCTAACACAGCAGTAAGAGAAAGTGGAAGTACCACTTCTGTTGGTGGAATAAAGGGAACCAGAGCCAACCGTACCTCTTCATGGCAGCTGAAGTTGCCACCTGCTGGGATAAGGAGCTGTGTCTATCTCCCAAATTGTCAATCTAAGAGAACTACTAATGATCACACACTGAGAGCAGGCAACCAAGCGAGAAATCTATTCCTGCAAGTATGAAAAGGGTAATTCATAATCTAAGGCCCTTCTCACCATGCCTTCAAAATAGTTTTGAAACAGTCATGTTTGAGGAATCTCATAATTTGTCAGTGACAGCATCATTCTTCCCAGCTTCCTTCATCAGGCCTGTCACAGAGTTCTGTCAACACTAACCCGAGTTTCTTGCATAAGCAAGAGTCACACAACTACATGGAAGGGAAATTTGGAAAAACCACCCCGTGACACAACTGCTCCTTCGACTCTTCTTTATATTCTGAATCTACCTAGTTAAGGAACACTAGAGTTGTGTTAATACATTTGGGTCTCACATCTACTCAGACATACATACAAGGCCATCTGATTTTCATATGAAGCACTAATTCACTCAGGAGCTACTAGGGGACCTGACCATTTCTAGACATCGGGCCACTTGTTTTGGCAACTAATAGCAGGAGATTAAGTTACAAAACAGTACAACAAAGAGAACAACCTAATAACTACATAATAAGCTGGTAACTCAAAAGACAAATGTTAACATAATTAAACAAAGCAAGACTGAAAGTGAAAATAAGAGCCAAAGTGAAGAGCTTCAAAAGAGAATTTCAAAATGAGGACATGGAAGGAGAGAGGGACAGAGATGCTAGGATGAGCAAGCAGCTTGGACAAAGACATCAGATGCTTCTAATAGTGATGTACTTTACTGACATCTCTAGGATTACTTTACTTTCTACCATGGTAGAAAACAAGTTCCAGTAAAAAGAAAAAAATAATACTGTTTATTACAAATAAAAACCCCCAAACTGTATATGAAGAAAATCATACGTGCAAATCACAAAGTCAGATTTGCACCAAAAAAACTCCTTTTTTTTTTTTTTGCAATATTTTTTATTGCCACCGTTAATGAAAAAACCCTAGAAACTTAAATCTTAAGCTTTAAAAATACAGCTGGCAGGAATAAAAAGGTAGTTGCTTCAATGCACTTTGCCATTTTCCATCAAGTGAACAGATGGCATTATTAAAATTCTAGTAGAATGAAGTATTTATAAGTTCATTAGACAACACTAACTATACAAAAAAGACAGCAATCTTGCAAATAAAGCTGCTGGATTCAAAATAGAATCAAAGTACAAATAAGAATTTTAAAATCATATTTATGAGTTAGTATATAAAAACAATCATGCTAAATGAAACAAAAGAACACAAGAAATGCATAAAAACTCTATAAACCAGTAATTTATTTTCCAGGGTCACTTCCAAGTTACTCCGTGCATTCTGAGCCTGGATTCTATAAAAAGGGCTTCAAGTTCAACAGTCTCTAAGACAGCTGAGAAGGAAAAAGCCTGTTACGTTTACTTTTCTTTAAATGCATAAATGTATATAAAATTCATACTGCGATGTACAATAAGTAACAGTGAAATAGCTTTAGAAATAATCCACACAGAAATGTCTTATTCTCTGAGGTGAAGTTCTCAGAAAACAAATGGACAGCCAAATGCATCCAGCATACATGTCAGTGCTTTCAAATGCTGTGCCAGACTGGGTTATTTGATACCTGAGATGCTTTATTTGCTCTTCTCTTCACCATCTTGAATTATTAGACTACAGTGAATTCACTTTGGTACCTCTCATTTGTAATTGGTTGCATTCCTTTCTATTGTCTTTCTTCCAGTCATAGCAATATCTCAACTTGGTAAAGTGGTGTCTGTTAGTATTCTAATTTACTTGAATAAGATGCAAATTCCTGTCACCTCCAAAATGTGCCAAAATGGATTTACTATAAAAACGGATAGCTAACACACTGAAATTCCAGCTTCACTCCAAACTAATATATATCAGTTTCCCATATGTGCTGATTTATTTAAATGTACACCACTTCTCTTTGCAACTTTTATTACTACAATCTGTGCTAATGTTTAACTCCTTTAAGCACCCTATCCTCTCTGAGCACATTTTATCCAGCCTAAATCATTCTTGGAAAGTCCTCACTTTGATCCCTACATGGAAAATGATTCAAAGAGGGATGTGTACTATTTCAAAGCATGTATCTTTTCCCAAAGTTTAAAGAATTGTATGGCATTTTTTCTTTTGATGGATCCATTAGCACAGGAGGGCATTGATCTGTTGGACTGAGAACAGAGAAGAGCCACCAAGTTGATTAGAGGGATGGATCACATTTCATATGAGGAAAGGTAAAGAAAATTGGGACTTGTCAGCCTGGAAAACAGAAGGCTTTGGGGTGAGCCTTTTGGTACCTGATGGAAGCCAACAAATAAGATGGCGAGAGACTATTTACAAGAGAATAGGACAAGGGGGGAATGGCTCCAAACCAAGAGTAGGTTTAGAGTAGATATTAAGAAGAAATTCTGTACTCTGAGGGTAGTGAGGCACTGGAACAGGTTACCCAGAGAAGCTGTATATGTCACATCCCTGGAAGTGTTTAAGGCCCGTCTGGATGGAGCTCTGAGCAACCTGGTGAAGCAAAAGGTGTCCCTGCCCAGGGCAGGAGGTTAGAAGTAGATGATCTTTAAGGTCCACTGCAACCCAAACCATTCTATGATTGTATTATCCACACCTTATCCAGCATTTTGTCAATGTATGTCTATACAGCTGATACCATCTCAGATTAGAATACCTGAAACTGTTTCTTCCTGAAGAGATGAACCTATCTCAAAAGGAACGGCAAGCTGCAGGTCTACCCCAGCAGAAACCAATTTGACCCTGAATGGCCACCACTGTGCTCTCCCCACTGCCTTGGGGCAGTTTACAACTGCAGTATTTTAGTGAACTGTAGATATAATGTACAATTACATAAGCAAAACGACCAGTGTATGGGAAAGGCTGGATATACACACCCAGGGAAGAAAGCTGAGGGCAGGCAGTGCAGGCTTAGTTTGACCACAGAATTATTTCCTGGGAATAAGAAGGTTCTGGCGGAGCTAATACCACTTGAGCAAACAGGACCCATTGGCATCTCAATTTCTTAGTGACGGGGCTATTCAAGACTAGTTGGTGCTGACTAAAAGAGCCTGAAATTCTGAAGACTCTTAAGTAGGCATTGAAAATTCTCTTTGCTAAGATGATTGCTAATAATTTTTTTGAGCATAACAAGTTCCTTCATATGTAAGTTTAATATTTAATAAAACAAAATGCAATTACTGCTTCCTCCAGGCTGGAGACACTGACACATTCTCTTTAGTGAAACCTAGCAGTTGCAGAGATGCTTAGATTTAATGGGTTCTTCCATTCAAAGCATATCTACATCAACATTCATTTCTATTTATTAGTTTCCCTTAGCACAGTACTGGAATGAATAAGAAGTTTTAACATGTTTTATATACCTGTACAGCATGCAGAGGAAGGTTTATGTGAGAATCACACTATTCTCTTCAAATCTTGGAACTCTTTTAACAGTGAAGACAAACACTGCTAAGTCATACCCCTGAGTATACACCTTCCTTTGGTCCATTCTAAATTTAAATGATTTAGCATTGATTCTTTAGATGAGAAGATTTTAGGATTAGTTAAAGAGGGAGGGAGTTAAGATTGAAAATTATTGTTAGCTTCCTGCTTTTGAATTACTTAGTCAAATCTCAAGAAGAAAACAAGCATGGAGAGAAACTTTCATGGGCCAACGGCAAATTCCCAAACTGCATTCTAAAAGATGCCTGTAATTCCAATTACTGATTTACAGTAATTGGAAAAATTGGATAAGGTATGCCCATAATATCAATGACAGGGTAAAAATGTGTTCAGCTCCAAGAAAAACCCTTACTAGATACTACAATTTCTTTGAAGACACTTTAGGAAAGAAATGCATCTATTATGTTTCAGTTTTATCTTGGGAGAAATATGACCTACATGGCTAGAGAAAATTTATTCCTGTGAATATCTAATACAAAAAATTACCATAAAATAAAAAGCTATGGCTCAATGCTGTAAATGGATGGATGCACCCTACTGTGCAGTAGTAAGTAGGAAATAATGGCTTGCTTTCCAGTGAAAAGACTTGGCAGTCTGTGTGGTGCAGACTGGGTTCTGTCCCCAAAGGCACATTTACTTTGGCGAAATACTGGGAGGTTGTTTAGAGTCTAAAAATTAAGAAAAATAGTATTTCAATTTAATCTATCACCTGGCAATGCCAGTCATTATCATATTGTACATAATTTGATCCAAAGAAAACATAGCACTATAAATATTCAAAAATTATTTTAATGATAGAATCCTGTGTTCTCCTACTGAACATAATTTTGTAATTATCAAAACAAGCAAAAAAAATCCTTATCTAATGCTTTAAACATTCTGGTTTGAAATATTATCAGTTACTAGACTTATTTCTTGTTCCATACACCATTTAGCAAGTGTCCTTTAATTAGACATATGAAAGGATTTCCCATAAACTTAAAACAAATATATAACTGCACACATTCTATTAGAAACTCTAGGTTGTTGGTTTAAGTTGATATCTAATAATAACAGGAATAAAAAATAGGAATGATTACTTAAGTTGCAAATTGTTGTATTCTGGAAATAATGTTTTCTTTAAGCTCAAAGAAACTCAGACTCTGTAGCATCTTACCTGATGGAAATGAAAATCAGCAAGAAAGTGAAAAAGAACAAATACTACATATTTGTTTCAATGTACGGGGTGCTATTTAGTTGAAAAGGGTGAGTCTCTCAGCCTGTCATCAGCAATAGATTATACAATCTACTCCTCCTTTTTGTAGCCTGAGTGTATCTACTCACCCTGTTTTTGTCCTTTTCTCGTCTGTCCTGCGCTTCCCCAAAGGGCTCCAGTTTCAGTACATAAGGGAAAGAAAGAAATCACTAGATAAAACCACTTCATGTTCCCATCTTTACTGGGAACATAGCCAAGGATGTTTACAAAAACCATGAGTGGGATAAGCAGGTAAGCTGTTTTCTAAGCTTCTCTACTGACAGAGCAGCTCATTTTGCCATGTATAAAGCCACAATATCTTTGAAATATTAATCTTCAGAGCAGTAATTTTTCTGCTAATCCTAGCAGTGAAAAATTTGTAAGATTCTGAATTTGTTCAAGGACTCAATAAAGTGAGAATCTATAAACAAGCAAGGAGGGTTCTTCAGATAGGAGTTCTGTATGAAAGGCAGGAGTAAGTACTTAGGTATTGACAATTTTTTTTTAACACAACTATTCTTCACATACAATAACTTTTTCGCCAAAGTCACTGAGACTTCATCTTTAGATGAAGTAGGAGCAAAACAGAGATTTGTAACATCAACTCAAAGAAAAGCACCATTGTTCAGCATATATTTTCCTGCAGCATTTCAGCTGATAATATGGAATTCCAGATACCTTTTCTATGAAAAGATACATTCTGCTTTAGCATCCTAGATTTTTCTATTAGAATTAATGAAATTAACTGGAACTATATGATTTTTTTCCTGTCTATATGGATGCCAGCATTTGGAACTCAAACTTTGTGCAACCACTAAAAATTTGCAAAGACTAAAGATGTCAAATGAAATACATTTAGTTAAATATGATCTCTCTTGCAACTAATCTGAGGTATTTTCAAAACAGAAGCTAGACTGAGATGATAACAGGATTACTGAAAGATCATAACTGAAATTCAATAGCCTTCTCTAGATTCCTAACCTGTTTCCTTGAGGAAACAAGAGTTACCAAGCCAGTTTCAATTGATTCCTCCTCCAGGTTTGGATCTTGGACATGTTTTTAAAACTTTTGCAAAATCCAAGGTGACATCTGGACCTGGTAAGAATAAAGAAATGCCTGACCTTCTTTTACTTGATTTTTCTTATGAAAATGTGTGTCCTTGTCACCACAGCAAAGGTTTTCCTTAACCTTTTATGAAGTACAGATGAAGCCTCAAGTATATGAAAATCATAAGGACATCAGCCCTTGTTAAAGACTTTTTTCTAAGAGGAAAAAGTGGAGTCTGAACTCACCAAAGTTGAAGTCAGAATGCTTCTGACTGCCTGGCTCTCAACAAATCTCACCTAACTAGTGTACAAAAGAGGCTTCTGTTTCTGTACTGTGTAAGATAATACATCTTCAGAAAGAGTAATTAGAGACAGACAGCCATGTCTGAGGGATTTGGACATACCATGAAAGGTAGAACCTTGAGACAAGGAATATCATTCCACCACTGTGACATATAAAAAGAAATGGAAGACCTTGGAATGAAAACCTACTAAAACTCCCAATGATCTTAGAATTAAGAAATACATTAATGTATATAAAAATTAAAAGCCTAGGAAGTTAGAGAAAATTAAGTAATACCAGGCTTTATTCTGCTTATTCATCAAAAGGCAAATAAGGTACAAATACAAAAAAAATGATGCTGACCTAAGCAGGTGTTGATTTCTATGCCTGAAGAGAAGATCTACATAGAGGTAATCATTAAAAAAAAACTCCAATCTTTGATGGGGAAGGGGTGTAGGAAAAATACCCCAGAACTTGAGAAAATACTTGTAATACTTTTTTCTATATTATACCATTTTCTCTGTACTAGAATGTGCACATATATTCACTATACTTGGTGTATATAGTTGGCTGCTACAACAGGTACCCCAAACATCGAAATGTATCAGAAACTTATTGTCACTGATAACTACTCAGAAGTAAAATTTTTTTGAGGAACACAATCCTGTTGGCAGAGGGGAGGATAATAGTTATTTTCTATTAAATTATTTTGGCCAGAGAACAGTTGGATAAGGCAACCTGATAATAATACCTGCCTGTAAAAACAAACTATCACCTTTAAAACTAAAATTTTATTTAAGAAAAGTAACAGACAATAGGGAGAATTCAGATTATTCCTCAAGCACATTTGTATGACAGAGCATGAAATGTATAGATGATGGCAAACCAGCAGGTGTCACAATGACGTGGTTTCCTAGGTTATACAATGCAAAAAAAAAAAAAAGCACATTCCAATAATGGAACCTCATTTGAAGCAACCTCCTGTCCTACAGAGGAATTCACTGCATGGGTCATGACAATTCTGATTCTAAAGGAAGTGTCACCGTGTAGTTACCAGCTTAAAAAGTTGTTTTCATAAACCTCCACAAGTTCTCTCTGTAAATCCAAAATCACTCTTCAAGTCCTCTAGAATAAACATCTCTTTCTTATTATATAAATACCTGATGCACTTCATGAAGATATTTTCAAGTGGTTCACAGTGAGTCCACTTGAATTGAATTAGTATAAATTCAATTTAGTATAAAATGACACACTGTTGTCATTTCCCCACCCTAATCACCAAAACCTAATCACCAAAACCTAATGTCAGTTACACCCAATTGCTATAAATCCTTCAAAAACTTACCAACATTCCTCCTCCCACACCTATTATTGAATCGTGTCTTATTAATTTCCTAACTCTTGTTGCTCATCAGCACAACCATCTCTTTGCTCTTTCCCTTTCACTCCCCATACTTAATGACAAATGAAATGAAACCAGCACTTTAGGATGAGGACCAGGCACGCTGTAAAAAGCTCCCTTTTGTTACCTGAACAACCAATTCAATACACAAAACATTCTAGCCTTGCATTAAAAAAAAAAAAAACAAAAAACAAACCTGTGAGAAAATTATGCTATTAATCACGGTTACTCAGCAATTTCAACTAGACAAACCTCGTTTTTTCACAAGCCAAACCTCTTTTTTTCACAAGCCAAAAGAGATCATCACTTATGGGTGTCTCTGCATACTGCAGGTTGAAAGAAAGAATAAAATAATTTAGCACAGCTCTACAACTAAACAATATAAGCCTGAATCAGGTGCTGCCTCCAAAGAGTTTGAAAGATTGTTACAACATATTGTTACAACTGAAGAGACCTCTTGCAGTTTATCTAAGATCCATAAATGGTGTGTTATAATATAAAAACAGAGCTTCTTTTTTCCTGAATATTCAAATGTGTTATTAAGACAATTTGACTCACAAGTCTAACAATGGGTGGTATATAAATATCAGAGGCAGTAGAAGCACAATGACAGAGAATAATGACCCGATTCTGCTAAACTAAAAAGTCCATCTACTGGAGTTTGTAGTCTATGACAATGGCTAGTAACAGATCATTTAGAAAGAAAATAGGAAAAGAGCATGAAAAAATTACACTATATGAAAAGGAGAGAGAACACAGACTACAGATGTACAGAATATAGTTACTCTAGTATGTCCTCAGAGCAATCAGACGCTTATGAATATTCTCAGCTGGAGGCTGAAACAGGATCATAGTATGTAACAGCTCTTGATGAAGTATTTCTTCTTCGGAATGTGTCTAATCACTTTTTGAACCCATTTACATTTTTAACATCTCAAACATATTATGCTAATGGGTTCATAATTTAGGCATGGGTTGTGTGAAAAAGGACATCCTGTTGTTTCAAATCTGTAGTCAATTCATTTTGTGGGGTGCCCTTCAGTTCTTCTGTTATGGAAAAGGTAGATCTGTCAACTGTCTTCATCAAGACAGACAAAATTATAAAATTGCTACACTTCAGGTCTTTTGCAGAATGAAAAATCCCCCTCAGTTTGGAAGCAGCATAGTAAAATTCATAACAGTGTAAAGATAATAAACAAGGCAGGCTTTATAAAGAGTTAATAGTGCTATCAGAATTGGGGGTCTTTTTAAGTCTGAATTGAACTAGATGCACTAGCCAGTGGATTTGGTAACCTCCCTCCACCACAATGACAAATATGTTACAAAAGAATACAAGATCTATGGATAGTAAATGAGAACCCTAAAATGCCATATACTTAGTTCAGAAGGTGTATGATATCTATAAAGAACAGAAACTGAACAATACTGTTGAGAAAAGATTATTCTTAATTATTCAACTTTCTTTTGGTTTTGCTTTTCAGTCCTGATGCTTGAAGAAGACAAGTCCTTCAAATTAAATTGATACTTGTGATTGGCTCTACACCAACTGACAGTGATTTTATAACCCCTTAAAATTTCCCACCAAACCTCCTTACACCTGAGCTTTATGCATTCCACAGGGAATAAAAAGATCCATTTCCCTCAAACCCAGAGAAAATTACCATATACAATCTTCTTCTGTTCCATAATTGACAGTCACACATTGTCTAAACAATTAAAATAATTAAACATAATTAAACTCAGAGTCCTATTATCCAAGTATATTTGCCATTCATAAAGTCCAGTCAAGGGGTTCCTCCAATCCTCACATACTGCTAGTCAAACTGTTCATTGCCCACCTTGGCTGTGCTGAAGGAACTGTTTGCTTGCCTAATATTGTATCCACAAAAATATCTGTGTTAAAAAAAAAATTACTTATTTTCTTCCCTGTTTTTCAGACTTCCAAAGACATCTACACGCCTGGTCATCTTTCCTGTTCTGTGTATCCTGAGGAGGTGACATTACCTGTACAGAACATCTGAACTTCAAATCAATCACAAATTGATATTTCCTGTTTGATTGTATTTGGCTGAGCTCTGTATCAGTTTCCAAGCTCTTATGGCTGATTTTTCTCTTATATTCCTAGCATCTCTCCCTGAGCTGCATCAGCTAATTCAGGCTAGGCTTAAAGTAAGGGAAGAATTAGGGCTGTAGACTGGGCTTGAACATCGGGCTTTGTTAACTCTTTGCACCCGCAGCATGGCTTGAATCTTGCCAATCTGCACTTTCCAAAAACAATACTTGGGATCAGATGATAGGATTAACACCTATTCAGGACTATTCTAGGTGGTAGTTTGGATACAGCATCATATTTGTGAGGGAGTAAAAGCAATTTAGCCTTGTAGATGGGACATGCCATGCAATTAGTCCTCAAAGATCTGTCAAAAATTATTTGTATCTGACACCTTATGAAATTCTTTTGAATCTCTATACAAATGGTTTTAATTTTCAGTACATATGAAATTTTATCATTCTAGTATGCGTCCATTTTTCCAGAAAAGTTATGAAAATAAAAATTTCTCTCAGAGTACTACAGACCTCTGTAGTGAAAATTGCCTAGGAATTTCCATTGCTTACTTCCCAATTCTTAGCAAGTTAGTAATCTACAGGAGGGATTTTTCTCCAATACCTTTATCTTTGAAGATCATTGAAAAAGGTTCATCTCAAAGTTTTGTGGGCTTTTTTGTTGTCGCCCTTTTTTATTGTCTGAAACTTGAGTACACATTTTGAACCAAATAACGCCCACCTACATGCTTCATAATATCTATGTATTTAAATAATATTTGTGACATGAATATTCCATCAGCAGAAGTCTATGGCAGCCACACAGAGGTAACAGCGTTCATTTATATGCAAGACATGTATCACTCCTATAACATATTTAAATTGGTATCATCATCTGAAGTCATAAATTAGGGAATGTATAGAAATAAACCAAGGGGAATGAAGTCGTGCTTAGGCCTTCCTCTTGATAAAGTGGGAACACAATTTAAGAGGCATGCATAAAAGACAAAAAAAAAAAAAAGGGCAGTTTATTACAGTCTAGAAAATTAATTGCCAGGATTTATTTCACCATGAAATGTATGAAGAAATAATTTTTGGACAAAGCTACCTCTTCAAAGCACTTTATCTACCAATGACCACTAGGACAAATAAAGGGACTATCAATGACTCACTATGAAAAGTAAACTCTCTGAATCAGTTGCACTAAATCTAATCTGACAGACAAACACAAGACAACTAGTCTAAAATTCTATCTAATCATAGCTACTTTAAAGGATAAAGTAACTGAATTGCCATCATAATTAGCTAATCATTACAGGATGACACACTGTAAATTTTTAGTCTTTGTTAAGCCCATACTATGTCTCTACTGTTCTGTGTTTACAGTCTTAAGACAATACAGAGGTTTCAGAAGCAAAATTTCTGCTGAAAATCTTCACTAATAGCCAATACGAGGTTAAGACAAATACTAGTTGCTTCTGCTCACTGAGACATAAAGTCATCCATTTACAGAGCATGGCGTTATCATTTATATCCAACTAGCCATGTCCACAGCAAAAGGTAAATTTTCTCTTATCTTCAGGGCTTCCTGTACTTCCTGTGACACAAAAGAGATGGCAGAATTTTTGCACATATATTATATATGGATAAGGTATCAAGAACTTTGCTGAATTGAGTTTTCACTACTTTTATACAGAACATCCATGAATAAATATGTCATTTATCCTTTCTTTGTGCATATAGTGTGAGTATTACACTGCACAACAACATACTTTCTTTTCCCCAAAGATGCAAGTCTTATTTAATGGACAGAACCATCAACACTGACATCTCCAGCTATTTTACATTTTGTCATTTTATCCTTATTGGTCAATGTTTGATTACAGGTCTTGTCTAGCCAACATTTCTCAAGTTAATACTTCTATACTTGGATTAAAACACTACTGTCCCATAAAAGTTAATGACTATTCCCTTGTTATTTATTGCTTTCTCAGCTTACAGACCATGGGAATGTTCCTACTCCATTTCAACGCAGGTAAAACAGGTTAGCTGACATAGACATAAACAATCATTATTAAAAAGTGTTGGCTATGTGCGTATACCGTCCTCATAAATGTCATCAGAATGGAGCTTCTCCACCAATTAATGAGAGATTTTTTTTTCAATTTGGTTGCTTGATTTTTACTCTAAAAACAAAGATCCATGTGCAACTTCTCTCTTTCAGCAGAGAAACAATTTGAAAACAAAGAGCAGAAGGGCCAGACCACATTAAGGAGTACTGTCTCGCACAGGAGGGAAATGGTTTTGTATTGCATACAACACTAACGAACCCATTATTGCAACAGTATCTCTCCTATACTGCTCACACTTTACAGAAGATATTGATACTCTGGAAAGCTTCAAAAAGCAAACTGAACAGAAACAATAAAACTGGGAAACCTGTTCCTCAGTAAGACACTAAAAGAAGCTCCATGTCCTAAATTACTAGAAAGATTGAGAAAATCAAAGTCTGTTTATTTTCTAATGCAGCTAGAAGTACTGGGTAGAAAATGATTCTGTGAAGCAAGGCTTATAAATAAGACGCAGTATTTTTGAGAAGACAGAAAAAAACATAAACACTCCTAAGTCTAGCAAAGACACAACAAACATTAGTTTAAGTACATGTTGAGAATAATTGCTTTAGATATAATGTGATTAACATAATCAGTTCAAGAGGGAACTCAGACCAAGCAGTGACATCTACTTCCTAAGGCCAAACATCTCGTCATTAAAGGATTACCCTCTGCAAATATCTTACCATCTAAACAATTCTAAATATGCAGGAGAGCATCAGAAAAATAGAAAAATCACCTCCTTCACTTGGTCCACTAAAAAAAATATAATAAAAACAATAAATAATAAAATCAGTAACTGCTTCACCATCAAGACATACACTGAAGAAAAAAAACATCATTATGACTCAAGACCTTAGTATTAGCTACCTAGAGGCCATTGCTCCGTATTTCTGTACTACCAGTACATTGAAAAAAATCCTGATCTGACCTATATATCCTTTCCATTAGCCTTTTTTTTTCTGCCCAAGGGAACAGACTGACAACACAACAGGGGGAAACTTTTTCACTCACTCCTTCTCAATATTTTCATAGGCAAAATGAACCCACTTCTAAGCTGTCTCTCTTCTGATTAACTCAGAGAAAATAATAATAATAAAAAACAACATTGAACTGGTCATACAGGAAAGAAAGTATTTCACCTCAGACAATTATACTGATTCTTTCAGGAAATTGTGCAGCAATATAACAATTTTTAAAAGTAATGGTGCAATACAACAGTCTCTCAGAAATCGACTTCAAAATTCTTCTGTATCTGTGACAGTTGTATGCCTTTTCATTGTCTGGAATAAAATAGCATTCCTATGTGGAGTTCCACCACAGCACCAGGAAGTGCCTTCACTTCCATCTGGCTGCCTCTGAAATACCAATACACTAATATAAACTTCCCAGACACATGAAAAATGTCAACCTGTAAACTATTCCATACAAAAATCCATGAATCAGTCTTATCTCTGTGTGAGGACTATACTAAATACACAGAGAAACAGGGTCTAGCTTGTCCCCAGATATTATTGCAACTTTTCTGAGAAAAACATTCTCAACGTTTATCAGTCTGGATATTATCCCAGAATAGTAGCCCCTCTCAGTATCATAACAGTTACCTTGGTTCATACCCTCAAGACTACCTAGACCTGGTCTCTAACTGGCCATTAGCAGAAGCTGAGGGAAAAGTAAGCACAGGGCAAGTAATTATTTCACTGGTACGGGAGAGAATGGAATTGGAGGATTCATCCTTTCTGTCTTATTTTGAGAAAAATAAAAATAAAAAATCCAAGATAGTTGGATTTGGTAATAAGAAACATTAAGACCTACCACTATCGTGTCAATGGTACAAAATCATGCACTGCCCAAATAACTCCCACAATCACTCTTGCCTTTTGGCAAGTATTTGTCGCCTGCTTGGATGTCACAAACATAAGCACAGCAGGAATGCATCAGAATGAAACAGCATGTCTGCAGCGTCAATGAAATATTAAGACAGCATAATGATAAATCAAGTAGGTCGTTAACATGCTGCCAAATCAGTTCCTCTTGCCTAAGCTGGGGATACGTCAGAACTGCAGCAATCTTTGGAGTGACAGTATCCAGATTCTGAGTATCCCTCATCTACACTGCTACAACTACTACCCTGCAGTAGAGAACAGGTATCTCTGCTTAGTCAGTGGGGAAATGTACAGTCCTCAAAAACCAAACAAATCAAACACAGGCTCCATCTATTTTTATTTTTAATTCTGGCAGCAGGATGACATATATTTGGAATACATATACTGACATACGTCCTGCTTACATATATCTTTTCATATACTCTATCTCTGATTATGGAAATGCATGTTAGTCATCCTTTCAGATATTTAACAACCTTATGCAAAGTGCAAATAATGTTCCTCTACACATCTTTTAAAAGTCAGAATGAATAACCTAATTAAAAGAGTATATAATGGAATAAATATGATCTAATGTAGAAATGTGTGCTTCAGTATTGATTAACAATAAGAATATAAGTACAGACTTACTACCTAAATAAAGTCACACATCAACATCTCTCCAAAACTCACCACTTTTTCTCTCATGGAACTGTAGCCAACTTTAAAGCCCACTATGCTGATATCTTAAAACCTGAAACTGCAGCACCAGAAAATAAACCATTTGAGTACAGAACTTTTATTTTTTTATGTGTCAATGATGCAGCCTAGTACAGTTTTTCTTTTAGTATCAGCCGGAAAGGCTGAGTAAACAAATTCTCTCAATATATATTGTCTCAATGGCTGGCTATGACAACGTCTCTTGCCATAGATCCTATTCCTCCAGTTGCTTCTCCAGTAAAGAAAAAAAGGACTAAAAAGAAGAAAAAAAAAAATCTACCCTCCTCCCCCCCCAAAAAAAACTAAACCAAACAAACAAAAAAAACCAAACAACAAACCAAATCAAAACAAACAAAAAAACCCAAATCAAAACCAAAAAAAAAAAAAAACAAAACAAGAAACACCAAACAAACAAACAAAACAAAACAAAACAAAAAACACACCAAAAAAAACCCCAAACCGAAAGAAAGCTTCTCTATCTAAAGACTACAGAATGTATCAGCCTTAAATAAACTGGCTCAGGCACCAGAACCATTTCAGTCCCCAAAACCTTCAGCTCAGCACAGGCTATAAAGTAAGAAAAAGAAACATTTAGCTAACCTTCACAGAGCTCTATCCTTTCTACACTCAATTAGCTCACTGAAACCTATTGTAGGGAAGTTACAGTGATTTTTCAAATGATTGTAAGGAACATGTTCAGAGGCGACTGCTTCCAGTCCTCTGCCGAACTTAAAGCATCCAGTTCACCAAATCTGACTGTAATCTTTTTCCACTTCTAGGGCACATAGTAGAAAGGGAGGGGAAAAGGGTGAAAAGTGAAATGACTGAGCTAAATAGATAACAGAATCAGGACTTCATCTGAATTCTGAACCATCCCACAGTTGCTTTACAAGAAACACCACAAGAATAAGATACACCATGAAAAAATCATGAAAAACTACATTTTATAAAGCAGTCAGACAGACTGCTTACAGCAATTACATACAAGTAGCAGAGAATTTATTGTGTAATGATAATATCAGGAAAAAGAAGTCCAAAAAATTAATATATGTAAAATTACTTAAAAAGCCATTTCATTTTTCTGTTTAAACTACTCATGTAAGGAAATATCAGAAAATTTTAAATATTTTTGTCACATTAAAGAATACATTCTTTTGAATGTACAGCAGGTTACAGCACAGTATTACCTTATGAAGTCCATAAAGGATAATAGAGGTGGTAGGATGGCAATGCCTTAGGCTTACCTTAAGACAATTAATCTTATTGTTTTGCAAGGCCTAGGAAAAATCTTATGGTATCTCCTTGAGGACTTATACAACCTGAATAAACAGAGCAATAGCATACTAATGTTTTTGGCAAGTATTGCTGAAAGAAAATAATGTATAAGGTTGTTAATGTGTCCAGATTCAATATCAATTAAGCACATGATTATGCATTTTGATGAACATGAGGAACATGGGAAACAATAACTATGCTAAGTGATATAAGCAGCTTTCCATGTAGAAATTCTGTGTCAATACAGTTCATTCTTTCTTCCTTTGAAAAAAGGTCATTAAAAAGATTAGGAAAGAAACCTATGAAATTCAGTATCAACAATGCAAAAGATGCACATCTGGCTTATAATCAATGTACTTAACCTGTTATTGTTGTGGGAGTGATGCTTCAGATAATATTAAGGTTGGAATTTGTAAATATTTTTCTGAGAAACTTGTTGGAAGATGAGGACCTATCCAACAGCAGAGTCTAAAGCTTCCATAATATTATGGCTCTTGCTATGATCATCTGCTACTTTTCCTTGAATGATACGGAAGAGGACAATGGAAGAAGTCTTGTGAGTTCTGTGAGTGTTCTATGTAGGCATCTGGAAAAGATCTGGCATATTAACTCAGTCAAGATCTGGATAGAAAAATATTACAACTCAAGTGTTTGTTTATTACAAATAAAGTCGTTTGGAAATGCTGTGTGCAACAATGCAAAGCCTCAGTGTGTTTTGAGCATCTATTTTACTGGTAGATAACAGCCAGAGTTCAAAATGTTGCAGTGAATACCCAAACATCAGCATAAGCAGCATTCCTTCCCAGTACTACCTTTGCAAGTTTTCTCCAATATACCAGGAAAAATAAAAAAAAAAAGTTAGATAAAAAAGTGCCTTATAATCCCAGGTAAATCAACATCACTATCAACCTGTCATGAGTGACTTTCAGTATAACATTTACAGTGATAGATACACATTGATGACAGAACTAATTATGTTTTGGCATATAGTTACACCTTAAACAGTGCAGTATTTAGTGGTTTCCTTCCTTTTTAATGCTTTAGATTAAAAAAAAAAAAATCTAAACTAATTCAGTGAATCACAGTCACAGATAAATTTTGGTTCATTTAAGTCCAAATCAGACATTTCAGTTCATGTCCATGCTAATGAAATTCAGATAAACTACCCTGGCTGCAGGCCCATTGACTTCTGGCTGAAGAGTACACACAGCTGGATGCTTGTAAATCAGGCAGGACACGATTTCTGCATATAGGTTAATGACTCTTCTGCGTCACCAACCTATAAGAGTACAGACACTAAGCCAGGGACCTTAAAAGAGCATTTCGCCTGAGTGGCAACTTTCTAATAAAACCAAAACTTACTTTTCTGTCTGTATCACATTACATGATGTGAACATTCATAAAGCAGACTACACTAAAGTAAGAGGGTAGAGGGAAACTTACACCCCTACTCATGTAAAATGACTTACACTACATAGTCATTTTAAGTCATCCACAGATCCATGCTGTCACTAAAAGAATCAGCTCCATCCTCTCCTCCTCACTTTTCAGTGCCACCATAACTCAGGCAGTAGATTTTGGACATACATAACACAAATGGAGTAAATCATCTAGCAAACGTCTTTCCTAAAAATGTTGCATTCTGATAAATTAGGACATTTTATTAACAGAGATTTTTTTTTATGGCTATGGAGTTTATCTTTCTAGAAGAAAATCACAGACAAGATTCATCAGTATCTGTTTTATTCTATAAACAAAATGTATTTAAATGATTCTTTTCGACTTGGCAAGTGTACCTTTAAATCTGGTACTGCTTATTTTCATCTAAAATCCAACACTAAGGAAGCCACATCTACATAACCACCTTTACTGTAATAAATACAGCCACCTTAAAGATCACTGTCAACAAAAGGGAAATAGCAGGAAGGCAGAAGGACGCACTTGATGATAACAGATATGAAGCTGAATGACAATGATAGCATACCTATCACTTGATACTTTTAGTACAAGTTTGGGCAGAATTAGCCATAACATAGAAGTTTTAAAGTTTAAGAAAAAAACCCAGACAAATCACACTGTTGCACTATTCATGTCAAAACTTTGCTAAGACAATGGTCAGGAGTTACATTGCTTTTGCAGTTGGTTCAAAAGTTTCATGAGGATTTCCACAAAAACATCTTCATTCACACTTTCCTCCCCTCCTCCCCAAAACTGGAAACTTTGAGCAACTGGTAATAAATTCCACTTAGCAGTATAAGAATCTTGAAGCCGAAAATTATCAAAAGCATTCATCTGGTTTTAGCATGAAGATCCTTGACTATAGGACTATGTCCTATAGTCAGACTATACCCAGACTATAAACTGTGTTTCAAACATGCAATGATTTCTTATGGTGATTTCAAGTGCCTTAGAGAAAATCATCATTTTTAAATGAACATAGCTCTTATAAATAAATAGTATTAGTTTCCGGTAACACTAAAGTATTTTTTTATCTTCTGTTTACAAAAAGCATTGTTGCAAATTATTTTCTTGATTCATGACACTGTTTTTCTGATTGCTTTTATGGATTATAACAATAAGCATCCTGCAGTGTTCCGGTTTATAAACTACAAAGAAAGTAGTAAACAGACAGTCTGTTGCTATATACTTCTATTCTTCCACTAGGTAATCTCTTTAAATCAACAAAAATTTGTTGCCACTTTAGTGTCAGATATATATAGTCATCACCATCAAAAAGATGGTTAAATATAGACTTTTCTGTCCCTTGCCCACAATCACCTTCGCCCCTCTATTTTAAATAAGAATTGCCACCAGAACTTAAACCCCCAAGCACCTTACAAGTCAGACATAAAGCAAAACACATGTAAAGCAAAACTAATGTTTCTTCCCTCACCTTGGTAATTTCATCATTTGTATTTCACCTGGTACATTCCAAATCATTGTTAGAATTGCATGAATCTCACGTTTCCACACAATCTCAAAAAATTTAAGATCATTACAAAATTTACAGTCACTGTCAATCCAGAGACTCAAAAAAACATCTTCTGGGTCTGTTTAGTGAGGTATTTTACCTAAAGCAACCCAAGAGAAAGACTTGTAAAATTCAACACAATAGTTTATAATTTCTGTGTCAATATTCCTATCAAAAATTGACTTAATACATGTTGCAAGTGGGTATTTCTGAGATGGTACATCCAGTAATTTACTGAGGCACACATCCTGTGCATCCTGCATAATTTTAATTCAAAACTTACCAATTTTAGATCCAAGAAGACCAAGTTATATTCTCAAAACAGACACTGCAGGTTGATGGAATAGTATTTGCAACTTAAAATGGGTGAACTAAGCTTCCAAAATGAATGCCAGCATATTTCAAAAGAGAAATACCAAAAGGCTGGAAATATTAAAAACAAACAAAAAAAAACAAAAAACAAACAAAAAAAACCCAGACAAACAAACAAAAAAAAAAAACCCTAACCAAACAAAAAAATCCCCCCCCTTCCCCAGAAAAAAAAAAGGGGGGGTGGGTTTGCCTTTGAAAATGTTGGAACCTAAACACAAAAATTTTAACAGTCAAGTTTTACCAAAACTAGGTTTCTTTTTTAAATCTAAAAATAACTGAGCTGTTCAAAGCTAACTATTAATTGCAAATAAAAAGAACTTACCTTCTTGTCTGTTATTTTTCCTTTTTAGCCATTTTTCCACAGTTTCCGCACTTACACTTTCTGACACAAACTCATCCAGTACCTGGGGATGAAGAGAAAGATACGCCTTCACTTTTTCATCCGTTAAACCTGAAAAAGAGAATATTAATTGATTACATTATCAGTATGAACACCCTCTTATGAGAAAAATACCTAGAGAGCAGCAACAATCAATATTTTTTTGTTTAACACACTGATTGAATACATGACTATTTAAATCATCTCCTCTTAGACAGAGCAACACCCAGTAAAAAAAAAAAGAGCTGTCATATAGAAAATAGTAGAAGCAAAGCATATCCATATAAGATACTATACTGTTCAAAAAGTCCCCTAAAGGGGTACACATAAACACTACCCAGGAGAAATAGCCAGGAAGGAATTTATGACTATGATTGTCACTATAAAATTACTTATTTTCAAGATATGCAAGATGATACATTGATAAATAAACTGGCTAGAAGGAGACAGAAGAGAATGAATTGGTATGTCTCATAGAGCATCAAATTCAGTATTCTCACTGCAAATGGCAGCAGAATCAACACTTAACACAGACTGTTCTGCAACACCAAAATCATACACAATTTTCAAGTAGTGGAATTAGTTAAGTTGTTTTAGATGTATAAAGTATTTTCACAAGCATGTTTCCATTATTTTAGTAATTTAGTTATCAAAAATGTGTGTGGATAAAAGACCTTTACAATATTTGCAACAAAAAGAAAACTACAGTAAACATTTTGGGAAAAGAGGCAAAATTCAGAATCTCGGACAAAATCATAAATAAATTTTCAAATTCATAAATTTACAATCTGATCACACACTTCAAATCCCCCAAAGAAAATTACCAGCCGCAGGGAGGTGACCCCAGCAGTGCTGAGGCTTTCCAAAGTGGGAGGTAGAAAAGAAGAGCACCTGTCACGAGGGGCTCAGCTTCCGCACAGGGAAGAGGCAGCTTAAGTGCAAAAGCCTTGCTGAGATCTGAGAGGAAGAGGTGTAACAACCACTGCAATGACTTTAAATAGGCTGTATTCTCTTGTGTTGGGTGTATCTAAATGTAACAGGAAATTCTCCACAGAGAGCAACCAAGGATCAGCAGAAAAGAAAATCCCCTCCAAATAACACTGACCTCTTTTGGAGAGCATTCTTGCTTTAAAATAAGATCAGTTTTCCTACTTTATGCTCTGTGAAGTATCAGAACATGATGAAAACAGCTGTAGTGCAATTTCAATGCTAGTCAATGATGGTAATCTTTAAGATATCTTACCAGTGTTCACTATGAAAGTCTTTGGGAAGCAATACCAGAAAAAAAAACAGCTCCCACCTGCAGAGCACCAACTATCTATGCCACTCTCCCCACGTCAACTGCACCACGTCATTCCCACCACATCACCTCCCACCAGCTCAAATCTGATTTAAACTACCTTTTCTCTTAATCCACAGAGGTGGCAGTCCCTGTTGGATATCATAGCCTCATATATTACCACATTGCCACTTACAGGCAGGAGTCAAAAGATCTGGATCACTTGAATAAGAGGTAATTGAGCACCCTGGTTTTCATTAGTAGAGAAGAAAAAGTTCTTCCTGAATCAGTAAGAGTAGGCGATTGGCAAGTGGTGTGAAAACAAACAAAACCCCACTACTTTAATTGTTTAGCCCTAGGTGATAGCTTGTAAATTCAGATCATAATGCTTCTCATAAAGAAGTACATGTGCCAAATGAACAAGAAGATTTTTCAGCCAATACAGGAATCACCTCACATTCTGAAAAATCAGACTCATTAATAAAATGTCGTAATTTGCTGAACAAAGAAAAATTTCATAGTAATAAAATTTGAAAAGGAAAAGTGTTTTAAGAATCATTCATAAAGACCACAATGTTTTAAAGAATTTAGCAGATTTAACCAGCACAAAGTCTTCAACATTTATCTGTATTTAAAGTTCTGAATGAATAATAATGAATACAGGCTTGTCACAAAATGCCTTCTACTTCCAAATTGTCTTTAGACTGCAAACAAACATTTTTTGTTTCTAGTAAGAAACTAGTAATTGAAAAGATTCTAAAATTGGCAACTGAAATTCTACACAAGTTGATTTGTGTTTTCAGTGAGAATAAGTTTCACTGTCTGTTTTGATTCAAACCTTTATAAGTTGTTGTTTTTGTAATATACACATCAAAATTCAGGAAAATGTCAATTTGAAATGACACTTCAGTCTACATATCTCAAGTTTAATTTCCAGATATCATGCAACTTCAGCAACTTAAAAGTAAAAACTCTGCTTTAACCTTATGTGGATTCATGGTGCTGATATAATAAATCCTACAACAGTCTTTAAAATTATCCATCTTTATTTCTGTAAAGGATCTGTGGAGATGTGGTTTTTCAATGTCAGATTTGTAGATGGGAGCAAGCACAACTACAACTACATTTGCAGAGTTAAAAAGAAGTAACTTAAACCTCTTTTCTACATAGATTAAAACTGATCTATTGATCAACTCCTATTGGCCGGCTGCATTGAAAAAACACATGCTACAGCCATACACACAACCTCCACAACCAAAACTAGCAAGAACACATTGTAACTCCACAAAATGTAACATTAATAGAAAGCAGTCTTTTAGAAAAAAATTTAATGTTTTGCATTTTATGTACACTAACGCTAGAGTGTTGTAAAAGTGCTTGAAAATTCAACTGTTTTACAGCTGTGCAGAAACAATTATTTTATGGTGCATATAAAGCCTTCTACATTACAAGATGTACATAAGAATAAGATCATGTATAGGTTCAACACACTTGCTCTCTTGAGCATTCACATGCTCCTGAAAAATTCTGATACATGTATTTTTCTTGAATATTATCAACCTCTCTACTGAAGTGTTGCAATCTTTTAATCTTAAACATGAAAAAAACCCTATTTGAGAATTCAGAAGCAATGATTAACAACACTTAAATAAAGAGGACCATAACACTTAAACTCAGGAACTGAAAGTTTATCATAATATCAGAATTACAAGCAAACATAACACAAGCCAGTGCTGGTTATTAATTTTTCTGTTACTAATGTATTAGTCTGAAGCATTTGGGGCAGCAAACTTTTCTACAGGCATTCACACTAGAAATATTTCTCCACTACTCCTTCTCCCCTCACTAATACTTCCCATCTCCTCCAGTAATGCCATCTCATTCTTGTTCATCAGCTCTCGTGTGGAGCATCAACTGTATACATCAACAGTGTCTAACAAAGGAAAAGGCAGTAGTGCACACATTCATAACTGCATTGGTCTGTACACTAGCCCAAACAAAAACTCGCCTTTCTTCATACACCCCCATAAAGCATTGCCTCTTCTATGTGGAACCTGTCTGTCCTGTGACAGTTATGAAGAATGACCATAACTCGCTCAGGAGGACTGAACTCCAGCACGTAGCCTAGCATGCAACAGGCCAGAAACCACAGGAAAACTGGAATGACCATAATTCCTCTGGGAGGGATCTAGCATTTGGATTGAATGTCCATTCATTCCATTTATGCACTGGAGTTTGCCTTCCTCATTCATACATACACCCTGTTTAATTAAAAACACACACACCAAACCACCTTTCTGCCTTGTATTCTTATTTTAAAATTATAAACTCACATTTCAGTGCTGATACCTTTCTGACACAACTTGCCATTGTCATGTTTTTTGCATGTATTAACTATTTCTTCAAAATTTGATTAAATAATAGAAATGAAGATAAAAATATCATGCAAAAGGATAAACTCTGCTTTTTTTATTTCTCTCTGAACAAACCGTAGGCAAAGAAACAACTCCAGCTGCCTGCCACTTGTGCCAGCTCAGCAGCTCTTCATTTTGTGACCAGCACACCCTTTTAGGTTGTATAAATCTGAATTTGAAATGTTCTCTTTGGCCATGCCATCTGCTTTTAAAAGTTGTTCATACGCATGGAAAACCTTAATCAAGGTGTGTTTGGTTTCAATTTTTCCATTTCTGGGCTACTCCTGTTTGAGCACTAAGTAGAAATACAACTTTTAATAAATGCTGAGGTTTATGCAAGCCTTCTTGTGCTTTTTTGTGTATTTCATTTATTACAGAGCAGGATGATGTAAAACTGGCAAAGCTCATTGCAAAGCAGAGAGAGAAGATGGCCTGTCCTCCCAACACCACCCAAGAGGCAATTCCTTCAGCAGCAAAAGGTCTTTTTACTGCCAGAAGAAACGACCTTTCTGGCAGGACATTCATCCTGGGATATTAAGAATGAGAAGGGTAAACAAAATGATAGAAAACCAATTGTATTTACTTGTAGCATTTCTATAAACTGATGTATTGGTGCACTCTACCAAAAAAACATAGCTCTGTTTTTCCACTATGCATATGCCTGAAGCTCGAGCTGTTCATCTCACTTGGCATAGCTAATGTCAGTCTATCAAAATTTTGGGGTTGTGTGTTGTGGTTTGTGTTTGTTTTCTGTAGTGGTGGTGCTTGAGATTACATTCTTTTTGGTTTTGTTTTTTTTTTTAAATAACTCTTTGGCCTTCAGTGGAGAATGTATAAGTGTTTTGGTGTTGGTTTCGGAGGTTTTTTCCCTACAGAAACTATGAGAAATAGTTTCTTTTTCACTGAAATTAATAGCAGAAATACACTGCTGAAGACAGAATTATGGGTTGATTTCTTCCCTTTTTTATTTTATTTAACTAACAATAGAAAATACAAATATTGCTACCAAATATCACAGTCCAGTCATTTCATCTTAAACTAGAAAGCCAAAACACAATACTCTGGTTCAACAAATAAATATCTTTTCAGTGGTCCTATGATTAACACATTTCATTTTGCTAAGGATAAAGAATAAAGAAACCTTTAACTGAAGATAGTTTAGCAAGTTTAGTAGGCCTACTTAAAGAGGAATTCTTATTTATGTAGATTATGTACCAGCATGGGAAACTTACTCTTTATTTCATTATCAGGATTAGATCATTGGCGCTTCAAAAGCATAACTAAAACTTTGACTGTTTTTAAATACTTCTACTAAAAGCCAAATAAAACAACAACAACAAAAAAAAAAAAAAGCAAAAAAACCAAAACGAAACAAAACAAAAAAAAAAACAACAGCACCGCCACTTTCCAAAGTGTTACAGGCTGTTTCATTTAGTGATTGCCTGGCCTGCTCATGTCTAGTTTCCCTTTTTGATCTACCAGCAAAGCTTTCATTTCAACAATTCCAATATCTCATTAGTGATAACATCAAGATGAACCCTAAAAGAGATCAACTGCTTTCACAAAGCAATCTCCCACTGTCCAGTTTAAGTAGACCAACAGCTTCATTAACCAAAAAGAAAATCTGTAGTGCTAAAAAAATGCTAAATAAGAGAAAATTAGGGAACATCATTGCAGTAGAGTCTACTCTGCAGGTAGATAATTTTACAGGTACTGACACAAACATTTTTCACAAAGCCTCAAGTGCATGAAGACAATTTCCAAACAAAATGTACATTTGAGTGACCAGTAAAGAATAAAGCATAACAAGTTTATGGGATAGGAAGATTCTTCTAGTAAATATGATCAATATTCACCCTGTTGACTAACACAATCCTCATAATGTCTGCGTTAGTTTTAGGAGAGAGAGAAACTGTAAACACAGTTGCAGTCTTATATGCTCCTGCCCTCTTAAGATGTCAGAAAAATGCTCTTTGGAAAATAATTGAATATTAACACTTTTAAATAATAGCATTAAACACTATTACTTCTGTCTTAAGAGAGATTTATTCTTTTTTTGGAAGATGTGACAAAGTATACAAAATTCAGAATCTTAAAAATCACTTTCCAGTTTTAAATTGTAAGGGTCCTACAAGGAAGCACTGTAGGCTTCTCTACACCAATAAACTAAATATGTCAAGGTCTGTTCACTGACCCAAAACCAAGTGGCTTATAACTCCTTAATCCTTACTATTAAGCTTTCTTGAACTCCAACAATGAATCTGAGGGAAAATTGAAAGGTTGATTGCCTGCTGGGAATCATCTCTGACCTGACCCTACTCCAGAGCACCATTCAGGACCTACCTGAAACGTCATTAGCTGGCTTGGGCAAAGCACAGACAAAAAAACAATTCCAGTACATAAGAATGCTCCTTCACACTGTTTACTAACTCAGGTATAGCAAAGCTGGGTTCAAAAATAAACCAAGAAACAAAACTTCCTTCAAACATCAATTATCAGTAATTATTCCTTGCCTTTGAGCCAGTCTCCAACAGGCCTTCTTTTGGAAAAAGAATTCAATAAAGCAAAGAATTACTTAACATTTATATTTTTGCTTTCAGCTTTTTATGCTACCTAAAATATTTAAAATATTTCTTAGATACTAGATAACCTGTGTAGTACTGAATCGATTATTGGCTCCACTCTCTGACTCTTAATCCATGTCACACTGCCCTCTCCTCTGAGAATAGCTTCACTGAGCTCAGTATAAAGCAGAACTGACTGTGAATGAGCTGAAAGAATTGAAGCCTAGAGCTATGTTTAAAAATCTGCTCCATTTAGCAACATGAGTCACACACATCATTAGCAATTCTTGCAATTTTTTCATTAGTGTTGTGATATTTGGTCTTTTTTCTGAAACCACTAGCTTAATCAAATCTCACAATTAGGCAAGAATTTTAGTTTTCACCTAAAGTTTCTGGTTCCCAGGCTGGGGGGCACATAGGGAGTCAGGCAAGAATGGATAAAAACTGATGAGCCAGTCTAATACTTATGGGGAGTCAGCGTTTTATCCTAGAACAGCTACACTGAAAGACTGCAGTCATTGCTTTCCTCAAAACCCTTGCAGCAGTCTTTGATGCATATGTCATACCTTTCACCCAGTTAGACATGATCCAATATTTTGAAAACACATTGTGAGGGTATACATTGGTCACTATAAGAAATCAGGGGGATTCTATGTATCAAGAAAGCTTTTACTAATAAACACGAAAGGAAATAACTATAAATGTTGCCATTGTTGCATCTATTAACATTAAAAAAAAAATTAAGAAGTAATTCTAACAAAACCCCCCCATATACAAATTGACTTGCTTGGTTAAATAAATAATTCTTCCCAGAAATTAGAGGGGCACAGAGTCACAGTAAATATGGGCAAAATCATAATTTCCCCAAATAATTAACAATATATTGTGCTACACAGCAAATCTGCAAGCCAAGGGGGGGAAAAAAAAATCAAATCATGGTGATAAAGTAACATCCAAAACAGAAACAAACCTTGCCTCAAATATAAGTGAAAACAATGTCTAATTGAAACTACTTTTTCTCATCTGAAATATCAAAATTATGAAGAGAGATGTGTAACACTTCCTCAAAATCAGCACTACAAAATAAATACCATACTCATTAAAGAAAACCAACCAACCAAAAAAAAGGTTAAAAATTCTGAAAGTAATCCAGAAGGGCGAATTTGAACACAACTTTATTTGTGTTCTTTATTTAAAGCAGTCTTGCCCCATATCTCTCTTACACAAAGATCACCTCTCTGTATTTTTCTACAGAACTTTATAAGTGATATTTGTAGTTATTCTCAAAAGCATTCAAGGCATGTGTGTACATTGCTTCATTTGGATTAAGCATTAATCCCATTAAATCAATCCCTTCTTTGTTCAAAGCATCAGGATTCAAAACCACAGGCATAGTCAGTTTTGAAATATCCTTTTCAAGTCAGACTTTTTATCTTAATCCATTTAAGTATACAGGAATGTAATGTGACCAAGTGCCCAGACTCTCTGAAACCTGACATTACTGGTCTGACAAAAAGTATAATCACTAACAAGAAGCAATCAGAATGGTCAAGCCTCTTCTGATTTCTCTCTTCTTGAAAAATCAATTCACAGCCTTATCTGTGAACAGTTTCATTTACCTTTTTTGCCCCTCCTCCTGCAACTCCCACCAACATTGCTAAAAGGAAAACAATACACAGCTCCAGCTCATAAGCAGAGAAAAATACCACAATACCCAAAAACACCTCACTGATGATTGGGTATTTAAAAAGGACATATATCTGTTTTCCATATAATAAATGTTATCATTAAGCATTTTAAATCTTCATTAAAAGATGAACTATGCCAGCCTCCGGTGACTGCATGAACCTGCAGGCTCTGTATACAATGCAGATGAAAGCAGTAGCAATGAAACATCTCAGCCAGGATGCCAGCAGCACTGCTAGAGTTTTAGAGACACAAAATAAAGACCAGCTCTGCTAAAGAGAACTGGAATGTGCTCACACAGAAAGAATACCAACAACTACCACATCCTGTTTCCCATAATTCAAATCTCACATTCCTGATGAAAAAGCCATGGATGTACCTTTGCACCTGAACATGTCAGATGCTGAGCAAGCTGTGTACATAAGCACCTTCAGTTTCCACCAACTTCCATGGTATTTTTTCTAATATTATCAGCATCTTGAAAGCTTGAGCCCCAGACATCTGCAGATATGCAGCTGCTTATGTCTCCCAAAATTTAGCACTCAAGAACTGCACAGTACTGGCAGCTCTGAGCACTGCTTCGATGTTAAAAAGCAAAAAGTCATATAAGACTGTTGATGAAATTAGTTTTCATTAGCTAGAGCTAAAAGACCTATAATCTTTCCACATGAATCATACAAGGCTTAATGGGGTGAATGTATTCTCAATTTGAATAATTATTTTTCACAGGGTTTCAAAACCCACTTTGAATTGTCTGAATGGCATAATCCTGCATGTATACTGTTACACAGTAATATCATCCATTAGCTGATGTATGGGGCTTTTTAAAACTCTAACTTACTTTCCTGGTTTGAGAGTAGCTTCTCTCCAGTTCTCATTAGCACATTGCAGTAACTCTGAGGGGTCTGTAACAAATTTTATTCTCCCTCCAGGTGCATGATGGGACCAAATTTGGAAATTTAATTAACACTCTGCAAAAAGCTAACAAACAGACTACAGACATGCTTTAAGACCTGCAAATTGTAATCAAATAATTTCAAGTACTTAATTGAGGAGAAAGCCATGTATCATCTTAAGGTTACTGATAAAAATAATTATTGACCTACTTATAAATAACACATTACACTGAAGTAAGTTAAAATGCATTTGTACGTGTAGAAGGAACATCTCAGTATAATTATTTGGGGCTTTTTATTCTCTACTGAAACACACAGAGCCAGGTTACCTTGTCAGCCCAAAATATAGCTGAACAGTAATATATTTGTTAATGTTGACAAGTACTAAAATACAGTTTATTCATAACTCATTATGAAAAATGTCAAGTCACTCAGAACATGCACATAATCTCTGGAAAGATCATATACAGCTGCAAATTAAACTACTTAAGATCTAATGATTAAGCAAGGTAAGAATGCCTTAACTCTTCCCTTGAGAACAGGTGTTGGGACCAAGTTCTTGATTTATGTCTTCTACAGTAATACCTTCTGGCTGAGGTAATGTCCTCCTCCCAGCTGACACCTGATCCTGGAGTAGCTCCCTTTTTGAGTAAACTCTTCTGACTGAAGAGTAACCCCATTGTCTTTATTACCAATGTTTTACTGCTGATTTATTTCTTAAAATGAACTCTCATGAATAAAGTTCTGTAAATGCTTTATAATATAGTTACCAATATAAATGTACAATGCTCTTCACTAAACTCCTACTTATTCTATAAACAAGATCCACTACAAAGAAACCTCCTTTGAATTATACTACATGCCTGTGCCAAGTCTCACTCTGTTATTTCACTAAATAAGAAACACAGAATGTTCTTCCTTCTGAAGGGAGCATCTCACTTCATCTTAACACTTGGATTAGACTTTTTAGGACAGTTTTCCAGACCAGAGGACTCTTTTTAAAAAACAACTACACAGAGTCAAATAATGCGCTACTTAGCAACAAGACTGGGCAGGTGACTGTTCTCTACTTTGGAGGTAGGACCATATCTGTAGCACCACAGACCAGGATTTGTCATTCTTTTTTTAATCCCCTTCAAACTTACAGTCTTAGGGTGTTTAAAGATGCCTGCACAGATGGCATATTCAAAGAAGAAGTCATTCACTGGAAGTTAGGAGACACTGATAGTTCCCCTAATCATCCTGGTTCTTAAACTCTTCCTCAGAAGACAGGTTAAGGGGACTATAGGTCTAAAATAAAATATTTTAAATAGTTTAAAAATACATCTTTTAGGACAAACTGGATTCATGACCTGAGATCTCTGTGTCTAAGATAGGAATGGCAACGGCTTAGAGCCCATGGGAGTCCAAGGCAAGTGAGGTACTTAAACGCTGTGAAGCCACAGGCAGTACTATGAAATTTGGATCCTAGACTGTGGCTTGAGCCAGAAAGAAGATAGAGGAAGAAGGCTTTACTACTACTACAGGCTTGGTGCTGTGACAAATTCCCTGGGGAGTCTGTGCCAGTGCCCAACCACCCTCTAGGTAAGGAATCTTCTCCTGATATTTAACCTAAACCTCCCCTGAAACAGCTTCATAACATTCCCTTGGATCACCAGAGAGAAGTGAATTGTGCCTGCCTCTCCATCTCATGAGAGTGTTGAAGACCGCAATGAGGTCTCCCATCTTCTCTAGGCTGAACAGACCAAGTGACCACAGCTATTCCTCATATGGCTTCCTCTCAAGGCTCTTCACCATTCTTGTTGCCCTCCTTTGGACGTCCTCCAAGAGCTTAATACCTTTCTTATATTGTGCTGCCCAAAGCTGCACACAATATTCAAGGTGAGGCCACACCAGTGCAGGACAACCACCTTTGAACAGCTAGTGATGCTGTGCCTGATTCCCCCAGGACACAGTCGGCCTTCCCAGCTGCTAGGGCACTGCTGACTTGCCATCGACCAGGACCCCCAGGTCCCTTTCCACAGTTCTGCTCTCCAGCCTCTCATTCCCTCGTCCATACACACAATGGTTGTCCCATCCCAGGTGCAGAATCCAGCACTTGCCTTTGTTAAACTTCATAGAGTTGCCTATGTCTCTAATTTGTGGAAATCTCTCTGCAGGGCCTCTCTGTCCTCAAGGGAGTCAACAGCTCCTTCTAACATAGTTTCATTGGCAAACTTACCAATGTACTCCTAGTATTCCTTAGAGTCTTGCATCCAGATAATTAATGAAGATGTTGAAGAGAACTAGGCTGAGGCAGAGGATGAAGCCTGCACTAGTGACAGGAACCAGTCTGATCTTAACCCATTCACTATAACTTTGTGCTTCACCCATGAGGTGACTGCTCACCCACTGCATATGTGTTTATCCAGCTTTATGCTTGACATTTTGTCCAGAAGGATACTGTGGGAGACAGTGTCAAAAGCTTTACTGAAGCCCAAAAATATTACTATGCATAAGCCTGATGAGTTGTTGAGTGGAAGACTTCAGAAGGTATGGATGGAGGAGGCTACAAGGTGCTATTCTTTTTTGATCTAAAGATTGGCCATGATATTTACAAGTTCATTTGGTTTAAGACAGATAAAAAGTGCTGTCAAGATCCTAACACAAGGGGTGTTATCTGCTAGCCTAACAATTTGAAAGCTGACCTGGTGCACATCTTTTTTTTTGAAAGACATCTGATTTTATATAAAAAACTAAACTGTAAAAGAGTTTATCACATTTTCTATTTAATGTCTTCAGGTTACTAATGGGTAAAAAATGTATGTACCTATTAAATAAATAAATAAAAATTAAAAATCCCATTCTAATTGCAGTATCACTTTTTCTTATTTTAGCTTTCAACAATTCAGGGTTTCTCTTCATGATTACCTTAAAAAAGTTTTCAGTATTACAGATCATCTCTTTGTAAAGGTACCACTGGTCTGAATGAATAACATCTATCCTCTTTACAAAGTGGATCAGGCTCATTTTCTAAATTATAACACTGTATTCTTACAACATTTCATCATTCCAAAGAGATCTAACTCCAACTATTTCTACAGTAGTTCCAGAAGACTCTCTAACCTAATTCAAGCACCTTGAGAAAAATCACAATACTTATAACTAAAGAAGTATTTAAAAAAAAAGCTTCTAAAAGTCTTTTTGTGACAGACTCTGACTTTATCACTTCTATGTAAGAGAGTACAACATAGCTTTCCCTCAATCCCACCAAAAGTGCTACAGCAGATGTTTTAGCAATAAAGTTTAAGTACAAAAATTTGGTAGCAAATAACTGATATTGGAAACTGCTTTTTACCCTATCTTTTGTATTACTATAAAATATAGATACAAAATGCCTCTTTATACAAAATTGAATTGCACTGACATTTAAAATAATATTTAATTCTTTTATGGTGAATAGAGTGCCTACCTTCAGACTAATTAAGCACTGAAAGGAAAGCACTGACTCCATAACTGTCAGAAAAAAGTTGGAAACTTCAACCTGTTTAAAACAGTATAAAGGAAGAGAATTATTTTCTTTGTTCTGTCAGGTCTTTTTTTTCAGCTGTATAAATGAACAGAAGGAAAGATGATTTTTCAGAGATGCTATCCCTGCTCAATTTTATAGTGATGGATGTAATGATATCTCTATGTCAGTAAAATACAGCCTAGGAAAAGCAGTATAATTTAGGATATTTAAATGAATATGCAACTGAAGTAAAGGAGTATTGAAGTGATAATTAAATACTGTGTTACATACACTTGTACATTACAGGCAAGCACACATTGTGCAACCCATATTTGCACTGGTGAACACTTATAGGAGTAGTCCTATTGACGTCAGTGAGACTACTTACGTGGGTAAGAGCTCACTAACATGTGAAGAATTGTGCAACAAAGCCCCAAACACATTTCATTCCACACATTGTTTCAAGCTTTGTTCCTTAACCACAGATTTTTCCCTAATAGTGTTAATAATATAATTTCATTAATGTTACCACTCAGAAAAATACGTGAGAACATACAACTTGTTCAGTGGTGTCTGACATAGACCAGTAGTTCAGCGAAACACCAAATCAGAGGCACACAAAAACTGCAGATTCACTGAGGGTGGCAGGCACCTCTACAGATTGTCACCAAATCCACCCCCTTCACAAGCAGGGTCACCTGTAGTGGGTTTCTCAGGGTCCTGGCCCATCAGCTTTGAGTATCTCCAAGGATGCAAAGAGATCCCACACCCTCTCTGTGCAGCCTGTGGCAGTGTTCAGGTGTTTCTCTGTGCTCAGGTGGAAATCCCCATGTTTCAGTCTGTGCCCATTGTCTTTTGTCCTGTTGCTGGGCACCACCAAGAAGAACCTGGCTCTCTCTATTTTAATTTCCTCTCCATAAGGAACTTATACACAGAGATGAGATCTCCCCAAGTCTTCTTTTCTGCAGGTTGAACATTCCAGTCCCAGCCATCTTTATGGTCATTCACTGCACTCATTCCACTATGCCCATATGTCTCTTGTACTGGGGAGCGGAAAACTGGGCCTAGCATTTAAGATGTGTCTCACTAGGGTTGGTGAGGTGGGCAGGATCACTCCTTGACCTGCTGGCAATGCTCTTCCTAATGCAGCCTGGGATGCTGCTGGCCTTTTTTGCTGTGAGGGCACACTGCTTGTGCAGGTTTGATAGAATTACAGGACCAAAGGCCATAGGGATTCCTACTTCCTAACAGGTAAAATAAAAGAAAATACCTTTTACTGACTTGGATGTTGGCACCACAGAATAAAAACCAACATATGGCATTGGCTGCTTTTCCAAAAGCTTTCACTGAGTGGCAATCCTCTATGCATGCGATCTCATCTGACAAAGCAACTTCTATCGATACTATTTTAGACGGGAATCAAATAATATATTTGTTACTATTTTAAGATTTTCTTGTTGGCATCCACAGTGAAACAAAGATGCACTGTTTCAGTCATGCCCCTAGTTTTTATTATAAAGCTTAAGCAAATGCCAAGAATTCAAGGCTAGTTTCAAAAATTAAAAATGAGCAGCTGCATCTTTTCCCTGTCCTCCTCCCCTTCATCATCTCCCCACCCTCTTTTGTTTGTTTTGGAGACAGTGTAGCTCACAAACACGTGTTCACCTCCAAAAAGCATCTTTAGAAGAAAAAGGAAGGGGAGAAGCGCGGGGAGGAGAGTTGGAAAGAGCAGAAGTAAAAAGGAGAACAGGAGAGATGAAAACTGAAAGCTTGTGTTTGCAGAGGACGCAGGAAACACCAAATTCCTGCATTCACAGGATACATGTTCTGCACTGTGCTTTTGCTATAATGATTTACACAGACAAGGAAGATAAAATACTCGAAGAGAAGAAAAGAAAAATTTGGGTAGAATCACTTGTGAGAATCACTTTGTAATAACCTGGTTTCATCTAAGGCCGACTTGAACTTGGCCATTGACTATATTCAGAAAACATTCTAAAACCATAAAGATGTCCATATAAGACAGGCACTCTAAAACAGGAAATTAAGGCACATTTCCACAGGGCGGGTCATAAATTTTCACTTTAGTGTGTTACAGTCCTGGGTGCTGAGATTCTGAATTCTGTCCAGCTCACTGGCAAACCAAACAGTTTTCATGAGATCATAACGGGTCCCTTACAACATCTTACAATGACAAAACAAAAATTATAAAACAATACCTTAGCAATCATGTTGATAGTATATAAACAGACTGATCCACTGCCAAAACTAGCTAGTCAAAAGATGTAGTATAATATATCAAATAGAAGTAAAAAAAAAAAATTACTTCAAAAATTTCAAATCAGACAAAATAAAGAGATTTAACAAATAGGTAGCTTTCCACATTTTTAAAATCCTTCATATTCATATTCACTCCAGGGAAGCCTCCAGGACTGCAACTTCTGTAGGCTGGAGAATATAAATTTTAATACTATTCAATTTAACTGACAGTGGCATGAAAGATCTGGAGAAAACCCAGTACACTCAAGATAACTGAAAAATGACTCCACGTTGTACTGCAAGAAAAATGGCAGCAGGGGGTTTCTCAGGGATATGGTATCAATGACAAAAAGCAGTCATAAATAACAGTACATTACTGTTTCGCCTTTAGTACCATTGTCACATTATTTTACAGAGTAATGGCTTAGTAATTTTGTGAACAGCACTGCTGCTGTCACAAGTTAATGAACATACTTGACAGCCAAACTCATCCAAGACCCTGGCATGTCTTTCTAGCAAACAAGCAATCCTGCAATGCTTCTGTTTAAATGACTGTGACACACATACTCTAACTTCATTGCAAGATATTGCAATGTGAGGTCAGTAGACAAAAACTATTTTCATTAGTAAATTGAGTGCATTTAGCATGACAGCAGTTGAAGAAATTTCAATCTGTATAGATTTTTATTTGGGTGGGGGTCGGTGTGGAGGGAGGGGTGTGTGTGTGCAGAGATTAGTAAAAGGAACAAAGAGGCAAGCGAAGGGCTAATGAAAAATGCATCAACTCAAATTCTTTAGGCACAGTCATCTTCTCGTGTCATAGACAGACTCAAGAAATATTGGATATATCATCAGTAAGAAAAGGTCACAGAGTTCCATATATGACCACTTCTTCACTATGGGTAAAAGAACAGAGTGAAGTTGAGAGAAAGCATACAGAAAATGCAAAAGCAAGCTTGAGGGGCATGAATGTAGGAGTAAGCAGCCTGGGTTGAGGAAGGCAGGATCTCTTCACACAGCAACACTGATATCTCTGGTCTACAATGATTGTGAATTACAGCCTAAAATGTGGTAGAAATAATCCATGCTATCTGAGAGGCCATGTAGTTACAGCTTAACATGCAAGTACATAATGTCCAGAAAAGATCAGCTACACGCTTTTTGAATACAATAAACAAGTACTTATTAAATATATCCAAATCTAACCAATTAGTTTCTAAGTAGCTAGAAAGTAGAATTTCCCAAGAAACAAAAATATTCCAACATCCTGAAACTGGCTTTTATTTGTAATCAGTATTAAAAAAGACAACTTTATAGGAGAATGAAAATTTGGGGCATTTTTGTTTGTTTTCCATTATTGTGAAAAATGTAAACTAAATTATTAACTCATAACAAATCTTTCTATTAGAACTTGTTTATCCGTTTGTTTCAACAAAGCTGTATTTGCCAGAAAGAACGAGTGGAGACAGACCACATCTCTATGCCACTCAAAATTCCTCTATTATGCAATATGCAGACATGTGCTTCTTTCTTTAACTTCTCCTTACTAGGAGCACTGGAATGAGCTGAACCTTACTAATTGATTTACTTGGCAAACCATTAAGGAATATATATTACAAGTAACATGAGCTTCCTCAGAGTACCAGGCAAAGAAACAATAAGGTGAAATCAAGCAGTGTTTTTCAACCAAAGAAGGCTGCCTAGTCAAGCTGAAATGACACCAAAGAGACAGACATAGTGGAGTCAAAATTGCCATTCAAGAACAGTTTTGTTCACAACCACTCCTCATTGAGCACTTACATGTTTAATTAACTTTTAAAACTATAGTCAGTATGTTAGTAAAAACCATCATTTACAAATATTAAAACTCAATCCATGTTTCCCAGCCCACTGAAAGGTTTACTAACAGAGTCATGTGGATTAACATATGCAGCTTTTCTTCAGAAAAAAAACAGTATAAGATTAAAAAGAGTCCTGTCAATAATAAGCCACTGTGACACAGAAAAAATGAGTGGGTTTACTAATGTAAAAATAATTATCTTGAATAAAGAATTAAAAGAAGAATATCATTTTCTGCAAAGCTCAACATCTGCTAGGTAATGTTAATTTTTAGTTTTGTTAATTTTGCAATTAAGCATAGCAGTGGAAAACCACAGGGTAATTTTTTTTTGAAAGTTCCTTAAGAAAATTAACAAATTTTATTTTTTGGAATTCTCCACGTAATGTTAAATCCATTTTGTAGTGGTTTGCAAAGAGTATCAAACTTTTGTCAACCATAAACCCCACAGAGGATATTTCAGGAACTTAAAATTACCATAGAAGGCAAATAAAATATCAGGAGTTTGGTGAAGTTCGGGGGGGGGGGGGAGAGGGGCGAGAGGGGGGTGGATTTAATTTGCCTTTGTTGAATTTTTATGCTACATAATGCTGTGAACTTGAAATGCATTTCTTTGGAAGTCTATTCTATTCTTCAGGATTTTCTTTATCCCAAAGAAATTGCATTCTAAATGCTCATATAATATATATATACCACAAACTTTGTACAGAGTAACCAAAAAAACCTAAAAAATCAGCTGGAATTTAAGTACTCCCAGTAAGAAAAGTTTTAACTAGGGAAAAGCTGTAAAAATTAGGCATAATATTCTGCTTCCTCCTGACAGTGTGGCATGTGTTTGAATTTAAAAGATAACTTAAAAGACTAATGGTCAATATTACGTTATTTTAAGTTACCATACATAGAACATAGCAACTTAATGGACTTCTGGTTTGTGGTCATCTTAATCTTTTTAAAAACAATGATGAAAATCCTTAGTTAGAGATCAACTGCTAAAAGGTTTCTTGAGATTTATGTAGGAATACATGTAAATGAGACAAATATTTCTCCTGTTATTCAAATAGAGAAAACAATTCTGTAATATTCAGAAAAAAAATCTTTGAGCTTTGCTTTTCTTCATGCTCAGGGCATGCATCTACTACATATTCTGATCTATTTTAATTTTCTCTAAATGCAAGAAACACAACATGAAAAAGCTCAGGGAACACTGTCATTGCTTCCATGACCAGAGAGTTACAAAGAGGTGCCTAAACACCTACAAGAGCCTGAAACTATGGGTGTGATCAGTACGTTGCTGACATAGGCCAAAAGGAACCACCAAACATAGTTTTTGTACAACTGTCCAATACCGGGAACCCCTGAAGAGAAGTTAAAATGTGCAGTATGTTACTCTCCGCAGCCAAAGGTATCTGAACCAACAAAACCCCTGCAGACCACCTTAACCAGCACACAGTGAGGAGCTCTAACCTGGAGGGTGGTGAAGGAGGGAGGGAGGTTTCTGAGGCAGGTCACAGTTCCAGATATTGAGAAGTGGCAAAGACAGAAGCAGAGTAAGAAACAGGTCCCAGGGCAGGGACCATAGCACTCATCTGGCAGCACAGGTACACTCTGGTCTGGTGTAAAACTTCTGGTTTCCATACAGTGACATTTTACTATACAATACACATAAAAGATGACAATATAGGGTTTTTTTGCTTTGGTTTAAACACATCTCCTAGAACAACTCACATCCATGTGCACACACATTTTTTTTAACAGGGCTTTGATTTTAACACATAGAAGCAAACACTACTAAATTGTTGTATCAATTAAGGACTTACACTTTCCACTTCCCTAAAAGAAATGCAATGTCCATCCTGGAAATATATTCTTTAGTTACAATGAGAAACATTACAAATCCAGGGATAAGACATTATTACTTTGCTATCAGGACCTAGTGCTCCCCTTCTCCACCTGTCCCACACACCCCCAAAAAAGAGAAACCCACTGTAGGAGGTCACTACATCAAAAAGTCCCTGTACAAAGATCTAGTGTGCAATCATTCTACACACATGTTAGAACAACTATTCCCTTGGTGGAGCTTTAATTAAATTGATAGAAATCTACCTAACTTCCACCTATTACTAAGGATACATAATTACGCTTGCCAAACTAATACAGCATTTAATAATTTTATAGATTCATCTGCTTATTCTATAAAAATGCATAAATCTTATATAATTTGCACTATTAAGGAAAAATATTAGCTGAAACATTACACCTAAGGTTATAATGTAGTACATTTGCACAATGTGTACCTGTACAGTCATTCAAAGATGACCATAGGAATGGAAATATTGTGGCTGGTGTGATGATTCAATTATGGAAAGTTAATGTTTGCCTAACAAGTCTCTTTATATTTAAACATCACCTCCATGTACCATAAACACTAATTAATTATACCTACAGACATTCAGGGTTACCAAATTTATGATCATTTAAAAGACAAAGAGAAGTTAAATGATTCATGCACTTTGTTTTCCTGTAAGTTTAGAGGAGTCCAAATTACTACCTCATTATATGAAATAAACTCATAGAGCTTTGAAGGCTTACAATATTCCTGACACTGCAAGATGAATCCAGCCCAGTATTTTAATCTAAATGTTATAACTATAATCTCATATAAAATAAGAAATATTTCACCATTGATATCTCTCATAAAAAACCTTGTATATTATCTACAGCTCCTAAGAAAACATCTAACAGTATTTGTATTCATGTGCACAATGACTTTGCAGTACGTATCCTGCATAAACATTTTCAAATGCGATTTGTGTCAGGTCCTTTAAATCATCTGAAGTACTGTTTGTCTTCCACATTCCCAAACAAATAGCTAATATAGCTAAAATATTGACTGCTCATAAGCACTTATCTCCATTCACTTAATGATATGCTGCTACTGACAAAAGAAAGAAGTTTCTTTTGCTCATTTTTTCTACTTTTCATGTTACTATACACACAGAAATCTATCCTGAGGGCTCAGCACTGGTCAAATTAACAGTACGGACACCAAATCTCAATAATACACAGAGTTGCAAGAAAATATGTATCTCACACAGGAGGAATACATCCTTTTAAATGGTCTGGGAGGGCCTTAAGTTTATGATCCTAGCATTTTAAGACTCTCATCTAATTAATCTTATTTTCAGTAGTGGGAAGCTTTCTTATTAACTTTCACTGAACTCAATAGGAGTTAACTGTAACATTGCCATGTCCTGAATGTTTTCAGTGCTACTTATTCAAAAAAACCTGTGTAATTAAAATGTTCAGAGCCTAGTGAATTTTCAGATCACCTGTAAACTCTGAGAAAAGCAACAAGTTTTCACACTTTCCAGTTCACCCTAAAAGGTACACATATATCTAGCAAAATTAGTGCAGTTTGAAATACTGCAACAATTCTATAGATGCTTCTAAAACTGTATTGTATTAAACAGAGATACAGAACAAATCTTAATTATCTCTAAATTTGGGAATTCAATTATAAATCCTATTGAATTATATACCTGCAGAAAATACATATTCTCAATGATAGATTTTCTTTGATGAGTTAAAAGAATATTAATCAAACAACTTACACTAGAGGGAAACATCACTGCTTTCAGAAAATCTGAATTGTTCTCACAGATGTCATACCCACAAGAAAGTATCCCATTGCTTATAGCAAACATAGGAAGCATGGCAATAATGGATTTAATTCGGAACTTGAAAACAGTCAATAGGACAACAAGCCAAATTTGCAGAGATTATACCCTTATAAAATTATGGCAGACGCTTTAATAAGCTTTTTCAATGAGGTATAGTCCTGTAGAGGCCTCAGCAGCATTTCTGTGATAGTCATCCAACATGATTCAGTTCTTTTGTAAATCTTCCTGCTTAGTGGACAGAAATAATTCATGTACTAGGATAATTCAAACGAAGTTTAAATAAACTATTGTAATATCATTGTGGCTTTCAAGTGATACAAGGAAAACTGTCAGTTTAAATCAATTTAAATCAACGGTGTCCAAATTTCTGTTTGATGTGCAGGCCATGCAAAATAGCTAGAGGCTCTAGGGAACAACTATCCCATCGCTGCTTCCCTCTAATCCACACACTGCATTCCTTCAATCCATGAAGTTTGAGCCTGCCTGCTTGTAACTTCACACCATATTTTGAACTCGAATCTCCTATTACCCCTTCTTTTTGCTTTAAGGTATTTTCTTCAGTACTTAGGGTAAAGGGAGAAAGAATACGTTTTTCCAGGCACTGGAAAAAAAACCCAAAAAACAAAACAACAAAATCAGATAGGATGGAATGCACATTCATCTGCTGAAATTCAGCCTAAGCTCTCTGTGGAGCATTAACCATGCAAAATCATCAACCACCTTGCTGACTTGCTGAATACTATTTTGAACAGTTGTATTATAAGCATCAGTGGCCTATCTACTCTTTTCACCAAAACACACCTGTTCTCTCCGAAGCTCGTCTTTTACATTTACAGACATATATTTGCATTAGAATAGAAGCAGTAATGCACCACAAATGTGCACTACAGTATCCCTTGTTTCAGGCCTCCTCAATACACCTTTATTCACACCTAAATTGTTTCCTGCCCAGCTTCTGCAATTCCCCATGTGCTATACTAAACACACATGAAGCTTCAACACTGTGACTATATTTTGCTGCTGTGCTACTTACTAGGCTCTCTTCTCCCCCCCACCACACTCCTCTGCCACCTCCAGCACAGACTTCCCACAGCCACTGTCAGGGTAATAGTTTTAAAATTACATGCTGGTTTCCAGACTTGCCATAGTTAAATTCTCTCATTTTCTTAAATTCGAATATTCACCTAATCTCTTTACCTGCTCACTTTGCTTCTTTGTCTTTGCTTCTTCTCTGTCTCCATCTTGCATTTTTCTGCAGCTGGGGATATTCATTGGTCTTTCAGTTCTCTTTGGTCTACATCTATACACACATCAAGAATATTTTGTCCCTTCTGTAAACAATAGGTTCTTACCTGGGGTAACATTTAAGCAAATACTGGCCAAATTCTTGCTCTTTCCTAGATCATAAGTGTCTTGCAATGGATTTTGGAAGGCACTCTATAAAGAGCAGAAACTAAAACCAAACCAAACTGCTTAATTCCATTAATTTAACAACAGCATAATGTTCTCATACCAAATTTTGTTTTGGAAGAAAGTAAAAAAAGCTGTGGAAGATGTTTAAACTATTGTTCTCTGTGAAAGTAAAAACAGGAGGAGATTTCTAAAATCTCATAAATCTTGTATTTTCCTAATTGTTGCCAAAGGGGAAAGACTAAAGCACTTAAACACAAGTCACTCGCTAATTATCTGCTGTGCTTTCCTTTTTTCTTTTTTTTTTAGTTAGTCAAAACATAAAGCCAAAACTGTAATTTTCACTATCATAAAGCTTCTGGATTAAAATCCCTACATTTATACATTCAGAGTCACATGACAGAGGTTATTAAAAAAAAAAAAAGACCCAATACATAGTAAACAGCACAGAAACACAGGATATGAGAGAATCTCTAAGTTTCTCTTTCTGACCTGAAACAAGATCAAATAAGCACTTTTAAGTGTACGTCTTCTTAGATATCATTCGAAAGCTGTTCCTAAAAGTCTATGGCAGCAAGCATTCCAACCTATATTGGTATTCCTGTCAAAATTTACTGAAGGTTTTCTCTTGTGATACTGTGATCTCCTATGGAAAACAACTGTATCATTTCATATATCAAGTTCTCTCAAACTGACAGCTATATTCTACATTGCCCTCTTCAACCTATATTCTCTGTTCTAGATGGATAAAAATTTATTGTTTTCTCAATCTCCTACAAGTCTTCTGCTTTCCTTTGGATTCTAACTTGTTTGTACCCCAGAGATTTGTCTTTCAACATACGTGTTATTTTGGCTACAGCTTCATCAGTGTTGAAGGGAGGTGAATTGGGGTTTTTTGCATTTCAATTGTAGCATTCCTATTATTAAGACTCTTGCAATACGGTGACCTACTCACTTTGCTATCCATTATCTGATTCTGCATTACTTACACCTACCTATTTCTGATTTTACAATTGCACATGGTGTATTCAGCATTATTTGTCATACTTTACTTGGATAGTTACAGATAACTACTCCACTTTATCACGATTTCTGATTTAAGTACCTTCTGTGCAACTTTTCTCTTGCTTGGTGCAATCCACGGATTTTTGTACACATACTCTCATGTTTTGCACCCTCTCCCATGAAAGACATGAAGTATATGTAGCCCAAGAAAAGGTTTGCCTGTGTTGTTAAGCTCAAGAGAAAATGACTAATAATTATTCTTTGAGTAACATTGTTGACTTTGCAAAGTAATCCCAGTATAATTTAAGTGAGAGTTCCCTGGTTTACCTGTGATAAGGTACAGAATGGCATTAAAGCTGAGATAAAGTTCTATAGGTCACTTAGATGCTCCCAAACCAAGAAGCACAAAAGCCTGAAATAGTACAGGAGAACAAAAGAGGAGAGAAAAAAGAGCACAAGAAATACTCAGTTTATCACCAGAGACCACTACCACAAGTCACAGTAATGATGCATGACTACTATTGGTATTTCTTCTGAATCACCAAGGGCTCAGAACTTGGGAGAACCTCTCAAAGGCACAGAGGAAGCACATAAGGGCATAAAGGAAAAAAATGTGTGTCCCATTTCCAAGCACAGTTGCCACACTTCAAACTTACTGCCTTAGAGGAAGCAATTCTCTGCCCAGGAAGGCAATACAGCATACACAGGAATGGGTGCGAGCACAGGGCACCGAGTCTGAGAGAGAGAAGCAGCAACAGGCAACCAAAACCCTGTACTGACTGGGAGGGAGAGGGCAGTCCCCACAGAACTAAAGCCTCAAAAAAAGAAATCAAGAAGGATTTAATCAACTCCTACTGCTTAGGCTGTAACTAACTTCCAGAAATGTTCCTACCATTAATACAGCTATATAAAGTGTTCAGTCATAGCTTACCTTCTTGCAGTCATTAGATCAGCCTTAAGTGCTCACTTCATTTATAACTTTCCTCTGGCTCTAATGGCTAGGCTTTTTGAAAGAAACATCTTGGAGTTTGTTTCACACAAGCTGTAACTCATTTTACATCTCACCATTTCTGATTATTTTTTTTAAGTGGTACATTTTTTCAGTTAGTCTGCTTTACGCAACCTTCATCCTCCTTTCGTGTCTTGTTGTAAGTCCTGTACACAGATTTTTAAAACATCTAGAATGGTACAAATGTGTTACTAAACCACCCTTCACACAAAAACCTGTCTTTTTAAATAAAACCTGAGACATTGTAAAAGGGCTTGGTGAGTGAGATTAAGCATCTGCTTTAAAGTTATTTTTACTCAGTAGAAAATTATTTCATGAATTTTAAGTAATATAAGTAATACGAAAATCATTGCCGCAGAAGGAAAAGAAGAGTACAGAGTCTGGTGCTTTCCTTAAAGACAGTGAGATCATGTTGCTGACTATAATGAAATCCATTTCAGCCTCCAAATTGCTAAAGGACAACGCTTATACAATTACTCACATTAAAACACAATTATACTCTCATGCTATTATTAAAATGATGCTAACTGATAAAATGAAAATTTAGGCTATTTTGTATTTTATAAACATTAACATTTCATGAGTATAAACTCTTTAGAGTCACATTAAACAGGAAATTATACTATATGTGATAGTTTCCACTGAGGACTTGTGAAATATTTTTGACTTCAAAATAACATTTGTAATTCTTTCTAAAATTATATGGGGATAATTATTCTTGAATCCCTAGGGAGAAACATCATCCTGCTGAAGTTAGATGATGAAATTCGGCCTCTATTAATTACAGTATCTATCTGTACTTCTTCTTGCATAGTTTAAGCAGAAGGTTTGACAGACAAAGGCTTTTTCAAAGGGTGACAATTGTGAAACTACACAGGTATGTGTATAATATCTGGATCTCTCTTTTTATTGTATTTTTGTTGTTTTGTGTAGTACAGAGCTACAGGACTACCTCTTCTTTCTTTTTCATAAAGAGGATTCACAAAATATTTTTGTAGACTTTATCTTTAGAAATAAGTATAAAACAACCAGATTGAGAAAGGTAAGAGAGTGAAGAGGAACCCTTCCATATACTCAGGAAACAAAGCCCACTATCATAAGGAAGAAAAGCACTGTATATTAAGGAGTTGCACTTAATTTAAGCTATATTCTGTTCATTCTAATGTCTTATGCAATAAAAAAAATATATAATGGATCACTTCTTGTCAAATTTCACTTCAGGATGATTTCTCTATCTTTTAAAACAACTACATACTTGAGAAGCAACATGGTCTTTCACATCAAATAATATTATATCTGATATTTTCATCTTTAATAAGAGATTGCATAAATTGCTAACAATACAGAGTCCCATTGTTTATAACACACCTATGCATCCAATACTTGCAGAAATGAAGCACGTTTCTGCTTCAGATTTAAAGGAATCATAGAAACACAGAACAGTTTGGGATGGAATGGACCTTAATGATCATCTAGTTCAAACCCCTGCCATGGGCAGGGACTGTGTCCATTAGATCAAGGGGCTTAAAGCACCATCCTACCTGGCCTTGAACATCCTACCTTGATGCTGTGGATCCAGTCCCACTCAGAGCCACTTGGACACAAATCCTGCAAGCTCTTCCTGAATTTTGCAAGGATTGCCTATATAGCCAGCAGAGTGCCAGCCACAAGAGGTTATCCTTTCAGATACCCAAAACAGTATTTTGAGCAGCACTGAGTGCTATCATCATTCTGCAATTGTGAAAAGTAATTTTGCAGTAGACTATCACATTTGGCATTTTAAATATATATAGGCAGACAGACACACACACTTCAATTTTTGGCCTGTGATAAATGGATGCAATTCTGCAAATGGATGACAAGGAAGATATACGGCTTTATACATAAAGTAGCCTAAAGTGAGTCCAAATATTTTAATAACACATCTAAGATGGCACAAATATAATACATAGTGATGTTCTCTCTCAACACTAAAAATGACATATTAAAGTTAGCATCAACCTTGTGCTTCATAACACAGAGACATACCTTCTTTAGTTCAGGTAGCAATAAAAGTAGAGCCCCAGAAGCTGGACGAGGTACTCCCTTAGACCATGTAGCCTCCCAAAAAAGCTTTGGATAAGGGTTTGAATCATTAGCCCAGGATAACCATGTTAGTGCCATCCTGGTGCTTCACTACAGCAGCAACACTTCAAGGCTAGCAGCCTTACGGGGGGCCTCAACAACAGTAGTCACTGCAGTGGCTACTCAGGCCTTTAAGACCTGTAATTAATTGGGTTGCCTTGGCATGTCTGTTTTGGATTTGGTTTGAAAGAAGCATAAATTTGTGACTGTATATTCCTATAAATACATCTGTAAGAAAACTGAAGTGTGGAAAAACTGGACAGACACATAGAAATTCCAAATAGCAACACAAATCTTGAAACATTTATATAGATGAATGTACATTTTCAAACAACAGGCTTATATAAATATACAAAAATAAGCATGTGACTACAAAACATTCAATTTTCTAAAAAATGCTACAACAATTGAAGCTTTGAAGTCATGTAAGCTAATGATCTCATACTATTTCTAGGGGTTTTAATATTCTGCAAAAAAATATTTTGGTAAGAAAAATGTTAACAAGCGAAAATATAACACTTCTAAAGCAGAAGCATGTCTTTCAAAATCTCAGGCACTAAAACTACAACCTAATACAGAAATTCAAACAATAAAACTATAAAGATGAGCAGAAACAATAAAAGGTCAGGGACTTCAAAGAGTACTGTTCTATGTTTATTATGGAATCATTTTGACAGCTAACTCCTTTTTAATCATTAATGTAGTCTTAAATTTGTAATTTTTTGCTGTTGTTGCTCTGCTCCATAATCAGATACTAAGTTCTTGAAAAGTGTGCTTCATATAGCTTTAAACAGCACTGTAACATGGGCTTGGCTATAATGCTTTTTTATAAACACTACATGCTGTATTGTGTGTCTGATGCTGCAAGTACAGTCAAATATACATCACGCATGATGAATTAAACACACTTCTTTGAGCGGACATCTATTCTTGCCAGACAATTCAGGAATAATACTAAATAGTTTAAACAGACAGAACTCTGGCCTGAATTCAAGAAAAGCAGCAAGATGTTAAAAAAAAAAAAAATCTCAACAGAGCTGCCTTTTCCAGACAAAGAGCTTTTTTCTCCCCTCTTGGCACAGAGGTTTGGGATTGGAGCCAACGTGCTACTTATCAGCTGTTTGACATCAGGGGAGGACTGCGTGCGTCAGTGGACCCAGTAGGGACCACTGGCTTATGGCATGCACCATGTGGTTCTTATCTTATCAGTTTGCAGGGTCTGCCACTTCAACCTCTGCAGCATGAAAAGAAAAGAGAAAAAAAAAAAGGAAGGAAGGAAGGAAGGTGTGTATAACTGGCAGGGAGGAGGTCAAACAGGACTGGTGAGCCAGGTTGGACTGCAGAACAGAGCCCCGATTATACTTTGGCCTACTGCGCTGCATACGGTTGCACAAAATCCTATCAGAAATTTCTCCTGCTTTCCCCATTTGCTCACAGAAGAGAGGAATTGCTTCTCATCCAGTTCAGAGAAGGCAGAACAATGTGCATGTCAGAGAGAATGTGCATGTCCTCCAGGAAACCTGTGAACCGGTGCAGTTTCTTTGCAAACAAGATTTAAACAGCCTGGATTACTTCTTCAAATGCACAGCTTAAGCAAGATTTATTATTGCAAATTATTCTCAGGGACAAATGAGCCTTACGATACAGCACAACTTCAAGCTTAAAACTTGATTGCACAAATGAACCTTTGTATTTAGTATAAAAAAAAAAAAAAATCACCCAGGAATGCAATCATCAAGTGAAGCATCTGCTTTCCAAAGTTCATTCCAACTGAAAAATTAATATAATTACTCAGAAAAATATTATTTGTCTTACCCTACCCTTCCTACACAACGTGTATGAATCAGACAGAAAAAAAAAAGTCACCTCCTTCAGAATAATTTCCTTAAATTAAGCACTATTCTACCTCTAAACGTGCATCACAAGATATAAATTACAGCAGAAAATGAAAAGCTGTTAAAGTATCCGTGGAAATTAGCAGGTTTGCACCCCTGACCGATCTTTATAATTATTCCCAGGTATTTCCCCACAAAAATTTTTCATCTTACACTGCAGTGAGCCAGACTAATACCAGCACAGCACACAAGAGAATGGTTCAGTGCTTGCACAGACACCTTGCTTACTAAGGATTTGGCAGAGCTCTGAGAACACCTCCTTGCTGAGGACCAGGTCTGGGCAGCTGTCATCAAGTCCTGTTCACTCTATTGAAGGTTCTAGTTTTGTTACTTCAGAACAAAATTTTTCATAATTTTTCATAAACTGTATCACCAAAAACATGTAATGTTTTGCAGCTCACAACCATTGTGTGCTTCAAGTTTCATTTCTCATATTGTGTCAACTTTCTGAATCACAATCGTACTGTATATTCTGTAGGACAATCATTATCTGAACAGGCAGTTCCAGTACTAGTACACTTTCTTCTCCAAGTATGACCTATTTTTTAGGTAAAAACCCATAGCATATTCTTACATAAAACAGAACATAAAAATTTATGATCAAGGACCCTAACATTTAAAACACTTTCTATAGAGTGAAATACATAACTGCTGATTTGCTATGAAAAATCTATTAAATTGCCACAATATCATAATGTTTCTGATTATTTTTTTCTTTCTTATTAGTTACTTTATTTTGGTCAAATAGGTTGTTGCTTTGTCAGATTTAGGAGACAGAGCAACGTAAAATCAGAAGGCTGAAGACAAATATCACCTGTAGACACTAATTTGCAGCCTAACCTTTACGGATGAGTTTCTGCACTTGGATGAAACCACCACTGCACTCATTTAAAAGGCCTGTGCATAGTGACTGGGATACCAAATTGGTGCCTTGCAGAGCACGCTGTTTCCCCTTGAGTTAAATGACAAATATAGAAGTTATTGGTAGTGATCAAGGATCACTCCATGTGGGATCATGTGTTTTCACGTGCCTCATGACTTACAGAAGGTATGTTTCTTAGAGCATGTGATTTTTCACTCTTTCTACTTCAATTAGAAAACACAATTGACAAATTAATTGTAAATGTAACTACAGATCTATGACACACAAGTGTAAACACTGGATGTGATGCTTCATTAGCCAAGAAAAACAAACACATGAAAAAATAATATACATCATCTTTGAAGGCCCTATCTGTCATATCACATGGCTGCTTGAGCATAAAAAAGGGTCTTCCTTGTATCTCCACTTTGCAACTCCCTCTCTACTTCCTCCTGTGTTTTTTTTTGGAACAAGACAAATGTCAAAATCTCAGTGCAAATATACAATGCCAAGTAATTTTATACAAGTTGATTGAAGTGCTGAACTTAAGTTATATACCAATGCCTTGTCAGCTATATTAACACAATTAAGTAATTTTTTTGCATATTTAAATCAGATTACAGGTTCTACACAGTAAATATACATACTGTGTACTATGCCAGTGTGTGTCTTTCTTCAAATACGAACCCTGATTTGTTTTTAAAATATGAAAAATTCATAGCTACATCCAATTAAGTCAATGACCAATGTCATGTTCAGCTAACACTTTCCCCCATGCCTCAAGTCCTGGAGGACTAATGTGGGCCTTGAAGAAAAAACCTCAATGAAAATGTTATCATGGCTACCAAAGACTTGATGTTCAAACTGGTACATGCTCACGCACCAAGGTTCTATTGTTTGTATTGTGATAACTTAGAGAGAAAAAGGATCTTGATTCCATTTTCAGCCTCAGATTTTAACCTGTTGTCAGACACAAAGAAGTTGGCTTAGAAATCGTGCTCTTTTGAGGTTTACTTTAGGCTTGTGTTCAGATTTTTAGTGGATTTTTTGAAAAGGAAATAAGGCACAAGAGGAAAAAGGAAAAAAAAAAGAAAAAAAAAAAAGGAGGGTTTGGTTGGTTGATGTGTTTTGGGTTTTTTTCTCCAGAAAACGATAGAAAACTAGATTTCAAGTTATTTACAGGGAAGGGGTTACTCTTCTTCCTGTTCATAGTTAAGCAAGTAGTCCCTCCAACTTCCATCACAGAATACAAAACAAGAACAGGTGTATTCTGGAGAGTTCATTTTGGGACTGGAACTCTGGATGCAGACTGAATCCACCATAGAGGCAATGCAGCTCTCCAGAGGAAGGTACTTCAGACATTTCTTACTCTGGCTGGATTCTTTTCAAAATGAAGAAATGTAGTTCTGCCAATCATAACCCAACCCCAGTGGAAGAAATTCTGATGACACATTGGCCTAAGCACCAAAAAGAACAAAAAAACCTGGCTCTCTGGTTTAGAATGCAGCTTGTTAGAATCGCACAGATGAGAGTACTGGAGAGGCACTGCAAGCCAGCAAGCTCGTCTAAACAAAGTCAGTCTTTCAACACAACCACTTGAAACTGCAATCCTTGAAGAAAGATTACTAAACTCCACAAGAAGGAGGTAGTTCTGGATTAAACCCATTGATTTTAAAATGAAACAATTTCAAAATACTTATTGAAAAGTAGCAACCGAGCTGGTGGATGAAGGATACTTACTTTTTCTAAGGAAGAAAAATAGTTTAATTTTTCATTTTAATATAGAACTGTAAAGGATGCTATATTATTTTTTTCTAAAATTTGAAACAGATAAAAAATAAACAATAATTATTTTATATTTTCCTTTACCGAAAGAAACAAAAAGTATAGATGAGTAGTTAGGAGATTTAATTCTTCCATTTAGGTGATAAGCTACATAGGGACAGGGGGAAGGTGAAGCACATGTTATTTACTCAACTACTCAACTATGTTTTATGCAACGAAGTCAAATTTCAAGCTGAAAAAGAGGAACAGTTCTTTGGCATAACATGAGAATCAAAAAAATTAAGTTTAATTTCCTAATCCTTGTGGTTGACTGTGGAACACTGTTTCCCTCTACATCCCTGTTAAGCAAACAGTTAACTGAATTTTAAATTAAGACTTCTGACTCCCACATGAAATGGATGAAGTGATCCCCAAACTATCCTGCCTTACTAGAGAAACCATATCAGACATTACGGCAGCACTGCTCTTTTTGACATTCTTATGTAATTCAGTTCAACGGCTTTACGCATGGCAATATGAAAGCATTTGGAAACCAAAACTGCACGTAGTATTTAAGTCAGAAGTAAAAGAATTAAGAGAGCTAAAATGGCCTAACCAAAGGATTAACATATCCCAGCTAATGAAGTGCCACAAGAGAGTTAACAACCCCATATAGTACAAATTCTTATCTTGTCGAAAGATAAGGCATGTCCACAGCTATGAAAGTGATCCAGCACATACTGAAGGAAGAAATTGTTTCCTTAAACATATGTAATTTCTTTAAATACTCCCTAGCATGAGATCCCTCCAAATAACATAGCACGAAAGGCATGCCCTTGGGCAAATAGAATCTCAAAAATCCATAGAATGTGCTCAAAACATATAAAGATAATGAAGAATAATAATATGCTCTCCTTAAAACTAATGTAGATTTGAGAGTTTTTTCTAAGTCTTCATTTTTACCCACAGGGGTCTTGGTTACCTTTAGCAAGACAAGCAGCTGTAGAGCTGTAAAGTTAAAGAAAAGAATTATTATTCTTTTCTAAAAGAAAATTATTCATGTATAGAAGGAATTTTGTATGTATTATAGCTGTTTATTTTAAACAATTTTAAGTTGCTTTTATATATCAATTATGTAAAACCATCTAAGATATGAAATTACTGAATGTTTTACTCTTCTTGCATTTCAACATGGACAATACTACAAAAGTAACTGGAAAGAGTCTACTGTGCTATTACATTAACAAATCTGACAGCATGATGGTCTGCAAGGAAAAAAAAACCAACAAACCTTTAAATAAAGCAACACACGAAAACCAAGTCTTTCATGTAGACTCAGTAGTATCTACATAATCTTATGTTTTGATCTTCACTGAAGTAGTAAGACTGTACCACAAGACACAAGTATGAGAAATTAATCACATTATAAGGTACATTTGGATTATGTGAATCATCTATTCAGTCTATCCATCACTATTTAGACAAAATGTTATTTCCTCCACTGAATTCAGTAAAACTATCTGGAGGGGTTACTTTCAACAAAACATCATAGACACATTCACAATTTTGACTATTTAGTTCTAACTAAAATGAAATTACAGATTATTTTAACATCCACCCCTACTTTCTCAAGAGAAATACAGTTTAGTTTGGACTTTTAATTTTGTAAATATCTTGCTTCAAGACAAAAAACTCAAAGAGCACTCACACCAAAATCGTTAGCTGTTCAGCCTTCTGGTAACTTTTTTTCCACCTTAACACAATCTCTTTCTTCTAAAATAAATAATGTTGCCTTTACCTCACCACTGTCAAGTAACAGAAGCAGTTCCAGACCTACACACTCTGCACTGACTTTATATTGCATGTCTAAATTAAACTTTTCTGGAAATTTAGACCCTGTTCATCCTAGAATGTTTGAGGAGGAGAGTTGTGTGGAATCAACTAGACTCTTGCTAACAACCACAGTGCTCCACCATAACATTCCCAGCCCGCTTCCTTTGCTTGAGCAGTCTTCACAATACCAACTCAGCTCAGCTGAAGAGATCTGGCCTCGTCTGTGGGCACTCCACTTCACATGCTTCCAGGCAACATTCCCTTTCAGGGAAAACTCCCAGGACAACCAAAGCTGATGCAGCACACTGCAGAGGATGCTTATAAACTCTCAGAGAACTGTAGCCATTTGCAGTCAAACTCCATAAAGCTCTATTTCAACTTGTTACTTTTTCATCTCACTTTTCCTAGATATGTAAAATACAATGGCAGAGAAAACCATAAACTCTCAAAGAAAAGTCTCTAGACATAAACATTCCCTGTGCAGAGAGAGAATAACAAACTGTTCAGCATTAGTGAAGCAGCTCTATTAATTGTATCAATCAGTCTCATTTTGCAGGAACATTTGCTCTTCCTGATTCTTGAGTTCTCAGTGATTTTTTTGCCAGTTTTATTTACAAGCTTTTGCCCAGAGGCTCCAGCATAACTATAGCACATCACTCAGTACCTTACTGAATGCTCTCAGTGGTAATACCATCATAATTCAAAATGACACTGGACTACTCACTTCAGGGGCAAAGTGCAACATTAAAATTCACTCGTTTACCTTTTTTGAAAGACACATAGGCAGTGTACTGTTCACAGTGCCCTCTGTATTGAGAGCTTAAGATTCATCCAGAACACCAGAACAACTCATTTCTACAAGGCAGCTCACTGCCTTGCTCATCGCTGGAGAAAAAGTCTTACTGACACGGGTACATGAACATTGCCAGTCCTAGTGCACTAGAAAAAGGCTTTGGTCTGTTCATAAACCTGTCAGCAGATTTGTCAGCAGACTTCAGTTTTTGAGAGAGGAGACACATGAAAGTATGCTTACAGAATAAAATTTTTTCTCAGAAAATGTTTTCTGTGCTGAAGCCTAGAACTCAAAACATGCAACCGTGTGTCCAATTTTAAGTAACACTGATTTCAGTAGGTATATTCACATCCCTAAAAAATTTTAAGTGACTCCCACACACAAATGTCAACAGCAGCACTGAAATAGTGAAAGGGATCAAAATTGTACAAAGATGACTTGCATCTTCAAGTTTTAAAATAAGAAATCTTGTAAGCTTTTTAAAGTATTTTTAAATAGCAAATTTAAGAACTTCACCTAGTGAAACCTAGCCACGGAAGTGCAGTAACTGTAGTTCTGTAGTAGTGCCAGAGATTTTTGTTTTGAAAGCACCCTCACTCTTAGAGGAAAGACTCAGGATTCCCCCGGCTTTGTTTTTTATAAGGTTGGCCCTTTCTCCTGAATCAGGAAGGGGCAGATAATCCAAATCCAAGGGACAGCTGGAAGGATTTTTCTCTGAAAGGTCTGCCTCCCCTCGCACTGCAGCACCGCCCAGAGAGACGGTAAGGCCTTGTCTGCACGAGGCTGTTAAAGGTGTCAGCCTTCCAGCCTCAGGAAAACTTACTAACCCTTAGCCTTTCGGATCTGAAAGTTCTGGTGGTTTGCCTTTGGTTTGTGGGTTGTTTTTTTAAGCTGAATGACAATTAGGTGGAAGTAATCAACACATTTGTCATGCATGTTTCAAGTAGTAACCCCGGGTTCAAGTGTCTGTGGTTTATCCAAAAGGATTTCAAGGCAAGCCACAAGTGTTTGTAGCTGGGAGCAAACATTTGAAGAGTGTCCAGATGATCCTTTCAAATGTGTTGACAACCTTGAGAAAGTAGCATGTAACTACTCAAATTACAGGTCTGGTGAGGACAAATGCACACAGAGCCATTAGGGGAGACAGATGCCAGAACTGCTTTGACCTCTCCAAGAGACTGCCCCACAGTCTCGCAAGTGGCAAGGAGCCCCCAAAAGTTCATATAAATGTTTAATGGATGCTTCAAGCTGGTCACATCCTTGACTTTACAAGTCAACTCATTCATCCACTAAACCACAGCCCTTTACACATCAGGAACTATATTGTGCTAAGAAATCCTAGGCAGATATAGGGATACCATATGAAAAAGTGTTAGTCTTGCATCTTAATAATTTTTTTTTTTTTAAAGTTAAAGCCATCAACATTTCCATGTGAACAATGGGCAAGCAGTTGGGTTGAATTCAGGCCAAGAACACCGCTCAGCAATTCCCTAAAAATCAGTGAAAAATACATGTACAAAATTACAACAGGGTTCCACTTCACACAGGATTTTACACAGAAGACAAGTTTTAATTTTCAGGTTATTCCTTTTTGAATGTAAGACAGAGAATAAAAAGAATGCTTGGAGTCTGAAAATTATAGGACCTATGTTTGATTCATGTTAACATGTCTTTCAGAGAGCAAAGCAATCCCATAACTGATAAATGGTCTGTAAAGAGATGGATTTTTGACTCTTCAAATGCTGAAACCATAGCTAACTGCATGCTTAGTACCATATTGTCCGATAGAGTTTATGCCCACGGCTTAAAACTAAATTCCATGATTTGTCTTTCCTTTGCTGTATATATTCTTTTTATTCCACTCATTTTTCCCCTCCTTCCTTAACAGATAGATCTATTATTATAAGGGGCAAACAGAGTTTGGATATTTGGATAATGTGAAAAACTGACAACAGCAGACTCTAGTAACAGGGGGCAAAGCAAGCAAACAAGTGAGTAGCTCCAGATGAGTCTAGTCATGGGTTGGCATGGATTTCAATATCTGAACACTGAGGAACTAAAAGAGATATCCAATATTTCTATTATGTGCATGCATTTCTACACATATAACTGGTGTGTTTCACTTGATGCCCCAAGATAACTGTTTATAAATACAGCTCAAACACGTATTATAAAGTGTATTTTCTGCCGAATTCTAAAAATTCACTTGTTTGATATTTATCTTATCATCCTCGCTGTGACATAAGAAGCCACAAGAAAGCCATCTCTAGGTCCTGTCTTTACAGTTACCTAAATACAAGAGAACACAGCAAAGACAAGAATTTTAGGAGGCAGGTAGATTTAACTGATATGGTAGGAGCAAAGGCCAGGTTCTTAAAAGCAGCAAACAGCTAACTTTTCATTTTCATCTGTACGCTCCTTGCCTTTCCAAGCCCAAAATGGTAATGCAGCACATGTACTGCAAACACTGTCCTTTATTCAAAACAGCTCACTTTGAGCTTACATAGTATCAGTAATAACTTCCAATTCCAAGTCAAGACTGACTGCAGCCTCAGGCAAGGAATGGAAAGCTGCTTGTTAAACATATCTAAGTTTATTAAGTATTAAGCATATGTGCTTAACTACACTCAGACACTTTTAGACTCCTTTTAATCAACCTTCTCCTACACAAATGTTCCCACTTGCATACAAAAAATTATCACCTACAGCATATGTTAAGAGACAAAGATTATGTCTAAATAAAACTATGTTTGGTTTTATGCATTCTAATAATTAAGAGGAAATTTTCAAACATTAAAAATGTACATAGTTATACTTTTACCTAGTCTGCATTTGACACCAATTCTGCTTCAGTTTGCACTCTTAAGGTCCTATATTAATCTGTCTCATGAAACCTTACTAATAATGTTTGCACAAAAAGAATAAAAATAATTTAGAGAAATTAAAATGACCATTAGCATAAAACAGTACAAAAATTATCTATTACTATTTTGTAGATGCTTTGTCATTAATAGGATAATTAAACAGCTTTAACAAATATAAAGTTGAAGTCCACCCTGACAGCAATGCTGTTCAAGTGTCTGAAAAAGATTACTGCGGCGGCATAACAACGGAGGCCACTTTTTAAGGCCACAATTTCTTTGCTCATTTTTTTGTATAATAAAAAATTGTGACCTCTAACCCACATGTTCTTCACTCACACAACATTTTTTCCTTTACTCCAATGTTCACTCCCCAAATTCCAAAAACATACATTTTAAATCCAATATATATTTTCTGCTCTGATCCATAAATTTAAATCATTATGATTAAATTCACAGTCCCATATAGAAACACAACTAGTCCCCACTGCTTGGAAAAAAATGTCAATAGATCACGAGAAACTGAATATGAATGTTCTTTAAATAATTATTCAAAACATAAAAAAAGAGCTCAATTGAAGTTCCTGTTTGTTAATGGAAAAAGGAAAACTATATTACAAATAAATGCAATAAAACCAACAGTAAAGTAGCTTTTGCCATCACATATTGTCAGTATTCACAATCATATCTTTCTGATGTAACTGGTGGCATCGGTAGAACCCAAATCCACACAAGGACTAATTCCCCATCCTTTAGGTGGGAGCGATGTCAGCAGCTGTTAGAAGAAAGCAGTAACTCTTCAGGCTTTGCTCATGTGAGGAAAAAGCCTTTCAATTAACATTTAAAATTAAAAGCTGCAACATTATTTAATTAAAATAATGTGGCTATTTGGCTCCACTCCTGCTATAGTTTGTAAAAAGTCCTCTCCCTGAAGTAGTCAGAGGCCTTAGTTCATCTGCATCCCTCTCATTGCACTAGGAGACGCAGAATCATTTAAAATACAATGAGATACAAACCTCACAGTCAGTAGGAAGATCTAGTACTTTCAAAGTCTTTTGGGAGAGCTGAAATTATTTTCAACTCATTAACGTGAAATTAGATCCCAGACTGACAATTTGTGAGATCACTTGTGTCAGAAAAAGTCTTTTTCAGTTAATTGCAATTTTCATCATTCAAAACAAGTTTATCAAAACATTTGCAGCCATTGCAGACCAGACTTACAGACAAATAGCTCAATTTGTTTCAGAAATGGTAAAATAAAGTATACTTGCCATTGGGGGTATGAGAAAAGGGGGTGGACATCAAAAAAAAAATCAAACCACCACAAAACAAATACCAATACCGTCAAAATTAACAGTACCTTAAGCATTCAAACGAATAATGAACAATGTGAATTTTAGTTTTCAGATAGATGTCCACTGCTGAAAATCTCATCTGCATTTAGTCAAGCTGGTTTAAAAAAAAAAAAAAATCAGAATATTTACATCTACACAATTTTTTCTGTAAGTTCTTAAGTAATAAATCAAAAAATGTGATAGAATTTTTGACCATGCCAGCATGTTATCCTTTTTCAATGCCTGATCCTCAGATGTGAAACACAAAAACACACATTTGTAAAACACAAGGTTACTGAAACATGTAAGCAGCAGACTCTGTGCAGCTACTCACTACAGCACCTCACAGTGCTTCAAAGTGAATCTTGCACATACATTAGTTTTCAAAGTTTGTATAGTTGTCAAACCTGAAACCCTTCAATAGGCACATCCTTAGTAAGTTCAAGCTTCAACTTTCCGCTCAAAGTTTTGCTTATATTAAAGAAAAAACAAACAAAAAACAAAAAAAAAAAGAGAAAAAATAGAAAAAAAAACAGCAAAAGAAAACAATGGTCATTTTCATTATTCCCTGTTTCTCCTCTCCCTCAGAAAACTGTATTAATGCAAATTCCCAAAATAGCCGTTCTCAGACACAATAAAAGCCTGGGAATTGCTTACCTAAACAGCACTAAGTTTTACAGGGCAATGAGCATTTAAACCAGAAACTTTGAGTGGAAACCATGATGAAGCCTTAATTACAACATTTTTGTTAATAAAAATAGACTTGCTCTAGATAAAAAATTCCATTTCCGCTTCTGACATCATTTCCCCCAGGAGATCTTGAGGAAGTTCTAAAGGCCAAACCACTCACTAGGAACCAGCAACTCTACATGTCCTGTTCTGGTACCCACCAGGGACCTCTTCAGACTGGCTGTAGGGAGGGCCAGTTTATTTTCCATTTAGGTTCATTTTGTGTTATGAAAGCAATTTAAAAAAAAAACCCAAAACTGGAATTCTGAGGAGAGACATCCCAGCATGGTGACATGTAACATTTACGGCTACATTTAACAATGTAGGCTTTAAATGTCTCCATCTTCTACCTGTAAAATGGCTGTTGTGGTAAAAGATTATGGCAATGAGCTTGACCTGAAAATTGTGCATAAAAAATGAAGAGATTTATGATCTTTACTGCCATTCACTTAATTTTAGATTTTTTTTTTCTTGAAACTCTTTCACATGGAGAAGTGGCTGTTGAATACCATGATTAATGTGTGCTGAATAATTCCATTACTCAATAAACCAAGCAAGAATATAAAAGCAAAGCAGACAGTCTTGATTTTTCAGTCAGATTGATCAAACAAGTTGTTACTGTGTCAGGATGCAAAAATCCCTATCACAGTGAGAAAGTAAAAGTCAGTTGAATTATTTTATTGTCAGGAATTTGCTGCTTCTCTCTTGTTTTTTGTTTGTTTTTTGTTTTGTTTTTTTTTTTGTTTTGTTTTGGTTTTTTAATCATTAGCCTTTTAAAACTAGGGTATTTTGGTAAGTAATCAATGATCATCTGCTACTGTCTTACAGTAAAGATTATTTCTGTCAAAAAAAGCTGCATGCTTGATTCAGATTGCTTCAATACTAAATAAAAACTTTAAAAATACGTATTACCATATTTATCTCCTCACATAGTTATTAAAAACTAACTAGAGTCAAACATTTAATAAATATAGACAGTAATAATAAAAGACAGGAATCAGTACTTCCCAAATTCCTCAAATATTATGTTATTTCAGAACACTTGGTATAAAAATGTTATTAAAAATATGGAAAGTGTTTTCCCTCTTCACTACTTACATGGCTTACAGAATTCAAAACATTGGTATAATTTTTATTTTGAGCAGCTGTAATTCTTTGGCTATTAGATTTACTTTTTTCCTTTGGTTGTGTGTGTTTTTGCTTGGTTTTTTTAAACACATGAATACCAAAGCCTGTTACTAATCTGCTAGTTTGTACACTTGGTGACTGAAAAGAAGCAACATTTGTCAGATATGACACATCTGTTATAAACTCTTGAGATTAATGTTTAACTGTGAATTGATAATCAACAGGATTTATATTTTACTTATTTTTTTTTACCTAATCAATATTCCTTCAACAACGGAAACTATTCTATTCATTGTTTCCATTTTCTTTTATATTAACTTTAGCAGTACATGTTGGAACACACACACTATAAAATAGCAACATATTCAGCAGGTTCATATGAAAGCAGCTATACCTATCTCAGTTTCAGTATGTAAACAGCATTCCCTGCTCGTTCCCTACCTTTTGCTCAAAAGTTGTAAATAAATTGAAAGCATCACTCAGTCACAATTTACGACCAATCTTGCAATGAGCTACCTATGAATGACCCAAGTATAAATTCAGAGTTAACTCTGGCACTCTGAAATTTCAGAGCCTGCCTATGGTGGGGCTGTTAACGGACAATTTTAGGCAGCATTTAGTCTATGGTCATCTGTAATTAGTTTTGTGATGCGATACTGGGGAAGTAAATTGTGGCATCAGTCCCTTGATGAAGTGTTCATGGATGTATCACTGAACAGAGACTGAAACATGAAAGAAAATAAAAAACTTTAATACAGTCACACAGGTGTTACTCTGCAATTATCAGCAACCACAGAAAGTGTCACAGGATCTCCAGAGCCCATTTCAAGACAGTTCTGAAGCACATTGACAAACCAAGTCGGGAATCCTGAGAACGGTAGACAAGTTCCAGCTACAGAGAAGAAGCTGAGGCTCTGTCTAGTAGATTAGTCCTCCTCTTGAACTAGCACTGAACAAAGTATGCCGATTTAGTTTGCACGAATGCATGTATCATTGAAGCTTTAAAGTAGTTAATCTGTGAAAAGTGGTTAAAATTTACTCCAAAATACCACAAAATGGTGGAATTGCAAAAAAACACAACACTACAGGGAAAAGAAAGAAGTATTTTATATGTACATTCAATACAGTAACTCTGGATAACAAAAGAAGGCCAATTACAAATATTTGGAGTTACTCAACAGCACTACACACAGTACAAGTAAAGCACAAGAGTACAAAAACTCTTGTTAATAAGGCTGAGCAAAACATTGATTAATGTTGTTTCTATGTAATAGCAGTCCTATTTTTTTTTTGTTATAAACTCCAGAATGTATAATACTAAAATTTAAAGAACTTCTACAGATGCATCTGTTAGTAAAGAAAACACTGCCTCTAACCTTGCGTCTGATTAGATATGCAGTAGTGTCCCTGGCAGTGGCAAACTGCCACTGAGCATGTAATTTGATGTGTAATCTTAGTGGCAATGTCTAGAAGCATTTATACAGTTATTGCAGTATAACCAGGAAACCTGAAAACATATATGAAGGCCATCTATCTTCTACAACCTCCATCTATCCTCTACCTCTTATTTTAAAATGGTGCAGGCTATGCTCTTCTTGGTTCTGTTTGTCAATGCACAATAAAACATATTTTCCTCTCGCAGCTACGAGATACCCACTACCCTTTCAGGAACATTATGATAACTGTTGCTGTAGCAGTAGTAGTAGAGTCACTACACTGCTCACAGCAGTCAGATCGCTTCTGATAGCTAAAACAAAACAAAAAAAAAAAAAAAAAAAGGAAAATATGATCATGGTTAAAAAAATAACATGAAACATAAAAGATAAGCAGAGTATTGCTCAAAAGCAGAAGACTCTAAGGTTAGACATGTTCTTCTGCTCAGCTTTGCATCCCAATGGTCAGTACACCTCTTGTAAATGGCTAAAGCAACAAAAATAGGACATAAAGTCTCAAAGTTGTATGCAGTCCTTCCACTATCCCAGTAATGGATGGAATTATATGTATAATGCAGGCAGGAATTGAATTACATATTTTTTAAGATTATACTAAAAATACACCATATTTTCTGTCTTGGAAATTTTCCCTCAATATTCTTTATTTTTTCTTTGTTTTTTTCTTTTTTAATAATTTTCTGTTTTGCTGTTGCATCTGCAGATGCAGAAGATCAGTAAAAAAAATACTACAAAACCTATCTGGCCTGCAAAATACCATTTTGTCTACACTTTCCCATATTCATCAATTGCATGTATATTTGATACTGTTGCTAGAAGTTTATCAAAGACAGTATTACAAACTGAAACACCAGCAGCATTTATTTTTGACCAGATCAGTATCTGCAATCAATAAATTCGTGAAAAAGAATGTTACACAATTTCCTTGATTATCAAGCCTTGTGCATTAGATCAATTTTAAAATGATAAACTAAGGGGGTTATTTTCACAGCTGGGTTTGCCTTATATTTTATCATCTACCTTGGGAGTGCAGTAAAACCCCCCAGGTGACATCTCTACAAAGCATATAATATTACTCTGGGAACAAGACTTTCAAAAGGAACAAAACTCCCTGGATTGGACAAACCTACAGAGGAAAAAAAAAAAAGTTGCTTCATCACTCTAATACAAAAAGTACCAATTAATTCAACTGTGCTACTCCTGAGCAACACACACTGAACAGTGTAGTCCGACTTACTGCCGATTTTTTCTGCTTTTAGCCAAGAAACAGAACTGGAATAAGGAATGTAAAATTTCTTAGTCAACATTTAGAGATGTTGCAATTGTCAAACCGATAATGTTAATTTGTCGTATTATTACTAATCTGCCAGACCCCAGCTGTTTTCTTAGTCAAAACCTGAGTTTTCCAATAACTAGGAACTGCAGCTGCTCAGAATGGGTCACCAGGGACTTGAACCACCACAAACATTACTCATCTGGTCCTGCCCTGATCAGACTTCTTTGGCCAAAAGGCAGGGTCAGGCTTGCCTGAGATTTGAGACATACAAATTTAAAGCTTTTGTTTGTTTGTCTTTTGCTTTTTTTCCCCCCTAGTCTTCATAAAAACAGTATTTCTCATTCAACCTTTGAAAAGTTATCCATGATTCTCACTGAAAGTGGATCCAATGCGGCAAAGCCTACTTTTTGTGCATACTCTGCACTAATTAGCTTTTGAAGAAAAAGATGATGATGTATAACTGATGTATAACTGAAGACATCCACTAAATTACTGCTCCCCTCTATTATTCTGTCTGTAACAAAAAAAAACAAAAACAAACAAACAAAAAACCAAACAAAACCTTAAAATCAAGAAATTATTATTTGTTTCAAATACCTTTACTTAAAAAAATTGAGAAACCTAGTTTCTACACCGTGTATCTGCCAGCTGCTACATGTAACAGGTGTAACCATAAACATTAGAAAATGATGCATTTCGATGGGCAAACAGCCCAAGTGCTGCCTAATTTAAACATCCGAAACTGGGATAATTTTTGTTTAACAAATGCTGTCACATGAAGTACCTTTAAGAAAGTCCCAAAACTTATGGAAAATTACTATTTAACATTTTACTGATTTTTTTTATTGGGTTTACTCTCATATTTCAGTTTCAGATGGGATTACCCTGCCAAAAAAATGCTAACTTTCCATTCCTCCAACTCTTATTAACTGTTTCTGTTTGGATTACAGACATCACACATCCTGATTTCTTCCTTTCCTTTCAACAAGTTTGTCTCCAAGAACACAATCAAGCTGTCCTGCTCCCCAGGCTCTGAAGCCCTCTTCTACTTGTCCTCTCTCCTCCATATTTTCTTTTCTGTTATTCTGGCTTTCCAGAATACCACTCCCTCTCCTTGCAGTTTTGTACCATTTCTGCATTGCTCAGCACAGCAAATTCTCCTGCAAAGTAGAAGCACTTGTTAATGAACTGGAGAAGTTGACACAGCTTGTTCAAACTCACTGAAAACAGACAGACGTGCATGTACTGTACCTAAGTACAGACCAGAGATCACCCAACAACTGGAGCCCATTTCCTCCAGAGGAGGGAGAAGTTCCCACAGACAAAGCATACCAAGTACAGGTTAGGAGAGTATAAGTAAAGTCCAACTAACACACTGAGACGTCAGCTTTCATCTTTGTGATTTCAATATTCAACAGTACACTAGGCTTTAATATTATGCTAAGCTTTTTATTATGCTCTCTTACAGGTACAAGAGAAAGCAAGCCACACTAGTGGCCAAAGTAAAGCCAACCACTTCAGCTGAAGATCTTTTTTCATTAGCATCACTAGGCTCTCCATGTTCAAAAGCCGCATGACTACAAGCTGTCTTTGTATCTCCAAGACTTTCAAGTTTGACAGAAGAAATAACAAATTATTCATTAATCGCCACACAAAAGTAGAGAACTGCCAGCGATGGAAGTGACAGGTCAGTAGATTGAGTAGGCAAGTCCAATCTTGTCTCGAGGTAGGAGGAAGAAAAGGGTGCAAGGACAGAAATCTCTTTTGAAATGAAAAAGTTTTAAGGCTTACCCATTGGTTAATACTACTGTCCCTCCTTGTTTTGAAGTTGAAGTGGAAAAACATGAAGAAGTAAATCTTGAACAGTAAATTTTGAAATACACCTTTCACTGACCTTGTAGAAATTGAAAGAAAAAAATTCATAAATTCCAAAGCCATTGAATTTCCTCCTGCAAACAAAAAGAACTGAAACCTCTTCAGGAAAAATACCCCTACTGTCAGTCACAAATGAGTCATGCTTATTAACAAAGGTTTCTCACTTTAAGTCCTACAGTGTCTACAAGCAATGCCAAAATTTTTAATACCAGAAAAGTGGAAAATTCATCCCGTTCAGTTGACCAGCTCTACCTTCCTCCCTTCAAAAGGAGCTAACACCTTGCTCTCCCCATTGAGCTAGCTAACCTCTCTCTAGGAGAAGTGAAGGCCAGGCCATGAATGGAGTTACTCAGCAACAGCTCTTTTCTCCTCACATGGAAGACCAACCTTTTCATCCAGCAAGACCTGTCTGGCTCTGTGGGTTTTTTTCATTCCTTTTCAGTAGCTTTTTGCCCATTGCCCCTCATTTGGCTCTGCTTTTGTCTTTGTATCTTATGGGGGTTGCAAATATCTGCCAAAAACTGTCACTGGTTGAAGTGCTTATGTGTATGTTATGTGCAGTTTGGGATGTGTTCACCAACTTTTCTGCCATGGGCTACCCACCACTGACACTCATATTTGGCTCCCTCACAGTTACTAAACTTAGGAACTTTTTTTTAAAACCACACCTTTTTTTAATATTTTAAATGAGACAAGTGAAAATATTAATTTTAAATTCAAGAACCTAGAGAAGTTTCTGGAAAGAAAATGCAAACTGCCAGGATGCATTTATTTCAGCTTATAAGCTTTTGTAGTCTCTTCTCTTCATTGGCAGTTGTGTCAATTTTTAGTTCAACAAAACAACTGACCATACTGCTGAAAGAATTTCAAATCAGTTATGCCTGCTCTCGTGGGCAACAAATGCATATAAAGCAAAAAACAGCCCTGGAATTTGATACATCAAATCTTCCCCCTCTCAGCACTCAGTTTTCCATCAACAGGCCAGCTCTGCCTATTCCCTGCTGCTCATAAGCCCTGACTCCCAAGCATTTTTTCCTCACTCATTTCTTCTTCCTTTTTCTTTTTTTTTTTTTGTCTTGTTACCTTGCCCATGTGTTCAGGTGTCACCTTCAACTCCCTTACGACACACTACTTCATACTCCCCCAGTGGATCAGGGGTCCTAGACACAAGTGCTGCACACCCTGTCAGGTCTGGTGCCACACTTGGCTGGCTCAGCCAGCAGTAGAGGACGAGGGATGAGGTGGAGCAGCAGTGTAGAGCAGCGAGCTCCCTGGCCCTTTCCTGTTGATGGGTAACACCAGCACACTGCTAACACAATCTCAGTCCATTTGTTCATGTGCTATACAAGTCTTCAGAGAGCCATGTGCTGGGCACTCCTCTCAGTACACTAGGTCACACAGCAGGGGAGGGTAAGTGCATTTTTAAATAGTTATACTGCATCACACTCACATCTGTGCCACATCACAGGAATAGTCAGCCAGCCTGTTGGCCTGCAGTTTGGCATGGTACCTTCTCAGGCAGGAAGGCAGTGACTACGTGCTGCCTGCAGTCTGAGATCAGGGATACAAATGCCACAACATGGGAGTGTAAAGCAGAGGAAGAAGAAGGAATGAACTCTGCATTCATCCCACTAGACTTATGCAAGTCTGGAAACATCCTGTGCAAGTCAGAGCCACTGCAGGAGTCTAGAGTAGAAAACATCCAGGCTCCACAGTGTTCACACCTTCAGCTCTGACTGGCCAGATCAGCAGCCTCTCTGTTTTTTTCCCCAACAAGTTCTGTGTTTATGAGCCAATTTCAACTATAACCAACACACGACAACAGTTATCCAAGAATAACTACATTCCTGTAAGTTTTATGACCACTGGCAACTGCATAAACTAGCATGCCCGTGGTTAAAAAAAGCTTCAGATTTCCTCTTGCCTGCCCAGGGTTTAATCAATCAGCACACTGGCAGCCAGTTAGCCTACACCATCAGTCACATCACATCTTCTCCACAAGGCTGCTGGGGGCCATGGAAGAAAAAGTATTTGGGAGACACAGACCAAAAGCTTTACAGTGGTGAAGAGCTACCCCAAACTGAGGTTACTCAGGTCAGAACATATAATTCAGCTCTATGTGAAACAACTCTAGTTTTGCATGATTTCCAAAAAGAATGAACAAATTTGATAATCAATATATATATGTAAATGTGCTCATGTATGTGAGAAAATATTAAGTTCTGTCCATGTGCAGCTAAAAATATTCATCTATTTTAGGGGTTTAACATGTCTGAGATGACTACAGAATACCTCTATTACTGATAAGCCTGGTAGAAAACAGGGTGTATCTGTGCCTCCACTGAGTAAAGGGCTGCAACACTGGCTAAATCCTTACAACATATAAGGGTATCTACTGAGGGGGACCAGTCACCAGATGAAACCAGAGTGGATAAAAAGCTTTATTAGTCCCACTGCTCTGTCTCATGGGGCTACTTAACCACTTGCCCTCTCACACAGAGTCAACCAACCCAAACCTTTCACAGCCCCAGGTTAGCTCAAAAGGCAATGTGATCCGGCACACATCAGCATCTCTGGAGCACCCACCCCTTCCTCTTCTCTCAAGTATTCACTCCTCTCCCCACAGTCTTGCCTGTTTTTCCCAGGCACACCAACACATTCCCTTCTTGGGGAAATGTTTTGCCTTGCCCTCCCTTGAGCTAGCAAGCAGAAGATCTCAGAAAAAACAGCACTGACTCTTTCAGCAGCCATGTTGGCACATGCTAGCTTGAAGTATTTCTCAAACTGCCCTAAGGTATCAAAGCAAAAGGTCTCAGTGGTCCAACTGCTGCCTTTTTTTCTTCTCTTAGTGATATTTGTCTTCACAGAGCTTAATGAACACAAGCAAGCACCACATATAATTATTACTACTATAGTTACTGCTAAACCATTAGGGAGATTTAACCAAATAAAAATAAAAACTAAACCTAATAAATTTTCCAAAATGGTCAACTGGATAACTATGTGTTTTTACAGTTAAGACTGTCCAACACTATTCTTTAAAATTATCACCTCATAAATCACAAATTCTACATAAAGGTTTTCTGTGACTGGTTTTGATTCAGTGGAACTTACAGTGAACACAAAACCAGCAAAGAATTCTTTCAGAAAACAGTGGAAGAAAAGGTACAGATTTGTCCAGTCAGTAAATTTTACTCATTTGCACTTTTGTCTAATTAGTTCTGGTGTCTCATGGGGTTAAAAATAGGAAGAGTGGTCACAACAGAAGTGAAAGCAATACACAGCTATACATAAAGACTTCACCAAATATAGTTAAACAGTAACCAATGGATATTCATAATGAATTATGCTCAGAACTCCAAAGCTTATCCCAGAACTTTCTTGATGTTCCACCTGTACCAAATATGTTCCCAAAGTGTTGTTAGTCTCAGGAAAAATATCCAGTTCCACAGATATCACAGTAAAATTGATAGCTCTGCATTTTATAAGCATATTATTTAGCCACAAAAGATGGTAGAACATGTTATTCTTGAAATCCTCACTTTATATGTTCTGCTCAGCTTCCCCTCACTTTCACTTGGGTTGAAGTTTCATTTCACAGTCTTTGTTAACAAACAATGCCACACAAACAATGCTGCTAATCTGAGAGGCTCCATTTTAAAGTTAGATAGCTGATCATTTGATACAATGTGAATATAGTTAAGTTTTGTTAATTCATCTTTTTTAGTGTTGGGGTTTTCTTAAGGGAAATTTAAGATAAAAGTCCACTATATTATGTCATCATTCCTCACCTGCGAAATGCCAGAATTCAGAAGTTAGAATAAACTTTGTTTCAGGCTCATCATTCAAACCTTTCCTGTGCCTGTGTATCATCTCATCATTAGTAACGTGAATGCACACTACACTATTATAAGGGCTATCTTAGCAGGGCCACAATGTACACATTTCATGGGGGCAAAAAAACCCTACTGTACACTTTCTACTGTCTATGAAAGTGTGATCTTAAAACCTGCTACAGAACAGTTAAACAATGCAGGAGATGTGGAGTTATTACTTACTCTCTTTTTTTTTTAACTACAGTTTAAAAACCAAAAAATTAAGATTTCCACATAAATGTAGACCAGTCAGGTGTCATAAGCAGTTTCCACATATTACACTGTCTTTTTTTAAATATTTCTTTTTTTACATGCATTATTGATATTATATACATCACTGTTAAAAACAGCAGTTCTCCTTCTGTCTGAAAAGTTTATAGCCAAATGCTTCCAAATTTCTACTGGAAGAAACACCATCATAGAAACACCATTATTCCAGCTGGTGCTTTCAGATCTTGTCAGAAGGGTAGACATCTGAGCTTTACACCCCACCAGAATTAGAAAGTAAAAAGTATATAAATCACCAAAATATATAAAGCACCAACATGAGTTAAATATCATTATACCATAATGATTTATGTATGTATTTATTCTAGCATCGTTCCTGTAAACTTCTTACAATAGTCGATCTGCTTTGAAATCAGCATGAGCAAAACAGACAAGACCTGAAGTCAGACTGAAATAAGTATCTACCATCTTCAGGTAACCTAACCTCCCTCCTGCTCCCTTCTCAACACCACAGCCCCTTCAGTTTTTATTGGTTTATGCAGGCAGAGGCTTAGATAACAAACTAACATTACAGTGACTATTCCTTTTATAATAGCTCACAGAGAAAAAACAATATTTATTTCATGCTTACATTTATTTTCATGAAAATGACCAAGTGCAGCCTAGCAGCTCTATCTTCTGAAGTTGACAGCAAGAACTGTGTTGCCTCAGGAATGACTTAAGAATAATGAATAAAACATGAGCTCTAGAGAAATAGGCATTAAACAAGATCAAACCCACATATTCTATATGCTAGTGTGTACAAAATAAAATACTGACAAATCTGGACAAGAAAATAAAAGAACACATGCCTAGCCAGACTCCTTCATCATCATCAATGATGGTTTCATCATCATCATGGTTTACATTCTATTCAGGCTCTAGCATAACTTTTCAGAAAAAAAAAAAAGGCAACTCACAATAACTGTAGCAATTATTACAACCGGGAACACCACACAGATTCTTACAGTGCTGGTTTTTCTAAAACAAAAACTTCACACTTTGGAGGTAGGATTCCATACATGTCTATAGCGCACAAATCTTAGATGTGACTATAACGATAACAGAAACAGGCAGGCTGATACTTCAATTCATCACAGGAGGGCACGTAAAGTCATTCACAAACTGTGTGGTTTATGTCTGTTATATGCACATATATGCTTGCTTACAGTGCTTCATCATATTTGTTGCTTCACACAAGCACATTCATGAACTCCACTCCTCAACTTTTCCAGCTAACCCAGAACCTCGTGCAACAGACCATACCTGTGACAATGACATTTAACATGCTCTCAATGTATGCAAATAGCAAAGAGAGAACTCTAAAACGTACCAACATAGTACCCATGTAACTGCACAAAAGAGCAATTCATAAAATCACCTTATCTATGGTTAAAACACTGCTGCCAGTGTCCTCCATGTAAGTTACACTGCACTGATAAAATTCAAAAAATTCTTTCTAGTTATGTTACTTTGTTGGAGTCAAAGGATAACTTAGCTAGGACTGGTACAGGTACAGCATTTATTACATAAGAGTTCGCAGAGTTTACTTCCTAAAGCCACTTCATATCAGATTCTCTGGATACCAAAACCAACTAATAAACCTCTAATGTTGCCACGGCAGCATTGACAATGCTTGGCTTAAAACTACAAAAGAAAACAAAAAACAACAACAAAAACTCCAACACGCACACACACTCACTTCCTAATGTTAGGAGCACCAAACACAATACAAATATGTCAGTGTACAGGATGCTTCCTGAATGACTCCAAGCAAAAGTGAGATAACACCAAATTTTAATATGTTTCTTTCAGTGCAGTGCTTGCATTGGATATGATTACACTGTTAGTAATGAAATACATAAAATTTCAAGACAGAATAGTGATTTGTTATCAGTCAATAAAACTCTTGCAAAAAAAACCTGTGACCATGGTTACATACAACATCAGCATTCAAAGAACACACTGCACCTGCTGAAGGTAAAACCAGTGATTTACTAAGAACAGGAGAAGAAAAACAGTATTTAGGAGTAGAATCAATTATAACACATGCCTTCTTTTTTTTAATTTAGTCTTGTTTGGCATTCCAGCAAATGTAACAAAAAGGCTTCTTATCACAACACAAATTATTAAATCCCAGCCAGACAGCAAGTACCGTCCTATGAACATCTCTCCATGCCATGCAGAGAGACCTAAGAATGATCCCAATGCATCAGATCCGGAAATAGCCATCAAAGGATTCATGCCAGCTCCTGGGAGTCAGGGAAACCTCCACTACAAACTTCAGTGAGAGTAAGGTTCTGCTTATGCTTGTTATAATACTGGTTCTGTGCTTCACTGCCAAAACACACACTTTCCTGACAGCAAATATAAATTTTCGTTAGGCTTACAATTTTACACTGATCAATATTATAACATACTAAATCAGATTGGTCTTAACACAAATAGGAATCTAATTAAACCAGGACCAGCAGAGCCCCCAGCAGAGGATACATTGTTCAGCTTCCTTTATTTTTGCAAATACGGATATCACCTGCCAGTGCCAATGTGCACTGCTAAATGGGAAGTCAAGTTTGAAGCTCAGCACTGACCTTTTGATTTTCTGCTTGGAAACACAAAAGCAGTAGCTCTTGGTATGTGATCCAGCTACACAACACCTCAAGCACCACATGCACTTTCTTCCAGCCGCTGATTTAAGAACCAGGAAAACTTTGGAAAACCAGGAAAACATTTAGCTTACCTAGATATAAACAACACTAAAAACAAAAATGAGAGAATGCAAAGCAAACCACAAAGGACAAATCTGAACATAACAGAAAAAAATCTATTCAAAATTAAAATATACCACTGGGAAACAGGGAACAAGCCCACTAGAACTATATTATATGTGAGAAGTATCGAATCAGGATTGCACAGTTCACAAACAGTTCTGTTCTTCAGATATTTCTGATTAAGGTTATTTCAACTAAGTTAGATAGTCGGAAAGGGGGGAATAAGTTTGTCCATCAGCCACTATGAGGTTAGGAAAATATGCACTTAGCTAGATACAGGATAACAAGGGAGAAAGAAGTAAATATTCAAAAATGTTGTCAAAAAATTCTATTGATATACATACAAAAAACAACAGGCAACAAAGGATTAGTCTACAAAATCAGTTATAAACAAGAACAGTGGCACACCATTATTTAAGTGTGGGGAAGAACACAATATTCCTCTCTTGTCAATTGTGTTTTGTACGTATATTGTTTGCCATGTTTCAGAGACATGGCATTTTATAACTACACCTATTCACACTTTCCATAACTTAACCCAGCACAGTGCATAATGCTGTTCTCGGCAAAATAAAAATTCTGATTTTCTTTGCAAGTAGGTTCAGTTCAGCAGGATCAAATTTATAACATTAATAAATCACCAAAACCCAAGATAGCATCTCAAAACAGTGTAATATATAAGCCTTAGTTATGTTTTACAAACACATTAATCATGAAGAGATTGAATAGGCCTACAGTAAAGCAATTCTTCATCCGCATCCATCCGAATTCCTTTCAATGGGCAACAAAACATTCTTAAATCAATATTCTACAGTATTTCCACCATGTTTCGCCAAAGCTGTTCAAAAGACCCTGGTCTTCAAAGTAATTTTTCAGATATTTAGACACATGCAAAACATCAGTCAAGGCATGACATACACCGCTTCTGCAACCACTGTAAAAAATTCCTGTGGCACTGCTGAATTTCCAAAGCAAAATGAGCTGCAAATCTAATCTGTACCTACGTTAGCACAGCCTGGCCAGGAGTGGATTTCCAGACCAATGGCATTATAAGGACTCAGCATTCATACTTCTAATACTTAGGTGAATTTTATTTCAAACTCTATCTGATCTGGACCAAATCTCCTTATTAAGCCAGAATACTGCAGTGCACATCCCAGTTTTGTTTAGTCTGGAAATAATTCAGTTAATGGACAGATGCTCTGTTGGACCATTTTCTGATCTGAACCAAGAACTAATGGGAACAAATAGGACAGTCACCTCAAAAGTACATTTCTGACTTGAACGTACTAATGCAGACATGGTCCCAGTCATGGTACTCGGTGTTAAATTTTGATGTCAACCAATGAAGAACAATCCAGCAGATGGAAGCCCCAACAATGGGCAATCTAGCACCCTGTCACCATAAACCAGGTAGAACTAAGCTTCTAATAGGAGAAAATTGTCAGTGGTTCTTTATAGCCTGGCCAAATAAATCTTCCCCAAATCCCTGCCCTTCTCTCCACTTGATCATACACTTCCTTAGACCTAGGCTGAAACTACTTCCTCAATGACCCAATCCTTACCCTTTATCATTCAGTCCACAGCCTTAAATGCTCTTCCTCAGCAACCTCCCTATGACTTTGTTCCTTTTCTCCTTAAATTAGCTGTAAGTAGAGTAAACATTCAGGGTAACCTCTCATGCAGGCAAACTGCACAATCATCTCTCATTCTTTCAAACCAAAATTGAAGCTCCAGCAGACCTGCACACAGAGCCATGAAGTACAGCAATTATGCTGGAAGAACAGATGAGGAAGAGTCAGCCTGTGGCAGCCTGGAAGGGAAAAAGTTCTCAAGCTATCTAAATCAATGAAAAACCTTGTGCAAGTTCATCAGCGAGGAAACAGTATTACACTTGAGTTGGGAGATCATCAGAAAGAAGACTTTTAAAAAGCAATCTTATAAAACACAAGGGGAAAGGGCTCCAGAGAGTAAAATTGCCTGGGAAAGAATGAAAATGGATCTTGGAAAGAAGTACACACAATGCAGAAATGTAAGAAACAGTGAGAAAAAACATATATAAGGCCGATGCAGATAATTTATATGGGTGCTTTTTTATTAGAGAAAAAAGAAATCTTATTATGATACTCTTCAACATATTCTCATTAACATATCATGAAATCTTAAATTCAATGCTAAATAAACTTACAGCAAAGCTCAGGCTAGAGGTGGAATGCAGACAAGCTACTGCTCAGTAATGGTTAATACACCATTTAATTGATCTGCTTAGTGCAAACTAAATGCAATTTCTGAAGAAAAACATAATGCATATATATAAAAATAAGTGAAATTCAAAAATAAAATTAACTTACACCTTATTTTTATTCATGTGTGTTTTCATATTTATTCTCCTTGAAAAAATAAACTATTACTGTAAACTTCACCTCCAATAGAGTTGCTTAAAGAATGAGTAAAGAAAGTTATTTAAAAGAATGAGTAAAGAAAATTATTTAACTGGCTCAGTCATTTTTTTTTACCTGAACCTAACCTCAACCTTCCATCTAGAGAAAAAATAGTCAAATGTTTGCCATGAATCCAGATCAGAATCTTGTTTTCAATAGGCGATTAGGTATTTCTGAGAGCAGGCAGTAGTAAAAAGAAACTCTTTTGCAGCCATAACTGTCTTCTGCTTTCAGCAAAAGCTATAATAGTGACAACAGGAAAAGGCTTAAGCTAGCCCAATTCAATAAGAAATACAAGAAAGTGCAATAACAGTTTTCACAGCTGAAGATCTGTGCAAGGGTTCTAAGTCAGCTCTGTAAGAGCAAAGCGCTGTAAGATGATTGGGAAACTGAAGCTCTTATTGCTAAGTTTAAAAGGCAAAAATGAACAATTTTTTTTCCCAATTAAAAAAAAAAATCATCACAAAATACAAATCAAAAATCAGAATAAGCACAGAAAATCCTTAAAGAAGTAAAGCACTTTCTCCACTACATGGAAAAAAATTAAGGTTAAAAACTTAGGCCAGAAGTGGTGAGACCCACATCAATCTCCTTTTGATTGAAGAGCGTTAAATTTACAGAATTCCACATATTTACAGACAGACTATGGAAACTGCATTATTTGATGCCCTGCCCAGTAACACAGTCAATCCAGACACTGTTTCTTGATAATACTTAAAATACCCTAGTCTCAAACACAGGATGATTGTTGCTGTCTTCCCCCATATCCATTCCTTCCTCCCTCTCTTGAAACCTTAATACTTTCAGTAGCAAAGATATTTTTATAGCCTTTTTTGACCCAATCTCTAAGACAAAAAATATTTAAGGGCATATCTCTATTTCTGGGAGGATTCCCACCTACTTTCAAAAAAAGAATTACTCAGTTTCAAGCATCTGTGATATTTAAGCAATCCACTGTACAGCATTTTATATCTGTGTAAGAAATTCAGCTGAAATTTTCAGTAATGCCTAAAGGAAATCAGCTGCTCTTTTCTCACTACCCTTTAAAAAAAAAAAACTTGCCTACTTTCTCTTATATACCTTTTTCTTACAAGTCCAGCAGGTAGGAGAGGAAAAAAAAAAATAAAGCCACTCTGACCTATGATGTGCCAAAATCCAATAATCTTCAAAACTGTCAATACAACAACTCTATGACAACCTCCAAACCAACCTAGCAGTTTTGTAACTGCTATCCTGTAATCTGTAGGATCCCCCTCAGATCAGAGTTAAACCAGTGTCCTACCCAGGGTGCCCATGGGCTTGACAACAGAAGCATTGGGACAAGTCTTAAACAAAGTTCTTTACCAAAAATCTAGGACTCTTTCTACAGTCCCTATTCTTTAGAAGTCAATGTAACTTCTACTACACCTGAAACAAAGATATGATACATAAAATACTGGAATCGGCTGAAACTATATTAGTGGATGCAACAGAATCCTACAACCTTGAATTTGATTTATTCCTCCATCACCCACTTCCTGTCCTCAAGTCTGTCATCTGACAAATCACTGAGATAATCAATGCTTACAGACACAGAATCTGTATTTCATAATAAAAATGGGGGACTCCACATAAACCCCAAACTTTTTGAATTATTAGAAAATAACACAATTCCACAGTCAATTTAAGACTTGTTCAGTTATTCTTATATCTCCTAAGTGATAATGATCAGCTTGATTCTCCAAATCATCAAGGAATACTCTTAAAGGTCTTCATACAATGATAAAAAGGTGTTCAACTGAGCCACAGATGGTGAAAAACTCAAATAACCTTTCTTGTATTTAACTTCATCTTAAATGTCTTCCTAGTCTTTAATCCAAAACTAAATAAAAAGGCAATGAAAGCCTACAGGTCATCTACACCAACATAAGCATCGGTCCATCTCAAAGTAAAGGCTGCCAAACAACTGGGGTAAGCTTAACATGCTTAATATCTATAGCTGCTGTTCTCTAACACACTTCCAGGATATAAAATAGCACAGGCTCAGGTTTGAAATGCATTGAAACAAACAACCATCCATTATTCTAAACTAGATCTCTGCTTATAAAACCTTTGTTTCCCAAAATCCTGTAACACTCTATTCTTTCCTGAAAGATGACTGTTTTCACTCAGCCCTGCAAAAGATTTGTCCATATATGGACAACCCTGAAGACAACAAATGGCTCTTTTCCCAGTCTATTATCAAGCCAGGAAATTAGACTGCCTGAGGTACTCTGCCTTACTTACTCTGTTCAGAGCCGAGAGGAAACATTCTTGAGTTCGTTAATCATCCATTTTCACACGAAGGTGAACGGATGCTTTTCCTTTACAGCTTTAGCAGTAATCACCACCACCAATTATATGGAAGATTAAAGTCCTCGCACAGCCATGGGAGATAACAGAGTGCTAACGATGACAGTGAAAGTTACAGGGCAGACAGCGGTGTCCTCTAGGGCTCGGTGGAGGGGAGAAAAAAAAGTAAAATTAAAATTTAGAATAAAAATAAATGTCAGATATCAATAAATTCTGCAACACCAAAAGAGTGGAAAGAGGAAAAAAGCAAAATCCCTGTCTGTTTTTAGTAACGCCTCAGCTATTTCCTTGCCATTCCTAATATTTAAATCCAGTTCTACATAAACCTACAGTCTGAAGAACGCTATAGATATGAAACCCTTTGCTCTCTGATACTCAGGTGCCTGTGAAACTCTTTTGCCTTTCCATGCGTAACTTGCAGTTGAACTCACTATCTTTAGTCGGGGAAAAAAAAAATAAATATATATATATATGAGGAATCTTTAGCCCGAATAGCTCTGAAAAACAGGTTCGAGATCCAAAGAGGTTAAGACTTTCTAAATGGCCAAGAAATTTCATCCTCCTTTCCCACTGGAAATCCTGCAAAGAAACCCCTCTCACTGAGTCAGCTCAGCTGCCTAGAAACTTAGTGGTGGGCAGTCTTTGCCTTTTTAAGCTACAACAAAGGAAATGATTGAGGAAGCATTAAAACCTAAGTGCACCATAAAAGGCATCTACCAGAAAACTAGCTGCTATTTGCAATAAAGAACATGCCTTATTTCAACAATAACAAACTACCACAGTCCCTATATCCTCTCAACATATAGAGAAAAGGTATGTATCACAAGAAATATGAACAAAAGTTGGTATTTCAGCTCCTCAGAAGCTGTCAGAACTTCTTTCAGAAACTTGAGTAGGTGGGACCATGTCTTCTCAATGGAAAAATATGAACTGATGTGTCATAATCTATTTATGTTTTGTTGGCATTTTTTAAATCTTCTGCCAGAAAGTTCCTTATTGCCCCTTCCATTTCTTGATGTCCCAATTGTCTTTTCAGCTATGTTTATTTTCTGATTGGCAAGGAAACTATGAAATTCTATCTTGTTTTTTTTATATGCTTTCTTGCTATTTTCCGTTTTCCTCCTATTAAGACATCCTGTGGCATGTTAGTCTCTCGAAGTACACTTTGCAATGGAACCAAGCAGCCCTTTAATGCTGCCAGCATTAGTCAAGGGAATAAATAGCTGAAAGATGGCTACTTAAAGGAGTCACAGAATTGTAACCACTAGATATCCATCCCTAACATTTCTCAAAAAAGATCATGGGTATCTGTAAAACTAGTAATCTCGTTCATTTGACAGCTGCCCTTTCTTGATAAAGCTGTCAGCATGGCAGCAGGTGTTTGGTCTTTCTGAGGAAAGTCTCTTCTGAAATGAAGTTGTGATGGGATAATAAACAAAAACCACCCACTTACTCAAGATACTGCATCTGCTAGAAGGCTGTGGTAGGAATCAATTAATAAAACATATGACAACTTTTGGAAGCAGGAAAGGCCACTGAAAGCTCTCTCATCCTTTCAGCAGGTAGTCCTAATAGGGGAGTCACTAAGAATACCATCTCTGTATTTTAGGAGGCTATGAACACATTACTTTCCATTGTTAAAAATACTGCTACCAGTGCTTGGTAGTACTCTATGTCCTTTCCTAGCTTTCACCAGCTGCCCACCTTCTACATGTACATGTACATGGGAATTTTACTAATGTATTGTACTTTTGTCAAGAAAAATACATTCACCATAAATCTAAACCGAAATCATGCATAAATGAAAATCATCAAGGGAAAGGAGCAGGTGACCAAGTGAAACTGCAGCAGTTCTAGCAGTTTGCAGTTTAACAACAGCATTTAAAAGCAGTATTTCCCTTCCTCCTTTTATCCATTAAATCAGTCAGATGAAGGGTTATTTCATCCATGCAACACAGTAGTCCACTTCTAGTTTCCACAGCACTGAAAAACAAGTGCTGCCTACATGCAATTATGTGAATACCAAAATAAAAGCTGTAGAATGGTAAACTAGTTTACAATCACAGTTTGGACTCCAATTTCCCAACCATTACCAGCACTTTTTCCTCACCACAGCCTCAGAAACAGCAACTACCACTGATTTTCATAAAGCTTATTAAAGATGTCACAAGCCCCTTTGTTGAGTCAAGGAAAGGAATGTCTCTGAAACTTAAAAAAAAAAAAAAAAAAAAAAACAACCAAAAACAAAAAGTCCAGAAAATTAAACTGAATTCAAGGCAAAGGTAGCAAGTGCCTGGGTCTGAACTATTGCTGTGGGCTGAGTTCAAAGGGTAAAGGGACTTCAATATGCTGCAAACCAGCCATTCATTTTCTGAAATGCAGCAACTTCTTGCTTTCCACTTTCAATAGACAAAAACTCAGTTACGTATAATGAACTAAAACATACTGGGATGTCAAGTATTCCTGTTTAGGCAGTTCCACTGTGCTCTTCAAAACCTGGAATTAAGTTAATGGAATTAATTATTCTTATTCAAATCATTATCCCAGCAGTTTTTTACTGTGTATATTAGGGAGGTTTGATGGTCTGCTTCCACAAATGTCCCAAAAAATAAAAATTATACTGACAGACTTTTAGCCCTGAACATTGCACAACTAGCTAGCTGGAAGACAAGCAAAGAATAGCGGGTCTGCAGCATCTGGTCAAAACCATCTCTAAGCTCTTACATTCCAGCTGCTACAGGACCAGCGTTGTCCTTAACAACTCACTTATAAGACTTGCCACAAACATTCCCTGTGGGAATGAGAAGTCTGTTTCAAGACCAAAGGGCAACTTACATTCAGAAATATACCTCTAGTGTATTTCACAGCTGGTGCTTCTTTTTACAATAGGTATTTAGTATTTTGTTTTCGTAAAAAGTTACACAAAAATATCACAATCCATTCATAAGCAAAACACGAATCGCCATCTCCACATCCCCAAGCTTCAGGCCAGTAAAGACCCTATTTTTTATCACAGGGCAGTTAGTGAAGGAAAGTCATTTTTCATTTTCTGTTAGACACACATGTAAAAAGAAATCAGTGGCAGAGCTGTGTAGAAGCTTCATTAGAAAAACCCATCACAGCTTGCAATCCCCTCCTTTCCTTGATTTCCATTTTTTTTATAAACACGAAAAGCAGGTCACGCCCTTGAGCTTCTGCCAATGTATGATTTTACAGAAGGCCATGTGAAAAACTCAGTGGTTCAACAGGAATTAAATGACCAAAGAAACCAAATAGGATGATAGTTGTTTCAGATGAGATTGCTCTTTAGTAGCGAGTGTATCAATATCATAAAAAACTTTCACCAGTTGAATATACCTTATTCATTAGTTCAGACCACCTGACAGTGTTCTTCTAAGTTCATTTTCCTGAAATCTGTCTTCCAGTCTTCCTTTATTCACCAATGAGTTTTGAGACACAACACTCCACTTAAAAGAATAAAGATCTATATGGAAAAAAAAAAAAAAAAACCAAAAACAAAAACACACCACCACCTATGTACAGTTTTCAGCTGTGGATCCAGCTCCTGTCTAGAGAGTTTTATTGGGATTTGAGTAGAAAATTTATCTTTGGCCTGAAAAAATGAACACCCGTAAACAGAATAAGTATCTTCCAGCTGTTAAAAAAACCATACTTTGCTTTATTTTACAAATTAATTTTATCCCACTTCTTAAACTATTTGCAGAAGTTTTCTTCGGCAAGACTTATGCGGAGTTAAGCAATAAAATAAAAAAATCAGGCTTTGAGTCTTCTGTGCTTCGGCATACAGAATGAACAACTGTCTGCCTGGTTGCCATTCCCTTCCTGTCAAAGCAGACACGAGGTTCAGCCCATGGCTTTCAAACTTCCTTGAAATTATGGGCTAGAAAATAGCACAGGGAATTATGTAACACAATTATGTAGCATAATTACTATTACTTTTAATAAAACAGAGCCATTAGAGTATTATTATGACTAAGACAGTGGGGAAACTTTGCTAGTCATTTTTGCTTCCATATCTGCATATGTAAGCAACTGGCAGAGTGCCTAAAAAGTTCTACAAAACTTTTCACAACAATATCATGCAGGTCTGGCTGAAGCCTAAAACATCTTGGGGATAAAAGAGTACACAGGGAGGGCTTTTTTACTTTTTTTTTTTTGGTTGGTTGTTTTTTTTTGGTTGGGTTTTTATATTGGCTGTATATTTTCCCACCCCTTATGCCACCATTGCCTTAAATGCAGCAAAAAGCAGCTAAAGTTACTAAGCATCACATCTCTACTCCTCTGCTAGGATAGATCCCCACCAAAACCAAGGTTATACAAGAATAACTAAGAGAAGGCTCTTTCCTTTGAAGTGCTTTTGATGATACTTCTGGTCACAAATTTGTTACATCACACAAATTATCACTAAGGCAAACTTCTATGTGCTGTATTCTAACAATTGTGACCAGATTAAAACATTTGGGCACCCCAAGCATTCAAACCAACCATTTGTATAGCATGGAGCTCATGTTCTTCCAAATATTGCCATAATTTATCTTTTGTGAAGTCAACACAGAGGAAGCCAAAGTCAAAAAATTAGCAAGACCTGTGTTCCATTAGTCAAAATATAATATTCAGTCATAGACACTGAACATTCTTCAAGTGATGAAATGTAATATCAGATTAAATGAAGTTTTAGGGAAAATGGTTAAAATAACACATAAGACAGCAAAGTGATTTGGCTTAAACATCCACAGTTGCAGCCTACAGGATCAAAGTGATACTGTTTCAATTTAATGCATTTTAGTTTCCAAGACAGACTGAGAGGAAACAATGCATCTTCATCAGAAATACATTCTTGATGGGAATAATACACATTAGATAAATCCTGGCAGGAGTAATATACATTAGATAAATATTTAGCCTATTTGAAGAATTTATCTATCAAGTCCATCCAGATTTATACACCTAGCCTCTCCTGCTGTATCAATTGTTTTGATCCTCTGTTTTCATAGAATCAACTAGGTTGGAAAAGACCTCTGAGATCAAGTCTAACCTTTGATCCAACACCACCCTGCCTACTACACCATGGCACTAAGTGCCACATCCAGTCTCTTCTTAAACATCTCCAGAGATGGTGACTCGAAGACCTCCCTGAGCAGTCCATTCCACTGCCCAATCACCCTTTCTGTAAAAAACTTCTTTCTAATGTTTAACCTGAACCTTCACTGGCACAGCTTAAGCCTGTGCCCTCTTGTCCTACTGCTGGTTGCCTGGGAGAAGAGACTGACCCCCACTTGGCTACAACCTCCTTTCAGGGAGTTGTAGAGAATGATAGCCTCCTCTTCTCCACACTAAACAATCCCAGCTCTCTCAGCTGCTCCTCATAGGAGCTGTGCTCCAGTCCCTTCACCAGCATTGTTACCCTTCTTTGGACACACTCCAACACCTCAATACCCTTCCTGAATTGAGGAGCCCAGAACTGGACACAGCACTTGAGGTGCAGCCTCACCAATGTCAAGTATAGAGGAAGAATTACTTCCCTGGTCCTGCTGGCCACACTATTCCTGATACAGGCCAGGATACCACTAGCCTTCTTGGCCACCTGGGCACACTGCTGGCTCATGCTCAGCTTCCTGTCAATCAGAACCCAAAGGTCCCTTTCTGCCTCTCCAGCCACTCTGGCTCCAGCCTGTCATGCAGCAGGGGGTTGTTGTGGACAAAGCACAGGACACAGCACTTGGTCTTGTTAAACAACATCCCCTTCGACTTGGCCCATTTATCCAGGCTGTCCAGGTCCCTCTGCAGAGCCTTCCTACTCTCCAGCAGATCAACAGTCTCCCCCAACTTGCTGTCATCTGCAAATTTGCTAGTGGACTTGATCCCCTCATCCAGATCATCAATAAAGATGTAAAACAGGACTGGGCCCAACAGTGACCCCTGGGGAACATTACTACAACACCATTCACTGGCACTGTCTAGACCCGGCCATCCACCCAGTGCTTAACCCAGCAGAGAGTGCACCTGTCCAAGCCATGGGCTGCCAGCTTTTCCAAGAGTATACTATGGGAGACCATATCAAAAACAGTGTTTTAGTATAGTCTGCAGAAAAAGAGACTAGAAGTTTTGTTGAAATCTGATCTGGTTGCACCATATTTTGAAATATTTGGTAAAAATACTCTTCATGAATAAAAACTTTCAATTCTTCTTTGAGGAGCTAATGTCAGGAAATCGGATTCATAAAGCATGAACAATCCATTACAACAGAATGATCAAATGATAGGAGTAAATATCATGGCAACAGAAATCAATGACAAATCTCACATTAAACGAAGCAGAGCTGTGATTTTGTTCTGTTTCCAGGAAACACAAATGGATTACATCAGTTGAGATGCACTTCCCATCATGATGACTAGATTGCAGAGTCCCTTGGTAAATTACACTTGAGAAGGATAAAGCTACTGAAAACATCATTGACCTCTCCTGCAGAAGCTATACATCTCTGCCTTGTGAATAAAGCATCAAAAATTTAAAGAATCCAAAGAAACTAGAGCTGTCAGTAATAGAACCTAAATGCTACCAACAGAATTAAGAAAAATTCGAGAGCAACAAAAACCCAACATATCTCTAGAAGGTTAAAAGAAACAAGATATGCAATTGCCGTACTGTCTTTTCAGCTACAAAATTTGCCCCTACAAATAGATTTTCACCCTATGATTAACTGTAATCAAATTTGACCATACCATACATGTACCAGATGATTTCATAAGAACCAGCTAGGAAGACTGCAGAGACATGAACAAGAGGCCTCTAAAAGAGAACAGAAGCTCCGCCCATCTTATGCAATAGCAGACATTTCAGGAAGCAATAAATGGGTGGAGAAAGCAGGGAGAAAAGAAAAAGCACCAGGAGCATCCAGACTTAGATCTAATGCCCACCAAATTGATTGGGATTTAGGGGTTATTGGTCTTCGTCTTACTCAATTGGAATTTAACAGGAACAGAGTTGTGCAGATTCCCAGTGATTTTCAGCAGAAAAACCATGTAAGCAAAGTAGCTGAAATATGAAGACATATAAAATAGGAGAGCAGCACTTTGGGTGGTACCCAAATTATGCACTGCTCCAAAAAAAGAAAGTATTACGTCAGTAATATGACAGTATTTGTATTACAGCATTTTACCAAAATAATTCATAAATACATAGATTTTTTTTCTTCAGAACAGGATTATTACCAACCAAGTGTGGGATAGAAATAAACTGCTAAAAACTAGCTAAATAAATCCAAAGCCTGAATTCAAAAGTTTCATTGAACCACGCAGCAGCTGAACAGTTTATAACTGAAGGAATAAACTTTCACATGCAGATTTTGACAACCAAACAGTATAAAAGACACCAGTAAGTAAAGGACCACATAAAATCTCCAGCAACACCAGACAGGAAGTGACCATTATCCATGTTTACACGTTATTGACAAAGTGCATGCTAGATAGCAACACAGGAAGGTATCAGTAACCATCATCTAGACTCAAAATATATTCTTTAGAGTCATTGTATGATTTTAAATGTGCTTATCTATTTCTTCCTTTACTCCTCCAAAAACCCAGTAATTATCTTGAAGTTCAAGAGCTCTGAAATGGTTTCACAAAGATTTCCCAACTCATGCAAAGGTGGAGGTTTGAGTCATGAAAGCATCTACAAGAAAACATTACATTACCAACTACAGTTCTCACTCAGTACAGCTTAATACTTCACTCTTTATGCAACAGCACTGACTGTAGGACAATTAGTTGTGGCCAGACCATACCAATAAATAGGAGGAAGAATGCATGTTCTGAAACTCAGAGCAAATTCATAGTAAAAGGTGAAGTAAAACTGCTGCAAATTCTAGTGCTGGAGATCAATAAATGAGGCAGAAAATGGTAAGTGCCCAGAAAACTATAAATGCAAATACAGTCTAGAAGCATCTGAAGGATATCTTCTAGTTCATCTTCTCTTTTATCTTTTTTCCTTCCCTCAGGTTATTGATGCTGGTGAGGTACACTTGTCATCTTTATTGTTCTTAACATTTCTCAATAAATACAACGCTATTTGCTAAAACAGTAATTCTTCCCTCGATTAAAATGCATCTTAGAAAAGTGGCAGCAGTAGAAGTAGGTCTAATCAAAACTCATGATTACCTCACACTTCATGCTTTTAACACAAGAACATTTAAAGTCGTCTCAATGTTGGCCTTGAAGAGAACAATGCACTACTATGTTTTTCAGCCAAAACTCCCAGATCCCCAGCATCTGGGAGCTGTTTACAGAAAAAGACAGATACAAAAACGAAGTCACAGGAAGCTATAGCAACATTCTGCTTGGATCATTAAAGCAATCTTGTCTAGCAGAGGGATCCCCAGACTAGAAGCCCAACGGTGAAGTCACATTGTGGCTCGCCATTTTTCTACTTTGTAGTCACTCATCTACTTTGACAAGGTTTCTCCAGCTTCTTGGAAAGGCAACAGCATTGTTCATGCCGTCTATGTATTTAACAACCTCCTGGTTTAGAAATCTTCCAGGTTTGTTGTGAGAACTAGTTTGTGTTCACTCAGTGCTTGGGGCAGGATGTCAGTAGGGAGGGATGGGATACATTATCTCCAATCACTGACAGAAAACCAGTGAATATTCTTGTACTTCTGCCTAAACCCTTTCATTTTATATTCTTTAGTAATATGCCCCATAGCACAAAAAAAAAGGATAAAAGCTATTAGAGAGCAACCAAAGAGGACTATGAACATGGTGAAGGGCCTTGAGGGGAAGCTGTATGAGGAGCAGCTGAAGTCATTTGTTTGTTCAGCCTGAAACAGAGGGGAGGCCTCACTGCAGTCTACAACTACCTCATGAGGGGAAGAGGAGGGACAGGCAGGCATTGATCTCTTCTCTCTGATGACCAGTGACAAGACCCAAGTGAATGGTATGAAGCTGAGTCAGGAAAAGTTTAGTTTACATATTAAGGAAAGGTTTTTCAACCAGGGGGTGGTTGGACACCAGAACAGGCTCCCCAGGGAAGTGGTCAAAGAATCAAGCCTGCCAGAGTTCATGAAGGATTTGCACAACACTCAGGCACATGATGTGAATCTTGGGGATGGTGCTGTGCAGGTCCAGGAGTTGGACTCCATGATCTTGTGATCATAGCCACAAAACTTTCATGCAACCACCACCAGCAGAAGAGTGCAAAAGACAATTAGCAATTCCGTCTCTGTGAAAGGGCTTCACTATAGAATTAGAAAGATTTTTGGTTTGCTATGAAGAAACAGAACATACCAACTGCCTATCAACATCATGCACATTCTGGGTCAGGTAAACTACTGGGCAAGAAAAACAAAAATCGTGGGGGGAGTGGAAAAATCAAACACCCAACCAAAAAACCCTGAGCATACAAGTTCATAAAGCTGACTTCCAAGATGACAAAATTTACATTACATAAATTGTGCTATATCCCCATCCTCCATGTTAAACAACATGTTTTAAACATACACTTCTAACTCACAAGCATGCCTGCACAAGTGAGGAGTACTCATGTATAGAAAGGGTAGACTTAAGGAGGAAGAATTAGACCATTTATTTAAACAGGAGTGTTAGCTTACGTGAACTTCAAGTGACCATGAAACTATGGCGTAAGTGTACCAAGCACAGCCAAACTGATCTAAGATGAGTTGCTGATGAAAGGGGTTATCCTCTCATCAGCTCCCAGCAATAGGCTGATGTGTCAACAGGCTTCCCATCAGCACTAGTGACCCTTTGACTCCACAAAGTCAACTTCCTGAACTTATTCAGGAGGTTAACTAACAGAAAACTCACTCTACACAACAGGCACCTACCATATGTCAGCCTCCTGAAACAGTTTGCTTTGGGGTCAGACATGTTCCAGCATTAACAGACAGAAAGGGGAATGAAGCAATTAGGTGTAACAGTTAATGTCCTCATTGCTCCTTGCACCTCTTGTAATCTGCTTATAGAGATCACCAGCACGAGTAGAACTCAAGGTTATCTTTGTACTTCTTCATCCATCACAGCAGCCTACAGCTCACTAAGTTAGCAGATATTCACCTTTGCACGTATCACTGGCTAGGAAGTCAGACAATGCGCTTGAGTCTTTTTTCTGCTATCTTTGCTGAGCTGGTAGCGACTTCTAGCAGAGAAGCGTAGGTTAGGTATCTCAGCTGCCACTAGCAGACCTGCCAGAGCTCATCTCTGAAGTCTAAAACCTACCAAAATTATATTAGTTTAAGTCAACATAAAAGTCTTTATAGAGACTTTAAAACCAGTTTGCCAACTCAGTTTTAAGTCCCAAAGTGAAGTCCAGAGCAGGACATTGCTATATTTAAACAAAGCTTAAGCCTTACCAATTTATGCTTTAGCAAAAGAATTTAAAAGTTCCAATATTGCTCAATATAACTGTGTAACTGTTCTCATGTTCTCTTTTCAATTTTGATATATATAGCAGATTTCAACTTCCTTACCATTCCTCCCTTTAGCTCCATAAACAGCAAAAGAATTGTGAAACAAGAAAAACAAAAACCGCCTTTTTACAAGTGCTTGGGAAAAAGTCTTTCTTGGCACAGCAGAATGGCTAGTTGCTTTGATTCAAACACAAGTTGTTAAAACAAGATGTTGCAAAGTGCTAAGAGAGTAGTTCAACATATTTTTAAAAAAGGTACAGCTGAATGAACAAAAACAACCAAAAAATTAGCCTTGCAGTCAAATCAGAAGGTAATACCCACAACATCATCTTGTAAACAAGAATCAAGGCTTGCCATGAACAAGAGGTCACCAGCAGCAAAGTAACCAACCATAGCGATGTTAGCTATATTCACAACATATCCACAGCTAGAGCCACCCAAGGCAATTCATGTTCAAACAGAGAAGGGGCATGCACTCTATGTGTAGCTAGAATTACAGTTTAATAAATTGTTTAAAAAAAGCAGCAACAAGGTGGATAAGTTATTAAACTACAATTAAAGAATTAAAAATAAAAGGAAAGAAAAAACAGAGTAGAACAGTAGAACTTTCAGAGTGACTTAAAAAAACAATAGTAAAAGACACTGTCAGCTGGCATAAGCAAGAGATTGTCAAATAGCAATTGCTGATCTGTGAAGATAATATTAAGCTACAAAAAGTAAAGAAATAAATTAAAACTTTGTCTGTTATTACATTCATAAATTATACAAGCTTCACCATTTACGTTGTTTCTAAACAGGAAAAATTTATAGTTAAGAGGAAAGAAAGCATTTGTGACTTTAAAAAGTAACACACTTAAAAAGCCGGTCATCTTATACTTCGGTTAAACCACATACTTCATTGAACAGATTTCATCGAAATTTAATGATTTTCTGGGAGATATTTACATATTATGCCTTTCATCTACTCCAGAAGAAACAGCTCAGAGTTTATAAATAGCTTTCACTGTAAGGATGAACATTTTCTTCTACTGTAATCGTGTTCTTTGAGCAATAAAAATTTTAAACTTCTCTTACCATTCCAATCTTTTCCCTTTTTTTGATTTTTATCCCCTCAATACTACTGTCATAGACAAATAAGTCTCCATCATTTTTCATTAACTTAAGGTATATAATATTACCACACACACGACATTCATGCTTGTCAATTGACAAACTTTGTGTCTTTTTGTTCCCCTATGAACATTCATTTACACATTTTAGCTGCAACTTTGAAAAATCCTTTCAAAGCAGCAAGTTGAGGAAACAAAGACCAAAAATATAAATAATTGCGCTATTATTGAGTCGGGCTGCAAGCCATATCCTCCAACAATGGTCCCTTATTCACTGGATGCATCTTTCATTCAGGACTTTGTAGAGCCTGTGGTTCATTCTCTAGGAGAACTTGATCTGTAGAAACAAGGTCTGCCTACTGCCACAAACAGTTTAGACTGTTTGGTTCCTCTATTGGCCCATATGGTTATGCCCCTATACAAGTAATTAAAACAGCACACAGCCTCATCTCTAGCCACAAAGTACAGGGGCAAGACAGTGCTTGTGTCTACAAAGCTAAACTCTCCTCTTTTCTCAAGGTCAGAGGAGGCAAGTACAATTTCCACTGCCTTTTGGTAATGAGTCCCCCTTTGCTTACTCCCAAACAAACATGCAGACAGGCATCAGTCTAAACTGGACCAAGGAGCTCACTCAAAATTAAGCAGAATGGACAGGCCTAAAGCTTGAGCCCACATTCTCTCTGTGCTTAGTTCAGAAACTGTAAGCATTGTGTATCACTCCAACAAAAATCCAAAAAGGATCTCAAAGTAACATGCCAACTACAAGCACATACCTACCCACAAAAAATCTATTACGGTTCCTATAACAAGCCAAATGATCCAGTTCTTTCTACCACCACAAGAGCTAAGCCAGAAGTTGTGTGGCAAATGCACTGCTCTATAAACATTGGAGACTGCTGGCCATCCATACTCTGATGTCTCCAAAGCACTTCTCAGAAGACACCTCTTATCCCAAGCTCTTCTTGCGTTCAAAATCATGAGCTGAAGGCCACAGAACTACATTTAAGACTCAAGATCCATGAAAAAGCAGATTTCCAAGGGTAATTATCTAAGTCTTTACTGGTGAAAATTGAAGAAACAGGAACAGTGAGACACATTCACACAAAAGCCATTTGCTAACAAGAATGAGACACAGGACCCTGGCACGATGAAACCTGAGCATACTAGCTAAGGCAGTGCCTGTTTTGAGAACAGATGAGTTCAGTTTCCTGTTACATCAAACAGTAACTTTCATCAGTCCTACGTGTGCTTAAAAAAAGCAAGAAAAAATTTCTACTGACATCACACTTAGGGCTGGGCAGACAGTGGCAGATTAGGAAATACAATGACTCACTGCAAATACAGAACACATAGTGAGCATTTTCAAACTACGATGCAAAATTTCATCTTACCTAAAAAAACCAGACAATACTGCTGAAGTGAGCTATACCAGAAAAAGAGTAACAGCACCACAGTGCCTTCACACAATGAAAGCAGTTGGGGAAAATAAAAACACTGTAAAAAGAACAGGCTAAGACACCAGCGCACTGCCGGAAGAAATAATATCAACACAATTCAGCAATCAAGAAGGAAACATCAGCTAAAATAAGCTGATGGGTGGACAAGGAGGAAATAATATTACGCTGAAATTACAGATACAACTGAAAGAAAGAGAAAGACTTGCAGAGGAAGAACAACTGACTGAGCTATGTTCCAAAAAAGAATCCCCTCCAGAGAAGTTGCCAAGGTATCTGTACATGCATGAAAGAAAACCAAAACATAAACACAAAAATACCAGTGTAAGTAAAAGAAGTAGTTATCACAAACTTAGCTGCTATGTGGTAGGGGGAAAAAATCATTAGTGAAATACTAAGACACTTTCCCCCCCCGCCCCCGACTAAGTCAAAGACCATTAGAAGAGAAGGTAGTAGCTTTATCCAGTTTGGAAGCAAATGATGTAAGACACTATGGAAGCAATACAATGGGGATGTAAAAATTAGGCAGTGACAAAAACTACAAAAGAATAAAAAGGATGCAGAATTTAACCTCCATAACTTGGGCTAAGCATCTTATTCTCTGAATCAGCAAAACACCCCAGTGTTGCAGAAATCCTACTAAAATACATATGACAAAGTGGCATTTTTTCTTCCAATTTGGAAATTTCCCCACAGGGTGAAGCAAAGCAAGCAGTATTATTAAGGTGAGCATAGCAATGCTTGTCAGCAGCTACAAATACCTGCTATTTGGGGTATGCATGGGTCAGAAGGGTTAGAGTTGTCAGGTTTCTGTACAAAGTTATTAAAAATTCAGATGCAAACGTTTTCTTTAGAAAGTATTTGTGGTTTGACATTAGGGGATTTCTTTTTGATGCAAGTGGAAGGGTAAGAGGAAGAAAGAACGTTGAAATCATTAACAGCTGAATAAACTTTGTTAACAGAAGTGCAGCTCTGCTGCATGAGAGTTGGTTGATAATGCAGAAACAGGGAATCAGATCAATAAGCGTTAATGAAAGCATTAAATCTTCAGTTTCCAGAAAGAAGGTGGATTAACTGGTCTCAGACCCTGACAATCTCTTCTTCAGGTCCCAGCATCAAAGAAGGTGAGATTACTACTACTGATTCTACATTAAGGCTTTTTATTATTATTTTAATTAGATATCAATAGCATTAGTATGGTTTCTCTGAAGGCAATGGAAAACATTCAGAAAGCCTTCAAGTGATACAGTCACCCCAATTCTAGTCCTTTTTAGCTATAAGATTTGGCATCTCTTAATGACATGACATTCTATTGTTAAAACTCTCACCCAGACTAAAACTTACTATCAATGTATTTTTGAAAAGAATATGAAATTAATAAAACCAGTATTTTTTGTTCTAAATGCCACCTGTGACAAGGTGCTTAGGAGAGCTTGGAATTAAAAAAGCTTTCTGTGGTAATAAATCACTGAGAAAAAGAGACATAAAAAGAATTTTGAAATAAAGGAGTTCTTTGTAAGTATGTAAATTATACACTTTTTTGAACTAATTCATTCTCTTGCCAAGTTTTTTTTCCTAAGAACAAAATTAGCACACTTCTACGCTGAAATAAAGCATTCTCAGAGTGCATTGACAGTAAAGATGAATTAATGAATTTACCATAAAAATTTAGAACTTGTTAACCAGACCGTCCTTCTCCCCTGAAAAAACAAACACGTCATTAGCATTCTGGAATGTTCATTTGTTAACAAAGTCACGATTGTGAGTCTGTTACCTGACTTTTGAACTGTTTCATTAGAGTGTGCAACACATCATTACGTCGTCTGGCATAGCGGAAGCCAAAGTCTTCACTAAACATCAGCCAGGCTGGTTTCTCCCACACTAATTATGACAGATTGACAAGAAGTGATGAAGAAACTACAGAAATACACCACTTTCTCAAAAGCTTTTAAAAAGGGGGCAAAGCGGGGCAAGGGAAGCCCACCTCCCAGGATGAAAATAGTGTGTCCTCACCTTGAAACAAATTAGAAAAAAAAATAGCATCATTTAATAGAAGTGGTCAAAGCTGAGACTTGATTCAACACAGTTGCCAGGTTCGTCTTGTGGGTTCACATCCCACAAGACAAGGGAGGCTGAGCTGCAAGAGCCTTCAGACGGCAAAGGCAGCTGCGCTCTCGGAGCCGTCAAGCAGTAGGTGGCACCCTTCAAACTCCGACCGCGGGAAGCCAAGCACCAGCACAAGCCAGCACACACTACAGAGCAGGCTGGATCTTTAGCAGAAATACCAACAAGAAATACTGAACTGTTTTAGCTGTAACTGGCACCTACGGGGAATACAACGGCTTAATTTCAAAAAATATATACAGCAACCTTGTATATAATCTGTGAAGTCACTAAGAATTATAATTTTTGGGTGCTATAAATACTTTGGATGAACACTACTGTACACTTAGTCTAACAAAACCAGTACCATAAGAAATTATCCATTACATCTGCAAAATACTTCCAGTGCAACCCTATAGCTAATTACACAGATGTAAGTCAAACTCATTACTTGATTTATTCTTTTTAACATAACAAAATGTAGCATCATTACTTATGTTTTATTACATAAAACAAAGCTGGGCATCAAATTCATTACAACAAATGAAAATGATAATCAAACTCTTTGGAGTAATATATGAATCGTTATTTCTGTGGTATTTACTAGTAAAGATGCAGCCCACACACCCAAAGATTCAATTGTTTTTAGAACAGGAGTTCAAATCAATACAAGGTATAACAAAAAATGAAAACATTGCTCCTTAAAAAAGTGTCAGACTTTCCATTTCTGCAAATAGTGTTCTTCATTTAGCAATTACACTTTAAAAAAAAAAATTAAATACAGATTGAAAGCAATGGACTTTACTGCTTATTTGATAAAACAGTAAAAGGAAGAGGAGATTTAGTAACAATGTTTGAGCACAGGTACTTGTAATTGAAATAGCCAGCAGAGGGAGTATAAAAACAATTCAAAAAAACTCAAATAGCTCTTTTTATAGATGTTTTTACTTATGATTTTAGCTTTCTCTTAGAATATGAAAATAGTGCCAATAGTGCAAAACTTTAAAGTATTAAGCATAATTACTTGAAACTAAAATACTTTTTAAAGCGGCATTAAAAAAAGTGAGTTGATAGAAGACTCAAACTGAAATACAATTTTAAACGCAGGCAAGGTTAACATTAACCAAGAAGCTGTATAAGCTATTTCCAAGTTACAAATCCATTCACTCACAAACTCTAATTCTTAATTTTCTGAATCCAAAATTAAGTTCTTGTTTTGATAATTCTGTGAGAATGTTAGGTATGATCTAGTTGTATTAGAAAACAGCACAAAATCTTAAAACTAAACAAAGCTACCATTTTACTGGTCTGTACAACAAATGATATAAAAGCAAGCCAGCCAAGCATATGCCCTAGTGGACATAAGGCATTTACACAACTGTTTCAAAAGCAAGTCACTAAGGCATATATATGCTGAATAAACTCATCTTTATGTTTCAGGTTTTCACCGTGTCCAGCTGATGAATATGGCTTAAACATGAGCAAAGGGAGTGACACAAATGGGGTGAACAGAGCTGCCAGCCCTGTGTTAGAATCTTAAATGAGCTGCCATCCTCCTCACACAAGTGGCAAAGAGAAACCATCTCCCAACTCACCTACACTATCCCACTATGCATAATCACACATTCCGCAGTCCATTTTACAGGAGGAGCAAGGTTACTGAGTTAACAGTGAAGGCGTTTCCTCCTTTCTCAAGGCTTATGAGTGCTAGGTAACCCCAAGCCATCAGGCAAACACAGGCAGCAGAGCTGAGGAGTCAAAGGGACAGAGGATTAGTTATTTCAAATGTAAACTGCATGGTTTACAGACAACCATTTGAAGAAATACCTGACTTGGACAAACAAGTCCTTCTTTGCTGTTAACTGCTTGTGCTTGCATGGTTTTAATTCACTTTCCATGCCATTTCTTGCTGCCTGCCCTATGTCTTTTCCAGTTAGGATGGCAGTGCTGCAGATCAGGATACATGGTATTTCTACACACTGATGAAAAATGTGGTACTTTGAAACACCGGTCCTTATGGAAGCCACTGAATGACACCACTTACCATAACTATACACCACTTAGAGTGAAAATTTTGCTTTCAATTAATCCAGAGCCAGAATCCATGGGGTGAATACTAGGGACAATTCCATTTTTTTTACATCATCTAAATTTTAAGCATTAATTTATTTGTACAACCAAACCCTGTCCAACTTCACACAAGGGATTCACTGCTGAAGATCAGCATTGGGCTTAAAACACCCTGACTGCAAAAAATGAATACACAGACCAGCAAAAATTAGAGTCAAGTCAAGATTAACCCTCCTACTAGTGCAGGTAACAGGAATAATTTTAACTTTATTTAAACTTTAATTGCTATTTTCTTACAGAACTATAGATCTTACTACACCTATTCTTTCTCAGATTACTACTTAATAAGAAAGTCTTAGCATCTGGTATGTGAAGGTACAGGATAAAGTTGCTGCATAGTAAATAAAAAAAACAAACAAGCCAAAACAAACAAAAACACAAAACAAAACAAACAACAACAACAACAAAAAGGCCAGGGGAAAAAAAGGAACTGTATAAAATAACCATATGCTGGTACGTTTCTGACAAGTAGAAATCCAGCTTACTGTAAAATAGTCATACCTTTCAGTAGACTCATGGCACAGTGGCACACAGATGACATATGCCACACGTGCAGCTTTAGAGACCTTGAACATGGAAGGAAGATGGAATGTTCCCCTAAAGGTAAGACATTGCCCAGAAACCTGAAATACTGGAATACTTGATAACTGGCATACGTTAAATATGATAGAACTCCACTGGATTATTGATCCAGGATATTCAATACTAAAAGTTTCTTAAAACACTATGTTATGCACCAAGATTTTAAACATTTACAAAAACAATGCACACCACACAAAGTTCATATAAGCTTCCGCAGTCCAGTGCTTAATAAGGAATCTTAAAGAATGAAAATAGTCAGATATGGCTTAAACTGAGTATTGCAGAACCTAAATTTTTAATAGTATCAAGAACCTTCTAACAAAATCCTGACTGGAGAGCATGCAAGTTGAGAGAGTTCAGAGGTGCAAGAAGAATACATCTCTAGCAATTTCACTGTTTTCCAGTCTTGAGGATTCTGTTAAGTCACTTTTAAATGTCCTTTCCAAAATCGCATATCTCAATTCTTTTCCCTACAGAACTCCTCAGTTTCCCAGCAAAAATATTTAGACTTTTTTTCTGTAAAGTCAAACAATGTATATATGTACAGAAGTATGATTTAGAACGTAAAATACAAATCAGGAAACAAAATTTATGAGATGCAGCACATTATCTTCATTATTTTACATGATCTCATCCTCTTCAAAACAATGATAGCCTTCCGGCTGCACTCTAACCAGGACTGTGCGCAGTACTACAAACAAGTTGACAAGTGCTCTCTGCAGTAGCTGCACTGGAACTGAATAGTATCTTGTTTGACTTCCCTCCACTCCTTTTTCAGCCTGATTTCCTAAGGAAAACAGACTTATGCAACCACTGGGGAGGGAGGGAAGTGTACGCATACATACATAAGCACTGCACGTGGATGTATGTCCGTCTGACCTCACTAATACCTTTAGAGCCCATTGGTCAGTTTCAATCATACTCAAAAGAGGAGCAGAGATATAAGACATTTAAGTTATTGAAAGTTTCATGAGAGCAAGCTGCAGAGCATGGAAAAGTGTTTCCACAGAGAGAGAGGCTGCATATCTTCTTAGACGTCAGTAAACTCACAGGGGAAAGAATAGTTTTGCTCCTTCCCTGCCTGCCAGAAAATCTTCAGTCAGAGGTCACAATCAGTGAAAGATGACCAAGTTTCTTGTGTTCAAGTGTTCATAAAATAGCTTACATTGAATTCACCACTGCTTTTAAAACTGTTTTGAACAGAGCTGATGTTTTCCACATCAACTTATTCCTCATCTAGCATAGGAGTGAATTGCCCTACATGACACACATTCCCTGGCTTGGTCCCTGGTTCCCAAGACCACTTACTCTAAAACATCACTCTTGTACTATATGCATGGTAGCATTCTACTGCCCTCAGAGAGAAAATTAAAACTGCAAGAGCTTAGGATTCCCTTCAGGCTTCAAGACTTAAACATGTATGTGGCTCTGTAACATAATCAGCTATTGAATAAAGTTTCAAAAAGACAGTGCAGCAAATACAGAATCATTTTTATTCACCTCTACCATGGAACACAAGTATTACCACACTTGCAGGCTCTTGTGCTAAAGACAGCTGTGAGGCAACAAGGCAAATAATGGGATTTCAGCAGACATCTCTAAGTTCTTCTCACACTCCTCTAAAACACACACATGTGAACTATACATGATTCAGCTGTATCCAAAAAGTCACCTTGATCAAAGTGTACTAACAGATGAAATTGCAAGTCCAGGGTCACTTTAAGGCAAGTATCTACAAATTAAGGAACTGTCACAAAAAGAAAAAAATAGCCACAGCTGATTGAAGTCACCCTAAGCATCAAAATACTGTGCAAGAAGATTAGTTTTTTGTAAAAGAAAAAGAAAAAATGTACTTCTGCCCTGGTAAAACGTTCTGCTTGTAAATTCATTCGTCCCATGACTACACCTAAGCCGAGCACATTTCGCTTCCTGGCGATGGGGCACGGGCAGCCCGACCCCGAGAGGTTTCGGCCCGGAGCCTCGGCCGCTCTGGGGCCGCCCCAGCCCCGGGGGCAGCCACCGGGCGGGGCGCGGCGTGTCAGGGAAGCGCCTCGGAGGGAGGCTGGCGGCACCGGGAGGCTCGGGGCGAGACACCCGGGGGCGAGTCGGGCCGCGTCCCTGCGAAAGGCGAATTTCTGCCATGCGAAGCCCTCCTTCCTGCTCCCACAACACGCTTCAGGGTTCGGGCCGCTCCCGCCCGGCTCCTCCGGTCGGCACAGGGAGGGCTCTCGCCGAGCCCCGCACCGAGAGGAGGCCGGGCGGTTGCTCTGGCCCCGCTCCCTCCGCCCGGCACGGGGCGAGCGCGGCCCCGCGCCCTTCCCCCGCGTTCGGGATCGGTGGGAGCCGGCAAGGGTTTGGGAGCGGCTGACTGCGGGGCGCCTCAATACCCACTTTATTCCGCCCTCCCCGCCAGCCGGTCACTACCCTCGTTCCAGCGCCAGCCCTCCGTAGCAAGGAGCACATGTTTCCTCTCCTGGCCCGCCTTACAACGAGCCACAGCCAGTGGAAGGCGGCACCCGGTACCAAACCCGGATCAGAAATATGGAATGTGAACGCCCGTGGCCGAGCTGACAGGGGGTGCAGAAAGAAGCTATCCATTTCACCCTTTTCGGTCCTCCGTCGCCGCTTTTCTGTCAACTGCCGATACCATAATGCTTCCTTATTGCTACTTCAAGTAAGTATGGGGGTCAGTCTCCATTCCCCTACGTGTCATTCCTGAGCAAATTAAGCATGTATCAAGTAAAAGGCTGACAGACATATACGTAGAGTTGTCTGATCCCGGAATGATGCCGAAATCCTCGAGGCGTTAACAGCCAGCTCCCACAAAGAGCACTCAGTTACATTGAGCATCCCCTTTGTCCGTGCATCCTCAATACATACCCGGCCGCTCCTCCATGCGTCCACGCACGCCCCACGTATATGGCCCCTTTGTGTCCTCGCCTCCCCCCCACTCACAAAGAAATACCCTTTCTACAAGGCATGCACCCAGCCTCGGACACAGCCCTTCGCCTTCCCCCAAGACACGCGCGACCCGCCGCCGGGCACAGCGCTCCGGTACCTACTTGTATTCAAGAAACAGTCCGTAAACCTCCTAAAGCAGCTTGCAGAATTAGATCCATCTTCCATGTCTGGCCCTAGGAGCAGGGGAGACGAGAAGGAGAAGAAGGCGCCTCTCTGCCGCTGCTGCCGCCTAGGAGTCCTGCTCCCGCCGGGGCCGTCGCCTCCTCGGATCCCGTCGCCGCGGGCTGCTGCTGCTGCAGCAGCGAGGGAATTGCAGGACCACGAGCGAGAGGCGGCTGGGGAAAGGAGAAGCCGGGAATGGTGCTGCCGGGGGCCGCCGGCTGCGGAACGGAGCAGCAAGCCCTGGATGGAGGAAGAACAGAAGAGTCTCCTCCTGCCGCTGCCGCCTGGATGGGCGATCAAGTGAGCTGCTGCTGCTCCGCCAACATCTCTTCCTCCTCCTCCTCCTCCTGCCGCTCTCGCTGCCTCTCCTCCTCCCTCCCTCCCTTGGAGACTTGTGAGGTTAAAGGAAAACGAGGAGGGGAAACGAGGAGGCGGCGGCAAGAAGTAAAAAGAAGATGGAGAAGCGGAGGAAAAGGAGGGGACTGAAGCGAGGAAAGGAGCCGCTGCCGCTGTGGAAACGATGCTGGCGGAGACGGCAGAGGAGGCTGTCCCTGCAGCGCGGCTCCTGCTGCTGGTGGTGGTTGTTAGGAGGACAGAGAGGGAGCTGCAGGCAGCCGAGCCGCCTCCAGGAGCATGGGGGGGAGGAGGAGACCCGCCGCTGCCTCCACCTCCACCGCTCTGGCCATGGGAGTGGAGCGGGCGGCTACCGGAGCCGGGCTTTTCCCCGGGTGCTGCAGCGAGGGGGGCCGAGGGGCGGGATAAGATCCGCTTCTCTGGGTTGGACATGCTTCCGCTCTTCCCTCCCTTTCGCGGTAGTTTAAGGCAGGACGTCTAGGAGAGATACCGGAGTAAAGCGAAAGGGAAAGCCGAAAAAAGACGGAGCCAAACCAGGGGCGACCGCGGATCAGTCCTCCGTTCCCTCCGACAACCCCCGGGCAGTATTTCCTCCGCACCCCGGCTCCCCGCCCTCATAAAATCCTCACATTTCCGTTCCCCCTTTAGGCCGAAGAGGACAGGACGCTATTGACCGCTAAGCGGTTCCAATCCCCTATTAAAGTCCGCTTTCCCCCATGCTCCCACCTCGCATTCAAAGCAAGAAAACGGCAACAATCTGTATTTTCTTCGAGCGAGACAAATATTGCCCCGTATATGCGCGCTCGCCTGCAAAGAGGCAGATACAATCACTGCAGTGCCGCTTCCAGCACCAGCCCCGGCCGCCAGAAAACGCCCACTGGCGGAGCCAGCGCTTCCCAGGCTGCCTCCCTCCCTCCCTCCTGTCCTCTCATTGCCAGGCGCGCACACGGGAGCTATAGCACAGCGGTTACCTAAAGGGACCGCGGGGAGAGAGGGAGGAAAAGATCCTCCCTATGCGGTCTTATTATTTTAAATATATATTTCCAGCCACTGAGATCAAAAGGCAGACGCCCTGCGGTGCCTGGGATGGAGACGCCACAGAGCTGCCCCTCCGTTTCTGTGGGGCATCCAACACCGTTCCCACTCGAAGATGTACAGTCCCTTCCCGATGCTCAGCATCACACGTGTTTGCTTCGGCCTTTCCTGCCCTCCTCACCACTTGACACACTGGCAGCAACCCACCAACCAGACCTCCGGCTCCCCGCGGAGACGTCACAGACCCTTGCCCTCAGGTGCAGGGTGGCCCCGGGGCTGCCACTGGCCTTGCTCCACAGGCACAGGCGCCGCCGCTCGTCAGCGAGCCTGTCGCGCCGGCCAGCCGCCACCCCGAGCCCGTGTTGAGGTCCCCGGGCATTTGGGGTCCCGCGCCGCAGCCCCCGTCGGGGGAGCGCCCCGCAGCCGCCGCCTCTCCCGGCCGCAGCCCTCCCGTCCGGCCGGCACGGCGCCTCGGCGGGCCGCGCCACGGCGGCCCTCGGCGGGGCAGCCGACGGGGAAACCACCGGCCAAGGGAAACCTAAAGGCGAGCTCGAGTGGGACCGGGGACGAGGACGGCGCTGAAAGCCCCCGCCCCGTGTATTTCGTTTTCGCCCTAAACTCTCGCTGTTCTGGGTGCCAGCGGGCGCCGAGAGGAGGGCGGAATGGTCCGAGCCAGCCAGAGTTCACCTCTGGCAGCGGTGAAAGGGGGCCGGCATCGCCCATCGGCCGTGCGGCTCCGCTCAGCCCGGCC
>JAWWMP010000116.1:30520500-30665157 GCA_035047865.1 Dendrocincla tyrannina | reverse complement strand
GGTCACGGCCGCCGTAGCGCCGACGCCCCGCGCCGCCTGTCAGCACGATTGAGTCCCCGGGCTGCGGGCAGCCCTCCGCCGGCTACCCTCCCGGGACAACCTCGCCCCGCAGCCCTGTCCGCGCCGGGAACCGGCGAGCATCGTTCATCACTCGGGCGGCCCGTGCAGCCCGTGGCGCCTCTGCCCTCGCCCCGAGGTGGCGGCGCTCACCCGGGCGGGGGCTGCCGTGCCCGGCCGCCGCCTCTCCCGCCCCGGTGGGCAGCTGCCGGACAGTGGAGCTTCCCCTGCCCTCGGAGCGGGCTCTGCGGGTCAGCGCCCGCTGCCCGAGCGCCAGGCTAGCAGCTGCCTCGGGGCACCCTCAGTGCCGACCGCCAGCGCGGGGGGGCACCTCCAGGGTTCGGCTAAGGGGGACTGGCCCGCGCCGTAGTGCCACGCCGCCGCGGGAGGACGGCGCGGCCGGCGCTTCCTCGCCGGAGGTACCTGGACGAGGCGGAGGGAACTGCGCTCCACAGGCAGACGGCGCGTCCCCCCCGGCGCTCCCACCCGCCAGCGGGTGGAGAAGCGGCCGCCGCGGTGATGCCCACCCAGCTGGGGCCGCCGCCGTGCCGCTGACAGCAGATTTTGTTGCGATGCGGCGGGACCCTGGCGCAGCCAGGACGGGCGCTGCCCCACGGAGCGGGACTGGAGTGGACACTGCTGGAACCGTTGCAGACAAGGACGGAAAAGATGTTTCTGTTGCCGCTGTCAGCAGGGCACCCGAAAGGCGGGAGATTCTGTTTTCCTCTTATACCTTCCCGGAGATCAGACCTTTGCGCAGTCCGCCGCCACTCCAGGTGCTGCATTACCGGGTCCAGGTGTGTGCGGGGATCCTCATTGAACTACCGCTGTCTTCCTATTTCCCTTCAAAATTAGGCTCGCTCTTTGGAATTTCGACTCCTGCTTTGAAAAGAGTATAAACCTACGCTTTTGGTATTTATTTTAAATCGTTCAAGTATTTTATATTTATCATTTCAGGACTTCTTTTAATGCTGGAATACACATCAATTCCTGTTAAGAGTCGTTATGTATCACTCTGGAAGGCTGCAAGAGATGTTCCTCTGAAAATAACAACACTTTCAAATTAAAGTGCATTTCCAGTAGCTGAATGTTCTGTAACAGTGAGAAACAATCCACAAAGTCTGCAAGAGGTTTAAAATGCAAAAACATATTAAAGACTCTAATTAAACAATAAAAATCACGCAAAAAAAATCAAAAAGAGTCAGACAGGGCAGGTTTTACTGAACTGTTTCCATCGGCATGGTTCTTAAAACCTCCTGTTGCCTAAAAGTCCTGAACTAAAATGCAGAAAACTGATTCTGCTTTTGTGATTCACTTCCTCTTAGTATATTTTTATGACTATGAAAACAGTTTAATAACTTCTATTTCGCATGTCTATTCGTGTGAGATGCTTTTATTTCCTTAAGTCCAACCACAATATATAGAGGTTTTCCCTGGAAAATGCTGCACAATGACTAGAGATCCAGCAAACATTGAAATTTTACAAGAGAAAGCTTAGCTAATGGAAACAAAATTTTAGAGAATTGTGTTTTGTTATTGCAGCCTATTTGTTTAGCCATTAACAACTTCTCATTAGAAAATATCTAATACTAAAATGTTTACATTGAAAGAGATAATCAGACTGAAATGACTGACAAAAAGCAAGAGCTAGTCACCCAAAATAATGAAAGTAACTCCTTTAGATAGATTAGTCCCAAATTGTTCTGTCAATATCAAGAATAAATTACTGAAACTTTACATCATCAACTTATAATTGTAGAAATCTTGTTTAACTATGCTAAATTTATCAATTGCTGTTCATCTAAACTGCAGTTGTTCAAATATCACTGCCTTAAACTGGATATATTTATATTTATACAAGGCATGTCAATTGTGCATATGTATGTGTATAATCATGAAACCAAGCAAAACACATTTTGATTTGTAAGACATCATCAGATATTCTAGAAAAAAGAACTTTCAGGTTAAGGGGTATCTACAAACTATTCATTTGATTATTTTTCATTAGCCATTTGCAATTCATACCTGATTGGTCACCTGCTTCTTGGCTGGGCAAGCAAAAGCAATCACAGAGAAAAATTAGAAGACAGTGAAAATTAATTTTTAAGCTCTGTACATATATATTTGTAAAATATATTGATTTGTAGACAAGTTAAATGCACTTCATGGCCATCTCAATACCTCGGGATAAATTAGTGATGAATCACATTTGCTCTTCAATGTAAATTTGGCTTTTCATTGCTCAGTCAGCATCATGGTTTCCATTGTCATAGAGTGATGATGTCACAGATCCCACTGTGGTACTAACCATACACCCACTTCATTTACCAGAAAAGTCTCAGCCACTCCAATAGGACCTTCTGCTTTGGAACAGTGAGATTTGCTACATCATCCCCTCCTAAACAAGGATTTTAAAAAACTCTGAAATACAATGAAATGCAAGTTAAAATACTCTAATGCATCCCCTTGTACCAGGTGCAGTGATTCTGGTACAAATGCCCTCTGTCAGTGCAACCATGAGCAAAAGTCTTTAGTTGTATTTGCATGGGTAAATGTGATTTTATGAGAATTCAGGTGTCAGAATGCCCACTGAAGACGTCAGGAGGTCTAGTGTTCATTGTACTTACAGGAATAGGCCTGGTTTGAAAGCAGCAAATAAGCCTGTTTGGCAATAATTTGGTAATATTAATCAAAATACTTGAAGAAAAACATTGCGGGGAAAAAGTAAAATCAAGTTATAACAAAGGTTGTTTGGTATTAAGTAGAGCTTAAAACCAAACACTGTTCTTTCCCAGTTCTGTCTGCTCCATTTTAAGAATGACATCAACTCATTTTTTTTGCCTGGTAAATCCTCTTATATCCTCCTTATATCCTAAGAGTTCATTGTCTGATGTATGATCAACTCCTTGGGCAGGGAGGGGGGGCGCGGGGGGAGAAGAAGAAATGAGACAGATTATGTGGAAAGGAAGTTTATAAAAATGTAGGATGACATCAGTAGAGGAGCTGGTGGAACGAACCACCTGAATGTCGGTGAGGCAGAAGCAGCCACAATGAAATAGAGAGAAGGCAACCTGCAACAGGTGGGACAGGTGGAGCAAAAGGATAAATGGAGCTGAAACCCAAGGTCTTGAGCTGAGTAAATATAGTCCCAAATAATTTTTATCCCTAGGGATTTTCTGCTAAATGATCTTACAGAATTAGTAATTATCATCCAGTTACTGAATGGTTCTCACAATTAGAAACCTTCAGAAAGGATATTGTTTCCTAAAGTCTTACTCTATAAGCCTTTAGAATGATTTATATAGAACTCCATTTCATAAGGGATTCCTTTTACAAAAGAATTATTCTCAAACACCATACTCATGCAAGGAGTAAATTTGTTTAAAGGGTTTGTATCAGCTGTTTTCTTTGATTCCCATAAATACTCATTCAAATCACCTCTTTTCTACACGAACATTAACTGCAAGTGTTGGTAACATGCAAATGTGCTAACAGCCATCTGAAAATGTTGTGGGGAATTGCCTAGTTCAGGTGCAGAAGAAATACCAGGAGCTCCAAAATGAACTGCAATTTGTTCAGAAAATCTAAACAACACACTTTTTAAGAAGTCCAGGTCTGTTCAGAGATAACTGATATATAGAAAAAGGAAAAAAAAAAAAAAAGAAAAAGAGTAAATAAAAATCTTGTTTTCTTTCAGTAGCTTTTCCAGGTTTCTTTGTGTCACTTTCTGCTCATCTTTCAACACAACTGAAAGGGTCTGTGGCTGGAACTATAAATGATAAAAATTTTCTCTAGAAGCACTGTTTTATGTGATGTATGATGGTAGGTACATTAATAAAGCTGAGAAGACCATGTCTTTTCCTGGCAATTTTTTTTTTCCTTTTAGAAACACACAAAATTATGAAAAGTTTTCAGCATTATTTTTCAGGGAAAAACTGGAATTCTTTATGGAAAGAAGATACCCCAAGTGCAAAGGTAAGACATATTTAATTGCAAAATTTTCAGGTAGACATACCGCTATATATCAAATTGCAATAAAATGCACAATAAGATTAATTTTAAAATGAAAAAGCTAGTGCCAAGGTACAAATGGAAACATTTGCAATAAGTTTACTCAGATTTATTTCCTATAAAAGACTATGAAAGAAGCTAAACAAAACCTTATGAAGCCATCTACCATTTTCTGCTATCCGATGCAGCACAAAGCTCAGATATTTATTGGTTTTATTGAAAAGGTGTCCAGAAAGTGAAATGTCTTTTTAGGTTTAAGTTACTTTCATTAAAGCAAAGACCACCCTTCCAGAAAAGCTGTCCTTTAAATAAATTAAAACTCCAGCAGCAGCTCTCTTTACTGAGATGCTCTATTATAAACCCAAAGCACCATAAACACTGCAAGCTCTTTGATACAAAGACCATCTTTTGAATCATGTCCAGCAGAACAGGATCTTGGCCTGGGACCAGGGCCTCTGAGGTACTAATGAAACACAAACAGCAAACGACGTAATGGTTGGCATGGTAGGCAATAGCACTGTTGTTACCTAGTACTATTGAAATAGCCATTTTTATTGCAAGAGAAATAAATAGGGTTACCAGGATTTTTGTAATTCTGTGTTTCTGTTTTCATAGTGAAATCTGGAGTTAATTTATGACAGAACTTTGTTATAATTTGCTATCTGCTAGAGACAAAAAAGTTATTTCAATTCTGTGTTCGATTATAACATAGAAATTCTATTATTCACATGAATTAAAGAACAGATTTAACAAAAATCCAAAAGAAAAGGTTAATACTGACTTTTAATGTACTCATTCACCATGAGTTATGTGTGCATCTTGCTAGCACATAGCACAGGGTAGCACAGACTAGCACAGAGTAGCACAGAGTAGAGGTGGCTACTGTCACAACTGGGATGTTGTTCACTTTTCCAAATTTTACAACCAGTAAAAAGAAGCAGGCTTCCCCCCAAGATGGTTTTCACAGTTCATGAGAAGTCCTACTGCTCCATCACTGGCAAATTCTTTGACAGAACTAGCAATCTCAACTCTGAGTTTAAGTGTAAGACTTTGTTCTCTTTGATATTAATAACAGGTGCTAAAAAAAAAAGGGGGGGGGTGCGTGGGGAAACTGAGTCCGACCTTCAGAATTACCTACAAAGAAACCAACTTCATGTTGAATTGAAGCACCTTGTGATGTTTGAGCACTGCTTGAGGGAAACAAGTGTTTTTTTAGAACAATGCTTCATCTTTTTCAATTGAATACCTCCTCCCTTCGGTTGCAGTAACTACCAAACTACCCCCTGTGAGGAACAGGACTTTTTCCCTGCCCTTCTGTTAAAAAGTCATATCAGAAACTGTGGATGTTGATAGTGAAATGCAGCCATTAGCTTTCAGAATTAACACCCTGATGAGACAAAAAGTGCAAAGAAATGCATACTTCTAGCAACCACAGACTATTTAACATGTTTTCTAGAACAGTTTTGTTTCAAATCCATGCTCTGTTTCTATGCAGAAAGGTACCTTTGCAATCCTGAAAACTAGAAAGCTTGACTTTGAAAAGAAAGTTTGAATCAAGAATTGTTGTGCACACACAGCTGTCCTGTGTGAGCTCTCAGACTGCTGCTGCTGTAACATGCATTCAATCAGCACCACAACCAAGCTAATAAAATTGAGAAGAGTTTATTATCCAAATAACTTTTCTCTATTCCATCCTCATTTTAGGGACCAAGAAATTCAACACAGTTTATTTCTTTACAGCAGTGTACATGCACACACTATAAACATGTAACTGCTGTCTTTATATTCCACCCTAGGACATACTTGCTATCTTTTTCTTGCCTGTTCTTCACACTTCTCCCTCCATTTTTTTCTCTTTTTTCTTTCCCCCCCTCTCTCTCACACACAGAGATACAGTATTTCTCTAGCTGCAGAATCAACATAACAATACAAATTTCCTTTAGACAATACTTTAATATCAGCATGTGAAAAGCACCACATAGGAGGCTGGGGTATTACTGCCATCCTCCCTGAACAAAACACCATCTCACATACACAACTCCAGACCACTGCAGACAAGCTTATTTGATTCAGTACAATTCTCCTCTAGAAATAAGCCACTGCCATAATATACTTTTATTCAATCTCTTTTATCTCTTAGTTTACTTATTCCCTATTTTCTCCTTTGCCATCATCCAGCAGCCCTTGTTATTCCAATAGCTTTCTCTCCCTCATGCATGATCCATCCTTCTTTCCACTTTACCATTTCTCCCCATGCTGCCATATCTGCTACATCTCTGCAAACATGCTTTAAGCTGGCAGCATCCCTGTTCTCTCAGCTGCAACAAGCTCTTCACCTGCTTTCTCTGTACTACTTCCAAAGTCTCTCTCCAGCAGAAGCACTTCTTCCTGCCTTTTGCTGGCGAGGTCCCACAAAAAGCTCTGATACTCACAAGGGAAGGGGATTCTTCTCAAACCTTGGGTCTAAATAAAGGTCAGCTGTTGAAGCAGAGGAAGAGGAAGGACAGAGACCCCTGGGGCTGCCTATGGAGGAGGCTTTAGGATGGTACAAAGGAAGCAGCATTATCTTATCAGCTTGGCCATAGAACCAAGGAGTTGTTCATCTCTCCTGCTTGATACTGGTTCTCTGGAAGACTGAGTACAGACCATGGAGCTCAAGCAGAACAAATAGGAAACATCCTACTCCCATGATAACACAAGATCGGCAGCCCAGAAATAAAATAGGCACAAATAACTTCTTCATGTGTTTTCCTTAAAAAGAAAGTAAAACTAGATTTTATCATTATAACTGACAGGAGTCCTGTTCAGGCTAGGAAGCTTTATATTCATGCTAGCCAAACAGGATGAGGATTTAAAAATTTATTGATTATTATACAGAAAACAAATATAGAGCAGTATACTGCAATCGTTTGGAAAGAATAGACCTGGGTATGCAGCAGATTTTTGCAAACGGTTCATTTGAACTGATTTTTTTTTCTTTTTCTGAAAATTTTCTGCACCTTTAGTACAAAATCAAAAGGAAATGCACAGTGTAACCTACTTGAAGCAATCTCTACAGCATCCTATGCTCAGCTTTCTCTGAGTCTGCAGAGATGCAAATGCTGCACCTTGAGTCTGATTATTTTCAAGGCAAAGCAACAATGTGGCTCCCACCAAACCTCATAACTCAAAATCTCTGCCCTGGGAAAGCTTCTGTCAGGCCCTGTAGTTTGTAGTTTCTTATGAGCAGAAAAAGTAAATAACAGTAGCCCCAACACTCAAGTTACATCAGACAATCTCCACATCTGAAATGGCTCATGCACACTCAGATATAATTATCTATCATTACCTTCTGGGCTTTTTTCAGTACAGATTGACATCCAGACAAAACAAGCCATTAATGCAGGAGCAACTCTGGGTTTATTTCTGGAGGAAGGATTCCTTTGTGAGACTGTAGACCTTCCATTTAACTTAAGCTCTATGTGGAGTTTTCACCCACAGTTACTCTAACCTAAGTTGTGGTTTGACTGGATAGAGCTTCACTAAATAAAATCTGAAGGATTTTATTAGAATAGCAAAACATTTTGCTCCTAGAGCTTTTCCTCCTTACCAACACACGATCTACATATGGTTTATCACAATACAAACTCAGAATTGGGGATCATTTTTCTCACCTACAAAACTATAGGGGTCAATTTTCTGACTATTTCATCCCTATATGTCTATAAAATAACAGGATAACATTAATGCAACTGTAACTGGTGGATCAGGGCTTTAAATTAAGGGAAAAGGGAGCCACAGGAATCTTTAAATGGTGTCGGACACAAAAGTGAGACAATCAGGCAGAATTTTGGTGAGAGCTTAGGAAGCCTGGGAAATGACATGTGCCATAGGAGGGAAATCCACCCACTGCCCCCTTGCCTAAAACCCAGGCTCTGGCTTCAGAAAGTGCCATGCGTAGTCCACCACTCTCTTCCAAGTCAGTGGAGCTCTGAACTAGAGGCCTGCAAGGGATCCCTTTATCCCTGACATCAGTCCCTACTATCGTAGACTGGTCACACACCCAAAAATCAGTTACTTGGCTTCCAGTGCCCCAGTAAAGTGGTCAGAATCTCACTCTATCTATTCCTATTTTCCAGCCAAAATACAAGTATGACAATTTTTTTTTTACCAGCTTTAAATATATCATCCACCTTTTTGATATTTGGTATTTAAAAGGATCAGTAGTGTCTTTCCCAGACCATTTTTCTTCACCAGTTGAGGCACAATATACCATTCCTGCATATAACAGTAGCTGTATCTCCTGATGTCCCACTTTAAAAGCCCTTCACTATACCTCTTCCAGGTGGAATTCATCTTTCCTCAGTACAAGTGGCTACAGTTGCAGACAAGTTCTTGCTAAGGCTTTGCAGACAGGCTCTTCCTAATGTTTTAGAGACAGATTAAAAATTTGCTCTGTTCTTTTGGAGAAATTTTGCCTGATATGTCATGGTCACAGTACTGGAGGAGTATGAGGAATCACTGTTGCCCAAGTCATTTTGTGATGAACATAGCCATGAAGACTTTCTTCCCCCTTGGTTGTTTCCAACTGATGAGCTCAAAGACAATATTCATATTTGTCCCTTGGTGAATGATTTTGCACTTTGTACTGCTATGTTTCATTCTGCTTCCAGTCATACAGACTTCAGAGCTCTCTGAATCATACCAAAATCTCTACCAGTTCCCCTCTGTGCAGAAAATGGCCTCTCAAATTGCGTAACTACAAACTCTCCTAACACACACTTACTTGCATATAGAAAAGAAAATACGAAACGAGTTCAGTCCCCAAACAAATTCTTGCTAAATTCAATTTGTAATCTTCCTTATGCCAGCAGGGCATTTGTCCTCCCTTTACCTGTAAGCACTTCATTCTCAGGTGGTCTACAGCACCCAGCATTTCTACAGACTTCACAAATACTCAAGATGTTGCCTGACAGCTCTGCAAAACAGGGAAGCATTATTCACTAATGGTGCCTTCCAGAGGAAGAAACACTGAAGTTTAATTTTGTTTTTACTCCTAAAATTATGCAGGAAGTTTTAAAAAATAATTATAAAACACCGTTGAAAAATGGCACAGATGTATTCTGGTCCCCCCTCTATTCCTCTGCCTGCAATATCACCCTCTGTTTTCTCATCCATCGCACGTATGAGGAAGGAGTCCAGGCTGGGTCTGGCTTCAGGCAGAGGCAAAGTAAGCAGATCCCGAAAGCCGCAGACTGCCAGAGGGCACCTGGCTGCCTGCTCTGCCTTTCCAGGAAGGCAAGCAGACAAGCTCTTCCAGCAGGGTAGCCACCCAAAGAGCATAATTCCAGCCCTGCCTAAAAAGCCTCCTGCTGTCTCAGACACTGAGGGGATGATCACAATGCATGACTTGTCCTGAGTGCTTGCTGTCTTGCTTTTTTAAGGAAAACAAACTTCTGCTCTCCTTTGTTTTCTCTCTTCCCATTGCCATTTTTCTTTGTTATACGTGACAATGAATAGTTTTTAAAACAAACCCTCATATTCAACAGAAGTGCAACTTTTCAACACCACACTCATGGCTGAGATCAAACCATTCCTCCTTGTCATTGAACTACCAGTCTTCTACGGAAGTCTGATCTACCAAACATTAATTTACAATGTACATAAATTACTTAATTTAATCTGAGAAGGCATTTAGAAACTCCAAACAACAGCAACTGACCTGTTATTTGACTAAAAAAAAAAGAAACCAAAACAACCTCACACAAACCCCACCAACTTCTTGGCTTACTTTTCACTCATAGTGAAAGGCAAGAAAGTCCCCACCTCCCCAGTTGTACCTACCTTCTTGTAAGTGAGAACTTTTCTTTGTAAACAGATATCTGGCCTGGCCTGGGTGTAGAAGGAAGATTCCAACCTAAAGATTAGTGCATTGTTAATAGTAACAGCTTCATGAGATCACTGCATTACTCTGCCAAGTGAAATTATTTGATCCACGTGAACTGTGCTGAAGCCTGGCACACAGTTGGAAGTGCTTCTGAAGTTTTTCTTCAATTTTTTCCAATAGTTGGGCTTCAGGCAGCAATATAAATGTAAATGACACAGCAGCAGCTGCAGCAGATGCACTGACCTGTACATTTTGGGACACAAATGATCCAACATAAGCAGGATTTATTACAGCTGCTACTTTTGTCTACACTGTGTATCAGATTCAGTTTTTCAAAAGACATTTTGCAACTGATCTTGTTTTGAGTAACAACAATAAAAAATTTAATTCACTCTAGTACTCTTCCATGAAAATCAGCATAGCTATGTTTCAGCAAAGATATTTCTCTGTAGAAAAGAGATCTCCGTGTATACTACTTTGCCAGCTCTCTATAGCACTTTAAGGAAATGCACGAATAAGTGTAGGAAGAAATGAAAAAGACCTAGAAATCTGATGTATGAAAGTATACAAAGAAAAACGAAAAACAGCTGTGTTCCCAGATGACATGTTAGAATTTGTAAGGAAGGGAAATGCAGAGAACAGGAATGGAAAAGTAAGTAGAGTCAAGTGGAGTCACCATCTTGGAGCTCTGGGGGAGTATGTTGCTGTTTAGCTAGCAGGTATTTTAAATTAAACCACACCCTTGCAGCAGTTTCAGGCAATCAGAAATGTAGTTGTATAATGGACCCTTCATGTCCTTACTTCCCAAACCATAAAACTGCCTTCTTGGTGAAACAACCAATCTAAACGATAATTCACTCATTTACCTACATGAAAGATTGTGTCCTTGCTTTGCCTGAAACATTGCACCTGATTCTTTTCTCCTTTGTGCCGGCATAAAACCATGGACTTCAACGGATTGGGTTATTTCCACAGCAATGAAGAAGAGCCAGACCACATGGTTTTGGCTTTTTCTCACAGCCCTTTCCTTGTCCAGCTGCCTTATTCACTCCTTGTAATACTTCCTTTTTTTTTTTTTTTTCCCAATATCAAAGCCTCCCCAACTGCAGCTTACAGGGATGTGGGTGAGAGTAAGTTTTCTTTCTTCCTAGGGCAAAAAATGCAAGAAGCTATCTAAGCCTTATGCTGCAGGTGAGTACTTGCTGCAGTTACATGAGACAAGGAGAAGATCCATTTCTCTATGAACACTGGAAGTTTCGAAATCCCCGTGCAGGTAATTGAATTGTGTGAAATTAGCTACAGTGAATAACTTCAAGCCCACCACTCCAATTAGATGAATCTACCAGATGGAAAATCACTTAAAAAGCAAACAAGACTGTCAGATTTTGCTGATTTGTCAACATGTGCCTTCTAAGCATGTTTGAAAACAAAACAAAGCAAAACAAATTCCTCTGAAAGCCAGAGAAAACAGAATTACAACTGGGCTTTTCACACATGAGATCGAACCAAACTGCTCACGTTTGAATACCCAGTATTTAGACATTAGTACATTTTTCAAGCCCTGCATTAACTGCAGAATGAAAGGGATTTCTTTGTAGTTCTTTACAATAAGTTTTGTTTTAAAAGAAAATCATGTGGGACAAAAGGAATAGATACCATACGAAAGCCCATTTGTACTTAATAAACCAAAGAAATTGTTTAAGGCTCATTCCTCCTTGGTATCACTGTCTGATTGTGTTATCACAAATTATGATGGGGATAATCCTGACTTTGCAGATAACTTCAAAACCGTTCTGTCCTGCTCTTTGGGAAATCCTGTGTTTACTTGAAAAATAGTTTTTCTGATTTTTTTTTTTTTATTTTTGGCATCATTATTTGTACTGTACTTCCCATAAAAGCCCAATGAAATGGGCTTTTTTAATCCACTGGCATGCATTATTGATCATGGTTTTGTTAGAATTTTGCATATTCCAAGCACAGACATTGACTGAGCATCCTCAGCTGACAGGTCATTTCAGTCCATGTTTAATCCTTTGAACATTTTTTTCTTGGGTGTTTCAGGACTCTGTGAACAACATGCTTTTACAAATGGCTACGTACACAGAGCTAGCTAAAAAATTAACACTGAATATTGAGATATACTTAAACACTTGGGCATGCTGATTGTACCTGACTGTTTTCAGAATCTTGAGGAGTCATGCTAGTGTAATGTAGTTAAAAACTAAAAAGATTTCCTTCTTCTCCAGAAATGCTAAAACTGTATAACTGGTTAAAATACTTAGAATATGCAATGTGTAACCAAGCCGTTGGAATCACTGCTATTTAAAAAATGAGGTGTTTATAGACAGCTAACAAGGTTAAGCTTAAAATTAGAAAAGAAGTTCACCTAAGTTTCAGAATTTAGGCTGGTAATTCAATGAATGAGGCTAGAGATAATATTCTCTCATGAGCAGTTCATTCCACAGGTTACATCACTGAGATTTCCTGCAGATTCTTCCAAAGTTTCTAAGAGTGGACTCTTCTCAAAGCATGGGAAGACCACTAGACAAGCTTATCTGAAATGGTTTCTATGTTTCTAGCAATGCTAATATTGGGGAAAAATTGCTGAGGAAAAGGGTTTAACCAGAGCAGTGATGCACTTCACACGAAGAAATTTCGCAGTGCAGAAGACAAATAAGGATTTTAGAACAAAGCCCAATGAGCAGAGTGCATTCCCAAAGAGTAAGTTGCTGGAACAGTTGGTTTAACTTGTTCTGTGTGATAAAACAGTACCTAAGAGTAGGAAGCAATCTAAAAATACTAGTGTTCATATGTTAGCAATAGTGGTTTTGCAAAACATTAAAATACTGTCAGAAAGTAAAGAATAAAGCATGCAGCATAAATGTAAGAGTTGCCAAATGTTGCTGTCCCATATTGTTAGAAACTCTGAAATATGCCTGATCACAAGTGCCTTCTGGACACTGATTTTCTGCCTTACTGTCTTCCTCCTTCCCCCACCTCCAGTCATCAGTTTTCCTTTGCAGCTCCATGAATCACAAAACTGAATGCACTCTGAATCACCTCAACACTCATCCACAAGGTAATTCCCCAAGCAATAATTTGCTGGATGTGGTGATTGCAAACAACATATCCGTGGCTGAGGCACAAGGAGCTGCCTGTTACCACCAGTCAGTTTTGGCCACCAAGGACAGCTGAGCTCAGCTGTCCATCTTTTAGAAAGTTTAGCTATTTCGCTCCCTTGATTTTGTTTTCCAAAATAAATCTGTTTACAAAAACAAACAAACAAATAAACAAAGATAAAAAAAAACCCACAGACAAAACCAAATAAGTTATTTTAAAGCTGTCTGGAATTAAATAATGTAAACATGAAAGTAAAGGGACTTGTGAATACTGAAAAAAATCACCAAAATATCTTGAAATACCAGATTTTAATGACCCCAACCTTCATGTTCAAGAATCTGTACTTCATACTCATGCTGGGAGACATTTTTGTGACAACTTGATACATCTAAACATAGACAGCATCTTTTTCTGATCTGTTCCACAAATTGGAACAGGTTTAAAATGAGAAATAAAAAAAAGAAAATTACTTTCTCTTGCAGTAGAGCAGCCTCTCTTGGGGAGGGATGGGCTAAGAAAGGATACTGAGAATGCACAGAGAGCACTCCTGGACTGGGGATGGTACTTTGCTCCAGAATTAGCTCTCCCTCTGACAGACCATCTTCTTCCACCTGATGGGACAGGAATTCTGCTCTACTGCCTGTCCTCTTCATTCAGTCCCTCAGATGGTATAACCTGCTGGTACCCTGCTCTCTCATCCCACTCTCTGATGACAGAAGAACCATTGCATTTTACCTAGTTATCCAAACTGTTAGCAGTTTGGCCCTTTTCCCTCTCCCTTAATAATGGCCTGCAATGATGAGGTAAAATTAATGACCCAAAGTTGTACTGCCTACCCCTGGTTCTTCATGCAAACAGTCATCACCTCTACCAGGAAACAGGATGTATTTCTCAGCAACTGGTGGTGGAAGTTCCTTACGCCTTCTTTTTATGTTGGAAATCTTACAGATGTGTTTGTTCTCTATTTCTGTAGGTGTGAGCATTGCTGAGATTGTTTTTTATGTCCTTATCCTTCATGTCTTTGTACATGGAGCTTCTCTTTCTTGTCTTTCTGAGTTGCCCCTTGACAGATTTTGCATGTTTGAGTTTCAAGGAGCTGGTACCTTGTTTCACTTTAGCATCTTTATGACTGTAATGGTGAACAAAATTAAAGACTCCATAGAAAGGTCTTAGATAAATCCTGCTTCGTGTGCCTTTAAACAACATCATCCTTACTCTCTGTGCAATCACTGCAACTCTGGAGTGAGGCCTTGTCTCCACAGGTGCCAAGTGGGTTCTGGCCCCAGAAAGAGGATTCAGTCCCCTCCAGACCCAACCAAACTTGTCCAGGGTGCCAAGATCTGCACTGTCACCTGCATTCATCCCTCACCTCTTAGCCAATGCCAAACTCCTTACTTTTACTTTCCAGGGCTTCTCTACAAGTAAATCCCCTTTCTGCCTGCCCATCCTCCTCCTTTTGCTGTCTCCATCTGCTCAGCCTGGCCCTCCCCCATTTCCATTCACTCCCTCCTTCCATTCCTTTGTGTTCCACTCACATGCTTGCTTGTGAGCTCTTTTCATGCTGTCTCTGTGCCTGGATTTCTCTTCTTAAACCCCATCTGGCATACATTCACTCTTTCTTCCTCCCACCTTATTCCCCTTCACAAAATTAACTTCAATGAGACTCAAACAGTGGTCTCTGCCACATTCAGAAAAATGCCTTTAAACTTATTCATATTAATCTGGAAAACTCACTAGCATCAGTCGTCTGAATTACTTTTTCCAGTAATCATGCTGGTCTCGCCTCTATTTCTTTTCTTCCCTCTTCCCTCTCACCCCCCTCCATGATGCCCTTCTCTCTTGTTTGTTCTCCTTTTAACTGGAGCTGGAAGTTTTTCAGGGAATCTTTATCTCCATCAAGAAGTGCTGTGCATGTTCATGAAACAGAGGATTGAGATGAATGGAACCAAAACGTTGTCCTAACTCCAGGCACTCCTGAAGACCCTATAGCTGAGCTGTGTTGTTAAACACCAGCCAGAAAGGTAAGTTGAGAAATTATAATTAGCGATTTGGCTTGTTTCAAGAAGTGATTACCTGAGGTAAAGTCTGGTAACCTCTTCTTTGACAACAATTGGTGTTTTGCCTTCCCAACTGAAGGCAACAGAATCCACCAGGAACTTCTGTCTTCCAGCACACAGTAGGAGCACAAAGCATAACCCAGGCTCCCCAGCATCTCCCCAACCTGGTATGAATGACCCTTTTTAAAACTCTAGGTGATTGCATTTTACACACCATCCACATAACCATGTGACACTTTGAACTCCACTCCCACAAACACCAACCACTGAATTTAACTGCTAACACGGGAGCAGTGAGCTGCTCAGTTTGTAGCCAGGTAACCACATCTGTCTTCCCTGCCTTCTCCATTTTGAGTATACCCAAACATGAACTGTGAAGACTACTTTTTCCTCTGAACATACAAAAGAGAGTAAAGATGTGTAGGCCACTTGATTATTTATATAATGGTAGCACTTAAGAGGGCCTGTGGGAACCCACGCACTGTGAAACTCCTACTCTAGCGAGTCTGTCACCCAAACCCTCTAAGGATGTTCCCAGTGAAGACAATTCCACTGCTGGGAAAAGCACTTTGGGAAAGCAGAGATGGAAGACACAGAGGCCAAGGACAAGAATGAGAGGCAAGGATGGCTCCTGACCAGCTCTGAAGTGGGGAGGAAGCAAAAGTCTTGTGACAGAGGCACAACTGACTCTCCTGCCTATCCCTCTAGCAGTCCCCAATGGCAATTTGAAACTATACAATTAATGCATAACAGGTTGCATCCACACAGTAGTCTCGCATCAAGCACAAAAAGCGGCACGTGTTTGCATGTTGGCAGTGTAATACTGAATTAGCATTTTCAGTAATAACAAAGAAAGAACAAAAAGATACCAAAACAACTTCCTTTGCTGGGTAGAGCATCAAAATCAGTGCAATGGTACAAAACTAGAGTGGAACAGGTGTCTGAGGAGACTGGTAATAGCAATAACATTTTATACTGAGACTGACCAAACTAATAATTTAGTTATTAATGTCCTAAGTCTCAGTACAGAATTCCTCACCCCTTAAGAAAAGGTGTTTTATTTCATGCACAGGGAGATGTTTCTGTAAAGCACAGCTCAAACCTTTCTCTGTGCTCCGATAGCTTTCTGGCTGCTTGTAGGGCATTAATGGTTGCAAACAATTTCTGTAAAAGGGAAGGCAACCACACCTTGAAACACATCTCAGGGATGAAAAATTATTAACAAGCCTGCTCAGTAGTTTCAGTGAAAGAAATACAGGGCTGAATTGCTTGCAGATTTAATTCTCTTTATGCATTTTTAAAGAGTCCTTCCAGCTAGCACAGAAGAAAACATGACACTGCTTCTGTGCTTAAATCTCAGTCCAGGCCTGCCAGTCTCAAAGCTCTTGGTGAGGAGCAGATGGAGTTTCCACAAATGGGATGACTTCAGCATCCCAGAATAAACCCCCTGTAATCCAGGAAGTAGTTAGTGACCTGCTGAGCCATTTAGACACTCACAAGTCTATAAGACCTGATGGTATTCATCCAAGGGTACTGAGGGAGGTGATGGAAGAGCTCACTAAGCCACTCTCCTTCATTTATCATCAGTCCTGGCTAGCCAGGGAGGTCCCAGATTACTGGAGGTTAGCCAGTGTGACACTCATCCACAAGAAGAGCCAGAAGGAAGATCTGGCAAACTATAGGCTTGTCAACCTGACCTTGGTGCCCATCAAGGTTATGGAACAGATCATCTTGGCACATAAAGGACAACCAAGGGATCAGGCCCAGCCCAGCATGGGTTTAGGAAAGGTTCTACCTGACTAACCTGATCTCCTTTTATGAACAGGTAACTCACTTAGGATGAGGGAAAAGCTGTGGATGTAGTCTACCTGGACTTTAATGAAGACTGCCTCACATGGCATTCTGGAGAAACTGCCAGTCCATGTCTTGGACAGGTGCACTCTTTGCTGGGTTAAAAGCCTTCTGGATGGGCAAGCCCAGAGGGTGGTGGTGAATGGTGCCACATCCAGTTGGCACTGGTCACTAGTGAGGTTCCCCAAGGCTCAGTGTTGGGTCCAGTCTTGTTTGATATCTTTATTGATGATCTGTACAAGGGGAAAAGGGTGCATTCTCAGTTAGTTTAAGGACGACATCAAGTTGGGTGAGATTTTGATGGGCTGGAGGGTAGGAAGGCTCTGCAGAGGGATCTGGACAGCCTGGATTGACAGGCTAAGGCCAGTGGTATGATGTTCAACAAGGCAAAGTGCTGGGATCTACACTTTGGCCATAATATCTCCCTGCAGTGCTACAAGCTGGGGGAAGAGTGACTAGAAAGCTGTCCAGCGGAAAAGTGCTTGGGGGTGCTGGTAGACAGCCTGCTGAACATGAACCATCAGTGTAGCCAAGTGTCTAAGAAGGCCAATGGGATCTTGGCCTGTATCAGCAATAGTGCGGTCAGCAGGACCAGGAAAGTGATTGTTTCTCTATATTCAGCACTGGTGAGGCCACACCTTGACTCCTGTGTCCAGTTCTGGGTCCCTCACTATAAAAAAGACATTGAGTTGCAAGAGCAAGTGCAGGGAAGGGCAACGGAGCTGGGGAGGGGGCTAGAGGGTAAGTCCTATGAGGCGTGGCTGAGGGAGCTGGGGTTGTTCTGCCTGGAGAAAAGGAAGTTCGGGGGGACCTTATCACTCTCTAGATCTTCTTGAAAGGAGGTTGTAGCCAAGTGAGGGTCAGCCTCTTGTCTCAGGCAACTAGTGGCAGGATGAGAGGACATAGCCTCAAATTGTGCCAGGGAAGGTTCAGGTTGGACATCAGGAAGAATTTCTTCATGAAAAGGGTTGTTAAACATTGGAATGGAGAACCCAGGGAGGCGGTGGCGTCACCATCCTTGAGGGTGTTTAGGAATTGACTGGATGTGGTACTTAGTGCCATGGTCTAGTTGACAAGGTGATGATCTGTCAAAGGTTGGTCTCAGTGATCTCAGAGGTCTTTTTCAACATAAATGAAATGATTCTGTAATCTTGTTGGCATTTACATGGGCCAGAATTATTATTACAAAGAGCAATCACAACTTCCCATCTGAAAATAAATTTAGCCTTTGTGAGATTGATTATCACCAACTGTTATACTGAGAGGAATCTCATGACTACTCCTTCCAGTTTACTGACCTTCAGTTACTAACTGGTTGTCAGTAACATGATTCTTATTCATGGAGAAGTTTTATGGGAGGGTGTAATTAATCAAGGCATCTGACTGCACGAAAGTGCTAACACCCACAAAAGTTAATTTTCAAGTACTGGTAAAGCCTCATGGACCTTTCTAATAGTACTACGAAATCTATTTCATCAACATCCCTGAGTTTTTATCTCTGCTAAACCAGCAGAACCAGGGAACAGTCCTGGAGTCTGAGAGAGCGATGAGAGCAGCCTGTGTTCAGCAACCACTATATATTTCCTTAAAATTCACTACAATTTTACTAAATTTTTTATCCTCTTTCATTAAGAAGAGCATTGCATTGTGTCATTATGAAGCAGCACTTGCTGAAACTAGATTTTTTTTGTTTTTAGACTTCACTTAGACTATGTATTTACCAGTTATCTTGTCAGGGCTTTGAAGGAGTCTACTGTTCTGCATTCAAGCACTATGACAAACTAGCACAACAGACCTCTGTTTTGGGTTAGCCCAAGGTAATTCTGGAAAAAAAATAGCAGTGGTCAGCACAGGGAACACAGATTACCTACCTTAAAAACACAATTTTCAATTGACTTTTCTTCACTGCAGTTTAGCAGGAATCTCTGCCCCATGCAAACAGTAGCACAGTGGTCTCCTCCCAGTGTTTGCAGTGCTATAGTGACAAGACAAGCAATTGTTTTGTCAAGGGAATACTAGAGTAGAGAAAGACTTCATGGGGCCTCCATGCATGTACGTGCAGTGTGCATCAAAGTCAGGGAGCAGGAGAGATTAATGAAAACCTATCTAAAGCACCTTGTTACTTTACAGTAACAGTCCAATATGCTGTAGCCGTAACACAATGTTAAGACGTGGTTGGTTTAGTCACTGCTGTGAAAGACTAAGTTTTATTTTGGTGCCTTTTAATAAGAGGGAAGGAAATGCCTCACATTGCTCAGCAATGATTCCTTTGGGCAATTAGGAAAGACATCAACAGGCTAGAGGGAGGTTTGCCCAGAAAAATGAAGAGTGCAGGCCAGAAAGCAACAACAGCAGACCCTTGGAGGTTTGAAAGTAACATGAAGGATACCCAGAGGCAAGACCGGGAACATCTTACTTAAATCAGGGAAAACAGCAGTAGCTGCATAAAGCCCATGCTGTTTTCTGTTTTCAGGTTTACAAAAGTTTCTGCAAATGAGTAAGCCACGTGAAAATGTTAAAAGGTTAGCGATAAGACATGGAGTAAACTCAGCTGTATCTGTGTCACAACCAGCAATATGCTGCATTCCTAACTAGAAGATCATGGATACATTTTGGAAGGGACTCAAGCTGCCAGGCTCAAAGCCAACACAATCTGTGGGTGGGTGCTGGATGCTTGCCTTGAAATCCTCTCTTTGCCAGCGAACCTATGGAGTAACAATGGCATTAGTTTTGGAGGGAGATTTCATAATGTTTAAAGCTAGGAGAGATCATGTTTTGATCTATTGTGACCTCCTGCCATTAAATTTCACTACTGCACTTTCTGTTGAGAATGACAATTTTGGTTGTAATATAGCAATTGATTCTTCAGTCAACGAAGCTATCTGTGCGCTGCAAGACTACGAGCAGGAAAGGAAGCTGGAGCTCAAATCCTTGCAATCACAGGTGTGGTACAACCACACATTCCTATCCTAAGAGAAAATCAAGTTGATTTCCAGGTCTCAGCTGAGTGACCAGGAGAATAATTTTTTCCCCTGGCAGATCCAAATCTGATCATCAGTTTCATGTGGGATATAAGACTATGAGACACTAGACAGGTATCTTAAAATGAGAACTCCCTCTACTACTACCCTATCAGGTCTCTCATCTACAACAGTGTCCTGTCCTTGAGAAGTTAAAAAAAGATGAAAACCACTCCCAGAATGCATAAATATCCTTCCTAACCCCTATGGGCAGCCAGACAAAGCCCTAGAGCATGAGATTTTATTTAACATCAGGATGTCTTCCAGAAAGGAAATGGGGGAAGATGACAGGATAGAAAGATGAAGTTAAAAAATACAGCACTGCCTCAGTTGCAAATAAACCTGCCACTTTCTGTCTCCAGTATACTACGTGGGGAACTTACAAGGTAGGCATTTTTGAAGATCACACTCAGAGGTAAAATCACATTATAAATTCCCAATCTCTTCTTCTAGCCCTGTCCAACCTTTGAAAATCAGCAGCAGAAGGAATTTCTAAAAAAGAATTTAAAAGAAGGTAGACTAAGCCCACTGAGATGATAGCATGAGAAATAGGCATAACAGAAACCTGAAAAATGAGAGAACAAACTAGGCTCACTGAGAGATAACAAAGCAACTATTAATATGAAAGTGGAATATTGAACAAGTTTGTTCTGTATGTGAGGAAATAAATATTAACAATGCAACAACATTTTCAGGTGAACTAGCAAGTGCAAGGAGCAGAAAAACGTAATGAATGAGGGGTAAGCAAGCATATTTTAGGGACAGAGGGAGATGAAGCGCTATGTCAGCATGAGTTACCTAGAGATGAAAGATGAAAAACATGACTCATTCACTATTTGTAGAAGTATTTTCCAAGTATTTGCAAACAGACACCATAGTTCCAGCATTTAGCAAATAAAGATTCTAAAAGATAGGACATTATCTTTCCAAAAGACTAACACCTACATTTCTTTTAAACCCTCTGAGATATTTATGAGTAGCCAGGGGGTGCACTCGGAATTGTGAAATTTAATTAGTGAGTCACTACAGAATTATGAAGCATAAATCAGGTCAAATTCATTTTTATGCATTAGCTGTTGGTCTTGATTCAGGCAAGGAACCGACAGATCCAACCTAACAGACCTTCAAAGATATTTGCTTTTTAATCAGGTTCCATGTGGACTGGATTGCCAAATAATCTGTTTCATTCATTAACAGCAATTTCAAGAAATGGGCCTCATTCTGTAGCTGGCATATTAAAAAGCCCATCAGCTATCACCATTGGGAGAGCTTTTATATAAAAGAACAGGATCATGGAGGCAGATACCTAAATCTGAAGGGTTTGTACCCTGTCCTGGAGCTCGTGTGGAGCAGACCACCAACAGGGCTCTATCCTCATCATTCATTGATGATTTACATCAAATACTAGAACTTCACCATCCCTTGCACTGTATTCTCCAGGCAAGGCTCTCCCGGCAGTTTCCAAAGGCAGCTGTAGCACACAGACAACCAGAGCTGGGCAAGTCTCGGCGATTCATCTCAAGTCACACAGCATGCATCTGGGTTTGTGCTGGGGAAGAAGTCATGGTTTCGCCAATGGGAATTATGAGAAAAAAACATCAGTGGATTTCAAAGATGTGCTCGTTTCTATCAAGATCTTGCTGAGGGCTGTTGCTAGCATCATTTGTGCTACTGCAGCAGCAGAATTTTTTCCTTGGATCTCTGCTCTGTTTCTAGCTCCTTTTATTGTGGAAAAATTCACATGGTCTTGCTCTCGTCATCAGAAATACTCATCTCTGTGCCCATATTCCCTGCGCTCATCAATCTTTTCACCTCCCTCTACTGGTCAGACTCTGATCTGATGATTTTGGCAGCTTCTGCCTCCCATTCTCTACTCACAGCAGAACAGCATTAACAAATGCTAGCAGCTACTTGACTGCAACGAGGATACCATGCTTTAAAAACCCAAGAAAATAATATGGAAGTAACATCCAATCACTCTGTGCTGTGGTTGTCTGGTACCAAAAATGGTGGCGATATAAAATATTTGAGCAGGGCAAGGAGTAATTCAGCTTTTCATATGTGTCCACTTAAAACTTTTGCACCAAGTACAGAAACTCAGAATGAAGTACTTGCTCTAAAAATAATTAGCCATTCAGTTTCTTCCTTTAATGCAACAGATTGTTGTTTCTATATGCTTATGTATTCTTTTCTTTCCTGTTGTCCAGAAACACAGACAGAAAAATTCCTCAGTTTTATTGTTTTAAAGCCAAGGTAATAGTGCTTGAGCTGTAATCTAGAAACTAATCACTCAAGTTTTAAAAGCATGGTGATCCAAATGAAGTGGTCAAAAGCATAAGGCAGGGACACTGGGATAAAAACTAAATGAAACCTACCAAAACAAAAAAAAAAAAACAACACTGAAACCCCAGAAAATGCTGTTATTTTACACTAAACTGTGAATAATTTAATCTGATGTCTCTAGCTAAAAAGCAGCAAGTTTTCCTACAAAACCTGGAGGCCAATATGGTGTGCACCAAGAAGGTAGTTGCTGGAAGCACAAAGGCAAAAATACTTTTCTTATAGATTTAGCAACTTTTGTTCTCTTCTACCACCCAGCCCAGCCTAGTCTAGGTTATTTCACATGACAGAGTTTCTGTGATCATTCTCCCAGAGACCTCTAGACAACTTGATTTTCTGTTGATGGCTCATTTTAATTTCTGGCTACAAGGCACCAGCATGGGGCTCCTGTGTTTGGCCTAGCAAGATTCAATGAAATATTTGTAAGTTTTTAAACCTACTTTCTGGCCCTTCCCCCATTAACTGAAAATGAAGACTTGAAAATTGTTTGCTTCAGACTCGTTTGGCAAATGAAGGTTATAAATTAAACTCAACAAGTAAATGCTAGGCCCCAACTAAGTTGGTACTGCCTTAAGTCTTTGTAATCACTGCTCTCGAAAGAATGAGAAAGTTTTAAGCAATAGTCTCATATTAGAAGGTTGTTAAACCCAAAAAGTTGCTAAACCTGCACCATTCAAAAGCAACTTCTGCAAAGAATTTCCAAGGTATTTGCATGTGCGATCAGTGGAAGATAATCAGAATTATCTCAAAACTACTAAACAAATTGAAACAATCACTCGATACCCCTGTGTTTATTAAGAGCTGTGGGGACTGTGATCTATATTTTCAGTTCCTCTGAATATTTTTGTTGCAGCGAAATGAACTGAAGGATGTATGCTGCAGTTCAGCCTGTAGCAGACAAGCACATTCAAAGATGATATTCCCAGTGAGATATGTAAAAGGTGCTTTAGCTTCCTTGAACTCTTCTTAGGGCTCATACATAGTGTTCTGTTAGATTGGTGGGGGAAGATACTGCCCATCAACTGACCGAACACACACACTCACAGGTGTAACAGCAGGTAGTAATTAGGTAAAGGCAAGATATTTTGAATTTGTAAAGGCACAAGGGGTTATTTTGTCTCATTAAGGGCATAGTAACTCAACAGTGAGCCAAAGCCAGCAAAGCAGGCATAGACAATAATGATAGTGTTATACTGCCTTATACTGCAGACTTCTATGCTTTATAGGAGCTCTGCAACCTGTTGAGGAGACAGGAGCAACACCTTTGTGACCTTCTGACTGCCAGCTCTAACCTTGGGAGAGGAAAGATGTCTTCCAGTTTTACTGCAACATGTATTTATCTGACTAATACTTCCATTTCCTCTGCATCATCTTTGGGTGGTTTCCCCAACTTCATCAGGTAGAGAGATGGCATTGTTAAAACTGGCAAGTGGATAACATTTTCATAAGCAATTCAGGTGAAAGTGGCTTCAAAGGTGGAGCACTGAGAAGAGAGGTTTGACACCTTAGGCCTCAAACTGAATCCAGTTAATGGCTGTGCAAGAGACTTCCAGTATGATTTTATCCCTCTATTGGCACCCCTTATAACCCAGCTAATATACTTCTCAACCTTGTGAAGACAATGTCAGGACTAAGCCTCTAGTGCTAGAGACACTCAGATTTGGTGACGATGGGGAGATTCAGCAACTTCCATAATGAGTGACAATGGGCAGTACAGTACATGCACTTATCTCCTTACAGGTATGATGTAAATAAAAACCAAAATAAAACTTGTGATCCCTTTGCACCAGCTCTGAATTCAGAATGATAGATTCTGGAATCCCATACTTTCAATATACAGATTATAAACAGGTTCCATTCAGTTTAACACTTATAAAAGTATAATCATTAAACACCAGCAGCAAATACTGCATCAAGGAGGGGGGAAAAAAATATACCTCAGATATCTGAGCTTGCCCATAAAAATGGCAAAACCTCCCTTACAGTCTGGAAAATTTTGGACTTCATTCTCCCCTTCCAAATTGAATTAATTTCCCTTTGGCTAGCAATACCCAGACTTCAGTCCCAGCAGCGTATCCAATTAAACCAGACAAATCATGGCAGCACATCTCCTGTGTTGAGAGGATGGGAATGGCAGTGGGGTAACGGGGCTGCACACCCTAGCGCTCATGACTTTCCTGTTTCCTGGCACACAACAGATGCAGCCAGCAGAGTGCCATCTGCCGGGTCCCTATGGCGCCGGTCCACTCTGCCCCTCTCCCCAAGACACCAGCGGCTTGCAAGGAGTTGGTGTTTGCTCTTTTCGTTACACCTAGCTTTTACACCCAGCGAGCTTCCTTTCGAGGGCTTGTTGTCTAGGCTCATATCTACTTTAGGGGGGCTCATTGCTTTTTTTTCTTGAAACAAGTATTTATGGTAATGCACTGCCACATTTTCCAAACAGTTCAATAAAAAGGAGAATTTTTATATACAGTGACTCACTACCTGACAGAATCCCTTGACAGAGAAAATAAAAAATTAAAATTATGAACTTTGAGAGTTTCAGTTAAACAAGAAGAAAGTTAAATAGTGTCTGATTCAATACATTTCTTTTACTCATAGTGACTGAATGTGAAGAAAGATTTTTAAGCAAGTCCTGATCTTTTGCTGAGGATTTGGAAAGGCTGGAACATTAAAACAGACATTTTCTCCAGCTTAAGAAAAACTCCAAACCAAAACTCCAAGGACAGCCAAGAAAACAGAAAGTTTGTGGTGGCTCTCACTACACAACACCTGACATTCAGAGGTGAGTTGACCAGTGTTGTACTCCCCATCACTGCAGTTCAAGGTGAAGGCATTCTGAAACAAAGAGCTTTAGTACAAATCAAAATTTGAGCTATAAAGATGAATGATAGATTTCCTCCTTTGTTTTAAAGCTAAGAATTATCTATTCCCAAAAGGGGTTATGGTATGGTTGGGATTTTTTGGTTTTTTACATGTGAGCTCCAAGAGAAAGGAATAAAAAAGCCTTTAGGAGTGATTTTTCTGAAGTTTCATGAAATCAGTGTCTTCAAAGTATGTGAATCAGATGATGGAAGAATAAAATAATAATAAAAATAAACCCAGAAGAAAATTATTTTCTCCCTTTATGTTTTAAATCCTCTATCATGTTACTACTTGAATCTGAAGAAGTTCAAGTTTCTGGAGACCCCTACCTACAGATAGATGTCTTTACGGACAGGAGAGGATCTCCCTGCTGCAGCCCATACACTTAGCAGCAACTCCTGCAGATGCAGCTGAGCTCCCACTGAGACAGCCTGCTCAGGGACCTCCACCCAAATACTGATGTCTCCTGGCACTGGTTGTTGGGGAAGCGTTCAGCAGCTACAGTGCTGCAAAGCCCATGTGGGGAAAAACAGGCACTGCACCTCTGGTAGCACAGTATTTCTCACTGGGGGTTTTGCATTGCTCCTGGTATTTGGGTAGAAGCTTCCTATACATATCCACATGTATTAATAGACATTGGTCCTTCAGTAAAGCACCCTGGCACTAGAAATCCTATTTAACACCTAACTGGCCAAATACACCATTGGTCGGTACCACACCATCACTGTGGGAACAGGGCCACATGGAGAAGACTGAAAAATCTCAGTTCAGCGAAGATCATACTAAACTCACTTACTATTTTTCTTTTAGTTTTCCAGAAGGCTTTTCACTGTTTCTGCTTCAAACAACATTGAGTCCACAGTTCAGGAAGGAAAGATCATTTCTTTAGATCAGGACACAAAACTTAAGTACCAAGGAGCTATGACATTTAAGAACTTAAGAGTGGGATGAAGCAGAACTTTCTTTAGTGCTTGCCCATTACCATATTCAAGTCTACATTGTACTTATTTACTGCCCAGTATAAGAATTACTGGTGAGCTCTAGATAATAATTCTGTGGCAAGTTAGGCTACCACAGGGGCAGCACAATAATTGGTTTCATACCCTCATAAACCAGAATAATTTCCCAGAAAAATTGTTCAGAACAAAACAAGCCTTGCTCACAAATTATTAATCTGTCTACAGATTGGGTTACTTCCCAGATATTATTTTAAATGCAGATTAATAAACTAACAAACAAAAGAATTCTGTGAGAAGGGACCCTGTTATTTATGAAGACAGTTAATGTGCAATTACTTTTTCCCAGTGATGGAAAAAAGTACAAATCAGCCCTGGGATCACCAGACCATCACATGGGTGACCGGAGCTCACTCACAGAAGCTGCAATAGTGTCACACTAGAGGAAAACAGCTGGACTTTAGTCTCTTTAATTCAATAGAAAGAAAGCAGATCTTAACCTGTGTATGAGAGATTCCTGAACCACTAAGCTGTGGTTCAAATAGGAAAAACACCCACGGCAACAGTAAACAGAAGTTTACAATTAAAAAGGCCAATTGCTCACTGTACAGGAACTGCATTTCCTAAGAAAATACACAGAAATACAATGCCAAGGGCCTGCAGCTGTATGCAATCCTGCAGACACCACGTATACAGCCACATTGCCCAGTTCTTCCTCCATAGATAGAACCAAAATATTTCTCTTCCACTGTAGACTTTTGCTACAGTTGTACAGTCCAAAAGCTGTTTCATGCTTTGAAAACCTGGTTCAGTCTGCCCTGTAGAAAGCCAAATTGGAAAAGCACAGAAGTCTTTTGCCCTTCATCAGTTATGAAGCACCCATATGTGATAGGATGTTACTGTGTTTTAGCCACAAGGAAGCATGACAATGCACTTTGTACAACAAACTGGACTTACACTCTACAAAGCAGCCAAGGTTATGTTCACCCTATATGCACACAGGGACCCTTAAAGTCAACAGGAACATACCTGCACTGAAAGGTGGACTTTTGCTCAAAAGCCATGCTGAACTAAGACATGGAGACATAAGCTTTTACATATCCATCTTCCATGCATCATGCAATGGCCAAAATCCATGAGCTTTCCACACGTGGATTCAGCACATGCATTTTATATTAAGATGTAATACACTGCTTAATTTAGCAATTGCCTTTGTTCTCTCCTATTAATATTTTCTCATATGACACCTTCCCACTTGGTCTCTAGATGCTGATCTTCCTTTGGAAAACTACACTTTGTTGCTTTCCCCCATCGACAGTAAAAAGTAAAGCCATAGTCTGACTTCCATCCTGCTCTAAGGAGAACAGAGAGACAAAGATACTGACAGAGCAGAGTTTCTACAAGTGTTCCTAAAGAAAGTTAGAATTACAGGCAATCTTCAGTCATACATCATATATGTTCTTTTTTGGGGAGTGTCCAGTTTACTTTTCTGATAAAGGAGGATTCATAGGAAGCAGCACATATACTAGTAACTCCACTTTACTCGAGTCCATAACTCAGCCCAGGACTGTCCTGAACAACTTTAGCAGAGACAGTGTGGGAAGGGAGGGAACTGACTGTGCCATTTAGCATTGTATCATGTTACGTATTCCTTCCAAGGGCCTGTGCAAGTGAGGTGAAGCTCTCCTCCCACCTCTGCTCCTGCTAGTAGAAAATCCTTGCCCAGTGGAGCCCTCCCGGCTGACCTGCCTCTTAATAAAACCAGAAAATTAACAGGCACTGTGAAACAACAATCTTGGTGCCTTCAGCATTGCTAATAACCACCTAAACAATACACACTTGATAATTGTCCGCTTACAAGTGGGTATTATACTGTGATTATACTACAAACACAAGCATTGTGAATCACAGACCATGAATTCTAGCGTCAATTCTATTCCACAGCAGCATCAGCTTTCCCCCCACTCCAATTACCTGTTGCTCCTGCACACCATCCTTAGCTGTTACAATTCAGTGTGCTGTAGCCAATATCTGCTACTGCCTGCATTTTGTGTGGGGAAGGAGAAGGAGCTAGTGAAGAGTGCAGAAGGGCAAGTTTTCTCCCTGCTAATTAAGTGCATGGAGTTTGCAGTAACGGTAAGGGATGGACATGTGGGTGGAAGGTATGCACTGCCCTCATTTTCCAGATTCTTCCTTTCCTTTGGTTTTGTGTCAGCAATGCTGCATGTACATGAGCTTTTGATTTTTATGCCTTTGTGGCTTAGGGCCATCAGAGTTGCTATATACACACAAACACACAACATAGCTGTTTCACAACAAAGACTTTTGTGCATTAATGCTGCAAAGGATTTGCCATCAGAAAGTGTTACTGCAGAGGAGAACACCAGTTTCTAGAAACAGATTGACACAAAGTGGTATTTAAAACACAAAGAGAAGAAAGAATGGGAACATGAGGAGAAAGGGAATACCAAATTCTTTTGCAGATATTTATTAAATGAAAGGACTGCTCAGATGCAATTGTCCAAATTATTTTCTGATGTAACTTCATAGACTTCAGAGGAGGAGTGAGAATGAAAGTATCTGCTCTTGAAATGCATCATCTGTTCACTAGACTCATGTAGGTGGGCAGGTTACCTTTAAAACAATAAATTAGAATTTTTTTTTTTTTAAAAAAGAAACTGCTGAATGAAGCTCACTCAAGATCAGTTTGTCTGCATTAATCTTATCTTCTTACAAATGAGTCACTAGAAACAAGACTAGAAACTAATTAAAAAAAAAAAATCAGGCATGATTCTAAAAAAACCATAAAGTTTATTTAATAATTCAGAGTTTGCCTGAAACGCTGGGCTGATGAGTTAACTTTCCTGGGATGTCACTTTTCATAGTAAACAGAAGTGACCAGAACCACCATAGATGTTACTTCTCGTTTGCCTGCATGAGAAAAGGTACACTGGCCATTTTGGATTCTGATATTTTTTTCTTTTACCTAGGTTTGCTCCTGTTTTCCTAGTCCTTAGAAACCTGTCTGAGCCTCACTAAGGAGTAGTCAGATGAACAAAGAGGCACTATAAGGACTGTCACTACAAATTTGTATTTGTTCAAGAGGGCTGTCCTATAGAAGGAAGACCACAGCAAACTTAGCAACTTGGGCTACATAGCCTGAGATTTGGATCCCTTTTTATTTCATTTCCACATTGCATGTGACAATGAAAGGTTGTGACATTCTAAGTGGTTCCAGACTCCATCAGGCTGTCCACAATGAATTAAAAAACAATAAAATCCAGATGCTTTCTCAAGTAAACACTTCCTTTCTCAGCAAAGCAAAATAAATGCAAAGGATACTGTTGAATGTTTTCTTTTAGTATGTTTATTTTATATAAAGGTATCTTATACTTCACTGGCACTTAAGTGTTCTCCTTCCAACACAGTAAAGGCTCTGGCACTTTTTTCCTGTATTTCTGGTTATGGAAGACAAAACCTTAAGAAAATCTCTCAGTTACATGAACAATTTTAATTTGCTTGTGGATATTTAATGAAGCCTACATCTAAAACAACACTGACAAGTTAAATTGCCTCCTGGAACACAGCTTGCAAAGAGCTGAAGTAAAATAAAAATATTATTTCTTAAAAAAAAAGAAAAAATATCAACTTTCAAAGCACAGGATTTGTGTCCCAAACAAGGAACAGGTAATTGTTTGCCAGTAAAAAAACCACACACATTTTTTAGTGGCAGACTGAGAAAGCAAAAATTAATAAACCCACAAAAATGATGAAATAAATTCATTGTGTTAAATCATTGTTGTCATCTTCTAAAATATTTTTCATAACACAGGTAAGGTCTTCTAAATGAAGTATCAATATCACCCCTAAGTAGGACTGCGTTCTTGAGAAACATTTCAATTATGATACTCTACTTGCAATGCCTTAGAATTTCCTTAAAAATCAAACCCAAAGCAGACACCTCCAGATCCTGGCTGGCAAATGACAACGGTTTCTCAAATCTGGGTGTACCTAAAGAAGAATATAAATACCCCAGTGCTGATGCCCTCTATACCTAGGACTATTCGAAGAAAGGTATCCCCATAGATGCTACTTTTAGTTCTTTTCTTCTCTGTTTTGAGGGTACTTCTATTTTCACTGTCCTTTCAGTGCTCCTGGGCTACAATGAAAAAAAAAAAAAAGATGGTAACTATTTGTACAGCCAGTCTCTTTCCATTAAAGCTCAGCAGCACAGCAGACACATCTAGCCTTTAGTAGCAACAACAGGGAACTGTTTGTCAGAAGACAGTGGCTTCTTTCCTCTTTGCAATACATATGGCTTTCCACAGATCCACCCCTTGTCCCCATGGAGCTTCAGCAGTGTCAAGGTGGAAGGCAAAAGCACTAGAGCAAATTTATTCTAAAATACAGTTCTTGTAAGGGCACTACAATGCATTACTTGATCCAGAAGAAACTCTGAGAGATTAAACGATTCTATACCTACTCATCCTCCAAGAAAAAGATGTATTTTCAAGCTTAAAAGATTGCCAGGAAGCTTTTTATTTATGAGTCAGGATCATTACTTAAGATATATTAACCTGTCTAAGGGGAAAACCAGCCCCCCCCAACCCTGCTTATGCCCCCAACAAATCCTATTCCTAATCTTGTCATCTTGAAAGCCAACAAGAGGTTTCAATATAAATTGATAAAAAGGATCCAACTGTATTTAATATAAAGCATGTACTTCAGTAATACTCAGGGTAATCCTGGAAACTAAGCAGAGCTTTCCTTTTTATGGAACTTTTTTCCCCTTTGAAGAAAACAAGGGGGTGAGGGGAGGGGAGAGAAAAAACAGGAAAACATGAAAATCAGCAATAACAAACAAGTGGAATGAGGTAGTCCTTAGGAACAACTGAAATTGTGACTGTAGTCATTGCTTCATGCTTTAAGATGTTAGAAGACTTGAAAATATTTTTGCATGCTAAAACCTGACATCATAGTCCCGTGCTTATTCTGCGGCAGATGAGATTGCAACAACAAAAAGCTGGTGACTTCCTCACACCCATCTTACTTCCTCTAGCTTTGGGTAGCACTGAGACAGGTTCTCGCCACCCTTCCCTCTCTTTGAGTCCATGGTAACTCCACGGAAACCAGTGGAAGGCTGCTGGTTGTTTACATCTCATGGAGGTATTAGTCCCACTGTGACTTTAGAGCAAGGAGATTTTCAAATTACTTTATTTTAGCTGTTAGACACTCTCAGTTCTGAAAAAAGGGGTTTTCAGTCTTGCAACCTGTTGAAAACAGTCTTTTGACTTATCACACATTCTGATAAAGTGATTTGGAAAGCCTTGAAAAAAATCCTTGAAAGGAAAGAGGGGGGTGAAACATTCTTTAAAGATGGCTTAGATAGAAAGAATATACATTTCTTCTGATCAGGCCACATCACAGAGGTTTACTTGATAAAAGCAACATGTTGATTTATTCCATTCCTTTCCCCTGCTGCCCAAGCTGTGAAATACAGGCAGATGATGCAATCCCTCTGAGAGAGAAGGAAAAGGAGGAAAAAAAAAAAAAAAAGCAAGAAAAAGGAAAAAAAAACCCAACAAGCAGGCAAGAGACCATTTCACTGTGTAGCATATTGCTGGCATGTCCAAAGTTACATAAGCTGCTCCTGAAGGGACTGCAGGAGCTCCTGAGTTCACCGCACTGCAGGCAGGACTGGAACGAGGGTGTTCCAGACCCCTCTGTCCCCAGAGCTCAGAGCCCACCTCGAAAATGCTTCCACTCACCTTCAGCCCAAGCAGGAAAAGCATCCGAAACAGACTGACAATCTTAAAAACCAAACAAAGCTGTCATCACCATTTGTGTTTATTAAAACCAGAATGAAACCCAACACTGGTGATTTCTCCTAACTACAGATTAGCAGAAAGTCTTTTGTTCCAATGTCTGAATGCATCAAACATGCTTACCCTTTCAAAACAAAACACAACAAAACAAGAGCAGAGGCAGGAATCATAGTCTCTTCTCAAATTGTGTGCGCTCTTTACCAATTTTGGTATAGTATGTTTTCTAGACTAAATCACTGAAATTTACTTAAACTCAAGATCATTCTATTTATATATTAGATATTAATTATGCAATGTGATTTTGCATGTGAAAAACCATAAAATTAAATAAACAAAAAGTTAGAGCATTAGATCATTTTATAACATGATGGGTTCATTTTTTCAATGTAAGACATTATTCTAATATAATGTACGTATCTATTATCTACATATAGGTCAGATGAAATTCCCTACAAAGTCTGGAAAAGCTTGCTTTATTTCAATGTGGCTTTGAATTAAACAATATCTAGGGTATTGCTAAATTCCTTCAGTTCTCCCATTCTTGTTTTATTGCAACATGAGGCTCATGATATTCAGCCTTTTGGAAAAATTCACAAGGTTCCACTTTGAAAGAAACAGCTTAGGACACTCATTTTTTATTTATATGAATTTAAATAAAAACTACATTAGTTTTTATCATCAGGGATTTACTTAAAATTTGTAATAGTTAAACCCTTTAAAAACAGAATAGAAATGGGAAAAAAAGAATAATCAACCTCCATTAAAAAAAAAATTGCATGAAGTTCTCAATAATACAAGAATAATTAGGATCCAGATCATTCAGTTATTTCCAATTTCAAGAGAAATGCATTTCTTTTAAAACTACAGTGTCTTCCTAGATTTCATCTTGCCTGTCACAGCCAATTAGTCAAGGAATATTATACACAAGGGCAGTGCATCATGAAAAATCAAGCCATTATTCTAACAGTATATGCACAGAAACACAATAATATACAGGTATCAATTATTCCTTCTTTCAGCTTTATGCACTCAGGGATCATCCCCCTTAGTAGATATCCGATCTGTACTGAGCAATGGCTAGATGCACAATAGGGCAGCCTACAGCAGGAAGTGAAGGACTTGGTCAGATGAAAAAGCAAAGGAAAACAAGGTAGAGGTAGCATAGTGCTCAGTGACATTCTTGCCTTAGAGCTTCATGCCCAAAGATCATGACAAAGCATATAGGTATGTCCTAGGTTGTCTGAAAATACAGTATAATACCAGCCATGAACAAACACTTTTTTTTAATGCTTATCTTATGACAAAGGAGTCAGCCCAGATCCCTCAAAGGTCAAACCAGCAGAGGAGGTGACTCAGGATGGCCCCAGTACAGATGTTCAATTGTTTACTGCCTGCTTCAGTTCATCCCAAGATTCCCCATCATAACAGCTTCTTAAAAATATTCCTAATGCATGGCAAAAAGTTTGCACTGATGAAGCATTGTCTGAAATCATCAGATCTAATTTTGCTGAACACATAAAAATGGTGAGCTTCAGATTTGCTCTCTCAACAGAGCCAATGACCAACATCCATGCAGTCTGACTGCTGAATCCATCTCCAGACACAAGACAAACACTGTAATTTGCTTGTTACTACCCAGTGACAGAAGCATTCATAATATCATCACTTCCAAAAGTTCTAAAAGTCTTTGGCACTGAAATAGCAGGCACAACCTTAAATGACTCTGGCCCAACCTCTGCTACCTCTGACAGCACCAGGAATGAAAAGGCTTTTGGTTGGTGCACTGTCTGACTTGCAAACTTGAAGGAGGAGTTCTGCTCTTCTGCAGAGTCACAGGGCAGAAGGCACTGTGCACCCAGACCCAGCCCTCTGGCAGTCAGGAAGCTCATAATAGCAGCAAGGACCTCTGAAGATGAGATGTTGTCTGTATACTTGCTTACCTCTTCTTGGAGAGTATCTAATGGCCCCTCCTTTTTACCTACATGTTTGAGTCAACTGTGTCACAGAACAGTGAGAAAACTTCTCTGGGGTGAACCATATTTTATCACTCACTGAACACTGAGTATTTCAGGTTCTCCCAAGAGCCATGCCAAAACTTAGTGTTGGCCAAATCAAAACCTTGTAATTTTTCCCACCTTAGGTTCAGACCTTTCCTACTTTTCAATCACATTAAGACCAATTCTGATTTAAGCCTCCCCAAACATTGACTGCAATCCAGACACCAGAGGGTAGCTTCAGATCAGAATATGCTGCAGTCTCTTGGCCAGATCTGGAATCTCTACTCTCTGCATCTTATAGGGTGATGTCCACAACTATCCTCGGGGACCTCTGCATGTTCAGCTGGACTAGGCTTCTGGCTCTGACCTGTTTAGAGACCTTGAATTAAGTTTATCAAGTTATTTAAATCATGTGTATGACATGATTTATACACAGATAAAATGAGCCAAGATGGCAGAACAGGCACTGAAGCTTTCTCCCAGAATCTCTTCTGTCCTTTTTTTCCAGAAGACCAGCAGCACCACATATAAAACTGCCACTGATTGCATTGCTGCCACCAGGGTGCCACTGATGAGAAAATAGAAATTTGGCCCCAAATGTCCTGCCTCTCTCTGTCCCCTTACACCTTTCTAAAGTAGGAGATGTAGGATACTTCCCACCTATTACAGGATACTGGCTGAGGCTGATAGGGAGTGTTACTAATAATAGGAATAAGGGAAAAAAAGGAAATTAAAATCTAAGTGGTCAGAACAAATTAGTTTCTTGATATTGCATGCCAAGCCAAAGGGGAGAGATTTAAATATGTTGAACCCAGAATCACTTCTGGTGTTCTTTTACAGACTCACCACTCTCAAAGTGAGAAAACAGCCCTGCAGAACATTTAGGCTTTAAAAAAAAAAAAAAAAGCCATCCAGGCCTGCAGAACATGGACCCATGCATTTTTCCATTTATAGACTCCCAATCTAGGATTTAACCTTAAATATTACTTAAATAAACAATGTAACAAACATTTAACATTTTTATTTTGCAACAACAGCCTTAGAAATATAGATCAGTGGTGGTGAACACTGTGGCTGTGAGCCCCAGTCTCCCCGTGTCTTGGGGACAGGGACACCCCTGATTAGACAATGAACAAAGTCCTAATACTGCCATGACGCTGCTAGTGTAGTCCAAACCAGCATGCCTCTACAGCTGAGAAAAATAACTTGTTGCCAAGGATTTACATAACAGGTGTAAACAGCCGAGGAAATACTCTGGCAAACCTACACACTCAGCCCAAAACCCATCACCAAGACAATAAAAACAAAGAAAATAAATAGGGAAAAAAATCCAGCAATTCTACAAACATACTGACTGCAAGGTTAAACAAATATGCCAAATTACTTCGTGAATTGCCAAGTGCTGTACTACTAGGTTTCCTTCTGCACAGTGTCAGTACTGTGGCCACAGGTCTGGTTAGGATCACCGCTGTGAAAAATAAAACTTGTAGGATAGGCCACACAGTTTCTTTGAACAATAAATTATCTTTAGACTGGTTCAAACAGCATCAAAGTGCATACAGAATTCAGCGGGGAAATTTCAGACTCTCTAAAAAGTCAATGACAAAAATCTAATTTGTGCCAGCACAATCAGGTTTTAACTCCCACCTTATGTTATGCTTGTTACATAACAGGGATCCTGGATAAAGCAAGCAATGCATGCATCAACAACACAAGAGACATTCACATTTTAGGAAACTGTAATATTTGTAAGTTGAAACAATGTTGTGCTCTGTTCCAAACACCAACTTTCTGCCAGTCATTGCAGTTTTCTATGTATCAGTTGGCCACAGCTGCAACAGGGAGGCAACACCATCTCCACAAGGACTTTGTTTTTAAAACTCATCCAAATTGATTGGAAAGGAAAAGTTATATCCAGAGGAAAAATTATATCCAGAGCTGTACTATGATATCGTTAAGTACTGACACTGAGTTTAATAACCAGCAAAACTTTTCCACTTCCACTGAATTCTTTTTCTTTCCTTTTGTTTTACAGCCTGCTGAAACAGTGATAGTCCACATCTGGTTAGTGTCTGATTCAAGACAGACACCAAATAGAAAGACCATGTTTGAGATGAAAGAGGCAGGCATTCCTTGCACAGGTCAGAAGGGCCTTTTAACACTTTTCTGCACAGCAACTTCAGGAGGCAGGTGGGGAAGTGTGACGCAATTTTGAAGACACTATTCTGCTTTCTGAACCCCAAACACTTAGATCAAATTTAATTTTCTTGATCTTTCTTTTCTCTGAACAGAGACTGTGTTTAACAAAAACAATGAAATACACAATAAAGATCCAACTATTTCAAATGTTTCCAACAGCAAATGCATAATGTGTGTACAGGGAAAGCATGAAATGAATTCTCTAGTGATAGCTTTATAATAACATCACAGCACAAAAGGCCACTCTGTGTTACTCACTAGAGATGGTAGGAAAGCCAAGCAGTAATATCTGGACAGGACACTGACAAACAATGGAAATAACCATCATATAAGCATACTACTATAGAAGGACATCCAGCAACAAAGTGAGGAATACATTAGAGGGAAAATAAACCCAGGTCAATGGAGGCTACAAATGAGGACAGAAACTATGCTCCCTATTAAAAAAATAGTGAGAAAAGCATGTAAAGTGGTATTTCTGAAATATCCGGATCCCCTACATTATCAACATATGCTCCATAAGCATCACTATGATCAGTTTAATAATTGCAATAATAAATGAGTAATTACTTAATGCTGTAATGGATTGTATTCAATCCCTTTGAAATACGACGAGTTCAACAGCAATCCAGCATGTAGGAAAGGCATTAAAATATCCAACATAATTAGCCTTATTGCTGGAAGAAGGTATCAGAAACAAAGGCAACCTCCTCCTTAAATATTGGCACAAATCATCCCATGAACACAGGCAAATGCCATACATGTTAAGGAAAAAAAGATCTTTCAGTGACTATTCCTGGAAGAAGAGGATGTACCACCAAAAAAACCCAGAGAAATAAACCAAGCCAGCCAAAGCAAGCCTCACAGAAGCAGACAAGCAGAGGGAGCACCGCATGACTAAGCACTGGGCTCACCAACCCCACCCCCTCAGGCAGCATTTTGTTTTCTGTTCCATTCCCTCCATTTCCCTCCATCCCCTCTGTCACCCCCTGAAAACATACACACCCATCAGTGCAGCAATACAGGATTCTGCATACTGGCTGACATACACATGCAGGGCAGTGGCACAGGTACATGACTCACACCACCATTTGCTTGTTCCCATTAGTACAGCCTGCCATGCCTTGAAATTTTCTCAACTGTTTGAGTCCAAGAAGGCAAATTATATTATTTGGTAACTGCAGAATTTGTGCTCAGCAATGTGAAAATGACAATAAATTGAAAATGTTTCATAGCCATTACACTAGTGATTTGTTAGTGTCAGGGCAACTTTCGATGTCTGAAATGTAGGTCTTACATTAAAAACATAAATGCAGCTACGTAACTCCTAATGTGCTTAGAAACAGAACTCATGATTTTAACCCTTCTACTGAAACCATTTCCCTCTAGGATGTGATTACAGGTACTTGAGGAACAAATATGAGGTCTTAAAACATAACATCTCTGAAACCTGCCTACTGCTTTACAATGAACCACGTCACACTGTATTCACAATTCTCCATTGTACCTTCTGACTGTGATCCTGTAAATGTCACCTTTCTCACAAAAAAAAAAAACACCAGGGAGGAAAAAAAAAATTGCAGGAACAAAAAATCCCATTACAAAAGAAGCCCATTCATAAGAAAATTCAATATTCTGCCCGTGAGGACAAGAACTGGGTCAGAGTTTCTCCCAAAGATATAACTGTCAAAGCTACGTTACAGATACACAGCTATAAAATGAATTAAGCAATCAAAAGAGATAAGATCTAAACTTTGTTACCCTTGTTTCACTCTACAATAAAGAGAATAATGAAGGAAGAGATGGATGCTATCGAATAAGAGATACGTCATCTTCTCCCACATTATTCTTCATCATGACATACCCCTAGCAGAGATTAAATAGAAGCCCAGATAAGTTCAAATGACACAGCTGTCAAACTTAGGTGTTTCTAACAGACCCTTCACAAGGGTACCTGGACTATTAAAAGGTAGTGCAAAGATGGTAAAATGGATCAGAGAAGAAAGAAAAAGAAAAGGAGCTACTCTAAATCACTTGACAGGATAGCCACAGGAAAATGGGGACAGGAAGGAAGAGGTAACACTAACATTGTGTTTAATTTTTTCTCCTCCCAGTCAGCAATGAACATAAGAACCAATTCATCTCTCCTTTCTATAGATGTTAATGATAAAGGGCTCCACAGAAGACCACAAAGTACCACCAGTTACACCAGAAAGAGGATTTTAAGTAGTCTCAGTGGCTTCAGATTGTCCAAATTACACTCATGCTGAAATGAAAGGGGCTTTTCTCCATAGGGGTGGAGAAAACTTGGCTTTATTAACATTCCTTTCCAGTCATGATCGACGAGGCCTCTGCACACTGAAACAGGAGGAAAGCTGGACTATCACCCTATTAGTGCCTTTTCTGAGAGCAAACATACCCTCCAAGTACAACCTGTACTAGCCATCTGAAAACCCACCAAGACGCGGACCACACTCAACCTTTCCCAAACACACAATTCCACGGGGAAGCAATCTTCATTACTGCAAGGGCTGCTGCCTGTGGATGCATGTGACCTTTTAAAGGGGATGGTGTAGGAGCCCACCCAGGGCCACTGTTCTTCCTGTCGCAGTCACTCTTCAAGGCTGTTTCCAGTCACAGGCAGCAAAATAAGGGGATGCCTCTGAGATCCTGGACACCAGCAGAAAATTAACAACAGCCTGCTGTTTAATAGTAACCTTGATTGTAACTACAGCATACCGTTCATTCTCTGTGAAGTAGGATCTCTTTAGGATAGAGACTATAAAGCATTGTGTTTGTTAAAGAACCACCACAGTCATATAAACAATAATGTAATAGAATCAAGCAATAAAGCTAATAGTGTCTCCTATTCAGAGATCTGAAGTTTAATGACTCAAAACTGGCAGCACCATGGGAGACTTGAAAAGAAGAGGTTTTCTTAGCTTTTAGAAAAGGGCACATGAGCATACACAGGCAGATTAAATGATGATCCCTGCAAAGGCAGGAGAAGAATTTGTGGCTGAGTGGGTTAACTTGCAAATTTTAGACCCATAGTTACATCCTGCCCTTCTCAGAGTGTTATTTTATCAAGGAGACTGTACTACTGGGCACCTCTATGTGTACCACTCAGAAAAGTTATAGAAGTATAAAACAGAGAGCTGAGTTAGGTAGAGAGACTCCACTGTGACTCCCAGACTAAAATGATACTTCTTAATTTACTTTTGGCATTTTAAGATGCTGAACTCTGTCAAATAGCCACTATTATACTGAAATAAAGGCATTTATGCAAGGAATGATGTTTCTAATCATCCTGCTATAATTATGCAAGTATGACTAGCAAAATTTCTCGATATGAATGAGTTCCTACTGCCTCTGGTAATAAAGAAGTGTATAAATGGGAATTAAATTTATTTTCAGGCAAATCAACTTTTTAGCGGAGAGGCCTGAGTGTTAAATGTTTGCCACTGTTGTATTTCACTTCCTTGATAAGCATTTATTATATATACAGTACCAGGAGTCACTGACACAACAAACTTTTACCTGCACTTGCTGGGAGATGAACTCATGGGAAACCTTGCTTGTCCTTGAGATTCAATGACACTGCTGTTGTAGAGCTGAGCTACTCCGAAGTGAAATGGCAAGAACTCATTTCCAATCCTGTTAGACACACTAGGTTCATAATGCCTTGCTTCACCTGTGGCTCCATTTAACTCTTCTATTTGTAGGTACCACCCTTTTAACTTGAGGTGCTACAAGTCTATCATGTGTGGGGCCATCTGATGGGAAGCTTTTGTGCTTTCTGCATGTAGGAGGAAGAAGTGGTAGAACATGCAACTAGTAGTCTCATACAATTATAGAATCATTTAAGTCTCATTGCATGTCACCACAATGAGCCAAATTCAATAAAAAGAAAGTAAGAAAATTCTTTTCTGGAGATATTTGCAGCTGATGCATTTATAGTCTCCTACGGCAGTTAGAAAGCTGTGCATTTTCAGCATGAAAAATGAAATGGTGAGGGGGGCTTCTGGGTTATCCCATGCCAGCAGTGTAGGTCAGAATTTGCAGGGCTGGATTAGATGTTTCCTCCTCCCTGTGTGCAATGGCTGAGAGGCAACTGTAGTGAGAGAAACCCCTGGAAATATCCAAGACCAGGCTGGATGTGGCTTTGAGCAACATGTCCTATGCTCACTGCTGGTGGGGTTAGACTAGACAAACTTCAAAGGCCTCTTCCAACCCAAACTATTCTATATTCTATAAAGGCCAGGGAGGATTTGCAGCTCCCACCATGGGGGGCACACCACATCATGTCATGCCACCATTGCCACTCATATTCATCGCAAATGGCCTTCTGGCAGCTTCAGGAAAGGGTAGCACAACTGTCCTCTTGGGAAAACCAGACCACAGTGCACAAAGACAACAGCAGTGTAGGGAGCCCATTTTGATCCTACCTGTTCATGTCCTGCTACTTCCTTACCAAATCTCTTTGACCAGTGGACTATGGACAGGCAGAGCCAGACACTATTGTGGGAGAGCAGGAGGCAAAAGATGCTCATAACATTTTTAGCTCATTTTTGCTTTTAAGTATCCTTTATGCACAACAGTAATACCTGCAGTATAGAACTGCACATGGACCCAACCATCACAGTCACCTGGGCCACAGATTTGCAGGTTCAGGTCTCCTATTGTTGGATTTGAAACCACTTAAATCCCTCAATACCAATGGACTCACTGACAATATAGAATGAAAAGCAAAATCAGATCTTAGAGAAGTCAATCCAAAGCATTGCAAGTACAAGAAATGCATTTCAGTGAATATGTGAAACAGCCTCTTGTGCTTCATTACCAACTGAGAAGATAGTGGTGGGCTCCTACAGGCAGGGCTGGGTTCACAGGCAGCTGGGTATGGCCCCACACCTTCATACCATGCATTGGGCCACCGAAGTGGTTTACACTCTGTCTCAATGTTTCCTGGTCAGCAGGTAGGGAGTGTGTGCTGCAAGGAAAGAGGACAGACACCTCACTGTCCTGGACCAGGAAGATGAAATGTTTGGGGGCACAACTGGTTTCCTTTCCCTGAAACAGATCTCTGCTTTCAAGAACCAGTGAAATGCTAACAAGACAAATACTGCAACCCTAAGTAGCCAGTAGCACTATCACCCCACCTGCAGATACAGCCCTGAGGGAAGGTGAAGAGTCTCTGTTAATCCAGCAAATCAGCTGGCATCAGAGTTAGGCAGCTGCTAAAGCCAGAGCGTCAGACTCAGCCTGCCTGCTCCCACCCCATTGTAACTTGGATCCCCCTTAATCAGAGATGATGCAGGAGCCATCATCTCCTCCTCTTGGCACCAAGAGGCACTGATATCAGGAGGCTGTATCCCACTACTTGGCATGACTCCTTGCATAAAGAAGCTTGAGAGCTGCTTTTGGTGTAAGTGTGCAAATACCCCAGCGCAGCTCACTGTGCTGAAGGAGAACACAAAAAGGACGAGGAATAAAACATGAAGGAAGTAACATGTGAGATGGGTGTGTTACCCAGCAGCTTGGTCTTCAGCAGCTAGACCTGCTGTCCACCTTAGGAAACATAAGATGCTAAGGCAAGGACTGGGATTTCAGGAGTCCTGGCACTGACACTATTCTGACACAGGAGTCTTACTGTTGCCTTTACCACCCAAGCTCAGAGAGCCAGCACAGGAGGAACAACCACAAGGAAGACAAAGCAAAGCCCACATCCAAATACTGTAGCCATGGACTTTGAAACAAAAAGATTCAATATATTAAAATGCCTAAGAAAACATATCTGTAACCTCTAGCCTTTGTGAAAACAGAGATGAGTAATTATACAGACTATTGACTACTAGTTACAGAACTATGGCAGAAACTCATTAATGCAGTTAGAAAATTTCTATTCTTAGTCTGAATTTGGATGCTACTCTCTTGTGCACATAGACGTGGTTGAGAAAGTTAAATAAAATCCATTTCCTTATATAGCAGAAAGCTTTTAGGCTACAAGCATCCCATACCAGAAGGATTTTCAGCCTAAAAATTATATTACAATGACAATTCAGACATTAATTCTTTGCTTAAACCTAGTGGATTGAGCAGTTCTATAACACAATTCTTTTAACGAAAATAATAATGAAAAATAAATCCATGTATATAGAGAAAAGAATTAATGAAAAGTATCTCTTTAGGAGGGAGAAAAACAGCTGAACAGACTTTACTGAAAACATACAGTATCTTGTCATTTATGTTGCAGGTTTCTACTATTCTTCTTTAAAATTATTCTACAGAATAGTGGGGACTTTTCTCTGAAACTGTGCATGGTTCAGAAAAGTCTGTATACAGGTATATTTTTGTGTAAAGATTCACTTTAAAAAAAAAAAAAAAGAAAGAAAGAAAGCTCATTTTTAGAGGAAAGTACAGCTAGAATTAAAAACAAAACCAGTAAACTTTCCAGAGAAGCAGCCAAGTGTGGAAGGTTACACTTTGTAAAGCACCAGGAAACAGAGTTACAGTAATATTCTTCTACAGGATGTAACTACTTAAGTTCTAGTGTCAGTAAACAGAGAGACCAAACATCCTAATTAATCTGCAGGCCACAATCCCCACCCATTGCCCACAGACTAGTTAGTTAGGGCTCTTTTTCTCCCTAACATCAATATAATTAATGAAGAGCATCAGTCTGACTGAGCAAAGTCTGACCTCGTAGAGCTGGGGTCACAGCTCTTTATCCATCCACACCTTTATCCAAAAAACAACTTCCAGAAACAACTTCTGCAAACTGTTTGAAAGAGGAGGAATTATAAAGACACTAAAAGTTTAAACAAGTTGCTCACATTTTTACATTGAGTGAGTAGCAATCTGAAGCTTCACAGTCTCTCTTCTAGTCACCATACTTGCTGGCTTAATCCGTAAGCCAGGACAACTCTCAAGTTATTGACTTGTAGATGTGCATGAATAATAGCTCAACAGCTCACAAAAATTGAGAAAAAAAAAATTAAAAAATCAAACTAAACATGAGCACAGGACTAGAATGTCCATGTAGACAAATGCATCCTGCATTTAATTCTGAGCACAGGAAAGTAATTTTCAAACAGTTCTGCTAAAGAGGCCAAATCCACACATGCAGTTCCTGTGATGATCCTGATCCAACGCATCCCAGCTCCTCCCAGCCAACACCAGTGCCTGTGGTTCTAAATTGCAGTGTTAGTCCTGTCAATGTCTTGGATGGCCAGAGGAAAAAAAAAAAAACTGTTAAAATGGGGACCTTTTTAACAGGGGAGCAACACAGAAGAGAATACTGAGAATATTTACACACACTGGTACAGAAAGAATGAGCCAGCTCACCTGATGAAGCCACATTGGACTGTGTGGAATTTATTTCTAGATATGCACACTCATACTGGGAGCCCAGGTCCACAATGGCCGCAGGGCACACAGTGGTGTGTTCTGTTACAGACAAAGGTATTCTGGCACAGCCGTAACAGTGGTCACAATGGATGCAGAAGAATCCCTTGACTGCGAGCTAGTTTAGCAATCTTTGGCTGGCAGGTTTCAATTATCCAGCAACATGTTCTGTGCTGAAGTTCCCCCAGTTGCCCCTGTTTACGGCAGGGTCTTCCTACATCAGGTATTTTTTGTGCCCAAGGGTGTATGTAGAGAAGGCAGTAAAGAGAAGATGTTTGTCCTTGCTTTACATCAGAAGAGACATAAAGTTGGTGGTGTGGTATTTAAGCAACTTATCCTAACATCTCTCCCTAATGGTTTTAAGAAGCTGTGAATCCATAGCAAGAGAGAAGAAGCCCTAGAGGACAAAGCAAGCAAGAGCACTGGAGGTGAAGGAACCATTAGTGAAAGCACGCAAGCACCTGCGCACAGGAGGGCACAGAGAAATTGCTGGCAGGCAGTGTAATAAGTTCTCTTGTCTGCTTGGCAATCACATAGGCATGGTTTTTTAATGCTGAGTACAAGACTAGTGTAGAAGGCTCAGAAAATCATCTGCAGAGCATAAAGTTAAACCAACAATACTTGCCAGCAACACAAGATGCTGAACAGAACTCAGACTGGAATAAATGAAAACAGAGTTCAGCCTCACGACCTTATGTAATGCTTGAAGAAAGCATGTGATAACTTTAAAGGTAATGTAGAGGTTGTGTTTTTTAAATTATTTTTAGTAATTTTCATTAAAAAACACCAAGAACTAAAAATTAGGTGAGAGAGTTCAAACCCAACTGTGCAGTCTTATCAGAGCATATATTAAATATATGACAAAAAATTCCAGCTAGTTCATTATCCTTGAAAGCGTCTGTGAGTTTCTACAACTGACATTTCTGTCGACATCTGAATTGGTCACTGGAGGTGGTAAATAAGATGATTTGCCACAGATGCAAGGAACTGAATCCCAGAGCTTTGCAGAGAACAAATGAGAACTCTGTTCAAGCCACAGCAGAGCCTTCTTTCCTCCCTGTTTGAGGCCAAACGCACCCACAAACAGCTGCAATAAAGCCATCACATCAGTTACGGCCCTACTGCTGCTGGGGAAGTGCACAAAGTTGCATTTACTTGTTAAAAATGATTGATTTTAGCTCTCCTCCGTATCCATGCTTCACACAATTCCCCTGCACACCATACCATCTGCTTAATTCTCCCAGGTTGGCCGTGGCATACCGTGACACACAAAAATCAATCAAAATCACTTGATACGTCAGCAACCAAGAAAGAGGGGCTGCGTGTGTGATTTCACCACTTGTTTTGCGGTGCACTTTTGCTGCCTGCCCAGCTAGCATGGAGACAGTACATTTCTCCCCTTTGCAACAATGTGATCTTATCTCAGGCAGCTGGCCCTCACTCTGCACTTTCATTTTTATTGTGTGGGTTCTCAAACTCAGATGCAAATAGTCTGCCGAACATCCTCTCTCCACGGCATGTGGGGTTTTTTTCCCTCTTCAACCTCCTTCCATGCAGCGCACTCCAGCGTCAGGCTGGCTCCGGCCAGCTCCCATTGTTCACATTGTTATTTTCATGTCAAGGGCATGAGAGGAATTTTTTTTTTTTTTTTTTTTAGTCAGACAACCATTTAAAGCTGAGACCTTGAAAATATACTTGCCATTTGCAGGAAAACAGTTGCTGGATTCTTTGCAAGGCCAAAGATGAGGGACAGATCCCGGTAGTTAAAAAAAGTAAATGCTAATACAAATTAAAGCTGAACCAAAGAAGGAAGCCATTTGCAGAAGAAAATGAAGACCCCGAAAATTTAATTTGTTCTGCAGTGGCCTACATAGGAGAAGAACTGCCACAGCAGATTAGATGAGCAGTCCACAGGGGCTGCCGTGCCAGCACCACTGTAGCTATCTCTAAAAGCGCGAGAGAAATGATGCGTGTGACCTGGAGTGACAAATGGGAAGAGATAAGTAGCCAGCTAATTGTGAATGGCTGTGCGTGAGCTGTACAGGAGACTCCTTCCCAATACCTGCTTGTGAGCAATACCATCACTTATTTCTTTAGGTGCTACAATACAAATGTTGCTTTGTGCTGCAAAATTACCAGTCTTTCAACAATGAATTCGCAGTGTTTATTTCATGTGCCTGCACCTTTTGCAACTGCAGGCTGCAACAGTTGACAAGGTGTTGGAAAAGGAAGTATGTCCTTTGATTAGCTTTACATTTACTATACTAACTTTACAATATGGAGTGTGAGTTTTTTTTAATTTATTTTTGGGGAGGTGGTTCATTCAAGAAGAAAAATGGGTGGAAATGAAAATGTTTCACTATTCCCTTCACACGTTTGGGGGTTTTTAAAATATTTTTAGATACTCATCTCCTTCATGGTTCAGAAAGCCTCAGGCCTGTCTCCTGTAACCTTGCTTTAAAATCTCTTATACACTGATCCTGCCTCCTCCTGTGACTGCTTTTATCACATCTTTTCCAACTGCTGCCACTGAAAGAGGTGGCGACCTTTCACATGATATTCCTGCCTGCCCTGAATTCTGTGCCACGTAGGTTTACACCTTCTTGTTGAATTTTAATATAACTGAGTATCCTAGCAACTCCAGTGGTTATTGTGGTGTCCCTGAATATTCCACATCAGGTTACTCATATGAAAGTGTAGGTGTTTGAAAGAAGGGAGCCCAGGAGAATTCATGGAAATTTGTAGGGTTGTCAGCTAATATGGAATCTCTTCTCACTTGTGTTTGCAACCCTTTAGGTGCTCTTCATCCCATACATTCATGTTTTGACCTGAAGACCACGGGAAGTCCTCCCACTGATTTCACATGGTTTCAGGCCAGTTCCCAGTTTACTTTCCACTTTCTCGTCTAAATCCTTCAAATCCTTACAATGCTCTTGGTTCAAGTACCAACTTCTCCTAACCACAAGTCCCCTCTTAACTTTTCTCTGCTCCGAGTTGCAACTAGTCATCATTTGTTTATTCTGTGGCTTCAGAGCGTGCTCCTTGTTTGGAATAGCAGACACTTGCACTTCCAAATTTTACCTCATCAGTTCAGGATAAATGCTCCTTGCCTGGTAGCTCTGTATTTGCTTTCAAAGTTTTTAACAAAGAGGTACACCAAAAAGGTCTTAAAAAATAGAATCACTTGGCCAGGAACTGGTTCTCTAGGACACTACACTGGCCTTTCTTCTCCTTAATTATGCTCTGAAGTGTCTCAGCAAGCAGTCAATAACGGGCACAACAAAAACAATTCTCTTCTTCAAAACCAGCTAGTTATAACTGGGTAAAATGCAACAGTTATTCATAAAGCTCTCTGGTCCTTTAAAGAAACAAACAAGTCTATTTCTTACACACTTGGCATATCATCCTCCATCTGAAGAAGCATGTTGAGACCCCTACAGATTTCACTAGGATTGGGATGAAGCCTGTAATTCATTATTTTTTGATTCCACACTATTTATTCAAAAAGCCTTAGACGTTTACTGGTATATTTTAGTCCTGGCAATTTTTTGAACTTCCAGTTCTCAAGAGACTTTACATCTTCTTCCTTAGATACTTCAGTCTCTTTTAAAGAGACATACATAGGTTAAAATTGTATTTACAAAAGTCAGCTTTCCTCTCCCTGTACCAAGCAGCTACTGATATGGTACTTTTAGCTTTGGTTCATTTTAAGTAACCCCAAGTACTGGTTGTGCTCTTCTGCATATTTCTGACCAGGTTCTAGCATGTTACTAGTGACAGTCATGGAAGGCCGGACTGTAGACCTTTCTTACCTCAGCTCTCAATGTTTAAACTACTCATACACTTCTGAAACAGACAACTGTTGCATGCTCTTCCCTTAACACATCCAGCAAACCTTCCTTCCTCTTCCATTCAGGTTGCATACATACCCACACATGTTCTCTTGGATTGCACCCTACAAAACTGTGGCAATGGTACAAGTGCTGGCAGTGGAAGGCAACACAAGCTCTGGATGGGTACAGCAAGTAGATGAGTCCCAACTATGCACACAGTGGGCACCTGAGAAAAAAATTATCAGCCTTTGTCTCACCCAGTTGCTCAGCCCTTCCAGGTGGAAGGGAAAGGAATGATGGGTGACATCATTCATTAGCACAGGGTAGGGAAGGTAAGTCTGGCATGACTGTGGCTTGAGTCAGATGTGAGGTGGACAAGGACTGCTCCTTTCTCAGAGGATTCACCCACTATAAGTGTGCAGTCACCATTATTGCTACAGTCATGACTCTCAGGGGAGCTTCCCTGTCCATCCTGTCCTCTCACCCCACAGAGAGCATGTGGAAATTATGCCATTTGCCCCCAGAAGTGTACAGGAGTCAACACGTGCACAGCCGCATGCAGAAGTGCAACATGGAGCTACCAAGGCTCTCTCCTAAAACCTTCCCTCATGCTGGCAAGAAGATGACCAAGAGACTGACTGTAGGAGAGGAGCACCAGGTCTTGGCAAAGTGCTTTGCTACTGGCCTATTATTCTTATTAAAAATAAGACCAGCAACATTATGAAGGAAATTTAATTCCCCCCGATCTTGAAGAATTTATCCAATGTGGGAAGAGATCAGGTTATCTACCTCAAGTAAGTATGTGCTACACAGCCTTTGAGTGAGATGTATTGAGGAAGCCAGGGAAGCACCTCACTTTAAACAAAGGCTATAATCACATAGTTTTCTCTGTTTATAGCCATCAGACCTCTAAACACTGATACTTTTATCTTTGGCTTTCATTAATAAACCATTTCTTTATTTTACTGCCAGGCCTGTCTGACACTGTGGAACAATATTAATTAGGGTAAAAAAATAAGAAGAAGATAAATGCAATGCAGAATCACGTGCATACCTGAAGTATGATGCAGGAGCTCGGGGAACAGGAAGATGGAAGGGCAGGCAGAGCAGGATGCTTACCCTTTGCTGTAAGAACATAAATCTCATATAACCTGTGCCTCTTCTCCACATTCTTCCAAAACAGCTACTGGAGTACAGGCACAAAGCTCACAAGGGACATCTTCACACCCCTTCCTTCATGTCACTTGCCACAGCACTGGCAGAAGCAAGCCAGGACATCATTTCACTTCCAAACCTTAAAGAGGGGTACATACATTTTGTTAGGCATCAAACAAACTGTCCTTTGTACACCTGGTCTAAGTGGCACATTTCTCCGATGGAAGGATGTCCCTGACATCCTTTCCCCCGCACCCTGTGATGTATGTACAGAGGAGGTGCAGGACTCTACCATACTACTCTGTTATAGTAAACTATGCAGTTAGTAATTACTTAATAATAATTAGCCATGTTAGTAATGGATATAGGCCCCCAAGGAGTACTCTCATTTTTCCTCTTTTTGGACATTGACATCACTGAGAGTTATTTCTCAATAAAGCTGGAGTTACTCTTTCCCACCATTTAACTCATCCCCCTGAATTTTGATCACACAATTGATAAGATGGAGGGGGAAAAAAAAACAACAGAAAAAGATCTGAAAGGAATAAAAAAAAAAAATGAAAAAGAGCACTAGATAGCATTTTCAAAATTGCTGCTAAATCCTCTTTGCATCTGTCAGCCCTCCAAAGTATCTCAGGCTAAAATTTTGCATTCCTTTTACTCTAGCTGAAGAATGGTGCCCTTGACTAGTCTCTTGTGTCTTCTTTTTTTTTCTTTTTTTTTTCTTTTTCTTTTTTTATGAGGATTATGTGAAGAATTACACAAATTTGTGAACTACCCAGAGAACGCAATCATTTCGTCACAAGCAATATAAAGGGCACATGCAATCACTCTGGTACATTCACTGCAGAGTTATTCCTAACTGGTTCTTGGGAGGCCTAATTGGCAAGGGTTCCCCAATAAGGTAAAAAGAGAGAAGACTGAGAATGGAGCAAGGAGCACCATCCCATGCTTTGGAGGCAACCACTCTATTTCCTAGTAGAGCTAGGCTTCTGATCCCTAAAAGACATAAGGGGGAGAACGTGAAAAGAAGCAAAGAATGAGCGTAGACCTGACCTGCCAGATAAGGAATTTCCCATAGGGAGCCAACAAACTCCCTGCTGAGAATTTGCGATTTCTCTCTGTTCCTCCGGGTAACACAGTGCTACCAGAGGTGTGGTTATGCTCCTCCTTAATTTTATTCTTCTTTGATGCAGAAGAAATTTCTTATATTTCTTATTCTTGGTCCTTGTGTTTTATTAGCTGCAGAAGACAAAGCATGTTTTGTGCCAAATAACAACCTGATTTGGAAGGGATTAAGTTCTTCTGTAACAGACGCCAATATAATTCTTTAAAATCACATCCAATCCTTAATTGCTGGTAACAAAGGCTATTTGCAGCAGACAGAGTTGCTGGGAATACCCTTCTGCTTCAGTGTTACCAGCAAGCAAAAGGTTTGTCAACACTGACCATTTTTCTGTGGCACATTTTGTACACCCCTGCTTTGGCTAATGCTGCCAGGGGTGATAATACTGATGAGAGGGATACACAAACTGCCTGTCAGAAAGCTACCTCTCTCTAATCTAACCATAAAACTAACAAGATCATGGCCAGAATAAGGACCTCCAGACATCCACCTCCAGACATCCCAGCCCCATGTCACTGAGAGGTCAGGAAGGCATCTTAGTCACAGCCTTTCCTGAACCAGTTGCTAGTTAAGAGGGATGGAGGAAGCTACAAGGATGGAGGAAGAAGGATGAAGAAATTAGAGGAGGTATAACAAGGCATGCAGACCACGGGGATGGGGCTTTCTGGAGGTACCTACTGAGCAGCCCTGCCCTTGATTCCTCCAGCTTGGGCAGGGCAATGCAACACACCAGACCTGTTGCTCAGACTGTACCACACTCATCAAACCTGCTTATGCCATCAGGAGGAGCAAAAGGATCCCAGCTGTCTTCTCTGACTAGCAGGGAAACATGCAGGATGGACAGAGCAAGGGTACCACAGCACCAGTGCCCATCCAAGGCACCTTTCTGCCAAACACCCCTGTCTTCAGCGCCCCTATTGCTCACAAGAGCAGCTGACCATTGAACACCTTATCAGTTTTATCTTCCTGTATTCTTTTGGCTGAAATGAGACATCTTACCCAACAGGCAATGTGATAGACATGACCACACAGCCTCCACACAGCATAAAGCAGCAGGTGAAAATAATAAAACTAACCAACCAACCAAAAACGCCAAGTAACATTTTATAAAATCAGTATTTTGGCAGCATTTCGCAAAATTTTATCTCACTGAAAAAGTTTCCTGAGGAACACAGGCATAAACGGAGGACATCACCTTTCTGTCACTACCACTGTCCTTCATTCCTTGTGCCACATACCCCTGCCACCACACACAGACACTTCCTTTCAGAGCAAGCTAATGCCTTGCCCCCAGGAGGGACACTGTATATACCTGGACCCTTTGGAAATGAGCATTAATCACCTTCCTTTCCCCTGGACACTGCTTTGCCCTCTTACATGTTTTTTCTTGCCTCCTTCCTTGCTTATAATCCTCATGGCCTTCACTTTCCCCTTCCACAGCTCACCGAAGAACCCCCACCCCGGCCCCGCATGAAGGCCTCCTGTATCCCGTTACTGACCATGGGAACCTCCTAATCCTTTGTGCTCATTTTTGAGATTATTACAGATGAAATGAAGATTGAGGCCTCCCAAGGCATCAGACTAAACATATCCTGTGACTTTCAGCTAACCTTCCACTGAGCAGCACTGTAATATTCACTTACAAATGCTGTAAGTGCAGAAGCACTTTTTAATAGTAATAAAAATAACGTTCTTTTCACTCTGCTGAAAACATGGAAGATTTCCAGAAGCAAGTCAGGCAGTCAGTCTCCCTTCAACGCCTACTGATGCAGGCATGTGTAGGGAAGAAGTTCACTTTCTGACATGGAAGCCTGTCATTCCTCCAACCCTTCTCTCTTTTCTGATGCCCACATACACTCATACTTTTTCCCTGGATACCTTCCTTTCTTCAGAGATTGACTGAACTTCCCATCCTGATCACAGGCCTCTACATTCAAGGTGTAGCTCAAAAAGAAAAGAGCATTTTTTTATAAGGCCACAGCAACGAGCCAGACAGAACAGATCAGTCACCCTCTCCACACCATCATAAATTAACTTTAAGTGATAAAATTATTCATTCAGCCTTTACTGCCTCCTCTGATGAAGACTGTGTTGGCCAATTACTTCAAAGAATGCCACATTACAAATGGGAACTCATTCACTGAATTGTTTTATAGGCCAGCATTCATCAATTTTGCATAGGCTGTTTTGTTTTTAGAGATAATTTCTAATCCTAACTCACATCACAGACACATATCTGTGTTTGGATTAATTAAGATCTCAAGAGAGAACCTTCTGCTCCATTACCCTCTGTTACTGATTTCTAAAAGAAGCCATGAAGCAATGTTCTTAATGATAATGAGGGGCATATTTTATCCCTTAATGCCATTCCTGGTTCCTGTGCCTAAAATGCAGAGTGACATGGGCATTTCGGGGGATAAAGAGAAAATCTTTGCTAGTTGCACGGCATTCTTCAGTGGCAGATGCAATCCTTAAATTTTTCTCTCCATAACAAGCATTTTGGTTAGTGATCCTTGATCCTTCACCCTTTTCAACAGTAACTGGAAAGACGAGAGAGTGCCATCACCCAGAACTAAGGGGACCAGAAACAGGAACTCATTCATAACACTAATGGCATGAAACAGCTTGACAGGACCAAAAGCAATAAGGGTCATAGGAAACAAAGGCCAGCACCAACAGATGGAGACAGAATGACTATTCAAGCCATGCAGGTAAGGACAAGATGAGTGTGGGAAAGCAGTGAGGAAAGACCCCAGGGCAAGTGAGTTCTCCTGCCAGCACTAACCAAGCTGCTCAGCCTCCTCAGATAAGAGTAAACACCTAGGTTTATTTTACACAACCAATGTAAAAATGCCCACATCAGCTGTGACCCACAAACCAGAAAAATTCAACACAGTGGGTAGCATAACAGTGAGGATTTGCCCCTACCAAGCCTTCAGCTCTTGGCAGAAGGTGGTACCAATGGAAAGGCGGAAAAGTTGAGTTACAGCAAGAAGACTGGATTACTGAAGTAGCCAACACAGCCACAGTTCTGCCTCTCTTTTCCTTCAACTTTATTTGAATTGTAATCCAAAACAATCCCATTCCCACTATGAATTTCCCATAACAGGAAGCAGCAGTGCAACTGATAAAAAATGACAGCTTCACAGCACTGTGGAGGGGAATCCCAGAATATTCCTCTCATAGGCAGTGACCACTCTGCAAATGTCGGAGAGCTGCAGGCCTTGGGAGGATAGCCTGTATTTCCATGGGATGAGACCTTGGTAAAGAGAGACACTTTTTCGCCAGCATGTCCTTCATTGCCTGCTTCTCTACACCTCCCAGCATCTGCCCACAGTTATTTTCACTTAGAAAATTAGACAATCGAAAAAGGTTATCTTCATTTTAAGCTGTTCACCTAATCTCATCCAACCCCAATTTTAACTATGTCATTTTTGCAAAGTTGAGTACAATTGGCAAAACAAAAGTGTTTGTCTTTTACTTATCTGCAGCACCATCACACACAAAATACACAGTCAAAAGCAGGTCTGCTTCTTTCCAAAAGTACCAACAAGCTACGTGAGTAGCCCACAGAACTCACTGGAAGACTTACCTGGGACTTCTCTCTGTAGCATCCAGGCACATCTGTCTGTATATTTTATACTAACCGGGCAGAAATATAAACCAGAAGTGATGTTCCTTATATCACACACAAAAAAAATTAACAGAACAGAGAAGGCCTGACTTCTTCAGAACCTGTAAGTGACATCAAAGTGGTGAATGGGCCATGTAGGTAGTTGTGTCCACCATGAGGCCTATAGAAAACATATTCTACTTGCCAGTTTGTACAAGTCTGCTAAAAAAGGATGTTTATCTCAGAGTGCTAACTGATACCTGCCATTTTGAAGAGATTTTTAACAGGAGATTGTGTACCATGTCTCAGTTACTGCCCTTATTTTCAGACTCAGGAATAATAGTTTTTATGGGTTTCAGATTAAATACTTTTGGTGTTCAGGGAAAATTATTCAGCTCTGCTACATTTTTCCATATTTTTTATTTCTTTATACCAGCTTAATTTTGGTAAATCATGCTAAGGGAGGCACAAACTGAAGCATACAGCATTTACATTAGTACTTATAGAACAAGATAGATATAACCCATGTTGTCTAGCATTTCTCCACCAAACTGAAGCCCTAATCTATCTGAATACTTCAAAAGAAAGGCAGAGTTGTCCTGTCTCTCAGCATACAGCATTTACATTGGTAGCTATAGAACAAGGAGATAAAATCCATATTTGTCTAGCATTTCTCCACCAAAGTAATGCCTTAATCTATCTGAATACTTCAAAAAACAGGCAGAGTTGCTCTGTCTCATACTACATGGAAGACATATATCTACTCATGAGTAATTTGATAAACAAATTATTTTGCAATTAAGATGGGTTTGACAGGCACAAGTGGAATCAGACTGTGTCTGGTTGGGTCAAGACTGTATTCAATTTTGGCCACTTAAAAAGAATAAAAGGAAAACCTGCTTCCATTTTACAGAGTAGTACCTGGAGGCCAGATTTTCTTCCCACCAGTGCCAGGATGCAGTGCTCTGCCGATTCTGTAGGTGTACAGAGCCAGACAGGACATTTCCACTGTTCCCTGAGACGTGGCTAATGAGAGCAGCACACTGCTGCAGAGCTGCCAAAAGATTCTGCCTTTATTCTATAGAACTGCTTCATTGACACTGAGGGTTGTGACTTCTGCAGCTGAGTGAAGACAACAAATATGGACTCTGTAACTGCAGAACACTGCTGGCAATCATTTGCCCACACACACCATTATTTCTTATCTGCCCAATGACCCTGCATTTTATCCAGAACCTCTCAGCTCCCAGTAGCCAGGTCTTTCTATCCAGTCCTAGGAGCAGTCACTTGTAAGGAAGCTGTTGAGTAACCAGGGACCTCACATTAAGGAGTACTTGCAGGAAGTACCTGCAAAATAAATATTTATGCACATGCAAACAGGTAGGTGGTGATTCAGTTCACACCCCGTGAATCCTATGCAGTCTTTATGAAGCACCATGTAGCAAACACAGAACTAGCTGAGCTGTACGTGGAAGCCCTTCCAGCTCCAGAGGAATGCCTGGGCAATGTGAGGTGAGAGCTTATTCTGCATAAGTGCCTCAAGCCTTTCCAAGACAGGAAAGGCAAGGCCAGAACAACACATCGGAGTAACCACTTCAAGGGATCAGACACAGCAGCTCAGTGGCAGACCTGTGAGCTGAACACCAAATCAGGCCCCACCCTGTCTACGGATTTACAGAGACCTAAGGACTGCCCAGCTCCCCAGGCACATGAATCCCAGAGAGAATTGCATCCACCTTTTCCAGATTCACTATAATGATGGCAACTTTTCACATATACTTTGCCATGATGGCTCAAAAGCCATGCAGCAGAGCAAGCAGAGCTGAAAACACTCTTCTTCGGTTTATTACTATGTTGTAAACAATCACCTTTGCATCCATTATATTCCTACACAGACACTCTGAATGTTTTCTTTTTGTTATTTTAATAGGAAAAATTTACATGCTCTATTTTCCATTAAGTTCTTTACAGATGTATTTTCCAGATGCTTCTGATGTTCACCACTTCATTCAGATCTGCCTTCCCAAAGACAAGGTTATTAAAAAACAAACGAGCAAACAAACAAACAAAAGAACTCTGGCATTTACTGTCCCCATGTTTACCACATTTCTAAAGCTGACAGTTTTTTCTTCAGGATTAATGGGGGGTAAGGCGGGTAGGGAAGTTACTTGTTTGCTTTAAAATGAAAACAGGCAGACTTGAAGAACAGAGAGAACAAAATCTCATAGGGCTCAAGTAGTCTTTAAAGAATTCCACACAAGCAGTTTAAGAGCACTAAAGGTTGATTCATGCAAGAAATGATGCATCAAAGGCATATAATTTCTACTGATACATCAAGAGCTCAGTCTACACGTATGTCCAAATGCATAGTCAGGGCCTGCAATACAAATTAAAGCTGAATCAGACTACAAAAAGGCTGTTCCATTCGCTAACATGAAACATATGTTAAGAGCATGCTCTCTTTACAAATTTCAGCAAAAATTTGGAGTACATTGATTTAGACACCAACAAGTATTCTGACACCAAATTCCTCAAAGAAGTCTCTTATTTGTATCTTTCCAGCCTGTGCTCTAAGTGGCTGCATTCCATCAAAGAGAAAATGGGTAGCAGAGTCTAAATTCTAAGGCCAAAAGTTTAAAAGTATTTAGTAATTTTAGATGCCCTCTCTGAGATGCTTTGGATATGCCAAAACTGCAGAAAATGAAAGTGCAGAATTTTCTAAATGTCAATCTCTCTCCAAATTCAGATGTAAAAGCTGAGGCACCTAGCTCTGTGTTTAGTCACATTCAAGTTTAAAGGCTGACAGTTCCGGCACACTGCAATAATTCATACTCCTTCCTAAGATCCTGATTCATATAGTCAATATAGTTAAGCACTTAAATGTACACAGCTTGATTCCCTAGGTTTCATTTCAGTTGTATTTGCTCCCCATCTCTGAAAATCATACTATTTCTATTTAGGAGTCCTAACATAGAATTAAGTGTAACATGATATTTAACAACCATAGAAGTTCTAAAGGTAAGTTACTTACATAGAAGGTCTAAATAGCTTGTCATAGTAATGAAGTATCACAATCCTTTCATAGATGAGAAAACTTAAAATGAGAAAAACATCTTATTCCAGTGGAGATTCCTTTAAAAAGGAAGAGTGCAAAGGCTGCAGTACCACAAACTTCTACAAAGATAACACAGTGGAGACCCTTCAATCACCAAACAAGTTGCTGAAGTTAGGCAAGAAGTTAGCCAGATACTTCACAGAGGCAAGACTTTCCTCAAAAACTAAATAAAGCGGCAATTTCATAAAAAGAGATATGAATGCTATCAACGAAAAGCAAAATAGCAAACATTAAAAAATTAACCTTCTGATAAATAGCCCTAACAGAGAATTTCCTCAACAGGCCAAAGTTTTGCACCATTAAAAGTGGCTTGTTTGGGAAATTTAATCCTTTGACAGTATTGGTGTATAACACCAATCCCCTAAGTGGCTGAACACTAGTAAGTCCTATTTACAACCAAGGACTCTGATTTAAGAATCTAAGGATAAAAAGTGATACTGGGAACCCCGCAGAAGTGGGCATCCTCCAACTCAAAGAAAAACACCTGAGATAGTCATGATTCAGAGAACAATTTCCATTGCTGCATATAAAATAGCAGTCAAAGCAGTATCTGTTTCAGATCTCAGTTAAAGCTATGCTGAAACAGCTAAATACCAGTTCACTTACGTAGCTTGCTGATTTGCTTTCTACATTTCCACATTTCCAGTTGAATGTGAAGATGTACTTTTCCCAGTTTCTCTCTTGTTTCATCTTCTGCATAAAGGTAGTGCTGGGCATCACATCACAGCTGTTGCATCCTTCTTCTTTTCAAACTCCAGGACAAGGTTCTGTTTACACATGTTGATAGAAATGCTTTTGATAAGTATAAATTGCAATATTAAGTGAACTAACAAACAGAACTTGGCCAGAGAATCAAGGCTTAACAAACATAGCTTCAATAAGGAGCTCCATAAGAAGTTGTTTTAGTTGGGCTCTTTACAAAAGAAAATTGTGAATTTGAGAGTGGCCTATTTTATGCAGTTTTCATCAGTTTTCTGTTGCTTGTTGTTCTGTTGCTGTTTTGTATTATAAAGAATTATTTGTCAGGAAAAACAAAAAAAAGCTGTACTTTTGGAGCAAAAGTTACACGAGTGCCTGTAGACTACATAGGATGGGGAAATACTTACTTTACTCATAACTTTATGGAGTGCGAGATAAGTGGGTGGTTCTTGTTTCCATGAGGCTTATTTACTGTAGTGTCACCATGCCAATGCAGGGAGCCCTCCATTTCCATGGGCTCCAAACAGCTCAGAACAGAAGTATCTCCCCCCACAAAACAACAAATTCAGTTGTTAATTGGACTATTTAAATCTAGACTAATTCTAGGAACCCCAGCAAGCTTACTGAAGATTGATGTTAACAAATGTGAATATAATACCTCTAGTTCTATACTGGTGAACAATTTGTTAGGGAGAATGCAACAAACAAGACATAATATTTTAATTATTTTTTTTTCACACAGGTCTTCACCCTTCACAATAAATCTAGCTTTGACATCTAACTAAATATTTCTGCTCAGGAACCCAGGTAGGTAGGCTGGTTGGTTGTTGGCTGGCAACCCCACTGCCGTGTTTAAAGGTCTTTATAAATTAACGTCAGTGTTTCACGTAATTGTTTTTTCAACCTGGTCAGGTTTCTGTGAGCTCTAATTGTTCTATATCAATGTGGTAAACACTTCCTGCAGACAATTTGTTAGGAAGTTTGGATTTTATATAACCCGGGAAATGAAGTCACCAGACCTGTGGGCTGCCTGTAGTGATTCAGCCCCCTGGTTCCTGCAATAAGCAGTAACTTCAGACACAAAAATCCAGAGGCAATGACAAACTAGTGGAAAGAAAAAGGGCACATACTGATTTCTCCATATACGCTATTCATATTCAAAAATTCAGAAAGTTGGAAAGAACTTCCACAGACTTCCAGCCATTTATTTTTATCCTTGGTGCCAAAATTATAAATAAATTCTGATCCCTCTTCTCCTCTTGTCTTCATTACGCTGGGGAACAGAACAGGACAGGACGTGTAGGAGGGGATTGAAGTTTCTGTCTTTATCTTTTCACTACAGGAGAAGTACTTTTTTTTTTTTATTTCATATTTCTATTGATTACAAAATACACATGTCACTTTCTATTAACTTTCTTGCTTTTGCATCATCACCTATCCATGCTCTGGAAAAATGCTATACAGCTACAGTTAGTGCAGCATTCCCTGAAACAGCCTAAGGGTTCTGAAAAGTTCACAGCTTTCTAGTTCAAAATTAACTTGGATTTGACCATCTTTGGAACTTTCTGCAGGTTTTATTTATTTCAGAAAGTCTATGAGAAAATTCATGAAAGATGCTAGACACCGGAACAGGCTGCCTGGAGAAGTTGTGGACTCCCCTTCCCTGGAAGTATTCAAGTCTAGGCTGGATTGGGCTTTGAGAAACCTCTTCTAGTTAACTGAGTCCCTGCACATGGCAGGGTGTTTGGAACTAGATAATCTTTAAGGTCCTTTCCAACCCAAAAAATTCTATGATTCCATAATTCCAACTTAGAACATTATTTGCTTTTAGTCTGAATAACTGTTTATTGGGAAAAGTGATAAGAGAATCAAATTAAATATTTCTGGCAGTTGAAGAAATAAATGAATGCTGTCTTTACGTGCACCTGTGCTGGATTTATGTGGCAAGGTGTGGGAGTTACAGAAGTTGTGTCTGTGAGAAGCTACTAGAAGCTTCCCCATGTCCAATAGAGACAATGCCAGTCAGCTACAAGACAGACACACTGCTGGTGAAGGCTAAGCCCATCAGTGACAGTGGTAGCACCTTTGGCATTATGTACTTAAGGTGGGGAAACACTTACTGCATGGCAGTAACTGCACCTGTAGAGAGGAGTGGGAATATGTGAGAGAACCAATGCTGCAGACACCCAGGTCAATGGAGAAGGAAGGGGAGGAGAGATTCCAGATGCCAGAGCAAAGATTCCCCCATGGCCTGTAACGAAGACCATGGTGAGGCAGCTGTGCCTCTGCAGCCCCTGGAGGACCCCATGTTAGAGCAAGTGGATGCCCAAAGGAGACTGTGACGCCATGGGAAGCCCATGTTGGAGCAGGCTACTGGCAGGACCTGTGGACCTGTGCAGAGAGAGAGTAGCCCCTGCCAGGTTTGGTTAAGATTTGGTTTTATTTCCCACTGTCTTTCTTTGATTTGACTGGTAATAAATTAAATTAATTTTTCTTGAGTCAAGTCTGTTTTGCCCGTGACGGTAACAGGCGAATGATCTCTCCCTGTCCTGACCTTGGCCCAAGAGCCTTTCATTGTATTTTCTCTCCCCTGTCCAGCTCTGGAGGAGAGCGACAGAGTGGCTTTTGTGGGCATCTGACATCTAGTCAGGCTTAACCCTTGCCACAATCAAAATTAATTTTCACTGACTTGCCAGGATATGCTACATCTTGCACCTCGGATTTATCATTGTCCTTATACAGGTGTTCAAAATTAGATGGATGCTTTGAACCTTGTCCATGCCTTCTACTTTATCTAACATTAAAATTGTATTGTTTGTTTTAATTACCAAAAAAAGTTCTTGATGTAATCTTCTTCCTTGAGAGATTTTTTTGTCTTCTTTAGGAAATGTAAAAATTTGTCTACTTCACTGTGAGTGGATCTCCCGAGTCATGCTCTTTAGCACCCATAGAAGTTCTTGTCTAGCCTTCACCACGATGAGGTTCTGGTGTGTGACCTCAACATAGTCTTCCTCTAAAGTCCTCTAACTACGCAAGAGGAACCAAAATATTAGTAAGCAGAACAACATTTCCTCCCAATGGTCACAACAAATGTATTTGCAAAGGAGGAAAAAGAGTGACAAAAGAGAAAATGTAAAAAGACTAAAGGAATGTCACACTGCAGACAAAGGAATAATCATTGTCTACCTAATATCCTGGAAAATATTCCCCATTTAATAAATGCTTCAATCAGGAAATCTGTTCAATCCATATATATTCCAGTGGTAAAATCAAACCACAACATCATCTGCTTCTGAATTGACTAGCTTTGGGGACAGGTGCTAGAATCCAAGGACTTCCGCACATCTCAGCTTTCTCTGCAAGCCACTGTCAGTTCTTCTTCCTGTATAATCCTTATTGTTGACACTGGTAGGCACACTTAGATATTTTCTCCCTTATCCATCTAACAGATAGGCAGAGGGTTGAACTGGTACAGTTCCTACCCACCAGTCATCCTACTACTGTTGCAACACCCTTCTCCCACAATTACACCACAACTGCAAATCTGTGTCTGTTGCTGGCATGCACAGTTTAACAGTGTTATAATAGCCTCACACCGCTCCAAACACTATCGGGGCTTAGCATAAGCCAGTATTTGCCCATGAACTCACACTGACTCCGAAATCAGCAAAATGTAGCTAGTCCCATATCTGGCACGTTTCTTTTCTGGCAGGGACCACATTAAAAATCGAGTTGGAGAGGAGAAGGAGGAGAAATCTAAATGATCACACTGGGGCTAAACAATCGGAGTAGTAGCAAGTAGATGAGAAGAGATAAGGAACGGTCCGAGTCACCCTTCCTGCACTTGAATACTGACCGGTCAGATCAGGCTTTTTGCTATCCCCATTATTACATTGCATACGAAGGGAATGAGGGACAGGTACTTAGAGTTTTTTGAAAAATATCACTAAAAGCAAAGAGCAGAAAAAAGCAGGTGGGCTCGGCATGTGTGGAAATAAAAAACAGGTAGTGAAAGATACAGCATCAAGAGGCTCAGGGGAATAAAGAAGAAGAGAGAATACTGGCTCCACCCACTACAGAACATAATCATCTACCATTAGGTGCCATTTAGATGTGCTTACCTTACTCTGATTAAATGCATGTAGCCACTTTCCTTTTACTGTCTTTGATATTTCAAAGCTAATAGCTATACTGCAGAATTTGCTTTATTTTTTTTTTTCAGTTTTGCTCACTGAGGTTTTTCTCTTCAGAGGTCACTTGATCTTGAAGTCCATGATAAACTTCATCTTCAGAAGATGATTGGAAATAAAATTTGAATTATAAAATAAAATCCTTCTGGAGAGAATCCTGCTGACAGCCTGTCCCACTGAACTTAATAGGAATACCCCTGGAAATTAAGCAAACCTGGTTTATCCCTCCATACCCTCAAAGTTGATATTTATTCATTCCAAAGCATAACAATAATTCTGTTGCATGTTTTTACATTTTATGTATGTATTCATGCTGTTAAGTTCTTCACAGTTGAAAAATAGATTCAGAGCTTTAAATGGGTGAGAGAGGCAACAGTCATAAGTAAATCCCAAGGGAGAAACAAAAGGACTTAATAGCAGGCTATTATTAAACTCTATTTGATATATTAAAAAATCACAAGGAAGCCTGTCAGAAAAATTACCATGATCAAATAAATTACAAGGCAAAGCTGCCAGTCAGGTCTTGTGAACTAGTACGGCATTGACACGATGGGAAATAAAATGCGCAGAGCCCAGCACAAAATCAGGCTTGCACTGTCAAACATCCACCTGTCCTGCTTGTGGTGCCCCTGCCCTCACCCAGCCTGCACCAGCTGCCCCCTCTGCACTTCACCCTTCATCCTGCGCTGGCCAAGCAGCAGCTAAAGGTGCTGCAAAGGCTCAGCACTGGGGCTGGGAGCCCCACTCCCACATCATTCCACCTCCTCCCCAGCGAAACTGTTCTTTTCCACAGCTCCTTGTTATCTCCTGCCTACGCACCCGCTGTATTCATATGTACTTTGCCACTTTGCAAAGTGCTCTTGGGATTACTTAGGTACTGCACCAACCAAAAGTTGCTTCATTTCACAGCACTGAAATCCTGACTTCATAAAACTCAGTGGAGAACTGCCAGAGAGACTAACTCCCAAGTGTTCCCTTTGAAGTGCACAGTGTCAAAACTCTGCACAGTGCATCGCAATCAGTGCCTCTTCAATGAAAAACCCATTCCTCGCTCAAGAGGCTTGCCCAGTGAGGCAGCTAAGGGGCAGAAGGGGTGGGAGGAAGCCAAAGCTGGACATGCAGCCTCCTCTCTCTCCTTTGCTCAAAGTTGTGCCAGTACTGCCCAGGTGTAGCCACATAACCTGAATATTTCTTTCCACAGTCCTTTATACATGCCTTTCCCAGGGATAAGTGACTATGAGTTTGAAACAGTAGCACTATCACAGCCTACTGGTGTAACAGCATAGCAGGGCAAAGTTTGGAGAATCAATACCTTTCCAGGTAACCTGAAAAAGAAGGATGAAAAAGAAAGGCATCTGGGCACCTGGGGCATTTTTCAGATTTTAGGAAGCTAAAGGCTTCACCAGGGGAATTTTGAGAGTTAAGACAGAATTTTTACCCTCAGTTTGTAATATCAGTGTAATCTCAGGTAATTTTTTCCCCTTTACTGCATTTACTAGACCTTTAGTTTGCTTCATTTCTTCCCAAGTTGCATGTGGCAAACTGAACATCTGAAACCCAACAAATCCCAGTCAAGAAAAAGCAGTCAGAAGCCTGAGTGTCTCCAGGTCACCAGTATGCTTCCACATTTTGGTGTCCCCGTGCACTTCTTTAGTTACTACACTTAAATAGAAGTTCAGAGAGCAAAAACATTGCTCTGCTTACATTTCCAAAGGCTTCTTGTTCCACTTTACCAAGCCATCGGCCTCCAAAAGCATTGGCTTCCTTTAAGGGGACATTAAGAGTTTATGTTTGGTTCCTTTTATTTGCCCTTAAAGAGTCTTAAACCTTGATAACCTCTAAATTAGTTGTCAAATCTAGTATGCTTAAGCAAGAAATTCCACTGACATCAACAGAACTACTCCCGTGAATAGTTACAACTTGATTTGGCTTTAAGGCCAAATGTGTTCAAACCATTTAGATCAATTCTAGGCCTTTGATTGCTTTGCAGTTTCAATCATTTAAAACAAAATGTTGCACAGAGGAGGCCACAATGCTGTCATGGGAGAGACAGCAGAGCTGCCACCACTGTACTCACCATGGAATGTGGTTTGTGGCAGTCCAGTTACACTGCCACCAGCTAAGGCTTTCTGTACCTGCCTTGAAAAGCCCTTCTCCGAAGGCAGAAAGTCAAACTGCCTGAATGTGACTCATGGACTGAAAATCAATAGAGAACTTACACAGTGAGAGACAATCTGAATATGAAGGCCTTTTTTCCTTAGACACCCTCCTTGAAATTACAGGGAAATTGTAAATTAACCCCAAATCATGCACTGCAAAGCCCAGAAATACTCAGCTAATACGCTGTATGTTGGCGTACAATTATGCTAACATATTTGAAAAACATATAGTAGTAAAAGTGCAACTATATCATCGACACTGTCCAAAGCAGGCCCTGAAATGTTGCTAGGTAATAAGTCTTAGACAATGATGTGAACATCCTTGTATTAATATGGGCCAGGTGAGAAAGGGGATTACTATCACTACCTCAAAGAAAGTACAACAGCATTGCTTCAGTGTAATATTTGTCTGGACCTATCTACCATCACAGAAGCCAGGCCATGAAGCTCTATTTTAATAAGGTCTCACTGAAAGGCATTCTTCTATCCACTTCCTCTTGTTTATTATTCTTTCAAATATCTGATAAGATACTTTTCAACTGTGGCTATTCACTTTCTGTTTGCGTAGGTCTTGGGTTCATCACAAGTTACAAGGTCAGCATTAATCTAAACAATGGTTGGTTATGGGTGATTTTCCCAAGTAGAAAACACTCTAAAGGCTAGATTGTTATCATCAATAGGGCAAGAAGCAGGCAGGAGAAACAAGCCCTACTTACATGAGTATGGATGAAGCAGAACTACTCAGATGCCAGGTCATGAGTGTAGCACATGCACTCAAAAACTACAGCTCCCACCCAGGGCTTGTTAAAAAGGAAAATAAGGAGAAAAGAAGGAGCTTTTCTCCCTTCTGCCCCAACGCATCATCATGGCCAACTGGTCAAGCACCTGTGAGGAGCATGGAGGAGCCATCCAAAAGGTGCAGAAAGCTAGTTTCTTCTACCTGCAGAGCTTATTTAAGGCAATGAAGCAGCTTGCAAAGTGTGTCCTTTCCAGCTGTGTTCTGTGCTGTCACCCAGCCCACAGCAATATCTTTTATAGGCAACCTACTGACAAGGTGCCTCAGAGAAAATTCAAAAACAAAAAAAACAAATTCAGTAAAACAAGGGAAATAGTAAGTCTGCATAAAACTTTTAAAAGTAATTTCTTTGAGGGCTACTGACTGATAGCTGACACAAAAGAGTGAAGCTCAATTGGCTTGTAATATCAAAATATTTTAATTGTATTTACAGTTTGTCATTTGTAGAGCCAAAACCTTCCAAAATATACTCCCTGAACTTGGAAAGCATGCAGCTTATCTCTTGGCCTTTACATTCCCTCCTTCAAAACACACCCCTTCCTGCACTCTCACCAGCAGTGACTCACACCAATCTAAGGAAAAAAATTAAAAACCCAACAGTCAAAAAAAAAAAAAAAAGAAAACCACTAACCATATCTTGCTTATGCAAACAATTTTATAACCCTATTTTACACAAATCTGTTTTCTATAGGTCTCCTGTCCAAGAGGTGCACTGTGTTTCTCCTTGCCTACCTGTATGGTTTTCAGGTTGTGATTAAACACGATGAAGGCTGCAGCACTAGTACCCATCTAATACCATTAATGGAATAAACTGCAAGTGATATTTGTTCTCCCTGTTTTGTTTGACCTCCAGATTGGCAGATCAACCTTTCCGGAATAAAAGCTTTTTGCAAAGGGAAGGTACATACAAACACTGGCAGTACAGTCAGCCCAGCCAAAGAGTGTTAACCCTGACTCAGGAAAACAGCAGCTCAAGAGGATAAATCTCTATGGTGATGTAATTGCTGGTCTCTCTAAGAATGGTAGCTAGCACTTTTCCATGACTCTTATTTTGTGATGAGAGCCAGAAATCAACTAAGTAATTTTTTTCCTCTCTTCAACATTCATGGTTTGCATGAGCTGCTACCTTAAGAAAGATCTGATTTGGAGGCCTTCAAGGGAACCATTTCTAATTCTCTCATTAAACACTTCTGAGATATCCTGTTCTCTTTATTACTTTTATAAACACCTGAAATAAATATATTTACATTATGAGTTAACTAGTCACTCTGATTGTGCAGTAACCTTGGGCTGACAATCCATATTGTGTTTTTTTAAATCCCATTTTGTTTGGCAATTGTTCAGCACACAATGGTCTGATGGCCCAGCTGCAGTGAAGAAGCACAACACAAAGCCAAGGAAAAGCGCAGGCACCAAAAAACTGATTCTCTGGCCATCATCATGCCATGGCCCAGCTAGCAAGGTCAATTATCTGTTCCTTTTCAGTCAGACCAGCTCCCAAAAGCTCCACAAGGTCAAAAGATCTGCTCAAGATAGCAGAGCCAAGGGGAAGTCATTGTGACTTCAGCCACCATGAAGAGTGGCAGTACAGCAGCTGCTGAGTTAAAGCTTTACAATTATGGAAAAATTTTATATGCTGAGATAAGCCTCCAAAGCAGTCAAGGATGAGAATTCACCTCTCATAACATCAAAGCAGTTGTATTTGGGGTGATTCCTTTGAAATGGTGAACTTTAAAGGGAAAAAAGGTGAGGGGCTAATTCAATCAGTATTACAAGCAGTTTGCTACTTTTCACTTCTACAGCTATACGCATCTTCACATACTTCTAGCACATTCATTAAAGCAAATTTCCTACAGGGATATTTAATCCTATTCATCAAGAATAAGGTCAATGAGGGAAGCAAGATTAGATATTTCAAAAGATATGTTCCCTTCTGTTGCCATAACAAAGAAAGGTACATTAAATCAACACTGTTAAGCTGAATTCAGATTTAAGCAGTCCTCTTTGCAGAAAAATCACATAGACATGCACACACAATCCCCTCCATGCCTCTCTCTTGTTGCAAGATGGGCTGTGACAGTCAGTTATATCACAACTGTTCATGGCCTTCCCTTAGCAACCTGCTTAACTTTATTGATTCCGTAGTTGATTATTATGGCAACAAGCTCAATTCTTACTGTTTATAAACTTTTTAAAAGGTCATCAAGAAAACAGAAATGAAAGCTGTTTTTCTCGACTATTTTTGTGGTATACAGAACTCATGGAAGCTGTTGGGAGAAAAACAACAAAAATGAGACAGGAAGGAATGAGAAAGCTCAAAAATCCCAAATTAACAAAGGGAAGACATGCCTGTGGATATGATGGGGATACCTGTATTCTCTTCTCTGCTCTACCATAAGCTTTCTCAGCAACTTTGGATGCAAACTGCATCTCCCACTAATGTGTTCTTTGGAAAGACTCACCATCTCCAGCTTTGTAGACCTCACCTTAAAATTTTTATTTTATAAGCTGTTTTGTTGGTGAGGTTTCTTTTAATCCCGGGAAGAAGTCATAGATCACAGAATCATAGAATCTGCTGAGTTGGAAGGGACCCACAAGGATCATCCAATCCAACCCTTAGCACTGCACAGGACCAACCCCAAGAGTCACACCATGTGCCTGAGAGTATCATCCAAACACTTCTGGAATTCTTTCAAGCTTTGTGCTGTGACCACTTCCCTGGTGAGCCAGTACCCAAAGAGTTAAGAAGCAAAAATGAGCTTAATGTTTTTAAAAAGCACGGGATTTGCAGGCAGATGGTTACAGGGTTCCATCATCACCTGGCAGAGAAACCTCTTCCCCAGCTCTATAGCTGTGAAGCTACCTGAGTCAAAAGTGCATGTCCACTAGTACCCTGAAAAGAAATTAGAGACTTTCTTCAGGTCTATTCCATAGCTCTGACCTAAAGTACAATACAAATTATATCAGAGAACTACAAGAATCACATTTAATATTTCTGTTTCAATCCTCAGAGCTAATATTCTTTTAACACCACTGATGAATTACAGCCTGATCCCACCTGCACACACAGAGTCCTTCTTAATTCCACAAGAAATACAGCAGCAAGTTGGCAATGTAAGCAAAGGATAGACCATGTGGTGACCAATTTGTTGTTCAGAGTTTTTTCTGGGAAGAATTCCAACTCATGTTATTTACAAGACCCTGTCTGATCATTAAAAGGAACTATCACTTAGCAATATTTTACATTTCAAGACAAGGAACAGCTAACTAAATATCAACATTTTAAAATAAAGGAACAGCATTTCCTCTGCTTTACCTGAATTACCCAAAGCTAGCTCATATAATTTGTGTTTTCATTTAGAGTTCTCAAAAAATGTTTCAATACTATTTTAGAAATTAAAATAATGGTCAGTTTTACAACATCATTTGAATTAGATTTGTGTGAGCAAACTACTGTGTTTCCTGAACAGCACAAATATTATCCTTATGAATGAATCAACTATTTCCATATATGGATTGGAAAATATTCAGCTACCAGATATTTAGAAGAGCAAGCACCAAAACAGGCTCAGAAGTCCAATACAGATGTCTAGGACTCAAGAAAGCATTCCATCCAATCAGTTGCTGGATTTAGAGTCAGTCATCTCTCTGAGTCATCCATTTCATTGCTGTTCTTATTTTGGGTGTGGACTGAAAACAGTTGCTCTTAGTTCCTGAAAACTCTATGACATGAAATTCCCACACCCGAAAGTAAAAGAAATAGAGAAAAAAAGATCACGGTTTCCTTCTGCCATGAGCCCATGCCCTCTATGCAGCACATTATTTTCCAGCGCCTCTGTTGCTGTTGATGTACATGGCAAATGCCTACTGCCAACCAGTATTGCCATCTTCCAAGCTTTCCAAGTTCCTACTTCTCTTCTCAGCAAGAATTATTTATTGCTGATGCTGTGACCATAGACTTTGAGGCCTTGCATCTGTTAACCATGTTGTCTTATTAAGGTTCCCACAACTAACAAAAGCCTCAAAAGTCTCCTTTCTTCCTGCTCTTTTCATAATGAACCTTCCATTCTCTGTCCATCACAGCTTATATTTCATCAATATTATTTCCATTATAAGTTCAAAATCTTGTCATTCCAAAACAGCATCCAAACAAATGACTCTCCAAATGTGAATGTCATCTCAAATCAATTACCAGGGCATTCATCCTTCACAATAATATCTCTATTATATTCTCTTACTATTGAATTCAAACATTATGCTGCTGGCATGCTTGCAGGGTTTACAGCAGTGGTGATGAGGAAAGAAAAAACACCACTCACGTAGCTGGTCAAGAGAATCATGTTTTTCAAGTTCCTTAAAACATAAACAATGAGTGAGAGGCACAAGAAGCTTCTTTCTTGTTACATCTCTACACTGTATATAACACAAAAGAGCCTGACACGCCCACAAGGTGTTGCCCGAACGAAGACATCAGCAGACAAAATCAAATTCAGTATTAAGAGGATGATATTTCCACTGGAGAAAATGAGAACTGCACTTTCATTAGCCCTCACATTACTCCAAAACAAATAGAGACCACAGAGAACACTCATGTCTTAAGAAAAGCAGCAGGTCCAACAAACCATCAGCAACCAAGCATTACTTATTGTAATTAGCACTTTTAAGGTTCACAGATTTTTTAATTAAGGGATGGACAGCTTGGGTTACAACAAACTAACTAGAAGATTCAATAAGAGTCTAATGACAGTTTCTTCCAAGAATATTTATTGAAGTATATTTGAACACTTTGATTATGCTTGAAAATTTGTTATATTCAATAAATGTTTAAAGCCTTCAAATGCAAGCATGAAACCATGTTCGTATCATATTTAAAATAATCCATCCCCTGCTATAACAAGATGAATATGGGCCAGATTATGCAAGAACCCAACAATGCAGGTAACAGTGCACTGACAGCTAAACTCAATTTTCCCTTTTCTAAGTACCTTCAAAACTCTTCAACACATTCCAGGCTGTACAGTCATGCATGTCAACTAGGACTAGGTATATTAAACAAATAAAGAAATATATACAGTCTCCAAAAACCACAGCCTGCTTCATGATTCATTCTCCCATATCAAACCTTAATTTGTTTCTTGCCTCTTCCTACTGTTTCCTGCATCTTAAGCTAAAGCCCTTCACAGACAAAATTCTCCCTTTACTTGTTTTACACTCCTATTTCTAATAAAGTCCTTTGGTACCATATCAAGATAAACAACAAATAACAGAAAGTGCTGATTATAGGCATGTTTATCAGACCTCTGAGTCCAACATTCATTAACCACAGTCTTCTGTGATACTGTCAGTAGTACCTCTTTGTAGGCAGCCAAAATTATATGACAAAGGTGCTGTAAAGACCACGTCGTGAATCACTGTCCTATTTCACATGATTAATGTGTCTGGGGACACAGTAGTGTAGCGAAAAGTCCAGCACCATAACAGCTGACACAGAGAGCTCATGAAGCTCGTCTGTGTTAAAAAGGCCTCATTGTTAGAACCTAGTAGTTAAGCATCGATTTATTCTGTCTTTCAGTCTGTTCTCCAGGTAAAAAAGCAAGCCTTGAGGAAAGGATCATGGAGAATTTTATGGACAGTACTTTACATTTCCCTCCCTAGCAGAGGAGTACACACAGCTCATATTGAGGGTGCGTGCATTGTTCAAAAATACACTTATTTGTTTATAGACTGCATTATTGTTACTACATGGAAAACATTATAAAAGAGCATGAAGTATTCAGAATCTCCTCCTGAAATTTCATCTTTCAGATGAACTCAGAAGCAACTTAATATTGGCCACATGGTATATCTTACATATTTCAGGTATTCAAATGGCACATATGTTCTGGACTAGAAGAGAAATTATTAGTTAACCCAGCCCTCCTCCCTACTATAGTTTAACAAATAATTTCAATATATTAACTTTCTTTACTGCTATTTAATATATTAAGCTGTTTTTAAAGCCTATAATTTAATGTGCTCTTTAACTCAGATTTCAAATACCAGTCAATAAGATTTAGCTCTTCTATGCAAGTTACATTTTCATTCCTGACAAATTAAAAGTTATTAAAAGATTACACTGAAACATTCCACAAGAAAAACAACTCTAATTTAGAGTCAGAAAGAATACTTTGTTCTTTCAAAAAGAAAGTTGCAAAAAGTGTCAGTCCATGGACTATTATATAAATAGTTTTAAAACTTCTCATATAGTATCATAAATGCTTCTTATATGGTATGATGTGCATTATAGTCTACTATGACTTCTATATTAGAATGTTTACCAGATACTCTTCAGAAATAGAGTCAGAACTTGAACCAACTCCTGCTGAAGTAAATACAGATTATTTTTGAAGGCAAGAATGCTTTCTACACATTTTAAAAGACTTCACTGTATTCCCAGTGGACAAGCTAAGCAGTAATAAGCTTAAATTTTAACAAGAAGGATTTGGTCTTGACATCAGGAAAAAGCCCAATGCTTAGACTAGTGAAATACCAGAGTAGATTGGCTACAAAAGTTATTGGATATTTGTCACAGAAGGCACTGAAGACACCTCCACCAGGATCCATTGTTCTCGGTGATCACCTGCATTCAAAGAAAGGGGACCTGATGGCCTCCAGCAGCTCCTTCCCAATCTGGTTCTGTGACCCTACAACTGCAAGAAGCAGTTTTACAAACAGAATTAAGGCAACACATTTCCTACAGACTTCTGACCTATAATTCCCAGTGCTTCTCCACTCAGTCAACTCTCTCCTGTGTTCCAAGTGGCTTTCCTTCATGTATTTCCCCCACCACCACTCCATGCTAGGGTAGCCAAGTGACAGCACATGCTTTGACCAGTCTGAAGCTACCTGTACACACCACCACTGATTAGATGACTATTACTTCTGAGAAGAAAGTGCATGGTTTTACCCTCCTTTGCCATGGGGACATTCTTTTGACTCTCTATAGCTATCCATTGGGGGATTTTTTATTTCTTTTTTATTATTCAGGAAATAAAATCTCTATTTATGCTATCCATCCAATACTATATGTGGAAAATGGGTTAAAACCAACAGGAAAGTTATCTGAAGATAAACAAAGAAACTGAAAGACAAATATAAAGTGTGATTACACTAGCCTTGTTAAAAAATGGACTTTGGATTAATCTCCAATGGGAAGAATTTTTTAAAAGCCTTGAGTCTTTTTTGAAAATAAAAATTAAAAAAAAAATCAAGGAAATTTTATGACACTGAATTACCTTAGCAAAGTTTCTGTAAAACACAAAGTGCCTTAAGTCATCACATGAATCACTGACAATTTAATCAGCTTCTGTGAGTTTGTCATCCTCATCAAGAGTTGAATTTAAGACCTTCAGAAAGTTCTTTGACTCCATTTATGAACTCCTTCACCTACTGATTCAGCCACCCACACCACACTTTCGACTACCAGAGATGCAGACAAGAATCCAAAAATCTAATATTCAACTTGGAAGCTAAATGAGCTCCTACTAATGCAACCTTTAGGTCTCAAGAAGCAGCAGGACCAACATGTTTTCCTCTGATGCTTGGAGACCTTTAGGAAATCAAGCTCTAAAATGTAGCACCATCAGAAGAGAGCTCCTTTCACCCAAATGCAGCAAATTTCCCAGGTGCTTTTAAAAGCCTTCATGTGAGCAGCAATGGGAGAACCCATACACTGCAAAAGGCAGAGCAGGTGCACAATCCAGTGCCAGCTTCATCTCATCTTTCTTAGAGCTCTCCTGGAAAAGAACTTTAGCCTGTTAACATGCTCACACCGGGAGGTATTTTTTAAAATAAAATTGCTTTGCATGAATGCGTGTAGAACATAATGGGCAGCTTTTTAAAACTAAAACTCTATAGGCCACAATCTGCTCTTTGCCAGATTAAATGAATACTGTAATCCATGGTAAAAAAGTCCAGAGTTCAAAATTCTTGGGATGACAGATTTTCAAATCTTATCCCATTAACATCTCATTCCTCAAAAGTGTGAGTGATCCTTCTGTAGGATGAAATAATAGAACTAACATTGTAGATGTTCGGTCTTTAACCATTTTATTACTTATGTAATTCATGATATATATGATGATGTCTTTGCAGAAAAGCCAGGGTTGAGATTTTTCAGCATCTCTGGGTAAAGAATGTTACTGAAGTACAAACAAGGGTACTAATAAATAGCAGTTGAGCTATTTCTTCTGACTTCTTTTGAAGCAATGTTCAGGTGAATAACACAGTTGCACAACTTTTATTGTTCAATTTTGGCTACAGTCCAAAAAAAAACTTGAGACTTTTTCTAAGAGTTTGTCTGTCATTAAAAAGACAAGGCCAAAGTGTGCCGTGCCCCATAATTTGAGTACCTGATACAGTGTCACTCAGATGCCTGAAGATTTGTCGATAACAAGTGATTGACATTTTTATAAATGAGATCAACATATTTGCAATACCTCCTTTTTTTTTTCCTGTTCCTTGACTTTTACTGACATCCAGTGGAGACAGACTCAAACCTCTTTCAAGGGCCAATACCAATTCCATTCTCATAAAGAACCTGTAAGTTAAGTTACCAGTGGAATAGAAAGCCTGCCTTGAATGTATCTGGTTTTCAGAAGGTTCTTCCTTGTTCCTTCTGTTCATAATACGCATTTCTTTACAAATTCAATCCTCAAAACTGTTTCATTATTTTCAAACCCCAGTTATTTCCAGGTTTGACAAAAGCATTCTCGTGGTATAGTTTCTGGTTTAGTTGCATTGGTACAATTCCATGTTCTCCTCCTTCTTCATCTTATCAACCTACAAATATAGGAAAACAGATCAGAAACAATGCCTGCTTCAAAGACTGTGTCCTTGTCACTGTCAAATGAAGCCATCTCTGTGTTCTCATCATAATTTGAAAGAAGGCCAGCATATTATTTTTGTATGTGTGAACTCTGCTTCCTGACTGAACAAATTTGTGAATACCATAATTAAACCCTCACATAAGTACACACAAGACACAGATCTCAACAAGAGAGCATGTGGGAAACATTAACCAGAATCATCTTAAGAATAAATTGAAATGAAACAATTTTACCTGAGCTTTTATCTTACCCTTCTCAAATAAAAATAGCTCCTAGAATCCATACTTACTACTGATAATTTAAACCCCAGCAATCCAGCAAAAATCAGTGCAGTAGCTTCGGTCATACTGAGCTGCTCAGCGGCAAACACTAAAGCCCACACTTGCGCATCCTATCCACACTACAGCCTGCTACTCAATAGTATACTCAAGAAAAGCAGAGGTCCTCTGAGATTTACATCACCCAACGCGTCTACAATCCTTTCAAGAGAAAGAAAGAGGAATCATCTGAAGACTGGAAAACATGTGATTGCTACAAACTAGCTAAAATACCCATATCCCAAGGTGCAACAGGTTCTTCCTGAATACTTGAATGCAAATCTCACTTAGATTAAAAGGGAGCTCTGGACAAGGAAGGTGGCAGCTAATGCAAAAGTCTTTGCTCAACCATTGAATAAGGAAAAGCACAACAAAACACATTACCCATGGTGAGTCATTTTTTACTATGGAGGGATGTTTTTTGCCATCAATTGTTAATTAACAGCAGGAGTGGGAGACTGAATTTTCTTCCAGGAGTCTTTTTCTTTGTTGTTTTCCAAATACATAAAATGTCTTTGCATATTGAAAAGGGAGGTTCACCTCTCAATTTCTCAGGTCAGTGAGTTTGACCTAGAAACCTAGGTCTCAAAACATTCATATAGCTTACAGTGCTATATGAATGGTTCAAAATCTGGATCAAGTGGCTAACAACAGGAGACAAGGCAGCTCCCACAATAATGCCTGCAGAACAGGAGAGACGTGAGCTCACACTGTGCAAGACAGGTCTGGTAAGTGAACAGCAACAGGAGAACCACAATTGTCTTTACTGTGAAGTTATTCTAAGGCAAACTGACAGGGTGGGTCCCTCACTTTTCTATCTGAAAAAATACCAATTGGAATAACAAAAGCAATATCAAAGATGGCCTGAACCAGTTAAATACCAATGCTAGTCTCCTCAAATTCAGGCAAAACTAAATTATGGCCATGTGTCCAATCTGTGTGGTTCAGTTCCCTCTGAAGAAAAAGTAATTCTACTAGATTCTCCTCATCTCAGTTTCTGTAAAGAAAAACAAGTGTAACATAATTATTCTTGTGTGTCTCTGTGAATGCAAGAGTAGGAACATGTTCTCTGAAATATGTAATCACTCCCAAGACAGTGTCCTGGCACGTCTCAGATAATCCATATGACCTTCTGGCCTGTACCTCAAACAGGAACGCCTTCTTTGTTTTCTTTGGCATAGATCTTCCTCTTACTTCACCTCCAGTTTAAGCTTCCTGCTTTCAGAAACTATTTCTCTAACAGGGAGAGTGTGCTATCTAGCAAGGTTGGATGACAAATTTCTCCATGGGCAGAAAATAATACTTTCTGTAAAGCCTGAGGTTGCTGAACAAGGTATCTCCACCCATCCTGTTCTTCAACAGAAGAGAAGAACAGAGAGAGAACTCCTTTCAAAAACAGTTTTACTAATTGTCAAGTATCAGAAGTATCCTGATCTGTAGAAGTGCTATCTCATACCTATTAATGTCAAAACAACAGCAGGATGTGGCCCTGACAAGGATGGGTCATCTCCTTGGTAGTCACTAACCAGTCAGATCATTAGTAGTCTGTGTGCATGGTCCCATTAGCCTCCCTGGGGAGCTACAGCTTGTATTGCTCAAGGGAAGAACTGATAGGAAGCAGATCACCAGGACAAAATCCCGATGCAATTCCAATAGTAGCCAAGTTCAGCTTTCCGTGGAACTGAGAAATGAGAAGCAAACAAGAGACCATTTCTTGCTGGACCCAGAGAGATCCATACCACCCTTCCACAGACATTTCACCGAGGTAAATAATTAGGAGACACAGTTTTCGAATTCACACTCAGTTTCTGCAGTTCTCCTCCACCTCCTACTGTCCCACATCCCAGACAGAGACACAGCCATGGATGTCCTTCCAGCCAGAACCAGGGTAGCCATCACCTTTTTTTGCTTCGGGGTTTGTTGTGCTGTTACTCTTACATGCTGGTCTATGGTAGAACATAATTTGTATACCATCTCATAGCTGGGGCAGCTTAAATGATGTTTCATCTAATAACAGGTAAGGGTGTGACACTGAAAGGAAAACTCAAAGAAAGTTGTACAAGGCTTTTGTCTGAAGCTTGCAGATTTAAAGAGAAGCCTTGTTGAAAGGCAACAGATTTAATTTTAAGTACCTCCACCACTGATAATATATCATGTGATGTACTGTGCTAAAATCCTGAATGACTTTTAGGAGGAGAAACACCATCAGAAAGTAGTAACATTTCTCTAGTTAAAATGCACAGAAGCAAACAGAAGCAACAACGTTCAGATTCCAACTTCAAGACTTCATTTTCCCATGTTGTATTCAAACTATTCAGTCAACTCTGAAGTCAACCCCTCTTATGCACTCCCAAGCCCTAACATGGATAAACAGATATCTTAGTCCTAAGTTTTCTTCATAACAGAGAAGTAAATGGTTCTAAAATGCAAGCCAGGAGACTATTACAGACAGAATTACATTGCTCTGATGTGCTTGTTTGCATACTAATCACATAGTACTGAAAACAGAGGACATTTGATCACTACTTACTTTCAACTGCCAAAGTCTAGGGCTGAAGGTGGAGAAGTGTAAAAAACCAAACGAAACCAAATCAAACAAAAAAACAACCAACCAACCAAAAAAAAAAACCAAAAAAAACCAAACAAAACCAAAGAAGCAAAAGAAAAGCCAAAAAGCCAAAAAACCAAACCAACCAAACAAACAAAACCAAAATAAAATCCCCGAAACAAAACAGGAAGCCTGAAAGACTGCCTTTCAGAAAGGAAAAAGCAAATAGTTATTAAAATATTCATTTTACACACAAACTGCCTTGATGTGTACCATACTTCTTTTCAACTAATTTGAAATGCCAACTGTAAGCAGTATGTTAAATACATTGACATGATGTCTCATTTCATGTAACATGCAGCTTTTTCTCTTTTGTTAAGTATTTTCTTTAAGACTTTCTGCAGTTTTCTCAGTGAGTTTTCTTAAAGATGCCTACCCTTCCTGGAGAAGTTTCAACGTGGCACAGCCTATATCCATGATTTTGTTACAAATGATTGATTAATAACACCTCTTTCATTAGGCAGGCCATCATCACAATGGAGTTAAAAGCAAATTGTTAGTAAGTGCCTTAGTGTACATTCTTTGAAATATAAACTGACATTTGAATTATGTTCTGTGCAATTCAGAGTACAAAAGGACCCAACCTTTTACTGGGGTTTAGATAGCAGAACATCATACGAATGTAGTATTTTAATAATAATTCTTCTGTATACCGCAGATTTGTAGTCCTGATTTATGAACCACATCTTAGAACAAAATCTGTCTACCTACCTGAAAACCTCAGCTTGCCAGCTTTCCTGAGCATCACGTTCTTAAACATTAGGTATGCCAAATCGGCACAGACACATCACTAAATATATACTCAGGTGATAAGGACAACACTATGCAAGTTAGACATTGACAGAAAGAATTCTGAACAACCAGTCCCTATCTGATCAATCCACAAGCTGATCAGGGATTTGTAAATACTTTATGGTCCCACACTGGAATGGTGTATGTCAGACGCAGCACTGCAGCTTCTTGCAAATTATGAACATCAAAATTTAAGACCAGATCCTTTCTCTTGTAGAGGAATACTATTTCTTACACATCCTTCATAATCAGAACATAACAAAAACTAATCCTTAATTCCTGGTACATGCAAACTGTAGTGGGATGCACAATGGGGCTAAAAGGAACTCACAGTTGTCCCACATCCTTGGCAGGTTAACTGCAGGAGATATTAAACCAGCAAAGGGCTACTAGAACATCTGCTTCTGACATGGTATTCCAGAAGCTCCACTTCACCACATGCCTATTCTGGCTCCTCCTAATAAGGCCAGGAGCTGAAGAAGAAACAAGTTATCTCATGAGACAACCAAGCTAACTGTGGGGGCTCATGCACCTAAAGACCCCTATGGGAAACATATGCTGAATAGTGTTCTTCTGACCTCTCTTACTTTTGCCTCAGACTGGGCTCAGAAATACCTTGCCTTGTGTGATACACCAAGGCTATTGTTTTATATCAACTGTAGGCATAGGCAGCTGCCCCACAACGTTCTGCTTCATGACTATCTATATCTCTGCTAATCACTTGCAGTGTCATGGCTCAGATATAACTGAGAACCATTAAAAACTTCTCATCCATGCAAAAATAGCACAAATTATGTTAAGTAATATGTCTCATGATCGGTCTTTCTTAAAAGGAACTAATTATACACACAAGAATATAAATTCAGTAATACCTTAACACAATAGCGAAGTGTCACATATGAATTATCCATCATTCAGATTACTTGGGCTGTACATTATGAACCACATGTGCTGTTAAGTATTAGCAAAAAACCAGTTTTACCCTCTCTTACAATGAAAGTACAGACAAGTGCAGATGTCCCAGGAGGTTTAAGCAGATTTGAGCTACCACTAGCAGAAATGTGCAAGGAGTGCACATCTCATATCTGATACAGGTGCAGCCATGCCTCTCTTCAACATAAATCAGATTGTGACAGATTAATATCCTCAACTGAAAAAAAAAAAAATTAGGCTTCAAGAGAACTTTTTAAAACAAAACGAAATTGTTGTAATGCAAGAGTCAAAAGCTCCTCGCACACAAGAGAATATTCTGATGCAGGATGTGTGGAAGCAAACCAACTGATGCAGGAAATGCCTTCCTGGCACCTAAAATATATAAAAAATACAACACTGTAATCAATATCAAAGACCATGATGCAAATACAAAATGTAAAGTGTTCATGTGCATCTGGAAAGCAAACAAAGAAATGACTCTTCAGATGACTCAATACAGACATCAACTGCAAGAAATTGTGCCTGCAGTACTAGTCAGCTAAGGGCATGCCATACAGGCTTTGTAACATACACAAGCAATACAATACACAAGCAATACAATACACAAGCAATTAAGATATATTTTGGTCAGATTCATATTTCACTAAGCATATGTAAGAAACACTCAACAACAAAACCAGAGAAATTGTTTCCCCTTAACAATTTTTCTAGAAACAAACAAAAAAAAAAGGCTGTTTTTAATTATCACAGATTAAAGAAAAGCCTATTAAAGTATTTTTCCATAATAAAACCACTCAAAAGAGGTCACAGCTGGTCTTTGCACAAAAATATAAAGCAGGTAGGAAACAGAAAAAAATGCAGGCCCTTTTCCTAACCCACTGCAAGGACAGCAACAATTGCTCTATCCCAAAGCACACACAGGCATAAACACACACCACCAAGAGTTTTGCATCTATTCAAGAGCAGGAGATGTTTCACCACAATCACTGAGATGTTTCGTAATGTTCAGAGTTAAAGAAGGACTGCTTGGGCAGCAGACAACCAGCCCTGAGCCTGAGGGCCGAAGCCAGATGCAAGTTGAAAATAGGGTGCAAACTCTAAACAGAGGAGGTGATTAATCGCTGGAATGAGCTACCAAGAGAAGTGGCAGACTCTCCACCCCTTGAGATCCTTGAATCATGTCTGAGCAGTTCTCTGGAATATCTGCTTAGCCAAACAAATGTTTCTTGGTACAAGATGGTTGAGATGGGTAACACAAAACTGCTTGCATTACCACACAGCGATCAAATGTCCCTTCTGGCCTTATGTCCTAGATGATTCTGTGAATCACACTTAAGTATCTCCATTGAGTCAGAACCTTGGACTGAAAGTTATAGTTGAAAAGAGAGGTGCTTGCAAATTTTTTGTAACACACTACATGTGTAAACATGTAACATGTAAAAAACTTAATTTTCATGACCATTATGGAAAAAAAATGGTTAACCTATTTAGTTTTTCTCTAACCAGACTTTTAAGAAGAATAATGGAAAAAAAATATGGTTTTAGACAACTGTGGGGAAGATTATTTTTCTCAATTCTACAATTTCACTTAAAATTAATGCTCTCTACTTACATATAACACTATTAAAATGTTCAATTTACCACAAAACTTTAAATTACTTTAAATATTAAAAGCTACACAGGTATTTTGGTAACACTCATTTTGTAGTACATATGTACACAATTTTAAGCCTGTTATGCAAAAGCTGATGTATCTAAATTCAAAAGGCTTGGTAAGCCTATCTTCTAACACCAGCCTTACAAACTGGGGCATCATGTTACCATTTTCAGCACAAAAGACATACCTTGCTTGTCCACCTAAAGGCTCCTCTCTTAACATCTTTAGATGGCCTCTTAGAGTATCAAACTCTGCTTTCTTCCTGGAGTTTAGTCAACAGTCATCTCCAGTCACTTCACTTGGCTGGTTAGGCTTTTTTCCTGATGTTTCAATTAAGAACTTAATCCTGAATCCTTAATTCACTTGTCGAATAATGACAAAAATTATTATACTTGGATTAAGCTAATTCTGAAGTTTTGGGGTTTTTTTGTGAGAGAGACATGATGGAAGACAAGGAAGTTTCCAGTAAAATAAACCCTCCTTCTCATTTCCAGTCTTTCCTCCTTGTATTAGGAAAAGAATATGTCGCTCAGATTTGCACACAATGTAATTTGTTTTGAACCATCTCAAGGATGAAGGAGGATAAGGCAGGGCTAGACTCTAAACTTGTGAGATGTAGTCACCCATCTCTTCATGAAATATCAAACTGGTCAGAGACTGGTCAGAACACTCACACATACACATCACACTTCAATCTCAGCATCCAGTTTAAATTCTTTTCACAGCCCAAGATGATTTGAATGAATTTATTTTCTCCTTCAGAAAAATAAATCCAAGTCTCCCATCAAGGAACATCCACGAAACTGTCTTCTACTAGAGGTATTCTAAAAAAATTAAATATACATGGGAAAATGAACATATTATACCACTCACACGTGGGAGTTGGGATCTATGCATTTCTGTCAAACTTAAGACAGCTTCTGTACAGGAGAGGTGCATACTTCCTCCTCCAGAGCATCCTCCAGTAGTTTGCTTACAGTTCTCTTGGCAAATAGAAAATACAAACTTTCAAACCTTTTTAGCAGAGAATTTAAGTCTCTCATTAGACTTAGAAATAAAAAGAATTCTTCATTAGTCCTGATCATTTTACCTATCTCCTTCCCCTCCTCAGTTCCAGTGAAAAACCAAGTTCAGCATTTGACCCCAATTTTCAAGTTGTCTCAGGCTATTTCACAGAAGTCAATCTTGGAAGGAAACAGAAAGAAGTCAACGTATACAAAGCAGAAGGAAAAACTCTCTTCATCAATTTAAGAAAAAGCAGGTTTTTCTGGCTTTAAACCAGAATTGCTAACAATTTTTGACATTTTTAAATACATACACAGTTGGAACCTGCAAGGTTCTGGTTTTTTTCTGGTATCACCCATTTTCCTTATTTTTTTCTCTAGATGCAGTTCAGACATCCTAATCCAAACCCCATTTCAATAACACTTACACTCAATTTGGGACATGGGATTTCAAACACATTTGTCTAAATGGAACAATTAAAGGCTTTGAACTCTGGCTTAGCTGTATTGAAGCAGAAGTAGCTTCCTAACAAGCTTTTTACATAAACAGTCAGATTTACAGTTTCAGTCTGCAGACTGAAGAATGGATGGAGAAAAAGCAACAGAGTTGTGAAGGAAAAAGCAAAAAAAGGCAAAAAGCTTCAGTTTATGCTTTTATATTAGACTTTTGGCAAAGTCAAGAATCAGGAAGGGGATAAAACAGGCCTCATGAAAAGTGTATAAACTGTACTGGACCATGACAGGAAAGACATTTGTCTCCATCGGTTATTAAAAATTATTATTTTGCACATATAAATCACGCTAGTTCTTTTAGAACACTACAAAGTCCAAGTAATTTCAATAATCTACATACGTTTCAAAAGCCAAAGGAAGTTAAACCACCAATATCCATGGTTAGATGCAATCATGCTTGGAAAATATAGTAATTTATGTAACTCATATTAAAGGAGGACTTTTAATCAAAATTTTCTCTCTTTTTTTTTTTTTTTTTCTCATGGTAAAAAGCATTGTAGAGAAGAAAACCAAGAGAATAGCAAGTCATCTTGAATTTATCACAACACATTCTGGAGAACAGAATATATCCCTACATTGTATACCTCAAAACATGGACCAGTTAGGTAAACATCTGTCTTTGAAGACGTTGAAGAATTTAAAACAGAGTGGTAATGATCCACAACAGTTGTGCAGCGTATTACAAATATTTCTTTTAAATAGTTCAAGATTTTGTAACAGAGCATCCACAAAAACAGTATGTTCTTTTGTTTAAAGACTTGCTTCCAAATTGTTTCAAAAAGTTTAAATAATTTCATGGTGCACCACTGTGAACTGAAATCAGTATGATAAACACTGATAAATTTACAATAGTAGGAAAAAATACAAAAATACCTCTTTGCTTTCTCCAAAACCCAAAAGGAATCAAAAATTTTAAAATCTTATTTACAAGTTTTCAAAAATACTTACTGCCGTGACAAGTGGTGCATGTTGTGGATTCTGTTTCATTTCCTAGTACCTAACTACAAAATACACTGTTTAGAATCAGTTATTTTTGCATAAATATGTATAGCATCCTTGATTTTGAGCAAAGTAGTATAATTTACAACAGACAATGTTTTTAATTTTCGTAATAAAAGTAAGTCTTAAATAACCTGCTTTAATATCCTCCTCTCAACATATTGGCACACAGTGCTACAATTTTATCATAGCTGTTATAGCAACTTTATATTTATTTTCAAGCCCCAGCTCTCAGAGTCAGGTGAGTCAGATGATCATATAAGGATCTGAATGGTTCCTTAACAGTAATTTTGAGTTCCAGTAGTTCTAGAGGGGAAAAAAAAAACCCTGAAATTCTGGTTCAGTTATGCCCCAATGACTCAAACCTCAAAAATATGTTATCACATACACTGTGTTACTCTTAGATCATTCTGAAGATCTCCTTAGTTACAAGCTCTTGGACAATGATAAACAAGCACTTGGCCGTCAGCCTAATTCTCAAGTGGATCTCACAAAACTCAAGAAATTATTGTCAACACACACATGAAATGTCTGTACAGGAGAGAAATCCTTATCACTAGACAGACAGCACAGAAGTAAATCCTATAATTTCTCAAGAAGTTTATAAAAATGTGCAGAAAAGCATAATTAGAAAATAAAGATCTTTGTGACTTGTAACAAGTCAAGCAGTAGTCTTCTGACAGAAGTAATCCTCCTGAGAAATTCCTGTATCAGAACGGTTTGGAAATTAAGTGCATTCATCTTGCCCACTGCCTTGAACTCCTGAAAGAGCTGCTTTAGGTACTAGCTTCCCACCCACAGAGCAGATGTTTCTTCCCTTTGTTAGGGATTTGAAATCGTTCAGCAAGACTGGTATTTGACTCAAATGTGGTCATTGCATATTTTAAAAATTACCTCATCGAACAATAAATGTATTAGTCAAAAAGAAAGTGACAGTAAACCAGGTTTCGGTCCCTAAATGTTAAATAAAGTTGGTTTGGGCTGCAGTCTTCAGCGTGCTTTACAGAAGTATTTATGTATTGCTGAAGAATTACCACAGAAAATGAGTCATAAACCTCATTACACAAGGGCTATCAAAGACAGGCATTGATAGAAATTCCAGGGAAAATTCCAGGGGGTCCTATGCAAATCACTTGAGAAGTCAGCAAGAACATTATATCCGAATATAAATTATGTGAAGTCTTGGCTCTAATGCTGATGTTGTAAGGGAGAATGGCACTAAGTGATGACCACAAAGTATTCACTGGATCTCAAATACCTGAACTGTCAGAACAAAAGAAGCACATTAAATTAAAAAAGCTAACTTGCAAAAGACTGCTCACTGAAAGTAGTAATTCCTCCATTATAATAGAGCTATATATATTTATTATCACAGAGGGTCTTAACAGCTGTGGTGGAAGTTAAAATTATGCAACAAAAGGGAAAGCTTTGCAGAGCACAGCTAAGTTGATTATTGTAATTCATATCTGGAAGTGAACACACATCCTGAAAAACCCTCCATCTGGTATAAGAGGTGACAGCCTGTTCAGCAATACGGATAACACTAAACATATCATCTTTATGCTCTCACTGAATACTTAATCCCATCAAAGTCAGTGGTGACATTCAAAGACCTTCAGGGAATCTGGTCAAAGGAACTGCCGTTTGATCCAGACCATGTCCATCAGCTACATATTACTGAAATACATAATTATTTATCAATAAGGAAAAGACAAAAGATTCACCAGAAAAAGGCCTGAACACAATTCACACTCAGGAGGCAAATCAATTAGCAATAATTCTTGCTACTTCACAGATATATGGCAGTGAGATTTCCCTCAAGGTTTTAATGCCCTCTCCTATAAACACCTCAAAGCAATCACATGTTAATATTTACATGCACAATAGTGAATTAATAGCAACAACTGAACAAAATTTAAGTAACACTATGAAGAGTCCATCAGTTTCTCACCAGTATCAATGTATCTAAAAGAAAATTTCACAATTACTACCACACTCCATGGGTAATATTGCATGGGGTCTAATATAGATAGTTTTGCAATCTTCTTCTGTCAGGCTGACAACCATACCCATGTCTTAATTTTTGCCATTATGAGCTAATGCCTGCCCCTCTTTAAAATGGGTAAGGCAGATAATCTACATGATTTCACAGACAAACTGGGAGTCTAAATGTAATACAGATCTGAACTGAAACTCAGCAATTTTTATAGAAATGAAAAGAACATAAAAGAGCGAATGCCACATATCTGCAATGGAGAGAAACTTAAGTGTGCTTGCTGTAATTTGCTAAGTAGAGAACGGGGAATCTGCATCCCAGAACACTAAAACACCTGACATTAGAAATTGCAAATCCAGGAGAATAAATTTTTAATACAATAAATTCTTTCTACAGGGATTCCCTCTAGAATTCCCTCTACAGAAAGACATGATACTTCATGTATCACTGGGGAACAATAAGCATAACATCTGCATTTAAAAAAGAAAAACATGTGAGTGAGGTCGCTGCAAATTAAACTTAAGGTCTAAAATACTATTAGCTCATTCCCAGAAGTATAGAAATCTTTAAAACCAATATAAAATACAATTAAAGACATAGACAAAAGGGAAATTTGATACATTATCATTTATCAAAGGCAGGTAGTGTCAGAATAGCCTATTCCTCTCTGAGGATAGCTAATTTCTGAGAAATAAAATGGAGCAGATCAGATTTTAATGAAGCCTTTGGTGGTATGCTATGAGAGGAAGTTGTTAAAATGGGGATTGATATTTTAATATTACATGGGGGAAGACAGCTATAGCAGATACTATGAAAGCCTTACTCCAAGCCTCAGAAGGTCTAATAGAGTTCTTCCAGACTTAATCTTGACAGCAACAGTTTTTTGTACTTACTTTGGCATGAAAATATGCACAGGAGGATGAAATCTGCTTAAAAGACCAAGCCCTGGTTCTCACCAATACTGATGCAATTGAGGTATCATTCAGAAAAAAAACGAGTGTTCAGAAACAGTAAGAAATGCAGTAACATGAAAGCAAAGTGATAAACTTCAGAACCCAAAGCAGAAATTTATTGACTAGAACCAACAGAGGAGAAGGCTGGGCGTGTAATCCCAGGATCGATTCAGAGATGACAGTGAGCCACCACGGATCAAGCAGCCTGAAAGAGGCAAATGTTATTTAACAGTGTGCCAAATGAGACATCTGACATAAATATTTCTCATCTGCAATGTTGTGTTACTGGTTACTTGCACATGAGAAGAAAACAGTCACACAGGAGAATGATGCTATGAAAAGCAAGGAATGGAAAAGCTTATGTTCCAAGAAGAGACTGAAGAGAGTTCAGTTTATTCAGCTTTTCAGAAAAGAAACAGAGAGAACATAATTAGACCCTGAAAATATATATTTTAGGCAACAAGTTGAAGGGAGAGGAATAGTCTTCAAGTTAAAGAAGAGGACATGTGAAGTGGAGTCCAAGATGATTCCGTGCATCTCCTACTTGGCAAATAACACCCCTGATCTATCATGTTTAACATAAACTAAACTTAATTAGAAATCACCACAATAGAGTGGAGGCCTATTCCAGACCAGTGAGTTTGTCCTGGTTTTGGCTAAGGTAGAGTTAATTTTCTTCATAGTGGCTAGCATGTTTTGGATTTGTGCTGAACAATGTTGATAATATAGTGATGTTTTTGTTATTGCTGAGCAGTGCTCACATAGAGCCAAAGCCTCTTCTACTTTTTGTACTGCCATGTTGGCAAGGAGGATGGGAGTGCGTGGGAGGTTGGGAGGAGACACCAACCAGCCAGGACAGGTGACCCAAACTGATCAAAGGGATATTCCAGACCACATGACATCACGCTCAGTATATAAAGTGGGTGGAAGAAGGAGGAAGAGGTGAACATTTGGAGTGATGGCATTTGTCTTCTTAGTTAGCCACCGTGCTTGATGGGGTCCCTGCACACCTGGAGGTGGCTGAACACCTGCCAGCCCACGGGAAGCAGTGAATCAATTCCTTGTTTTGCTTTGCTTGTGTGCATTGCTTTTGCTTTCCCTGTTAAAGTGTCTTTATCTCAGCCCGTGGGTTTTTCAGCTTTTACCCTTCAGGTTCTCTCCCCAGTCCCACTGGTGGGTGGGGGAGGGAGCGAGCAGGTGTGCGGTGCTTGGCTGCTGGCTGGGATTAAGCCACAACAATAGTTAACTCTAGGCAAACCCTTGAGTATGTCTTCAGCTGGTTTTGGCTATTATAGCTACCTTCAGAGCAGACCCTTATGCTGCTGCTATTTGTGCAGAAACTACCGAAAGAAGGAGCCTCAGTGGTGACTGCAGAACAAATTACTGTTGTGAGGTTAGAAACCATGCACCTAAATAATTTAAATTTACCTCAGAAGAACAGAGTATTCAAAGATCACACGGGGAGCACTTCTTCAAGTCCTGCAGAAGCTCTGCTTTCACAGCACTCTGAGCTGCAGATAACAGAAAGCAAAAGAGTTTTTTAAACGTTTTACAGAGCAGAGATGAACACGGAGTTAGGGACTGGTTGAGGATTGCAATTTGCCATCTAATACAGTTCTTGGAGGGCATTCAGCTAGAAATATGAGTAAAATAAACAGTGAAATCTGAGAATTAAGAATGAAATAAACTGGCAAAGCTTATTAGTGATAGGCTGATAAGTTATTAAAATTTGGCTAAACTTTAAAGACACGATGAAGGTGGCTTAGGGGGAGTGTTGTACCATTATGCAAAATTAAGTACAAAATTTCAAAGCCAGTAAGTCTGAGTGACAAGTCAGTTAAGTTAATTGCAAGTAAAAATGGAGCTCTAAAAATTACAGGGAGCATAAAACTGCAGCATTGTTACTTCTAAAAAGAAAAATCAAAGGAATGTAATGATGGTACTTGGAGCGCATGAAGGAATAATGAAGCACAAATAGCTAGGAATATTAAGACTAAGAATAACGGGTTTTTTTAAATACAATGAAGACTTGAAAAATGCTAAAGAACATTTAGTTCCATAAATAAGGTGATAGAATATGGAAATATTTGCTATTGGAAAAAGCAATTAACAGAATAATTCATTCCCTTTTTGTATTTACACTTCAGAAGCAGAATATTATTAAATGCAAGACCTTGAGAGAGCATATTGTAGCCCTGAGAGATTCTGAAGGAATTCTGAACCTAATGCTCTTGTTTAATGCTTATAAGTATCTGAGATTTTGCGACAACTAAAATATTGAATCTTGAGCTTCCCTGGCATGTTTTATTGTTTTCAAAAGGTGACACTTCATTTAGGAGAAAAAGCGTCAGCAACAGAAACCTGAATCTAGCAGAAACTCCTGTTATGTCCACAGTTGCTTGCTGTCAAAATGAGCATTCATTCAGAAAGGAACACATTAGGAGCAGTAGTAAATAACCATCTGTTGACCACATCATTAAGCTCAGTGAACCTTGTGAAATTCTTTAATAATGTCTCTAGAAATTCCCTCTGAATAAGTATGTTTCTCTGCATCATTCCCTATCACTAACATGGAATAAAAAAGTCCAGTTACAATTATTTCAGTTTTCCTTATTAGAGTTAGGACAAAAAACCCAAAGCAAGCAAAAACTTGCACTGCATATACATCACTGCATGGTCTCAAACATAAACTCCAGGGCTGGCAGCACCGAGGCAGGGCCAGCTAGTGGGCTCCTGTGCAGGCAGGACAGTGTGCCCCGGGGATGGGGGACCCCTGTGAGGTGAGGGGAAGGAAAACAGCATCTCTGTTCATGAAGGCTACTGCAAAGCACAAAGACACAATGGCAGAACTGAAGCTGCAAGGAGTATTCTCTCCTAAATTTTCAAATATCAACTAGACCTTTATCATCAAAGATCTTGGTGGTTTGGGGCTTTTCTTCCCTTTGCTTGCTTATGTTTCACTAAAAGAAATGCTTAAGTGGAAGCAATACAGGGCATCTTCCAGGAAGGTAGCTGGAAGACAGCAGAATGAAAACCATTCTCATCACAGGGCTGAGCTGTATGGGAGAGACACTACTTAGTCTAGGGGGAAAACTCATTCAAAAGATTGGCAAATGCACAAGTATTGAAAAAGGACACAGCTTTATTATTTCTTACTAATGAGCAAGAAGACAAGAAGGTGGAGTATGGCGAGTAACTCTTAGCTGAGCAGAATCAAATGGAAGCCATGCATTTAAAGAAGTACTAAATAGTTACAAGATGCCACAAGCTTTAGCCCATTCTTTGGTCCTTGCTAATTTAGCTTTTGGAGAGGCAGAGGATTAAGCTTCCCTTGACAATTTTCTTTTCTCTCTTGAGGATGGATACAGAAATTGGTTATGGTTGGGTTTTTTTGCTAGCATAAATAGCTAATAAAATAAACTAACACACTCTGAGAAGCTGTAGAGTGAAAAGAAAAAGCAAAAACAGACCTCAAAAAAGTAAGGGTGCAGGGTAAATATCGTTTGCAGTGTTCCTCAGATGGACAGCCCTTGGCTTGTTTCTTTCCCTATGCAGCACTGGGGCTTGTGGTATCAAAAGATGCCTGCTGTCTGAGCCATTAGCAGTCAGAACAAACATAAATATAGCAAAAACTGGAGGAAATGGAGACACTGAGCCATAAACATTCATGCAACAATTCAAGATGATCAAGGTTAGTTATTAGGGTGTGAGTGATTCTCCACACGACAAGGTATAGAAAAAGTGCAGGATAGTTCCAAAATCTATACGGATATAGTCTTTACTGCTTTACAACTGATCACATTATCCTGGTAGTGTATCTGGGAGTATGCCATCAAACCCCATGACAAAATTAGTCTAATGACCAAAACACTTGGTCATCTTCTTGTTAGCTCAGCTAGCATGTTCATGCACTGCAGAACAAACACAATGTACTACACTGGTTGCCTCCTCCTCCAGCTTTTGCTTCAGCTATCTGCCCTAACACAGAATGGATAAACAGTTTTCTTGCCAAATAGTGGTGGATTAACCACAGCAGTGGTGACGACAGCACAGTGTGGGGAAGGATAAGAGTTACAATAGATATTCCCAAAGTAGTAACGTGAGCTGGGATAAGGCGGGAATGAAATATCATCCAGATGAACATTTACACACTATGGAAATGTTGACTAGTATTTGGATTGAGCAGAAGGGCAAATTCAATGTCACAGCAACTCCCAACAAAGTTCATCTGACAAAGATCATTTAATCCCATGATCCAGTTCTCCATCTTGAATGCAGGCTATGTTACTAAGATTTACTCTATACAGTAAAACAAAATATTACAGCTCTAATAGTCATACTATAATGCCTGTGATTGGAAATACTTTGCTTTTGATATTTTTTTAACCTGGGCCCAATCCTGGGAACTACTAAACCTCTGTATTTCACATCTACTTGAAAGCCTTACAAAGTCTCACAGCTTCTCAGGACAGGAAAATGAATTGAATGTATAGCTGAAATTAAATAAAACTTCCAAGATTTCAAGGTGCCTGGAATAGCCAAAGTGAAATCCAAGATTTGCTACACTTTAAGAAGAAAAGCAGTGTGGCATTATAGCCATAATTTTTAAATTATTGCAGTATTTAGCAAATCACGCAGAATATTTTATGACCTGTTCAGTTCTGCTACTTCCGTATATACACATTAATGTAGTGAAATTGTTTATCACTTCATGAGCTGAGGCACATTCATTCCATTTCATACACAATAAGAAAGACTGAAGCACAAGCACTCCTAAGATCTTAAAATTTTAAACCTTCAAACCAGTTTCCGCTCTCACCATACATTTTCTATGCATCCAGATGGTGTGTCCAGTTTCCTATCAGAAGCCATGAAAAACAGTCACACTGTATGGAAAACTATACTCTGGATTCCAAGAAGCTCTGGCATTGCTGGGATGACAGTGAAAAAAGGCCCTGAGAACATTGTTCAAGGTACCAGAGTGATGTTCTGGCAGACATGAGACCAGAAGTAAGTCTACAAACATAAATTTTGTACCTTATCAGAGGAGACAACTGTTTCTTCCCCTGAAACATCCATTGATGGATAGAAACCCAATTATTTAAAAGTTCTTTGGCGACTCTTGTGTCAGAACATATTAAACTCTTCCTGAATTAATTGGCACATGGAGTGCTCTGGTTCACAAAACTTCTTGTGAATCTGGGAAGTTTTGTTAGGAACAATTTCTTAAAACATTTTTGTGGCCCATTATTTACTTCAATTTTTCTCTGTCAATTTCTACCTGTCTCACTACTGGATGTTCTTCAGCTCTTTTTAGCAAGCCACTTAGCCCCTCAGTCATTTCTGATGCTTGTCCCTCGTCTCTTAGTCTCCACCAAGTTTCAAGCTCTCTCTGGTTCACTGCCTGGGTTATATTTCATTACAGTCACCACATTTTCTGCAACAAACATCGTTAAAAAGGCTGCTGCATTATCTCTAGAAAGGGAGCAGGATTTCAACAGCTTTGTGTGGCAAAAGCGCGGGGGGAGGGTTTCTGCTCTGTCTTCCAAACTCCATTGCTTCACTTTCTCCACTGGTTCTCCTGCTTCATAATTCAGGTTCTGAATTTATCTCAGGTTCCCTCTGTTTTGCTCTCATTAGGACGGCATTTGGGCAGCATTCTTATGCCTTCATGATGTAGAATTTGTTCCAGGTCACTGATGAGCTGTAGACAATGCCCTTGAACATGTAACCTACAATGAAATGAATGATTGCCCTATAAGACAGCAAACTTTTCATACAGGATTCCCCACACCTACCCCAATGGCTCACCAATCCTGGATGGATTTAGAAAAACAGGGGAAAGAGAAAAGTGTAAATGAAAAACTGGAACTGTTCCTCATCTGCCAACATGTGTGTAGTAATGTATATTGGGCAAGGCTGCACTCACCAAAAGTGTTTGGGCTTTGGAAGCTGCAGAAAGCTACACCCAGTTGTTGGCATTTTGATGTTTGCTTGTATATACCAGCCATGTAAATATGCCTTAAGTTCTTAGGTATTAACTCAATGATTACTACCAAAGAAAAAAATTCTAGAAGTACTAGATCTACCAAAAGTCAAGATTATAACTCAGAGGTGTCCCAACTAAATTCACAGAGAGGGATCTGTTTTAAAATAAATACCTGTTTCCAGCTCTCCCTGTCCAAACCCATGCTGCAATCCTCTTCTAAGCCCAAATCAAACTGCTGCAATTTTTTAAAAAGTGAATTTTCATTCACACAGTACTTAGTATGGATTAAGGGTTGTGTAGTTTGAAAAGTAAAATCTTTCACATCTAGAAAGCATCCTTCTCAAGTATTTTTGGTTGCACCGTCCCTAGCCCTTCTTGATCAGACAACCTACAGAAAATCACCATGAGAAAGTATAAGAAACTGCAAACACCATTCACTGTGCTGTTGCAAATAATGTGAGGGGACACAAACAAGTATTATGGGGGGACATCACTTGGCTGGAGATTCTTTGGAAGAGAAAAGGGTAAGGAGCATTTCTAAAAGAGAAGCACTGCTGCTGAACAAACATGAGAAACTGATTTAGGAAGGGCAGATCTTATTAGGCTCTGTATACTGTACATGTGAATGGAAAAGATACCTTAGGGGGTGATTCCAAGCAAGAGACTAATCTGGAGGAGTGAACCCTTAGGATGGTGCCTAAGCTGAGATGCAAGAAGTCCAGAATTTTGTCTTTTTTGTAGTTTAACTTCAACCAACATAATCCCTCCTCACTTGGGAACCTCCATGGCGTTCCTCTGAACACCCACCTGAATTGTTAGGAACTTGTGAAAGGGAGCTAAATCATGAATATGCAACCTACTGACCATTGTCGTTGAACATTTCACCACAGCACTTCTGTTATCATGGATAAAACTTTTGCTCTAAATTGTCTCTTCTTGGAGAACACATATAATATGAACACTCCAAGATTCCATGCCAGCAGTAAAGCAATCTCCTTTGCAAATCTACTTACCTCCATCAACTGACTACTGAAAAGAGCCCAATCAAGAAAAAGTTATTTCACGAGTTACCTGTGCTCGATTTTGCTTTTTAATAATCACTACCTTTCAGAGATCTAAACTTTGACAGTTCCACAGGCCCCCCAAAAGAAAGCAGGATCGAGTATGCTGCAGCTGTTTCTCTGCAGCATTTCTCTCTCTCTAAGACTGTTCTCAAGTTAATTTTGATGAGGTTTGAAAGGAGTAGGCTTGTGCTCCACGCTGAAAATGTTTTCAATTTGACAGCTCTGTCGGTGTGGGGGAGGGAGAAAGATCAGTGATATCTTTAAGTTATGCAATAAAAAGTTAGTTGTCTTCTTTGAATGCATATTTCTATTGAAGTTTTAAATAGTCCTACTCACTAAGGAAAAAACTGAAAAGGTGGTTAACATAAGTAAAATGAAGTAACCTGCTGCTGTTCCTTTGAATTATGCTGACCTTCTGGAGGGGTGGCAGAGGCTGTTGACCTTGTTTTTCTCCCTCACCCCAGCAACCACATATCCTTACACAAGTATCGTATTACCAGGCAAACAGCCAGCTTTCATGTATGGCAATACAGAGTAGTACACAGCTCCAGCATTCACTGAAAGGAAACTTGCTTGCTTTCATAAAGACTTAGAGGACTCACGCTTATGCTGAGCTTTGCATTGACTAAAACTTTCCCAAGGGACACACAAGACATTACTGGGATCTACAAGGAAAAAAATCATCAATGGTTTTGAAACACATTCTTGAAATCACAGACCCTAAAATATCTGGTGCTGTAAGTGTAGAAGCCTTGCTGTGGGAAGACATGCTTTTACCTTCTTTCATGTGGTCCTATGCTTCTAACACTAAAGTGTGCTTCTAACACTTTAGAGAAAAACAGCCAATGAGAAGCCTAAAAAATCATAAGTTTGAATTAGTTCTCTTTAACCTTCTTCTATCATCCAGTAAGCAGTTCTCCTTCCCCAAAGTTTAGAATATAGAGCTAGTACTCCAGAAAGCAATGGGACTCTCACTATATGGATCTGTGTCAACCCCATCTATGCAATATCAACACTTGAATCCTTCACATGAATGAGCTTTACCCACACTGTGTTCAGTGAAGCAAGTATGTCTGCAATGTTTTAAGGGCTTCAAGATACTCAAGATTATTTGATTTTCCAAAATCACTTGTGAAGTTTGGGGCTGAGGTACTGTATTTGACCTTCAAGTCCCAGACTTCTTTCTTTTGCAAGTAATATATATCTAATATTCTTCTAGTCCTCCACAGTCCACTGAGATGAACTCTCTCCTTTTTTTCACAGCTAGAAAAAAAAAGTCCAAACAGATAGTAAAGACAACTTCTATTCTAGCAGGAACACTGCAGATCTAGGGAGGAGTCTATCCGCTTTTCCCGTCACATCTGCTTACCTCTTTCCCCTTTCTAAGATCACAAAAAGAGAAGTCAAGGAACACCTGTAGAGGCCTCAGGTTCTGAAAGCAGCTTTTCCAGGCTCCCTTAGAAGCAGTAAAGAGATCATTGGAGGTCTACTGCAGGCAAATAAGTGAGCTAAACTGATTGCTAGGGACCAGTGCTTCCCACAGGTAGGACTCCAAAGGAGATGGCCAGAGCCTGTACCAGGAACTAAGCCCAGCCTAGAGGTTGAGGAGAACACCACTCACAGCCTCAGCTCAAATATTCTGCCTTGCTAACCCAAAACAATACATGACTATGATCAAGCATCTCTCACTGTGGTGACCACATTGGAACTCTTCCAAAGTAGTCAACACTATGAAAGTAATAGGAATATTAACTGATGGACTTGCAGGAGAAAAACATTTTACCCCCACCACATTTAGTGCAGGTCTGGTAGAAAAAGAAAAGAGACATTTGCACAAAAATCAAATATTCTCTTTCATAACTAAGAGAAATATATTTTTAGACTTTAAAAAATTACATTACTTCTACATGTCATATATTACTTCTACATGTCAATCTTTCAGATTTTTTCTATAATAGATATCTATTTCAAATGAAATCATTTCCTTTAAAAAAATAAACTGTGCAGTTGCTTTTTTTTTCCTTACCTTCCTTTTCTTTTGGACTGTTATCCTGTAGGTAAATAACATGCTTCATTAACCACATTATGAGTGGAAATGTACACATTTCGTTGTATTTATTTGGTAAAATACTACTCCTGGGCCCTACAGCTATAACCTTTCTTCTTCCTTACTAACCAATACCTTTAAAACTTTCTGTTTTCAGCATCATTATTATTACCCAAATCTCCAAAGTCTGTCAAATGACAGAAGAGCACTGAAGAACCTCCAGATGCATCAGAGCTCCAATATGAGAAAAATCTGCAATTATTTAAAAGTTAACCATTTATAGCACATCATTTTGTGAATAAAACTAGCAGCATTTTCTATGTGAAAATAATGATGCACAGAACTCTGTGCAACACAACATAATTTCCAAGTTGCACCTTGTGGAGCAGGGCTTGGACCAGCTAACCTTCAGCTTTGAGATTACAATTTCAATAAGTACAATTTCATCTGAATAAGCAAACAATTACTCCAGATTTTTCAGTTTTTCACAGTATGTATTTTTATTCTTAGAAAAACATTTTGGGAGAGAGAATACTTCCTTTAGATTGTCCAGTTTAATGGCCCTGTAATCACCACCTGTGCTCTATGTCAGAAAATATTCAAGCAATTCACCAGTTTTCAGAAAGGAAGAATTATAATTCTAGAAAGCATACAAGATACTTTTCATTCATTTATGCCTCTCCAAGGAGCTTTAGAAATACAGCGCAATAAAGATGGAATGGTTTACAGTATGTTTTGCTTGCCTTGCACTCATGGGACTGCTCTACCAGAAAGTAACTTCAGCATATACATCTATTAAAAAAAAAATTATATATATATATACATATTTACACACACATATATATACCTCATATAAACCCATTACCATAGTTTCAGGTGCTTAGTGTTCCTTATTGTGGCATCCAGAGAGATGAAATTTCAGAGACTGAGCCCAATTATCCCCCGTCCTGTAAAACTTTGTAAAAGATTTCAAAATATCTAAATGAGCAGTAAAGGGCAGAGGCAACTAGTAAAGCTGGGAGAAAGAAAATATGCACAGAATATTAACTGTAAGCATTGCAATCTAATGCCTTCAACATACGCTAGCAATAATGATCAAATGTGCTCTCAGAAAGGATAAGTCCCTTCTCATGTTCCAGATATAGTTAAAATTGACAATATCAAAGTTGTGAGTATTAGCAGAAGAAGAGAATACCAAAAACACCTGGAAACACACAAAGGTGGAATAATTGACTTGAACTGATGATGATTAGAAGCTGAAAGAGGGAATATTTTTATTCCCTAGATCTATGAGTCTAAACAGTTAAAAATCAAATTGTTTAAAACATCAGATTTCTGTTCAGAAAGTATTTGCAGATGAAACATCAAACTTTAAATTAGATATTCAAGTACATTTTCTTTTACTGTACCAATCTGTTCCCAATACAAAAACATAACTGAAAGATTTGGTTTATGAACCAAAAGCTGCCTTTCTTAAACTTCATGCATTCAACTGCAATGTGAGAGATAAATGATCTCGACTAACATCTGTCAGTCCAATCCACTTGATCTCATTTAGCCAAGCACCTTTTGTGGCTTTTATTGTTCAATGGTTCAGAAAATGACTGTGTAAATATATTGTGTAAAATTACATCTTCTCCTTGCATATGTTCATACTCAAAATTAATCTCCTTCATTATCAATAAGCAAGTTTCTTCTAAGCTTACTCATTCTGTGATTCTCCTCCTAAAAGACATAAAAAGCATTTTTATCTTGCTATGTGCATTGAGAATAGCACCAACTAGGTCCACAATTACCTAACATAGAAAAAGGCCACAATTACTTTCCATAATTCTGCTGAAGGAGGGCAGGAAATCAACAACAATTTCATGTGCACACATATTATGCTCCACAAAAGCAGAGAGGTAACAGCAACTCATACCCATATCTTTGATGTTGAATATCTCAACTAGAAAGTCTAGCTGGGAGCTGCTTTCAAAGAGCAATATGTCTGCAACCATCAGATGTAGCTCACAAATAATTTCTGGAGGCAGAAATCCAAACAGACAAAGTCCTGTATTCTAATACAATTCAAAGAGGAACACCTGAAAAATATATTTTCAGACTTTAATAGTATTCTAAAAGCATCAACAAACTTTTGCTCATGACTTAAAAAATTAAACAAAGAAAGAGCATTTTAAAATCCTGAATTTGCATTTCCTTATGCCAAAGCATGCCACTAAATTAAATTTAGGATACAATTAAATTAATTGTATACTGATTTAATAATAAACTTTGGTATATTCAGTTATACCTCCTATATAGAAAAGACTGTGTTGCATAGGCAGTTTTATGCCAGAAATGTATATTTAGAGTTGATCCTACAAATATAACAAAGAACAGAAAAATAAATATTTACCTAACCAGGACTAAAAGTTTCTTCATGTGGTAAAAACAGCCTGCTGCCTAAACCCATGTACTAATGACAACAATTACAAAATTAAATCTGAGTAAAATATAGTCAGTGACACATAAGCTCTGATGAGATAATACATCTTCAAATGTCGTTCTTTATAAGACGTTTGCTAAATGAGGTGGAATTTTGAGTTCTCTAGTTTAGCACCCTTTTTAAAAGCAAAAAAATACCCCATAGCTTTTATTAAGCTAGTGTAACTGAGCTATCTGATGTCCGAGAAACAAGATGGAATAAAGAGTACTATTGCACATTAGTTCCCTCATTTTTTGTTACAAAGTCTTTATGATGAGATTACATAAACTCTGTACTTTAGAAACTCAGAGAAGTGCATTAATCAGTCTCTTTATACCTCTGACAAACTTGAATATACCTTTATTCAACAATGCAGCCCCTTCAAATCAGCCCTTCCAAGAAGATTTCTACTGCCCACACCCTCTAAGTAGGCCTCTACTAAAAATAGAAAAACCAAAACTTACTGTTTCTGAGGTAAAAAGGATAATAGAGAAGCAGAAATAAAGACAAGAAGTAGAACATGATTTAGGCTTCTATACATCATGGAACAGCTCACTGATATTCTCAGTCGCTCAATGTAAAACCCCCACTTGCAGTTCCTTCTGCCGATCAGTATATGCTGCAACTCCAACTGCATCTGTTCCAGACCCAAAATCAAGATGGCTTGGATGTTTTTCAAGTGACCTCACCAGGTGGTTTTCTTATTTCCTGTCTGCCCTTTCCTCTCCTGCAACACACTGCCATATACATTCATATTTTCCCATTTCTCAAATGGCATGGTCTGATTTAGAGCAATCTACTGTTCAGCGAAGCTTACTGACACATTTTCCAAATAACTTCTAACTTTCTATGCATGTATGATTAAAACAAGATATTTATGAAGGGTTTCTTCTAATTCTTCTGAAATATCAAAGGAAAATTTAATGACAGAGTTATTATGTCAGACTGAGACAAATTTTGTACTTAGTTATTTTGCCGAGAGGCGACTTCTCATAAACCATTTGAGAAACTAGCTTTCCTTTAGAGCAAGCCAAAGTTTCCCTCTCAGCAGTATGGAACCAGACTGCTGCTACCAAACTTTTAGTATGCATTTGTAAGCTCTCCACTCCAGAGGCACTAGATGCTCAGTGCCTGGGAATGCTTATCTACGCAGGTTCCGATCTCGTTAGGACACTGAAGACCACACCATAAATGGAATTTCCAAAGACTTTCATGCTTGTTTAAAAACGTGATTCTTACAAAAGACAGCTCTGGAGACTACAGCTTTTTGGTAGAGGCTGGGTAACCGTTGAACAGATAAACTTTTGCAACATTTACACTTACTTTTCACAGTGCACATGGATAAACCACCTTACAAATGAATTGTCTTCATACATTTGAAAAGAGCTAAGCCTTGATCCATGTTACAGAACTCCACTCCTGTAACCAAATATTACATTCTGATGTTATATGTAATGATTCTATTATTATATTCTCAGATTATATAAATTCTCAGATTTTAATAACTTTAAGTTTTTTAATTCTTCTCCCAGAGCTGAATTTCACCATGCATTGTATCACAACTTGGTATTAATTTGAGTTTTCATTTGAGTTTCAATCAGAGGCATCAGATCTTTAAGGATAAAAAAAATATTCTGTTATCAATGTTCAAGCAGTCATGGAATAAAATCCATAGGAAAGACTAATGTTTTTATTAATCTTACTGCTATCAAATTTCTTCTACTGAGTGTGGAGAGGAGAAGTACAAGTACCTATAGAGTACTTGTTTCTTACCATTAGGCATATTCCCATGTTCCCAATCAGATGGATTGACTCTGCCATCTGATTTTCATAATTACAAAAAAAAGATGCTCCTAAAGAATATCACATCACCTAAATTTTCTTTGCCTAACATGCACTACTAATCAGAATTTTCAGGCATTTGCTTCCTATTATTGCTTCCTTTCCAGAAAAATACAGGAAGCATCTGAGACAGAGAAAACATATAAACCATAGAGGTAAAATTACTGGAAAACCAGAGAAAAGCATTTTAGCTTAAAAGACAAGAACACCAACAAAATCCTACAAGCATTAACTCATTTCAGTGTGTTCCCTGCTGCTTCTACCAAGCTTCTGGCACCTCTATGTATGTCCCAGTAAAATCTATAACAGATTTGGCAGCATTTCATTCTCTTGGTGCAGAAGCTTTTCCTACCAGGAAATTACTGATTGAAACATTTTAAAGTTGCCTTATTTGCATTTTGAGAAAATTAAATGTTTCATTTAAATAAACACAGAATTTTGACTCAGTTACTGATTCCTTTTAGATTTTAATATTATGAGGTACTTCATGCAGTACTTTGTCAAAACAAACTCCTGAGGAGAAAAGCAAGCCAACAGAAAACAGGGCACATTTTCATCAGAATTTTCAAAATCACCTTATTTTCCACAGAAAATGGGTATTTGGAATTAGCAAATTATCCTGGGAAGACAAACTGTGTTTACAGAACTGAAAATTCATCTTACTCTTAAATTTTCACAGTGAAGACAGTTTTGCAATACAAAATGTTGCTAATATATGTGAAGGATCATTTGATGACTGCAAGCTCAGAAAAATTGCAACAGAAGAAACAGAAGTTACTGACTTGGGACAAGAGTCACAAAATTCTGTGTTTGCCTTATGCAAAAAATTGGATTAAGGTATCACCCTGATCATTTAGCATTAACAATAAGGGATTCAATAAGGGATTTCCCCATATTTACACATGAGACATCCACTGGGAGAAGAAATACATAAAAACTGGTGAAGACTCCTAGCATTGCTTTTAAACTGTGGTGCGTGAATACAGGCCAATTTGAAGGGACCCACAAAATCAGTCATGGAAAAGTTGGTTCAAATGATAAAGGAGTCTGTTGCTCTACCTGAATATCCACAGAGGTCCAAAATAAAATGGATTTGAAAGCCACCAATTACAACTGTAGTAATCAGGTACCACATTTCTCCATGAGACTAGATAACACTCATGTTTTTATAGCTCAGAGATCTGGCATCCAGTACCAGGTTCAACAAGTCTGTTCCCATGTTCTACCTATGCCACAGCCATCCATTTAGCTCAGAAGAGCTACGTTGCTGTGCTGTGTTGTTTCCCTAGAGTTTTTCCAGAGATGACTGCCACATTTTCATTAAAAGATATAAATATAAGTTTGTGTTTTGTTTTTTGGGTTTTTTCACCCAGAAGGAAAAGCTGCCTTTGGACAAAATAGCTATATGGGCAATGCCTTAATATGGGAACAGGTTGTCCAGAAGGGTTATGCAGTCACTGAACAGAGCCTGGAACAACCTGGTCTCACTTGAGAGCTGACCCTGCCTTGAGCAGGAAGTCGGACTAGGGACTTACTGAAGTCCCTTCCCACCTGAACTATCCCATGATGCTACAAAAAGGCATCAAAGAAATGTGGCCAGCTTTTATTTCACTCCATTCACTCCACTCACATATCCCCAGGATATTTTGGTATGTACTTTTTCTTTACTTACAATGTGTTCTGAGGCTTTAGAGAACATTCACATATTTACATGTGTTTCTATACCAACATAAGGGTTTTCAAAAAGTTGTTTGGGGTTTTTTTATGTTATTTTAAAGAACAAGAGAGAAAGCCTCATGGAAATTCTTGATTCTAGGAAGTCTTTGGAAAAGTCAAGTTATCAAAAATCCTGAAGAAATCTCTGCAGCTGGTAAAATATTTCTGCTGAAGAATCTAGAGGCAGCCTGTGTCTCATCCCTATGATTACATCCATGCTGCTTTTCAGAAGAACAGGCTAAAACTTCTACCAAAAAATTGCCAGGAACTTTATTTGCAAATTGATTTGTAAAGTTCAGTGGGAACAAAAATAGAATAACATGTTTGTATGCATTTATTCTCACTACATTTTCCTGCCCTTTCAATTTCCAGACTGAAAGAACAAATTCTTACTTATTAAAGAATTTTATACTGCTAAGGAAGGAACACCTACAACTGAAATACAGCAACAAAACCAGGCAACCACCTAGACACTTATCAGAAATCCTTGTACTTTAACCACCTCACCATGCACTGAGGGGACAAAATGATTCAAGAAGCTATTCTGTTTGTTTACCATCTATTAGAGAAGGAATACAGCCTTCTCATAATGCTGGTGATTTGCTGAATGTCCCTGTGAAGCACAAAAGCCTGCTGTCCACTTTGCATGCCCTGTGGCATAAGGTACAAGCTGCCATTTTGCAGCATTCTGGTACTGATTTCAAAGCCTTCTCAGAAGTCTAAATTTCTTTGTGGTTCATATCTATATAACCTTTATTTCCTTTGTCCTTTTAGAGACCATCTAAAGGTATCATTTCATTTTGAGGCAGCTTGTGGGTCTGCATTTCTCCATATGATAATATACCCATATATTTCCCACTACGCTTACTTTGACTTAGTGGTCAAGTAGCTTGCTGAACTCAATGCCTGTCAACTGGTTTTGATGTGTAATATTCAGTCTCAAATGCTCATTTCTTAGATTTCTATCCAAATTTCTCTCATATGCAGTGTAAACAGGTCTGGTTACTTTACGTATCTGAACTTCAACAGCACAGGCCTACTGACCTGCTCTCTCACTTGCTCTCAATTTGTGTTTGAAACTTGCTGCTGGAGCTGTATTCCTATTACAGTATGCTCACCTTGCTTCTTTTGGATTGCTGTGCAGTAATACTTCACTATGGTGGTTGTTAAAACAGGTCATTGCTTTGCAGCATGGACTATGCCTCACCTACTTCCTGTAGTATAGTGTTTCTTGGTTTAGATGGTACAGGCATATATTTTTTTTCTATTTCCGCATTTTTGCATTATTTTTCTTTTTTCTTTTCCTTTTTTTTTTTTTTTTTAACATGAATGCTAGCAGTAGTGGAAGTGTTGGATTGGCAGTTCAGAGAGAGCTAAAGCAATAGCTAAGTACCTTTTTGCTTCTACTGTTCCTTTCCAGCACCCTCTGGTTGCCCTGAGCAACTTCACTGGGGGCAGGTGAAGTGTCCACAGACCCAGTTGCATTTCTCACCCTTTCCAGGGCTGAGACAGACCAAGTGGACTCAAGGGGCCATAGTATTTCTCCTGCTGAGGAAGGGCTAATCAGGGCTGAACTAAGACAAGAGATATCTTGGCTATAAACTGCCAAAGCACCTTGGTGTGACAGCAGCATTCAGCGGCAGTTTGCTAGGTCAGAAATAGAAAATTAAGCCACCTGTGATTGGAGAGGCACGAGTCAGAGGTCACCCTCTATGTTCCCTCACTGGCTCCAAAAGCTGTACAACCCTCTCTTCTTCCTCTTGCCTCTTTGCACAAGGAAAAAGAAAGCCAAAGCTCTTCCCTCTCTTGCCTGCATCATTAAAATTTGTCACCTCTACCCCAGGAAGCAACTTCAGCAAACTGGAGGGGCACGGGCAGTTGGAAAAACCTTGCCAAACACCAATCCAAAGGAAACAAGAGAAGACCCTGAGGATCTCCTCTTATGACACTGGAAGTTACTGACTGGCATTTTTACATTACAAGGTGCTACAGTTTGAAGCTTTTTGTTTAGCTGATTGTGACACCTTTACTGCTGTACCCCCACACAGGACTAGCCCCCCAAAAAAACCTTTCCAAACAACAGTATTTTATTTTCCTCTCAGAGGCTGAACATCATTGCGGATCCATAACAGCACAATGAAGAAGATTTCGGCTTACATCTAAACCTGCACTCCAAATTCAATTGGAGGTTGCTGGTGGCACTCGAACCACATCTCTGGAAACCTGCCTGCTCTGGTGGCATCCAGAGGCAGTGCAAGGATGCATACATGGGTCTGTCAATCAGTGCTCGCTCTGCAAGCAGCCACAAGGCAGGGAGCTTGGGGAGGGGGAGCAGCAAGAGAAGAACCTCGTACAAACAAAAGGTGCGTGCTGACGTTAATCTCCGCTAACAAAGCCTGCACAGAGCCCATGCTCTGAGTCACCCATCGCACCGGCGAGCTGCGAGAAAGCTCATGAATCAAACCACCCTGCCGTAACGAAAAGAAGGGAAACAACGCGGACAGGGGGAGGGGAGGAGACCAAGACAAGGTTTGCGTCAGACTCGCAGCCACTGCCTCCGCGCTGCCCCTGCCTCTGCCAGCCAGGCACCCATCACCCTGCAGGCTCTCTCACCTGCCTTCAAAGCCTTCTCCAGAGGCCTTGCCAAAAAAAAGCCATGCCTGGGCAGCAGTAGGCTGAGCCCTCCTGCCACTGCAGGACACAGCCCCTCCTGTGTACACTGGCATGGGCACACCACACACGAGGACAGCTCTTACATCAGGGCAGCCTGCAACTTTGGGGAATGAGGAATGGGGGAAACAAGCACCTGGAGAAGCGCTTGACATCACAAGAGGGCTGTGACTACGGGGCCAAGTCTCCTTTGCCGTTCTGTTCAATTAGGTGCACACGTGTGAGAAAGATCAGAAGAGAAGCCACCAGCTATGTACAGTGGGCCCTAAAGATAATTTTTGCAGCTTCATCAACATGCAGAACACCAAATGGCACAAGTACATACATCTTAACCCATTTACCATGGGAGCTGCACTTGGGCACAGAGACTCACAATGCTCAGGAGTCAGTGAAGCTGACGAAGAAGTTGAAGACCTCCAGTCAGCTGAAGACTCAAAGGGCACCAGTGCGCTGCTGCCGAAGAACTGGCTCCAATTCTCTTGTATAATCAAATGTAAGTCTACATAAAAAGCTTGTCAGAGAAGAGAAGAAAACCATAAACCATCCTCTTCCATAATATATATACCAACCAGCAAGCCATATGTATATGACTGTAACCAAACAAGAGGGTTTTTTCAAAGCTACAACTATAAACTCCTTTTTGTTTGCCGAGTTCTCAACTGGCATGCCTCAGGGGATGGGCGGTGAGGGGTTTGATGTGGCAATTCCAGGTGCTAGAGCAATTACACATATCTTCATACACACAAAATCCTTGCTTATTGAAGGGTAGGCCAGGAATGAAAGCCAAGATCCTGCAACAAATGTTGCAGTCTTTCTGGGCTGGCAAGAGCAAAGGCCTCCCTCTCAGAGCCCAACTACTCAGGTGGGTCCTTGAGGAAAAAAAACCAGATTAAACTGATGGGAGATGCATTCAAGGTCTACATGCCCTGCAGAACTGGCATATAGTGCAGAGCAAACCTGATCTCAGTACAGATTGCTGTCAGGCTTTTGTTTTCCTTTATTTCTCTCTTGGAGGAAAAAAAAAAGTAGTAAAGCAAGCCATTTTGTTGACTGATACAGAGGGGCTGGCTATTCATATGTCATAGTGAAACACAACATGGCCAGCAAAATTATGTGCCTTGGGAGCAGGAGAAACCCCAGGAGCTCTGGGCTAATATTTCTAGGCAAGGACCTCAAAGCCCAGTAAATACGACCGTCTCCTAGTGGAATCATCAAGAAGGAACAGGAGCTCTCCTGTGTGAATGCATTATTTTGTTTATTGCTCACTTGAAAGATGAGTGGTGTTTTTGATGATAAACAAGCATAAAAATCTTGTCCTGGGAATGTTAACTTGATAGGTACTAGCTTACTAGCACTTTCAAGAGAGAAAAGCAAGAAGGAAACAGATTGGCATGAAAAACCCCTGTTCTCTGTAAGCATTTGAGTGTTATTAAGACAGTGCCAGAAGACAACAGTGTGCATCTGAGATCAAACAGCTCTAGTGATTTTTAAAGAGTCTATGTCATGGTGGCAGAGGAGTTATAGTTGCTCATGGAAAAGAAACAGAGATGACAGGACCTGTAAACCTGCTTAGGTTATCTTCATAAAACAGCAGAGCCGCAGGAAGAGCTATGCACATATACCTCTTGTCTTAAAAGGTCTACTCCCAGTGTATCATTTCAAGTATTAAAATAAATTACATCATGCAGCCATCACTTGAGGTTCAATTTATTTTGCAGAAAGACATCACTTCACTCTGCCTGGCCCTGAGTTTGCTAGAAGATGCTTGGCTCTGTTTTTTTAACATCAAACAATAAAACCATATGCCCTTCCTCTCATGGCATGTGGGGGCATTAATTTGGGGCTCAATAGCCCACTAATCACCACTATGCAGCTTTCAAGCAGAACAAGCTCATTTCTGCCCCAGGGATACTACAGGGCAGTGGATCCTACTATGCATAAGAGGAAGAATTGGAGGTGTCTGAAATTAGCTGGACATGACGGAACAACAGAGTTGATCTGAAGGGTGGATTTATGTCTCTAGGCCAAGGTAAATGAACATTAGGGAAATTTAGGCTGGAAGGAAAGAAAAGGCACGTAGTCCCAAGCCTGACAAAGATGTCATTAGAAGAATACAAAACTGACCACAGCAGAAATTGATAAGGATTTTCCTTATCTAAAAAGTTCTGTGAGAGATCAAACTGTTTCCTACAAGTTTAACTGTGACAGTTTGCCCAAGTTTTGACACTCAGAGTCAGAGGCAAAGAATAATTGAGCTGCACTGACTTAATAAGGATATTAAGTATTCAGAAAGCAAAGGTAGTCAGTGCCATCTTCCTGGGCTCAAAATCATTATCAGCTTGAAACTAATTCTGCTATTCCTCCTACGGCATCACAAGTTTTACTTAGAAAATTCATACTCTCTATCTAGTTCTGCACTGAGATTTGAAACTGAAACCTCTCATCTTGAGGGTTAGAGAGGGCCTGCAGCTTTCACTCAAGCCTATTTGCAGTCACCTGGTTTTGTCAGCCTTGGAGTGAAAAAAGCTGAGAGGAGAAACCAAAGCAGAATTGTCCAAGTGGTTGCAGGAGCTTTGTTGCTTTTCTCAATCTGAAAGTGAAACTGCAAACCAGGGAGAACAGGATGGTCAGCTGAACTGCTGACGCTAGTTTCTTTTGAGCTTTTAGTTACCGTGTGTTTGGTAATTTTACACCAGCAGTTCATTAATGAACTGACATTGCAGCACCCCTACAACAGCAAGGCACCCTGCAGACCACCAGGTATAGAAAAATAACTTTCCCCTCCAGCTTTCATTCTGGTAACACTGTTCGCAGGATTGAGGTGGCTTTTCTTCCTCCTCCCTGTGCACAGAACAATTAGAAGACAGGTATGGAAAGTGACTCCCCTGCTGCAGGCTGGCTAGGAGGAGCCAGGTTTCCCTTGCCACCAACAGCAACGTGCAAAGAGAAGCACCCAACTGGCAAAGTGGCACTAGTTGAAAAGGAGATGCTACACACAGTAGTTTTAGCCCAGAACACGGGACGCTTGCCAATAGGTTGACTTCATATCGTTGGCATTCAAGCAGTTAAACACAACTGCGAACTCTGGAAGATTTCCTACTCCTCGCTGAAGCTTCTCCCCAGTACACTGGTAACTCATAAACAGATGGTACAACAGATACAGTGTCAGCTCCCTCCTTGCTGGAAATGCAGCTATCCAACATTTAGTCAACCTGCCTACAGTGATAAGTGATTGAATTAGAAATAAAAACATGCTTGCATTTCCCTTTCACTTTTAACTACTGCACACACACAGTCTGTGTCTTTTGCATCTCTATCAGAGTCCAAAATTCATTTTTCTTATGGGAGTTTTCTCTCTGTAACTTCCCCATCCTGACTGTTGTGGCAAAAGGTAGTAAAAACTCCCCCTTTTTCAGTCCTCTACAACCAGTCTAGGATAAACAATCTTTCAGACTGGCAGCATTTTCCTCCTCTAAGCTGCATCCAAGGAATAATACAGATGCTGCAAACATTGTCATGAACTCCAGCATTCACAAACCAGCAAGACTGCCAGAAGCATCTGGCACTGTTTTGAGGAAAAGTTTTCAGTTTGTTTCTAGTTGGGCTTCCTCTGTGACTCACTGCCATCTCTAACTCCCCTCCAACCCTTCACTGCAGCTTCACCAAGTTGAGCACCAAACTCTGCTCCTTGATAAACACCTCCTGCACCCTCCACTCACTCCCTTGCTCTCTCTCCTATGACTCGCCCATCGTATTTCCCTAGCTGTACCCATTTTCACCAGCCTCCTGCCACCTTTCTGTTCTCTCATAACAAGGCTCATTTCACTTCCCTCCATGTAAGGCTTTATATTCATTAATACCACACTTCCCTTGTTGTCTGCTTCCCTCAAAGCTCTGTCCCAGAGCCAAACAAAATTCACATTTTATTCTGAATTCTGCACTTCCAGCAAAGCATACATTTTCTCCTCCATGTGCCTGGGATAACTATGATTTGGGACAACTTGCCAAGCAAATCTCCCTTTTCTTTACGTACCAAGCTCTTTAAAAGTCACTTGACATGGATAAAAAGCACAAGGTCTTAAACAGGCTCTATTACTTTTTCCAGAAATTGATACAACAAGGTTTGGGGATTTTTATGTGTGTGTGCTTAGTTCCAGGCTAGTCAATATATTATGGAAAACAGGCCTGCCTCCCGTTACCTAGAGATTGCAAAACCAAGGGGTTCAAGTGACTCTGTAAAACCACTCCACAGGAATACCATTCAATTGCTCAGTTCAGCAAACCCCTTTGGTGAATTTCCTTTCCTTATAAATTGCATTTACCTATTTATTATTTCCCATATTGCATAAGAAAAGAAAAAGGAAAAAGCTTTATTAGTTCATGGAGATTGACACCCTTATTAAGGTTGAGATTTAAACACAAAATTAAGTTAGGAAAGTCAAAATTATATTTTTTCTGCTTCCATTCACTTACACATTATTTCCTCATCATAAAGGTATGTTCTCTCTCTTGTGAGCTCTGAGATTAAGCACATATGCACCAAAAGCTTTATTACTTCCAAAATGCCCCTCCAATGCCAACTTCAGCAGTTTAGCTTCACTCTTCTCCTGTGATATGTCAAAGTATCATTGCTACTTTTACATGAGTGAACTGCGCCCCTCTCCCAAAAGGGTAAAGTTTTTTTCTTCTCTGCTTTGGTGTTTAAAGCTTGGCTCCTTTTCCAGAGAGGCCAAATGCCTGTAAATACCCTCCCTTCTCAGGAAGCTGCACCTCTGTAAAGTAAACAACATTCATGTGAGTGCCTAAATACAAGTTCAAGTGCCGGCTTTTAGGCACCTGAGTCTGGAAGCGGTCTGAGTGAACAGGCCCTGCTTGTGGTATGAATCACTCTACAGAGCAAGGTTAGGACAGAGGAGTTCCCAGTTCATAATTTAATTCCCTCAACCATTTTGCTGCTTAAATGAGAAGCCCAACCGGGAATATTAGTTACAGTAATATACTCGTTAAACATATTGTATTCATTTATTTTAATTACTTTAGGAATAGAATCACCAGCCAGGAGAACAAAAACAATCCTGCACAACATGGATAAAGGCTTTGCAGCCTGGTGTAAAAGGAGCCCTAAGAACCCACCACATTAGGATCCAAGGACTCCTGTGGGTTTCCTTAGCCACAGTTGCCACAGAGCGCCAGTACCATGTAGCTGACAATGCTGTGATTCCAAACCTACTCCCTTTCTCAGACTTTCTCAACTAGCTCCTCTTCTACCGGCCTTCAGATGACCAAGTATTTGAGCATGAATTACCACCATTGTGGATATGTGATTTTATGCCCTCAGTCTCCATTCTCCTGCAGCACACAGGTCCCCTCTTCATCCACTTCAGCAAGGGAAGAGTGCTCCAGAGCTGACAGTCCATATCCTTCATAGCCTCCTTTTTGGTATGATAGAGGGAACACCTTTTAATCTTCTTCAGTTCCTTCCCTTCTCCCAGTAGAATCAGACCAGGAGAAAATGGTGTGTGAACTAGCAGAAGCTCTTTGAAAAGAGCCCAAAAACAGCAGAGGAAGGGCTGCTCTCAAGTTTAAGCCCCTTTGCACACAGCCTGGTGACGGCTACAGCCAGAAGTAGTTCACTTAAATGGCAGCCTCCAGGTAAGGATGCACCAGTTATAAAACAGACGCTCACATTTGCTAGGGAAAATGTAGCAGAGGCAAAGACTACTTCTGTTTTTCCAGTTTGACCTAGCAGCTTCCCAAGACCTGTTTTTCAGGAGACTGACTTCCTCCTTCCCTTGCATCTGCAAAGGACAACCTCAGCAAAGAGAAGAGAAGCATTTAGAAAATCTTTGCATAAAACCATTCCCAGCCAGCACTCCCTGTAGAGTCCAGAAGGACAGGCGATATCATCACTTGGCCAGGTCTGACGAAGCAACACAGCCACATAGATGAGACTGTGTTTGTTTGTCTCGCTCGTAGCACAACCCTGTATCCTGCTGTCATATGCCTCCGAGCACTTGAGGCCAGGGAATGTCTCTCAAGATTGTTGGTAAATTCTTATCTGTATTACAGTTGCAGAGGTGACGTTTGCAGACGTAACCCTGAGCAAATCTGAGCCAGCCGGTAACCCTGGTAATTTGGAGGGGGATGGGGAGATCAGCAGCCGCCAGCTGGGAGCTGATCAAGATGCCTCATGCCACAACCATTTGCCTTTTACAGCTGCTAGGACTCAATCTAGGACCTATACTCAGCCAGGCAGGTTATGAACACAGAGAATAAAGGTGATTGCTGCCTCAAAATGCTCCTTGTATCCTTGGTGTCACAAAATGTTAATATTTCTTTTTACTCCCTTTTCTTGATCTGCACTGCTCATCACTGCTACAGTGAGGCTTGATCTGTACTTAGAACTAGCTGACATATTGAACAAAAAAGAACACTTGAAAAACACACACTTTGTGTTAATTTCAAACCTTGCCAGTAGGTTCTTGTGGTGACCTTTATTTGCATCATACCTAAGGGCCATGGTGTGTTCCACCAATGGGAAGATTCTTCTCTCTGATTACTAGGACACACTGATGCAAACTAAGCATGCTTGCCAGGAACAGAAGGTAGAACCATTAGCACAAACCTCACTGAAAGACAAATTTGTCTCACGTCGGGTTTGCCCCAAGGTACCAGATCAGTTGACTGCTTTGTGGAGCTCAGCTAATGTGTAGTAACTCTTCCAGCTGTGGTAACTCAGCAATACACCTGAACTCAGCCAATATTCCACTGGGGTGAAATATTTCAGCCCTCTCACAAAAAGCGTAAAACCCACGACTGGTTTACGTTTACTCCTCTTAGCTAGTTTTGCTTTCCCCCGACTGCATAGTATTCCTTGGCCTCTAAAGATCTGAGGAGTGGAAGACACAATTGGGAATCCTATAAAACTTAATTTAGCAGTGAATACAAAGTAAGTGAAGAGTACAGCCAGACTTGGCCTTTTTTTTTTTTCTTTTGTGTGCTCATAAACAGCTAAAATTAGCCAAAACCTACAGCTTCAGGGGAAAGAGGGCAGTAGAGGCAAGCAAATACATAACTATTCCCATTTCCAGTCACATCTAATGAAAAGGTTTGGTCAGGAAGAATAGGAGAAATGTTTTAAACAATGTAAGGTTTTACTTCAACATTTTCTAACAGTAATCATTCATTTCAGAAATGCTGAAATGTTTCATTTCCACATTATTACACATGTCAATGTTTTGCTATAACACAGAATTTCTTAACTGACTAAAAATTAAAATGAGGAAACTAAGCTAAAAATATCAAATAGATTGAAAAGGGAATGTTTCATGGTTATACAAAACACTTAGAATTCCCACTGTGCCATTTTTATGGTTTGACAACTAATCCAGGAAATCCCAGATTTCATATCAGCAACAATGGTTGTAGGAACATCATTATTCATGCACCCAATCTGTTTGCTGAAGTTCTAAATTGAAAATGGACTCAAAGGGTCTGTTGAGTTCTCTCCCTCAGGTAATGCCACCTCACCTTGAATAAAGCCAGCAGAAAAACAAATTACGGGGTGTCTACCAATTCACCCTATGTGAAAGCCTATTAACCTGTTTCACTTTTAATGGGGTTGATATTTGTACCTGACAATAAAGTGCTCTCAGTTCCAAGAGCAAACTGTTTTAGAGCACTGATTTCTTCACACATCTCTGGAGAACTAGTCTGAGAAAGCTCCTCTGGGGTTTTCAACCAAAAGAGACAAAGTACAGCACTTAGTAGCACATTGCTGCTTTGTCTGGGCAAAGGACTTTTCACCAGCTAAGATCCACCAAGAATTATTACCTTCAATTTTCTTCTCAAGGAATAGGCAGTTTAGAGACAAGAAAAATCTCTGCTCCCTACCTAATCACCTATTCAGCTCTGCACAAAGCAGGCAGGGGAAAATACAAAATGAAACTCAGAACAGCTCTCATTTTCCTAAGCAACTAAAGGGCAGTTTTAAACATGTAATAGACATTCTGCCTTTACCATTAGTGGGCACTCAAGTTTAGTCTTCCATTAATAACCTCATTAGCAATAAGAGATACACAGCATGTTTCATTATGGAAATCATCATAAATCTGTGCTTTTGGGAGCTACTGTGTGTCAGCTATATGTCTGCCTCTCTGAATTACAGAGTCTTACTGTAGGCAATCTAATCAAAATGTTAACAAACCCGCTTTTATATGATCACTGAAAAAACTGCACATTAAGAAACACAAATGATAACCAACAGACACTCCTAATGCCCTTGTATGCACATTAGAGCAATGCTGAAGAAGGCATCTGTATTCTGAGGTGAGCTACAGCAAATTCCCCAGACATGACTGCAATCAAGAAATCACAATCCAACACACCCAGAGCCTGGAGTTAGTCTCCCTAATAGCTCAAGTTTTGGGTTTCAGTCAACTTCATCTTCATTCCCACTTACTCTGAGCAGACTCCTTACACCAAGCAGTGCTACACAAAGTCACACATTAACAACTGCTAAACATCCAAAAATCTCTCAAAGTCAATAGTGAGAGCTCCATTCTAGGAAACATTAAAAATTATGGAAGAGTAGAAAACATACTGAGCAGGTGAGAAACCAAACCAAAAAGCTAGAGGAGAGAAAGGCTGGGTTTTTTTACTCCTCATGCCTTACCACAGCTACCTTCTCAAACCTATGGAACTCCTCAGCTAAGTTTCATTATGAGGGACATTAGGATAACCCAGACAAAACCGCTAATATTAGACACTTGAAGAATAACAAAACCCATCAGCAATCTGCTTATCACAGCAGCTCAGTTTTCACATGCTTGGTTGATTTCCTGGGTATTTTTTTAAATACCTGCTAATTTTTCTTCCATATTTTCCTGTATGAAATGTCTTTGTCCTCTGGGTTCTTATATCTTCCTTGTGTTGTTCTCAGACTATTTGTCATCATTAAAAAATTTATCTTGAAATTTAAGGAAGTTAAAGTTGCTGCATGCCTTGAAGCTCCAAATCCAAAAATAACTCAACCACTGGAGGAGGTAAAGGGGTATTTTGTTGTTGTTGTTGGTTTTTTGGGGGGTTTTTCTTTAAAATTTCTTCTAGTTGAAAAGTAGCTTGAGATTCAGGTGCATATGCCACAAGTTTGCATAATAAACCACCATGCTCACAGGCCTGAAAATCAGAGGAATGGAAGCACTGAGAAATAAACTATTTCTCTGAATACATTTAGGAGGAAGAATATTGGCTCTTGGACACGAATTTAATGTGCCAAATTTAAATTCTCTGCAAATCCAGATTGCAAAATTGCCCACCTTTGAAACAACAGTTCATAACAAAAGTAATGCATTCTTAATTGGGACACTGAAAACCATGCTGCCGAGAGACTGAATGCATGTAAATTAAAGACATATTGCTAGATTTAATCAGTCCTGTCCAGTATTTATAAGTGTTCTTAAAATATGAGATCTGAGCAGACATAGTCTATCTGAATGCATTTGTTTAAAGTTAAAGGTTGTTTATTAAATGTTATTTATACGCTGCTAAACCTCAGAGGAAGAAATATTAAACATGTCTGGGATTCACAAAGTACACAAAGCAGGCAGTGTACACAAATTGTACAGTTTGATATAAAACTTCCTATAGTGGATAAATCCACCAACATCTGCTAAATATGTAGAAGATTTATTACATTTTCATATGGTTTACTATGTAGACTTCACGATTTGACAAAACAAAGCCTGACTACGGGGAAAACTTATTATTTTAAACCCTTTTAATACAAACTTTGAAGGATGCACGAATATTTCCTCACTGCCCTCCCTGTTTCCTGACAGAGGGAATAGTCTCTGAACTGTTACACTGGCTGAGAAAATGAGAATTTGTGTCTCATGTCTTCTTTATAAGATGGAATCTTTGTATTTCTCTTGGCAGTTCCCAGAGCAAGGTACAATCTTGCACATTATCTCTCTCCAAAACTTTGCTGATGCATTCAGAGAGTCAACATGGATCCCACCACAGTGCAAAGACCCTCCCTCCTCCTGTGGGATGGCTCAGAATGTTCTCCTCCCAGTGCATAGTGAAGTCAGGCATTTATTTTGGCATCCAGAAAACTCTTTTTGAAATCTGTGTGAAACTTGGCAAGTTCCCATAGTCCAGGAAACTGATAAAATACTGAAAATACTGTAATTTTTTTTTTCTTATCACTGGGCAATAATGCTCTATGTCAGAAGGAAAATTTGGGCTCAGTAAAATCCCGTTTTCAGGAAGTCAGGGAAATCCCATTGCCTTCCCCTCCTCCCCCAACCTCATTTTTGTAGTTCTTGTTCATGCAAATGAGCAGTCAAGCTTCAGCAGCTACAGTGAAATCGATTTCCCTGGTTTTAGATGAACACTTGAAAGTGAAAGAAGCTCAATTCAGAAACCAGAGGAAGCTCAGATTTTTCTCATTCAATGCCAGAGATGTGCACCTCCAGTACATACCAAGAACGTGGCTAACAGTACATCAAGTACAGAGGGCTACTCTGCAAAAGCCAGACTTGGGGTGGCTGTCATTTACTTTATCACATGAGCAAAATGAGGAACAGCTTTCAGCCCAGGAATTATTATAAATACAGGTCAAATACTTCTAAATAAAAAGATCATTTCCCTCCTAGCAAGCACTCCATATATCATTTATGATCTTGGGATAATAAATTCTTTCCTTGAAATGAGCACACTTACATAAACAATCTTTCATTCCTTCTTTCTGAGCCTTACTACGTTCCTTTAAACCTTCTTAGAAAGTGGGGCTCAGTTTTAGGGGAAATGCTTGTTATCAGGAATCTGCAAATGGTTCCAGCAAGAAGCAGAATGTAGGAACAGGTGTGTCTTGGAAGGGATCTAGCCATACAGGGAAATATTCAACAGTTTAAGTGAAATGCTAATTTATTAATACAGACCTCCAACTTCCACAGTTGCTTTTTTCTGGAGAATTACTACAGGACAATAGCTCTAAATGGCTGTTCAGTGTATATTCAATGATTCTCTTACACACTTTAATCCAGCTGCATCCCAAACTCTCAGTCATGATTTGGTGTCGTAACTCACTGTCCGAGCTCTCCAGGACAAGGACCTATTTTTGTCATTTTTTAAGCTTTTACTATGTTCTCTGTAGACTGACCAGTGTCAGAGATAAAAAAAACAAGTACATATACTGATAATATGGACAGTTGCCTGCTAACAGAATTAATATCTTAGCATCCTGGTGCAAAACCATACATTTGACTGTACAAAGCACTGGTTCAGTTACTGTATTTATTATTTAACATTTGTGTTAGAACCACAGATAGCTATTGGGGAAAAACATTATTACTCCTTGTACAAATACATCCCTAAGATGTTACAATATTCTCCTGCCAAAATGGAACAGCTAATGATTTTCTTGCAGTCTGAGAAATCCCAGATCACAGATGGCCGGCTGAATAGTGGCTCAAGTAATGCTAAGCAATGAACAGCTGCTAACAATGAGGAAATTGTGCTTATAAGGCCTGATTCAATGCCCATTGAAGTCAATGAAAATCATATAAACAGCAGTGAGTGCCCTTGTGGCACTATTCTTTGGCAAGAAGCCAAAAATCAGATAACAAAATATTGGTAAATTCCCCCCACCAGAATACTCACTGCTTTCACAGAGTAACTGAAATTTTGATCTGCAGGCAAGACTAAAAGCATCCTAGTGAACTCAGCTGCATTTAAAATGCTGAAGTAGGTTAAAATAAAAGTATTATGTGTCTTACAGAGAATTAAGTCCTCATTCAGAATGACTGCAGACATTAAGGGATTTGGCTGATTTTCACCCAGATCACAGGCACATTATAGAAACAATACCTAATTTTGAAAGACCACTACCTGCAAGTCCTTTCTTTCATTAAATGCTTAAGTTTCTTAGGAAATTACACCACTCTTTGTTAGAGCACCAATGCTGGTATTCCTAATAGCATGTATAAGAAAGCATCTGCCTCAAGTATTTGTAGTCATTGCTTTAGCTAGATTAAGGTGGCTACGAAGTGACAAGGAAAGGGAGATCTCAGTTTTTGGAAGACCATAAAACCAGAAATATCTTGTGGGTTTTCTTAAACCAACAAGTATGAAATGGCAGGTATCCAATTTTCAAAGTGCTTAGAAGGAGCAGCATTGAAAGCCTAAACAAAAAAATTTACAAACTTTCCATCACTATTCTTACCTCATTTAAGTGGCTGGCAAGATCATGGAGAAGATCCTTCAGGAAATGCCATATGCCGAAGCATTTATGAGGTGGTTTGTGACAACCACCACAGCTTCACTAAGGGCAAAGCATGCCTGACAAATTTGGTGGCCTTCTATAATGGGGTTACAGCAGTGGTGAAGGGAAGAGCAATAGACATCATCTACTGGGCTTGTGCAAAGGATTTGACACTGTCCCACAAAACATCCTCATCCTTCTAAACTGGAGAGACATGAATTTGATGGATGGACCACTTGCTGGATAATAAATTGGCTGGACAGACTGCAACAAATAGTTGCAGTCAACATCTTGATACGCAAGTGGAAAGCAGTGACGAGTGGTGTTTCTCAGAGGTTAGCAGCGGGACTGATGCTGTTTAACATCTCTGCTGGCAACACAGACACTGAGATCGAATGCACCTTCAGCAAGTTTGCAGATCACACTAAGCTGTATAGCACAGTCGACACACACTGCAGGGAAGGGATGCCATCCAGAGGAACCAGGACAGGTTTAAGAGGTGGGCCTGTGCAAACTTCATGAAGTTCAACAAGGCCAAGTCCAAGGTCCTGCATGTGGGTCAGGGTAATCCCAAGCACAAGTACAGGCTGGGAGGAGAAAGGATCAAGACTAGTCCAGGGGAGACAGACTTGGTGGTGTCTGTGGATCAAAAGCTCAGAATGACGTGGAAATGTGTGTTTGTGGCCCAGAAAGCCAACTATATTGTGGGGTGCATCAAAAGAATAGTGGCCAGCAGGTCGAAGGAGGGGATTCTTCCCCTCTACTCTGCTCTTCTGAGACCCCACTTGGAGTACTGCAACCAGCTCTGGGGCCAACAATAAAAATAAGATGATCTGTTGGAGTGAGCCCCGAAAAGGGCCACTAAGTTAATCACAGGACTGGAGCACCTCTCCTATGAAGACAGGCCAAGAGAGCTGGGATTATTCAGCATGGAGAAGACAAGGCTCCAAGGAGACCTTACAGCAGCCTTCCAGTACCTGAAGGGGGCCTGCAAGAAGTCTGGAGAGGGAAATTTTACAAGGGCATGTAGTGACAGGACAAGGGGAAATGACCTTAAGATGAAGGAGGATAGGTTTAGATTAGATATTAGAAAGACATTCTTTGCTGTGAAGGTGGTGAGGCACTGGACCAGGTTACCCAGAGAAGCTGTGGACTCTCTGACCCTGGAGGTGTTCAAGACCAGGCTGGAGGGGCTCTGAGCAACCTGGTCTAGTGGGAGGTCTCCCTGCCTACAGCAGGGAGACTGGAACTAGATGATCTTTAAGATCCCTTCCAACCCAAACTCTTCTAGGATTGTGTGAACCTGAAGCAGTATGGATGGAGCTCTGGAAGCCCATGGAGACACACAAGTACCTTCCCAGGAGCACAGGACAGCAAGGATTGGTCCTTAATGGGTGCAACAGAGCTGGAATAGAGAATGGATAAGGTACTTGATGGGTACAAAACAGGAGGCTCCTAAAGCTTAGGAAGAACTAATCAAAATTCAGAGATGTTTTGCTGATAAATAACATCAACGTTAAATGCATCTCTCTGTCCGTTACCTCCTTGATAAATAAACTCATTAAAGAATCACCAAATTCAAGGAGAGACACTTCTTACAGTCACTTTCCCAATCTCACACAAGGTTTTTTAACTATCTGATGAATGCTGAATTTTAGCTGTTTTAAAAGCAACAAGGCACTACTTAAAAGCCACAGGGATCAAAGACAACTGTTTCTAACAGAGGCTGGATTTTCTTTGCTTTGGAAAATATGCCTGCAAAATGTCTAGTAACACACTCCAAATTTGTTTCTTCATCCTGCTCAAATGCTACACTCTCCTGGATGCCATTTCAGTCTCTGAAACAGAACGGATACTTCTGTTCTTCTTCATAGATATTCCATTCTGCTGCAGAGTCTGTTTATGTTCCATGAATGCACAGGTGAATGCACACCTGAAGTCAGGTCATATGAAGCGAGGAATCACTTCTGCTATTTGCATAGGCTGTAGGCAGGCATAGTGCAAATAACTCTTTGCAGCTGTATCAACATGTTCCACTCTCTACTTGCATTGTCCCAGTCATCCTACTCTGGGGCATTCCTTCAAAAAAGAGCTGGAAGATGTGTTTAGTCACCAGATCAACAAAATATGCAAAAAATTGGACTAGGAACACCAAGGGACTACAGGAAGCCTCAGCAATGTTAAGCATAATGGAGCTCAGACTTCCCAAGCGAAGTATATTAACCAGCATAAGATGGGTGCCAACTCCAAGGGAGCCCTGATGACATTTCTGACTGTCCCTGTCAGTCACAGCATGCACCTGCTACTTCTGCCACCTGGGACTGACAATTTTGGTTCAGAGCCAGCTTGAAAGAATACTTCTGCTGGGGAGCTCCTCCCCAGGGACAACATTGTGTTCCTGCTCAGTGAAAGGTCTTCCGCTGGTCTAGCGCTTCCAGGCAGGATCCCCAAATGCCTCCCTGCCCAGCACAGAGCTGAACTGAAGCCCTGCTGCTACTGTTACTGCATCATTACATCCTGTAGGGAGAGGCTGGAGCTTTCCCAGGGTGGAACATTCTTCCCTCGTTGCTGATTTAGGCTGCCCTGGAAAAAAAAATAAGACCAAGAGCACAAGACAGAAGTTCTCCTGCTATGGCCACCACCCTGCCATAGAGGAAAACACACCTTTTGTAATTTTGGTTGAGAGGTGCGCAGCTGCAGGCAGCTCCATTTCCATTTTTCATTCTGCTGTGATCTGTCAGCAGCCTGTCATGATACACTGAGCTAATCACATCCTCCCCAGAGGCTTACATGCTACCTCTGGCCTATAGCATCCTAAATACGAGTGTTTTCCAGGAAAAAGATAAAAAGAAAACAAAAATCAACTCCAGCAACCAGTTATGGATGATGTAAACAAAGGTACTCTCTGCTGCAGGATGATCCAGCCTCATACACTGGCCTCACCAAACGTTCAGACAAGGGTTCCCATGTGGCCAGAACAGTTCAGGTTTTCCACACCAGCACAAACTCTTACACACCCAGCCAATGTTAGACGAAAAGCTAGTAAAGGATTTCCCTCCTGCCAAATGAATTTGCTGAGATAGGCTTCACCACTTCTTGAGATCACCAAGCCAGAGAAAAGGACCCTCAATAACACTTTTAGGATATGTTTGGGTATCCTGAATTCTGCCCAGATTCCTGAGATAGTTAATCCTCCCTCTGAGGGCCTTAGACCTGAAGTACGAAGAGATTAGTGTCCAGCAGGAGGTCAGTGGTGCACCTAGGGACTAAATCTGCTTCCAAATCATGGATACACTTTGACACCACTGGACCAGTCTCACTTGCTATTAATTAGAAGTTTAACGGCATTACTGAAATTATAACTGATTTTTACTCAGTTAGACTGATCAGTATCTAATTCTGAAAGTAGTTACATGTGCTGACAGGATGATTACAGCTTTATTCACCCATTTTAGACTCAAATTTAAAATAAAATACACTGAGATTGTATCACATGATAAATTGCAGTCAGCTCTTAAGTCTATTTCTTCCAGATTTAATTCTAACTTTGTGAAGGTAACAGCATCACACAGCTCAAAAGAGAAGTATTATACACTCCTACAGCAGAAGCTTGACAAAGGGACAGATCATACTTGCTTTGAGGCCTGGAGGTTCCCAAGTTACTGGTTCTAAGGCCACAGTCTGGCTACTGATTCACCTTAAAAAGCTTGAAAGCTCACATGCATCTACTTCAAATTCTCACACATATTTTTAGCCAGGAGAGACTAGTGTAGCAATAATTTTATGTATGACTTCAGAAAGTTTTTAGACTTAATAACAATGATTTTTCCTGTGACGCTGTGCAACTGAGTCCATGGCAACAGAAGTACCTACTTTGACACATAAAGAGAACCAGGCAAACAGGTAGGTAAATGGTTCCAAGTTGTCCTATCTAAAGTGATCTTTCTACTAAACATAACCCACTGAAAAGCATTCTCTGTAGCAATTTTAGCTGTTGCCAGTTCAGAACGACCAGCTTGATCTATGTATTTTCTCATTCATAAATGAAGCAGCTCTTCTAAATATGCGGCAGCAACACAGTGTTAACATCTTACTGCATTTAAAAATAAACCCATACACGTGTGTATCATACAAGTGTTCTTGGCACAAGTTCACATAACACAGCTGTACACATCCCGTGCATGTGGGGCTTTTATCTGCACTCAAGCTGCTAGCACATTGCCTTTCCCTTTGGTTTTTCAGTGAGGTTCCATGTTTGCTTTTCTAAGCCTGCTTTTATTTGGACTTGTTTAAATGTTGGCATTCACGGAGCCTAAGAGGCGACTGTTAGAGAGTTTGTGCCCTCTGGTGTTCAGCGGTGGATACTGGAGCCCCGAAAGGACGCGGCTTCTCCAGCATCCTCCCTCCCCTCACCAAGCCTTAGCTGCCTCTAACGCACCTCACTTCAACAGGATAAAGTATTTAGCCCTGCTCTGCTTATTTGTAGCATTCTCAGCAAAACACTAGGCAGAGATCACTGCCTCCTTTTAAGATCATCTGCGTGCTTTACATGCAAGATTTTAGCTTTGGGGATGATTTCAGCAGGATCCACATCAACTCAGCAGTTTCCAAAACTGTGGGGGACTGTAGATGTGGCATGACATTTTTTTAGTTCAAATCAGCAAAATGTACAATGGGTAGCTTCAGAAAAACAAGTCATTTATTGATCAAATCTCCTGAGTGCCAAAGCTGAGTCTACATTGCCTGAGTCTACATTCCTTAGCCTACACTAAAAAAAACATCAACATGGTTTTCAGATGGTTCGTTCACATTTCTCATTACCATGTAGGAAATTCTTCAAAATCCCAACTAAAATCAAATTTGCGGGTATAACATTTACACTCTGCTATGCCCACGAGCACTAAATCTTTGCGAGAGATGATTCAATGACAAATTTCAGCAGGCAAATTCTGAATAGAAAGTTGAGCTTATTCTCCTTCTGAAATCCATCCAAGCTTTTCACAGTTCACTCTAAAGACACCCCAATGTGAAGTTGTTCACTGTGATGAGATTTAAGGTAGTTTGCACAGCTTTTAGTGAAAAAACTCCTCAATCTGCAGATAGCACCACTCCACCATCTAAGTTGTGTTACCATTGCTCAGGAGCTCTGGTTTTGGAAGAACAGTTCACCTCAGCACTTTCCACTGAGAGGGATACTGGAGGAGTATACCCCCTATTATTTGGGGCATTGAAGAAAACCCAGTAACAGTAGATAATTTTTTGGAAGAGTCCAGTAGCATTTATGTCTATGACCTCTCAAACAGTCTCTTCTGCCCTGAACCTTCTCATCCATGAACCTGCTGCAATAGCTCCTCTGCACTTCGCACTGGCTGCAGGCAAGTGATAAAGCTAGTTAAAACTCATATTCTGATTGAAATAAGATGCTTCTTCTATTTATCCTTTTGGGGGAACCATTTTCCTCCAATTCCCACAACCTTCCTGATGTAGTGATAGGGTCATTGCTTCTTAGGGTGTTAAAGAAAAATACAGTACTGAAGATCTCATTTACAAAAATCAATGAATCTCAACAAATGAATCTTGCATGGTGACATTCAAAAGAGTAACTTACCAGTTTTCACCACTTTAAGGGACCACCCTAAAAAAGAAAAAAGCTCACAGAGATGCCAAAAAAAAAAAAAAAAATGAAAGAGTGAAGAGCTAACAAAGGGTCCGGATTCAATAAACTGTTTCAGTGGAAAGTTAGGAACCTAAGCACTGAATCTGAGCCTAATAGCCCTTTGCTACAATTATATTCACTTGAATGTTGAGCACTGTGTCATTAGATGAGAGCATTCAGAGAGCACACTGCAGTAATAATTCACAAAGTGTTTACATTTCAACAAAGCCTTCTCTTGTGTGTTCTTCTAACCATAATAGCACATTTAGACATTTTATAAACATGGCAGATTTGTTTTTAATTAAAGAATTTCACAGCAGTGAACTCTGATCACTTAATATTTCAAATCTGAAAACATCCCTATTACAGCATGCTAAGAGATTATTTTCTATATACTTCATACCCTGTATGAGTTACATTTGCCAAAAAAAAAGCCTGAATATTCATGCCAGACCTTGCATGAACAGAATGGCAACATTGTCCCTCCCTGCAGCTCTGCAAGAAAGCTGTACCTGTGACTCAGGAGAATATGCACAGACACATTGCTTTCAGGAATGATCATGATCAGCTTCTGCATCTCTGAGAAACTCTGCATCTTTAAAGCAGAACACAGCTGAAAATCAATACTCTGCCAAGAAAAACGGAGGGATTTTGCTTTAGTGCTGTGGGATTAATTTTCATGACTGTCAATCATATGGTAATTTTCACAATTCCAATACCACAGTCTAAGAAGTGCAATAATCTGTGGCCCAGACGTTGCCAAGCAGGAATGAGTTAAGCTGAAAGACTGGGACACAAGAAAGGAGGAAAGGAGTGCATGTTTCACCTGATTTGACCAGTGTGCAATTTACATTTGAAAGGAAAACTGGGGAGAGCTCGATCTGGTAGAAACTGTTGGCAGCAGGGCCTGTTTGCAGCTAAGAAGCCAACAGAAGGATTGTATGGCAACAAGACTTCTGGTTTCTGCAAGAATTTCAAATTACAGCATTATGTTTAACCTCAAAACATCTGAAAGGAAACGATGAACAAGCATCAATCCCATTAGTCATTATTTCTTGGACAGTCCATGCAAAACAAAGATGCTGGGTCAGATCAGGGTTCTGTATCTTCTATGAAAGCCATGGGACCTTCCTCAGCAGCTCCTGGCTTTTCTGTTCCAGCTGGACATATCCAGGATGGTACATGCAGCCTACGTGAAAGGTCAGAGGTCTTACCCTGGGCTGAGCTTTCAAATATCTCACATCAGTTGGAGCACACATCCCCTACAGGAATCAAAGAGAAATACCACCACATCTTCTAGGAGCACTTTTAGAAGAAATCCCTTCTAACCATTTCACAGGCAGAACTCTTTATAGCTGTCCTTCACTGGACTGGCTTGCAAGTAATCCTCAGTTTCCTATTAAGTTTATGAGCAGTCAGCAGCAATGAAAACAAAGAGGGGATTCAAGGAAAAAAAATCTTGAATCAGCCTCACTAATAGCAATATGAAACTGCCCTATGTGGCTTTACACCATGGTGGTAAAGGAGAGAGACAGTTTCAGTCAACATGGGTGAGACACAGCTTCCAGGCAGCATGCAGGACCAAAATCCAAGCTTAATATACAGCTTTAATATATCCCATATGTACTATACACACTGGAAACAATGAGGGCGGGCCTGAGGTACAGGAAACATTTATATGTGAATGTTTTAGCTGTTTTTAAAAAAAACATTTGTAGTACTAATCATGTGCACTGTCAGCCTACCTTTGGTCGGTACCTCCTTCCCCAGTAAATTCACAAAGATTCCTGCTTATTTGTTACCATGGGGCAATCAGTAACCCCCCTAGTGAGAAGGCTGCTTCCAGAGCCTACTGGTCATTCACCTTAGCATGCCCTTTGCCATTCACAAACATTTTCTTCCTGAGCCCTGCACTGTTACAACAAGGCTTATTCACACAAGACTATGAAGTCTTTCTGGGTATTTTAAAGGGAACTCAGGAACAGGACACAAACGAGAACTTCCCTTGACCAGTTGCTCCACTGCTAACAGCAAATACAAAAAGAGTCAACCCCATACAGTCTGTGAGCAACCCACAGGTTGAAATTAATTTACAGGGACACTACACTATCTCTGTAACAGTTTCTGTCATTCTCCCTCAATTTCTGCTTGCTTAAAGGCTTTAATAATACTATTGGCAAAGCCCCTCCACTTAAGCTTAAGTTCATCCTCTAATAACACAGATGGTTTATTTGACCTTTAACATCAAATCTGGGTCTGTGCGACTTAACATGTGTCCTCTGTGAAGTCCTAGCATTGCGTGGACCAGCACAATGTTGACCAATGGTCAGAAAGTCTTCACTTTGGCTTCTGCAACTCAGATAATTTAATTCTTTCTCCCATGAACCTCCCCAGGTCTGAATACTGCCTCTGACACTGATGATGAGGGCTGCAGGAAGCATGGAAAACAGGATACCACGGGAGCACACTGACAGCAAATATTTGTGTCATTGTTCAACATAAGCATGTAATGCTTATTTTATTACAGAATTTAATAAGATATAATAAGCTGTAATCAGATATTTCAGGTATAATATAAAGTAAATGCATTATAAATGTTGGAGAGTAACTAGAATTGATTAAACTGCATAATGTTATTAAATGATATTTACTGCTAAAAGCAAGCATTTTTGTTAACCTGGCATGCAAAACTAACAATGCTTCTTCAGGATAGTTTTGTTTGCAGATAAAGTCATATATTACCATCTTTTTTTATCAGTTAAAATTATCAAAGTAGCAAAACAAATTTTTTTCCAAAGTAATAAAAATTGCTAGCAATTGAAAATATACAATTAACATGCAAACTACATATGTACCTGATGAAACATCACCTGACTGCCACAACTCATGAGATTTTCCATATCCACTGACATTCTGGCTATGTTTGGACAGAAGTTGTTTCTGTAACACTTGAAACTAAATCTGTTCCAGGAAGACTCTGAAAAAGGCAGTATAGCATAGTTTCTTAATCACACATTTATTACCAAGCCAAAAAAAAAAAAAAAAAGGAAAAAAAAAGAAAAAAAACTAGCAAGACAATCTGTTATTAGCAGCACTGCAACATAGTAAAGCTGTACAAAATTGCCTAATCTACTTTTTCTACTCTTATACGTAAAATATAGAAAATGTTTCCCATAGAACTCCATCTGCAAAGTTTTACAGACAAAGATCTTGCAAGCTGGTTGCTCCTACTCTGGCAGAACAACAAGAAAATTGGTAATATCCACAGAGGGATTATTTTGCTATGGAGGCAAAAGCAGATAAACTGTATTACTCCAGGGGGTAAATTATATTTGGTAATATACAGCTGTTGCCTATACAGGTTAAAATCTTTTCCTCATATCTAACTGCAAAAATTGTCCCATGAACTAGGAAAGATTAATTTTCTGTCTATTTGTGTTTTTCATCTTTTAAACGTTTCTCACTTCTACATTAACATCAATGCCCCTAATGTCTTGTGTATCAGAGATGATATGTGTTGCAGTTGCTCTGGAGTTAGGTATTTGTTGACTGATAGGGCTGAAAATGGGATGAAATTACCACCTGAAGACTCTCAAATACACATGGCTGAAGTTTGGCCAGTTGTTTTCTGGGATTTTTTTCAGGGAACTAATTTGGGCCACCAGCATTGCAATGGAAAGTAATGAAACGAATTCTATTTTAAACTTGTATCCCTTTTTAAACTTTGGCTAAATTTAGTGTGAGACTTCAGGGAGAGAAGAGGGAAAAGGAAAAGGCAAAAAGAGAAGACTCAGAGACACTGTAGCCCAGCTTCCTTAAGAAACTATGCTTAACTATCACTGGATTCTTCTATGCCTGGTATGTATCCCTACTAGTCAGGGCTAGTGCACACATCACTCTCTCAGATAAGTATTTCCAGGTGACTTCTAATGAGACTACCCATGCTCAGTAACTTCTCAGCAGCCAAGTGCGTGCGTCCACACACTGGACTTTCACAGCAGGGCACAGCTGCTAATGATGACAGCCAACAGTGAAGCCAACCTCAGTTCAAACTGAAGAACAGTTTAGTTCTTCAGTGGTACTGAAGAACAAAGAGTTTATGTTGAGCATCTTGGCAAGTTTTGCTTTCTGGTTCTGTGCCCACAGGAAGGCAGGGAGGAGAGCACACAGTCGGCACACAGAAACACAACAGTGAAGGCAGAGAATGGGCACCATTGTCTCGTCAGCTGGTTGTGGAGTATGTGATGCACAAGCTAGGCTGTGAACTAATGAGGCTCAGCAAGAGCATCACTGAAAGAGACAGAATTTAGCATATCAACAAACAATAAGCAAGCAAAGGTACAGTGACAAGACTGTTATGCTAGCAAACAAGACCCAAAAAATAATCAATATAGGAAAATGCAAAGAAAAGTAAGGGGTTTGTACTAGCTTTCCTCACTTGTTTAATTTTGTTTCTCAGACTATGCCTCCAGATACAAAAATAAAATAGAAGTGGAATTAATCAGGTCAGTTGGACAGTTTGGTTTGTACCTCAGAGAGCACACTGATTATGCCTGCAGAGGCAATGTTCCAGAGAAATTTCTCAATCACAGCAATAAAGTGGATGTTAAATTTTGTAGAACCTTCCCTACTCTCTCCCACTTGATTCCTCCCCTCCCCATTCTCTACTCCCCCTTTTCAAGGGATACAGAGATCTAAGGCTCATTCTCTCCTTCCCAGCTGAGTGCAGCGCGGGGTGGGGTGGGGGGTGGGGGGGGGAAGATCAGGTGCAGTATCATAATGAGTGTCCATGATGAAAGGCGTTAAGAGTAACCTCTGCTTACCCAGCTCCTGATACAAAGGAGGGTTACAAAGCCTTAATCAGTCCCCAATAGTTTGCTCTGCAATATATTCAGCTAGTAAATAGGAAGGCAATAGATCTAGGCTATATTGCACTCACCTAAAAGCCTAAAGGACGTAATAACTACTAAGTAACAGTGGTATTTAGTAACTGTAACTTTTCCTGAATAACTGTGGGACATTCCTCCTTATCCCACAACAGATTTCCAGGCAGATTCTCCTCAAATACACCAAATAGCTGTAGACATTCCATTTTGGCAGCAAATCAGTGCATGCAAATAAGAAGCCTTTGTCTTTCATCACTAACAGAGTAGGATGTGCCATAAAGACTTCAGGACTACTAGGAGGCTTTACTTCACTGCATTGTATAGCATCACCATGTTTCCAGTCCACAGACCACTAAGTAAACAAAAGGAGTCCTCCACACCTTATTTTTTCACCTCAGAACCAGTTGGGTTTTTTTTTCTTCAGTATTCATTTAAGTGAGCCACATAGCCTCTAACTGTGAAACCTCTCTTAATTCAAAAAGGGCCTATAGAAAGGAGTGTGATAGCTGCCCTGTTCAAATATGAAATAACACGGACATATCAAAACAAGAGATCTCTAAAACCCTTGTGAAGACATCTCCAAAGAGCTTATTTTGACAAAAGCCAAACCAATCAACAAAAAAAAAAACAAAAACAAAAAAAAAACCACCAAACACACCCACACACAAATCACTGTCTTCCTCATCCCTTGAGCTTTTAAACTGCTCAGAGGTGCACACATAAATATTCAGTAAATGATTTCTCCACCACACATGTATGCACATTTTCTATTTTCTACAGTTACCTAAATTATTTTTTCAAGTTTTTCAGTAAAATTCTTCTCTTGAACATTGACACAAATTATAATAAAGTATGAAGAATATTTATTCAGTCATCATTGAGTGGTTGCTATACAATACAAAAAACAATGAGCAGCCTACAGAAAGAAAAATATTATAGCACTCAGGTCCACCCATAATTCACCCTCCCAGAGCTATAGCTCCATGTTAGGTTTCTGTCATTACAATCTGAAATACATCCCAATCTGACATGATCAGCAACTGATACAGCACTGTCATATCATGGCTGAAATGACAGTTGAAGTGGCAAAATCTGCTCAGTTCTTAGATATGCTGATCTGTCTTTCTCATCTTTCTCCAAAACTCAAATCTCTTTCCCACTACCTTATATGAAAGCTTGGTGTCTTGTACCATCTGAACAGACACCATCCCCATGCAGGGTTACACTCCCCAGCTCTGGCTCTGCCAATGGCTCTTCCTTCAATATACTCACACTCCCAAAATAGTGTTTCCTGAAGGTGATAACCATTGACCGAAACATTTGTGTGCATGGCCCCGTTCTTGCCAGATGAGACTGGAAATAGTGAAGAATTTAGCAGCTGAGGGAGAAACAGCAAGTGCACTGTTTTGGAGCACAATCTGAAGGCTTGGATCACCCTGCCAGCAGGCCTCCAACTCTTTGAGGACCATCAGCTCCACTAGAAAGGGGTTTGTTGTTTTGTGCCCAGCAGTACCTAGTGTTCCTTTTGGCTCAGACAATAGGTTAACATAGAAGAACTACTAGCCAAATAAGAGAGCCATAACAGAAGTGAAAGTTCTTCAGAAAGAGCATTTCTTAACCTGAAAAATCTTTGCTTTTGGGCTAACCAACCCTTTGAGGTTCATTTATTTTTTAAATGCTGAGAAGTCAGAAAAGGAACAAAACTTCCTAGAACAACTGCAGTAACAGAGTAACACCAAAAGAATCTGAGTTTACCAGCATATCTAGCTACACTTCAGCAGAAACAAATCCTGTAGTACTCCAAATTACTTTAGAAAAATAATTTCTTAATCTAATTTCAGAAGAGAACATACAAGTAATGCACAAGAAGAGTCGAGGAAGTGAAAACAACCAAACCACTATATAAGTGACCACAACATAATTCCTGTATTCCCTCTGGAGAAATTCACAGCACTGTTAAGAAGTCTGAATGGAATTCCGTGCAAATGGAATGGTTCAAAACAGCAGGAAGTAGCAAAATGAATATTGTTAGACTCCAATTTCAATGCTCATAAAAATGGTACTCTCGGTTAAAGAAGCTGCTGCACCTTCCAGCCCAAGGGTTCATAAAGGTATTTGTAGATACTCATACTACTTTTAGAAAGAGCGAAAGAGCTAAAGATGGACAGGGAAAGTCCTATGTTGAATTCACTGTTACATGAGTTAGCATATCTCATTTATATTATCATGAATAAATATAGCTAATAAATTTATTTGTACTTGAGACTTTTTGGATACAGTACATGTAAGTATTAACTCACCATGCTGAATGAGAGTGAAAAACAGAAGGGTGAAGTACTCTCTCAATTCTCTTCTCTCATCTCAGAAAGTAAAAACTTGCTTCCAAAAAGAGCAGGAAGAATGTGGAAAAGTGAAGGAACTCCTAGCAAACTCCTTTCCTAACGAGCTGGTTTCACCTCCCTTCTTTTGTTTTAGGACAATATGCCAATTGATACTGCTCAAAATCTGCTTGGACTTTGATATTATTTCTATCTATGCATTTTGAGTATCAGCCACTCATGAAAAGGTGATTTAATGTACTTCCACCGATTGATTCCACTCTAAGAAAACAGTAAAACATGGTAAAATAAAATGATGGGAAAGAGAAAAATGTGAATATCCCTTATTTGAAAGGGATGCTTTGAACATACTGGGAACACTTGCACTTTTTTTAGTTCAGTGTTTTTCAAACTGTATAAAAGCCCAATATGCAGACATAGAATGGTATATATTTTTACAGTTCCAAAACTATCAACACAACAGTATCCTGATCCCATAGGGGTACCTTAGAGGCTATCAGCATAAAACAACTGATGTTCCCTCTCATATACAATAAATATACTCAAATATTTCTTAGGTCTGAAATTCTTTCTACTGGTTATGCCATTTAAAGCTGCTGCTATGAATACATGCAACATGACTAATAGTCAAGTATTACTGTTGATGTGATGTTACAAATATAAAACTAAAAGAGATGTTTCAATGTATTTTGAAGACCTTGCTATTAGCAGGAATGAAAGAAAACTCATTCTGTAATAACTTCAAGTCAGATCTGTATGTACATTTCTATAAATAGATATAAAAATCATCTCCCACATGACAGAAGACAGCTCATAAAACTCTTTGCATCTATTAAACATATTTCCTAAAAAGAACATGTTGCAAAACTCTTTTCAATACTGCTTGGCATCAACCTGCTAGTCAAAACAGAAATTTACTGGCACCAAGCAGAAGTCATCCTTTTTTTTTTCTTTTAATAGCTTCTTCCATTCTATAGGTAAATTGCCTGTGTATTTTTCACAGGCAATGCACACACTTAAGTTCCTCAAACCATCAGAGTCCATTGTGAATGTCTATATCCCAGGTGTCTGTATCTTCAAAAGAGATATAAGGAGATCCTACCTGGTGATCTTTCCAGGACAGGATACAGAATTTGCCTGCCTGTTTAGCTATAGATTGCAGAGTTACAGAACAGAGATGGACACCACCTCTTCACAAACCAGTTATTGTCGCAGAAGTCACCCATACTGCTGGTGCTACTTAAGATTTTTTTTCCTCTGTATAAATGCCACTACTGCTTATTCACTGTATCACAGGAGGCATATTGAGGGTCTTACCACAATGTGGGCAAGTCAAAGTATCATGTTATCCTAGCAGCTTGTTTGGTAATATGAGTAAATTTTCCTTTTTGGTATTTCCTCATCTTTAGTATTGGATCTTTGGTATTCTAAAGACCTGTGTTACAGTGAATTGACCCTTCGTGTTGTTCCAATAAATTAAGAACAATGGGAGAGACAGACTTAAATAGCTAAATTTATCCAGGTAGAAAGAGAATTTCTTGAAAATGGAAATTGTGAAATTTACCTTTGACCTTTTTATGTTTGTGGTTTTAAAGAAAAATGCTGGATAGCTACATGATCTCAGCTACAATCTTGTTTTCTATCAGTGAATTAAAAACAGCAAGGAACATTCAAAAGAGCAATATCTTGTTTGCTATCAGTGAGGTAAAAAAAGCAAGGAAGGTCCAAAAGAACAATACAGATTGGGGTGCTTCCTCTTTTACCTACCTTTCTGTTTTCTACAATTAGTAACATAAAGACTGACTGAAAACAATGAAATTCCTAACACAAACCCACGGTTCAAAAATGGAACCCATTATTCTTATGACAACATTATTTAGAAGTGAGGAAAGGAAGAATAAATACATGCTTTCAGTGATTTTTTTCAGGAAAACTGTTACTCTTGCATACAAAGATATTCTGAACTGGAGACTGGCAAGCTGAGTTGCCACATATGTGAGCACAGGCTGTCTTAAATATCACAGTATGGCTGATGACCAAGCTGAAAAGGAAAAAATTAATGTCACTCTAGACTAATTTCAGAAAATGCTAATTTCTTATTTTAATGGTTAGATATTTTAGAAATAAGAGAAGAACCTTTGCACATCAAAATGAAGAGTTCTTACCTCCCAAAGTACAGTTTTCTGAAAAACAGATGTGTTTTATGCTTTTAACTGCCTAGATGGAGCCCCCTCTTGGTGTAGTGTCACCAAAACCACTGATAACCGTGCAGAAAAGAGAACTCTCTTACAAAAACTGATGTTTCCAACCACATAACATCTTGATTGCAACAGGAACATAGAAGTCACAGTTATATGCTATTTGTATGGCTTTCTCACAAGCCTTTAAGGTGTACGAGCCTCCTTTACTGAGCAGCACATACCTTTAAACCACAATCCTAAAGTCTCAGACAAATCTGCACCAATACCATTAGAGGGATTTGCAGGTGAATGAGAAAATCTGGTAGATTTTAAGCCTGGTTTTGGCTGCAGCTACCACTGCTCTGGTGCAGAATAAATCAGCTCCTGTGAACACAACATTCCACACTGAAGAGAATATCAATTTCTCTCCACTTTTAAGCCAAAACCAGGCAAAACCAGCAAACATTTGTTGCAGAAAATAACCGTCCTATAACACGGGAAAAGGGGAACCCCTATTTTCTGATCGAAGCTGCAAAACTCCCTAGACATCATGGAAATAATTTTTACTTTTATTGCAGTAAATGACAGCACTTTGAACTGCCATGGAAATAATTTGGGACTTCAAGTGGGCCATTTCCACACACTGTATGGATCACTACCTAGGAGAAAGCATCCTGGAGGCCAATAGCAGTGTCCCTTCTAACTGAGGACACCCACAGCTAGAATGGGTGCCTTCTAAACTTACTGCTTTGAACAGCTGGGAAAACTGCTCTCAATACAGAACACAGTGCCAAGTCTTCCTTTTCAAGAGTAAGGGAAGAAGGAAGAAAGTGAAAGAAAGAAATGATGTGCCATCAGAAGTCAAGTAAAAGAAACTCCTATTTCCCCTGTGTTTTGAGAAATGTATTCTTCTACTGAAGGATTTCAGAGGACCACGCAAGATGTTAAAATAGCAAAAGCATCAGAGTGTTCAGGAACTTATATGATGAATATGTTGTCCAGACTGTGCATGCCCACTAAATATCTTTTTACTATCTAGATCTAATGTAAGCAACTATCCAGTCTTACAAGATAAGAAGTTGGTAATGAGACAGCATGGCTTTGTCTGGTATTCCTCCTCAGATAAAGCATACTCTCTTCAATTAGTGTTGAGGAAGACAAAGATGAATGGTGAAATTCCTTTGTGTGGTTCACAGAATTGAGCCCTGCTGGAATGCAAGTATTGGACTTTACAAAGACAAACTCCGGCCAGCACAGCCATGAGGATAATCAGAAGCTGTGTCTACTCTCATCTTCTGTGCCAATGATAGAAGGATTCAGTTCATTACGACCATGGCAGACATCTTTCCAATGCCTTTGCATGAATGCACATAGACTATAGTTTTACACTCATGATCAAAACCACAGGAAGCAGACTTCCAAAAGGGAAGGAAAAAGGGGGATGAAGGAGAAACAAAGAAGTACATAAGAGATCTGATTTTTCCCCAATGGGACAAGATGAGCTCGGACAAGGATTACCTTTATATGAACTCTGCAATGAGACATAAACAAGTGGGAAATGAGGAACTCAAACAATGAAGACAGACTAAATCACTTAAATTTGAAAAGCTTGCTTTTCAACTCTCTAATTTACTTTTAAATTGTCTTACTTTTTGGTACATTAAGAACAATTGTTTGAGCTAAGAATTCTTAGTGAACTTTAAAAGTAAGACAGAAGAAGATATACAGTGTAATGCTTCCAATTTACATTAAAGTCTATGCACTATTATCTTCTTATTATCTCCTAAAGATTTTTTTCAGGTATTTAATTAACATATGACAAGATACCCAAGTTAGAAAGGAAAAAAGTAACCATTTAATGTACTATCTATAGCCTTTCAGAAGTTAGTTACCCATTGTTTTTCCTCCTAATGCACTACCTAGTGCACATCCATTATGCTATTTTAATAGCGAGGTTCTGCCACAGAAATAAAAAGAAAAGAGTTCTCAAGGTGCCCACATTCATTACATTTTCTAATTTGATTCCAGCACCAGTGTCTTTCAAAGTCAATGAAACATAGGTAAAGTTTAGCAGTTTTCACCCAAGGACTGCTGCGACAAACGGTGCTGGGATTAGTCTGCCTACTGGAGCTCTGGCTGGGACACCGGTCCCAGAGTAACACTGGGGAAGCATTAACTTTAAGTGAACACAACACTAACGAATGGCCTCAGAACATCTCTAGAAAGATGACAAAGCAGTTACCAAGGCCCCAGGTGATGGGGGTCTGTTGGGGCAGGGTCTGGCCCCCAGGGCCTGTCCCACTACCCCAGCCAGGTGCAGGCAGCTGGCACTCTCCCAGCGCTAGACACTGGGCACCTCCCTGGCGATGGAGATGAGCCAAGGTCAGGACAGGACAGACCACAGACCTGGTTCAGTGAGGCCTGAGGCCAGGCAGGAGACTGGCCCTGCTGCAGCACCAGTATGGGGCTAGGCAGGAACAGTCAGGCCTGGTGGTGCCCCCCAGCAATAAATACCTCAGGCCCCATTCTGACTGATCCTCTTTTGTATGTATTCCCTGCGACCATTAGCCTTTCCCACTTTCAGCCTATTCCAATTCTACCAATAAACTACTCTTGGCAGGATATATTAGCATGCTTCACACTTAGATATTATGCATCCCCTTGCTACCAAACTCATGAAGCTCTCTGAGCTGCTGATCTGATGGAGATCTGTGGGCTCTGCTTTACTAATGTGGCAGGAAAAGCCTGCAGCAAGTACAAAAAACAAGACGTGCCTAAGGATGAAAAGACGCTGTTTAAAGCAAATTCTCCCATCAAGCAAGAGCCTGTTTCTTAATAGGCCTGTATCTACTGCCTTCCACAGCATAAAATCCCTTTCTCTCTCTCTTTTTTTTATCCCTTGGAGAAAGGTAGTCTAGCAGCATTTTCCTGTTGCTCAGCTCAGCAGTCACAGAACCTTGGTAGTGGGAAGGGACCCCTGGAGATTTCCCAATCCCACCTCCGCTGCTCAAACAGGATCAGCTACAACAGGTTGCTCAGGGCTGTGTCTAGTTGGGGTTTTAGTATCACCAGGGATGGAGAGTCCACAATCTCTCTGGGCAACTTGTGCCAGTGTTCAATCACCCTTAAATTGAAAAAATAATTTTCTTACGTTTAAACAGTAGTTCCAGTCTTTCAGCTTGTGTCCATTGCCTCTTATCCAGTTGGTGAGCACCACCGAGAAGAATCTGGCTCTGTCTTTACTCCTCTCCATCAGGAATGTAAAGACATAGATCAGATACCCTGAGTCTTCTCTTCTGTACCCTGAACAGTCCCAGTGCTCCCAGCCTCTCCTCAGACATCCAATGACCCAAGCAAGCCCTTACTCCTTCATGACCAAAGCTTTGCTGGACTCATCCCCAGCAAGTCCACATCTCTTGCCTCTCTGAGGTAAGGTCAGAATTGGACCTAGTACTCCAGATGTGTCTCAGCAGTGCTGAGTAGGGACCTCCCACTGTCTACTGATACTGCTTTCCCTGATGCAGGATGCAACCCAAAGGAAGCTGTTGGCTGCATTTGCCACAAGTGTGCCTTGCTGACTCGTGTCTACCTTTCTGTTCACCACAAAACACAGCTCTGTTTCTGCAAAGCCGTTTTCTGACTAGTCAGCTCCTGGCATGTGCTAATGCATGGGAGCTCTTTCTTTCCAGGCTCAAGACCTTTGCCTCTGCCTTTGTTGAGCTTCCTGTTGGCTCATTTCTCCAGGCGATATGAATTGCAGTACAACCATCAGATGCAAACCTCCGTTTTGTATATGCAAACTTCTTGACAATACTCTCTGTGCCATCATTCAGGTCTTTAATGAAGATGTGAAATAATATTTGCCCCAGTGTCAATCCCTGTGACCGCAGGCCAGCTGGACTTCATGCCACTGGTCAAAACCCTTCAGCTCAGCAATTCAGCCAGTTATCAGTCCACCACACTGTTCACTTATCGAGCTTGTACTTCATCAGCTTGTCAATGAGGACATTAGAAGAGACAGTTTCAACAGCCTTGTTAAAATTAAGATAAGCATCATCCATTCTCTACCCATATTGACTGAGCCAGTCATCTCATCATAGAAAGTTATCCAGCTGGTCAAATATGACTTCCCTTTCATAATGCTAACTACTCCCTATCCCCTTTGTATGCTCCTATATGTTTGGAAATGGCTTTCAGGGGGATTTGCTCCTGGAATGGTCTTTCCCATTTCTCTGCCTGGAGAGCTGGCTCACTGTTTCACAGTCTTGGATCTTCTGCAGGACTGTTGACATTTACAGCCTCACTAAGTCTTTGCTATCTTGTCTAGAGTACCCATCCTCATCTCAAAGCTAACAATCCTACAAGACAGAAAAGATCCAGATGAGTGTCTGACATATCTGTTTGATCTTATGCAATTAGCGCAAGTACACAAGCCAGTAAGATACCATATAATCTAAAGCATGTTGTTACCCTTTTCCTTCTTTCTCAGTTTAGTCACAAAAAGTGGCCCTAGGTTTTCCTCATCATTGCCATTGCAGATCAAACCAGTATAAGAATGCAGCTTTCTTGATAAGTAGCCTTCGCATGAAGCTTCTTTCTTTGTACCACTGTGAACAATTTTTTTCAAGCATCTGGCATGTGACAGCTCTTAAAGAATTTATCACTGTAATAGCTAGGCAGTGAGGAGGAAAGGTGTCTTTAAAGAAGAATTCCCAATTTTAAAAAAATCCAAATCTCAGGTTTCTTTAGCACCTTCCATGGTACTGAAAACTTTTCTCCATTTTTGCAGTGATACATAAGCCTTCCTCTTGATATTTCTGAGAAAGAGAGGCACACTACACTGCTCAAACTGGCAAAAAGTGAAGGCCAGCTATGTTTTCTCTTCCCAACACCTCTACAAGTTCTTTTATTCTATATATTTAAACACTCATCATTTCTGTTATACTATCGTTTGTTTGTGTATGTGTGCCTCTCTCCATGTACCACAGGATGGCAGCAAATGTTAGAATATAAAGAAAACAGGCGAAACACAAAATAAGAGTATTACAGTTGATTCATAGATATTATTGTTACTTGGGAGAAAAAAAAGGATTAGTTCCTGAACTGTAATCCAAGTTTCCAAATGCGCATGTAAAAACACATGTCCTCAGGCATATATGCACAGTAATGCATCAATCTACACCATTGCAGGTCAAAGGCATTAACAGAAATATTGTTTCAGGGAAACAAATTATACGGGATGCCTTAACACACAATAACTCTGCAACTGACAGGATGTTTTGTCTGATCCAAAAGAAATAAAAATCAGCAAAATTGGGATGGAGTACAAATTTGTGTGGAATGACAGTAAATTCTAATTGAGTAGGACTGTATTTCTTAAATATGCTAGTATTGAAAAGGCATCCATAAAAATTGCCAGAGGAAACAAATTCAAAAGTCATCTCAAAAGCAAAATACTATTCCTGTTTCAAGTACACTAAAAATGTACGTAAAATGTTTTATGTACACAGGTTCACTTGACTGAGGACACTTGCCACAGGCAAACTAAAAGATGCTGTTTTTTAAAAAATTAAGTAAATTGTTTATATATCTTGCGCAGAGTTCACAATTAGTGCCTCACCATTTTTTTTAAAGGCTTCTCAATAATGAGGAGCTCAAAACGAAGATACAGAAAAGCAAAGTATAAGGACAAAGCACCAAATAATCTGATAGTGGCATTTTCAACTTTTCATGTGGGCTGGAGACTTCAAGAGATAGGATTTTAAAGTCTATATTTGTCATTGTTATTATAAATGAAAGAGTAAAAAACAATAAAGAAAACCTCACAAGCCAATAAGAGCATCTTTAGAATGGATCAGGATAAGGTTTAAATGTAATTTTTGCAGAACCACCTTTAATTGAAAATTACGAAATAGTTTGACAGGAACTGATTCATACAGTTTCTAGTGATGAAAGGCTTTATACAGGGATGCTACCACTGTGCAAAGTTATCCTCTCTAACCCTTCAAGCACTGTAAAAGGTTTTATGGTAAATTTAGATTAAATATTTCTCTTTAATTCATGCCACATCTGCTTCTGCTTATAAATTTTTTTACTTTCTTCCTACCTCACCATTTTTCCTCTCTGCCAATCTAATCAAGAGATACACTGTCATCACTGTCAAATCATCAATATTTTGAAGTTTAAGGTTAAGTCAATTGTTTGCAATGCACATCTTCCAAAAAGATCAATGAACTTCCTTTGAGGAAGCCATAACTAGCATGGCTAACTCTGATGTCATGAGTGCAGCTAATCAAACTTGTGATCTTTGCACTGCAACAGCTAGACTTGAATCTCCCTCCTGACTGCCCCCTTAGAAAAGGGTGACAAATCGCATGATTACAGCCCATTCTAGATATAAAATCAGAGGGAAGGGTGGTATGTGTATGGGACACAATTGCTCCTGGGGTATGAGGAAGGAACGGGAAAAGAAAAGTTTTAAAGGCTTATGCCCTCTGCAGGCACAAAACAATTTATGTGGCAGACATTTTGGCTAGCCAAAGAAAATTTATACTAACATGTTTTAAACTTTTAAAAGAAATCAAAAAATTTCATATATCTGATGCATGGGGGGAAAGTGACTTCTGGATATTACCTGCAGTAATGCTTCTATACTATATCATCGTGTGTTATAGTCATGGCCTTTTCCCTCAAAAACTGTGTGATAACCATTGTACATGACATGACTGTTCTTTTCTAATCTGCTGCCAGTTCCTGGCTGTACAATGAGGCAATTACAAGGACGCAGCTATTAGCCAAGTCAGTGCTGTCTTTCCTCCCTTCAGGCCACTGTCATCCCACAAATATGAATAAGGTTCTGAAAAAAATGAACGTTTTCTATAGTCTTCTGCAACCTTCTTGCTGTAAAAATAGATTGCAACCATGCTTATGTCATGTTGTTGCTCAGCAACCTTCCCCCCCCGCCTTAATCTCCCTGTTCTCTAATATCTTATTGGTCTTCACCATGATCAGTCTGCAAACTACGACTCACTAGTCAGAAACAGCACTGTCTGCTAAGCTTGCAGGACACTCTGCCCTTCAATAATTACACACAGGCTTAGGAAGATATACCTTAGAGAGTAACCAGAGACAGGATGTTGACCTAGGGGAAAAAAGGGCTAATGGAAAACATGAGGGACAGGGAGAGAAGTCGAAGTGGAAAAAGAAAAAAAAAAAAAGTCCTCTCTCTTGAGGAAGCTTACTAAAATGAAATAAAATAAAAATTAGACCTCTAATCCCTTCTGCTTCTGTCAAGGTCAGCAAAGAGGAATCAATGACCTTACAACAGTCTCTCATTTTCCCCAATGAGCTCTGGAGAAGTATCTTTCTTTGAAAGAATAAGGACTGTCAGGCAGAACAGGAAGGACTCACAGCTCTTAGGGCATCAGAAAAGCTTATTGTTTGAAAGGAAATGACTGGAAAATGAAGCTCCCAAGCACAGCTTTCTCACACATAGTCATTTGTGTGAATGGACTCAGGAGATGAGCATCCAGCAGAGCAGTGACGACAACAACAGGTAAAGCCTAGATCGACAGAGCTATTCAGAGAGGAACTTAAGTAACTAAACTTAGGCACATGTAAGCATGTCAGAAGCCATAAGGTATTCACTCTGGCTTTCAGCTGCTGCCCTAGAAGATGGTAGGTCTCCCATAAACCCAATGTCTTAGCTGCCATCTCTTTGCTAACATCTGGGGTACCACAGGAAAACTAAAACCACATTACGTACATGCTTGTGCTTTGGTCCCCGAATCAGTCCTCTAAAGCTGACTTCTATTCAAATTTCTTAATCTTTATTGGTTTTAGTGAATGCTGGGGGGAAAAAATATCCTTCCTAGAATACATGTTTAACAGATGCAGATATCTGCATTTATATACCTGACAAAGGGTAATACACCTTGCATCTGTGTTGTTTTTATTTTTGTAACATTATGATTCCACCTTTCCATGCAGTTCTGATCAGCATCTGACACAGAAAGTTTGTGTTTTTCTACTGGTGCCTGCTATCTCTCAAGATAGTTAGAAACATAACATCTATTTTAAAACATCTCTGAACATTAGACTATGGAAATGCAACCAAATTTCAGGACAAGATTTTCTACCTTCTTTGCACAGGTTTAATCCTTTTCAGTGGGCCTTGTGACTAATCCATCGTTTCATCTCTACAACCACACAACATCTCAGCTGACATGAGGCACAGCCAAGACATTGCCTGACAGTGGTTAGGTGAAGTCCAGCTCCTTCCAAATCAGCAGCTGATGGGAATGTTGCCAATATCAACCTTATGAGCAGAGTTAACAGTGAGGTAAGTACAGAAATACTTTTACATTTCCCAATGAAAGATTCCTCAGAAAAATATGTGTAAAATATCAAGACAGAAGTCCTTTGCCTATTTAAGGTAGCAGTAGTTTTAGCACAGACACCAAAACACAACAGTCCACATCAGCTTCTCAATGTAAAGGCATCACCATGTATCTTTGTTCATATATTACTGATCCTTAGTTGAAGCAGAATGGAGTGGCACTACATGTAAACTGTAATATTTACAATGAGCACAGAAAATTTCAGCAAACAGATCATGAGCTACTCCAGACTGCTTTTTTCCCAGACTACATCAGAAGTTTAATTTCAGCATTTTACAATGAAATAAAAACAACATATCACAGGAAAATGATAGGTTCTATTCAACAGCATTAGCGAGGAGTAATAATATTAACAATGATAAAGCTTTTTCTCATACAATTAAGGAGCTAAAGATGACAGATAGAATCAGCTACTCTGACCTCATCAGCTATTGAATGCAGTAACAAAAGAAAATTTAGAAGGTGCTTTTGATAAGCAGTGAGGACATTATAGAAAATCTAGATATAAAATATGACTCTGGGGAGAAGGATCACAAGAGGTCTCTGTTTAAATTTACTGGAAATATAAAGAAAGCAACTTCACAACAGTGGAAGCATTGAAAACAGATAGGTTTGTTAAACTCTATTAGTAAAATCAGATGGACTGAGGATGTCAGGGACGTGAATGTGAAGCAGGTCTGGAGCTTCTCCAAGTCAGAGGTACCTAGGGTATAAATACCAAATGATATTTTCTGTATTAAAAGGGCTTGAGTTAAGGGGCTTCAGATCTAGTGGTTAAATAACTACCTGAAGGTGGATATGAAGAGTAAGTGGAAAGCCTGCCACATAATGGAAAATAGGGTGAAATGGCAAAGAATACAATATTCCTAATGCCAGAGATGAAGAAGGCAAAGAATAAGTGAAAATAATAAAAAAATAAAGCCAAAATATACTTTGCTATATGTTAGGGGAGGGAGAGAAAGGTTATTTTGCTAAATAAACAAGATAATAAAGACAGGAAAAGAAAGGGCCTGTTGCAGTTGGTACAGTGCAAAACCTAACACAAGCATGGTCTCAAGTGTAAGTGAATGCTTTGTCTGAGTTACCTGTGAGTATGATAATAAAGATGTCTGTTATAGCAGGATGACTAAAGAGAATGAAGATATGGAAACAAACTTTGCAAGCAAGCCAAAATCTTAATGTACTCACACATTCATTGTGTGTCAGTACACATAGAGGCAGGGCAAGGTAACCACCCTAGGACTCTGAAAGATCCAAAGGCTCAAGTTGCTGATTTAGCTCCATGTCTTAAAATGAAATTAGGCACAGGAATATATCAACTACAGAACAGCAGAAACAGGGCCTTTATTTCAGAGAGAGGGTGGAGAGGAAGGATCTATAGAGCCATGGAATCTTGCATGCAAGGATTTACAACAGATCTCAAATCAAAGGATAAAAGAAGACATGGAGCCGAAAAGAAAATAGGATAAAGATAGGCTGTGCTACTCTAACTTGACAGACCTTTGCAAAAGTAGTCTTTGGCAGGGAGAGGGCAGGGGCAAACAAAACCAAACCAACCAACCTATATATAGGAGAGAAATTGTATTACTCATAGGTTGGTCCTAATATTTCCACTAAAGACTTTAGTACAAAGCAGCATGATGTTCTGATGAAAACACACAGAAAACATGAATTTCAGAGGCGCTGTCAACACCAGCAAGACTTGAGACAGCAAGAAAAAACCACTTGAACAACCTAAGAAGTGCTATGATGAAATCCCTCACTCAGGTCACACAGGTATGGGACATTCCCCCACAGAAACAGCAGCAGGTGTTGGGGCCATGAGCTCTCATTGCTGTGAGTGACCTTCTCTGCAAGAAGCATGGTCCTGTTTGCCACAAGTAACTCACTTCAGCATTTACTCCGTACAAGGCTGTATCCATTACTTTGAGAGACGTGTCTATGCACGCACAGGTGCTGCCAGTAAAACTGATGAGAAGATCTGGGCAGGCAATTGAAGGCGAAAGACCATGAGAAAGTATACTGAAGAAATGCTGAAGGCAGCATACGGCAAGTGTGTCTCCATTCATAGTACTGCAAAATGAAGGTTTCATTTTCTAGTTATTTATATAGTTACAAAACAAAGCTACAGTTTACAGCTGGAGACTTTCAGAGTGATTCAAACCATGTAAAAGGATCCAGAAAAATAATTTCAGAAGCTGACTGATGATTTAAGCCAACTGAGGTGCCACACACTCATTAAAATTACCTTCACAGGATTTGGAACTGTTTTAAGAGGCAGTGGAGTCTTTTAGCATCTAAAGTATCCTGCTTTTTTCTTCCAACGGTTTGTATCCATGAAGTATCTTGAGTTTAATATATATCTTTCTCCTGATTGTTTTGGATTAAATAATAAAGTGCATTTATTAGGGAGAAAAATAAAACCCCTGGGGTGGGTGGGGGGTTATATCTGAAGAGGCCTTTTTCCAACTGTCAACATTTTGAAGCTGAGTAATAATGCAGCCTTGGGGTTGCCATGGGAACATGTTTCATTTCCTAGGTGACAGCAATTGTATGTCGTCACCAGTGAACCACACAGATTCTGGAAATATGTCAAGTTTCCTTCAGACACTGGCATCCCAAAACTTCCTGTGCCTGCTGCAGGCACACGCCTGACAGAGCTCCGGCCAGCATCTCTAACCTGGTACCTGCCATGGCCCTACACAGGACCCACCCGCTCTTCTTCTCCTGGGAAGGACAGCCTGGTTTGGCCAGGGCTGGGGTAGGGTCCTAGACATCTTAATTTGAAGACCCTAGGAAAGAGCAAACTCTCCTCTCCCCTTGGTATTCTCTTCCATGGCCTAACCAACCTCCTACAAATATAGTTTCATTCTCACTTGAGCATGGCTCCCATTTCCAACCTTTTGGCCCTGGATAAGCTCAATCGGCAAGGTTTCTCAATATTAAAACTCTCACAAAGCCTTGTGCCATGTTAGCAATGGACACACTATTTAAATCAATTATTTCTGAATCATCTGTACTAATAATCAACCTCTAAAAATACCCATAGAGCTCAAAGACTTCCTAGACTAAGATGATTTTTTTAACCTGAAGCTTTTGGTTATATGACTGAAGACTCTTCTTCAGAGCACATATGTTCCCCAACACATCTTCAAGGCCACCAGCTGCACAGCATGACCAGCAGGATTCACTTACCTGTGAACACTAGGGAGGGCAAATATAGTAGAATAACTTCTCTCTAACAGCTCCTCAGTGCTCATGCACTAGTCCAAAATAAGCAACTCTGATTCTGTAATAATTATTCTGCTCGGGAAGTAGAGTGATTATTTTATTCTGGGATAATTACTCCATTTCCAAAGTGAAATAATAGTTATAGAATAAATTCATTTTTATTTTTGAATATTTCATCCACATGTGGGAGTTATTCTAGAACAGCTAAATTATATGCTAATAGTTAGAAGGGAACAGTCCTGCCAATCAATTTTCCTCATACAGGCAAATCCTTAAACCATCGTGCCATTGGAAGGAACAGTGAAGAAGATGTCATTGCACAACTGGAGACCCCTACTGTTTAATTTCAAGAACAAGCTGTATCCACCTATAATAACTATGGCAAATAGTTCCCCTAAATCACTTACAGAGAAGTCCACAAAATAAATCACAAGTACATCAAGTGATTTTCAGAGCATGCTACAAGTATTACTAATGGTAGACTTCCCTCATCATATGGTTTGAAAATAGTATCCATGTCACTGAATGTCTTCTCCTCTACACTCACATGGTCAGAAGTCGCTGGCAAGAATGGCCCTTGTCTACACCACAAATAGCCTTGCCCACTGAGATAAATTTGGGTAGAGGAATATGCCAGCAGCTGCACCAGTAGTTGATTTCTGAAGGAACTGGGGACATAGTCCAGACTGTGCAGCTATTGTGTTATCTGTTCTAGGGTAGCTACCTTAGAAGTAAAATTATAACTGTTTACTTGAAAATACTTTCAAAATATCTTTCAACTTTGACTGTTGTTTTCTATCTCCAACTCTTAAAAGTCTAAGAAAGGAGTTCTTTTCTAGCACCATTTTTACACTGCAATTTTTTATAATTGGGCAAAGAAGTCAGGAGGCTCAAAAGTTTAGGTTCCCACAGCAACAGTAATTCAGCAACATTCAAGATACAGAGCAGAGCATAAATTAACAGTTATTGAAAATGCTGCATATGTGCAGTGTGGCCATGTTAACATTGCTATGGGAACCTTAACTTTTGGATAGATAAGGATTTTACCAAAATAAAAACCATACAAAAGAAATAATCATTACACATTTTGCTGGAAAAGACCACAGCCAATTCCTCATCTGCAATCTGTTGATGCAGATCATAGACCCTGAAGGCTCAGAAATCCAAACAGGTGAAAAAAATAATCACTAAGACTCTGGGTGCCAGAGTAATATCCATGGCTGACACCAATGGTGCAACTTCATTTTAAATTTGAATTTACAGTCACACATTTTGCAAAATCATTCCAGAAATTACAACAGATGAAAAATAGCTCATGTAAAGTATCACCCTTCCCTCTTTTCCTTCAAGATTTTTCACACATTAAATATTTTGAAAGAACAGAGAGGAAATTTGCTACTGGTTTTAGTCTTTTCCCACACTTTTCAATTTAGGGTTAAAAAAAAATCCAGCTGTGTTCTGGTATATGTTTATTTAGTAGCCATAAGTCTGGATTTACGCTAACATTGTTCTAACTGAGCTCGAAGTTCATTTCAAGACAGTTCAGATTTGAGCAGGTCTTTGACAATGGAAGTTTTCATATTTTTAAAAGAACCTACTGACAGTAGGGCTCCTACTGAGGCCCTACTCTCTATCACTCCATCCAGTTCTCCACGATGCATGATCTTGGGCAAGCCAGGCTTACTTCCCTGTGTTTCAGTTCCTGGAGCTATGAAGCAGAAATAATGACACTCGCCTTCGTTTTTATGCACATGTCCAGTGCTTTAACTCAGTGTGTTTTCTCTCCTTTTAAAAACAATGACAAAATCTTCAATGCAGTCTTTTTACAGCATTTGAACAAAATTCCAGCAGCATCTAAAATAATGGCTCTGCCAACTTTCCATGTATGAAAAGAAAAACAAAATAAAAGCACCTTGCTGCCACTCCAGCTTTTCATTTCTGTGTGGCTTTTATGGTTAGTCCCATCCAAAATCCTGTTGAGCAAATTTCTTGCCCAAAGTAACTGCAAGATCACCAAACATTTTGAACCAAAAAAAAATAGGGCAAAGTCCAGAGTCCTGGAACTGCAGAGGCATTCTCCAGCCCAAGTCAATGCAAAAGGCTTTCTTGTTGATATCCTGGCATGCATGCCTGGAATTATACTGACATGAGCAGGATTTCCTTGCTCATAGGAAAAGCAGGATATTGGCGTCGAAACAAGCCTCAAGGTTCAAAAAGATCCTAATCTAAATTATTTGAAGTGACTCTGATTTCTTGGCATCTGTAGCACAGACTTTATGAAGATTACATGGGCCTATCACTTGAACATGTTTTCTGTGTATCATTAAGATTTTACTCAGGCCATGAACTCGAGTTTCCTTAGAGTGATTTAGAAAAAAAGAAAACGAACTAACACTGGTTAGAATAGCACTGCCTTTTATAAAAACAGAGATACATGTTTAAAATAGGTAGTGACATCCCTCAGTAGTAAGTGGGAGACACATAGAAGATTTTGCCCAGTACACTCATGATTGAGTTTCTCACAGCAAACAGCCTCTGCATTATTTGGTGAAAATGAAAGATTTTATACTCCTTTATATCCAAATCACTGATTTCTTATGTTCTTCCTCCAAACCTACCAGGCAGGGTACTGTATTTTCCAGACTGGAAGAAACAATGCTGCTATGAATGGAGACTGAGAAACACAAAGTTTACTTGGAAGAATTACATTTTCAAACCATATTTGAGAGGCTGCCTGAGAAGCAGAGAAAGCATGGTTTATTTGAAGCCCTTGTCATTCCAAGTGGTTCACAGCTACCCATCAACAAACTCTCAAGTTTTGATAACCAACTGCCTTGTGTGCTTAGTCACCTCTCATAAATAGTAACCTGCACACATTTCAACATCCATACCACTATGTCCAGTATCCTGAAACCACTCTGTATTCAGGTAGGATTCAATGTGGGTATTTTTGGTCTGTGTTTGGCCCAGCCACCTGTGAGAAGCTGGGTTTTCTCATGCCAAGTTATGG
>JAWWMP010000116.1:30506364-30520400 GCA_035047865.1 Dendrocincla tyrannina | reverse complement strand
TTGGCCACCTTTGGTAATAAAACTGCTGTTTGGGTTAAGTTTTCTGCGGTGTCTCAGTTTCGGCCTCCACATCCCTTTGGACCCCTATTTTCCCTGGAACACACTCTTTCACTCTAGCCAGGACCCTCACCATCTCTGCTTGCTGTGAATCCAGCCAGCCTCACAGGATAAACAACATGTTTGTCTGGGCAGGCTCCACTGCCATCCAAAACTCTGATTCCCTCCTGAGACAGCTCCATTCCTATCTGCTTCTTCTATGTGGCTTCTCCAAGATACTCAGAAGCTGTACTGTTGCATCCTAATTCTTTTCCTTCATAAGTTATAGCAGAAGTGATGAAGTCCAGTTTTTGTCCACTCAGTCCATGAAGTGAGAGAAAAGGCATCACATTTTCTAGTGAGACTGCTAAATAAGCTATCTTTGAAGTATTTAAGTTACCTTTTGTTCATCAATAATCTTAAATGAGCTTTGTCAGGCATGCAGGTGGTAAATTTTTGAACAAACATTCCCACACCTCATGAACTTAAGTCTAATACGCTGAGAACAAACCTAGCCTTACTCTCTCACACTTATGACAAGCAGAAATTATTTAGCTTGGTTTGCTGGGACAGCATTGGGAGTCACAGCAAAGAAGATCCTTCCATGTACTTTGTGTTCATATGACAATACCCATTTGTTACAGTTTTATCACGCTGCCTACAGAAACCACCTCCACTGTTCAGCATGTTTTTAGCCATTGCCTGCCCTCCTGAAACCATCCCACTAGTCTACAATTTTCCTATTCGCTTCAGCATTCAGTATTGGTATGACTTAAACTTGGTTTAGGAAAAAAAAAATCAATATACATAACGTGACTTTTGGTAGAAATTACTCCCTATTAGCTCTTGCTACCTCTAATAACCACCATGCAGCATTCAAATATTTAAATTAAAACACAGTATCATTTTTGCTCTTACCCTTAGTTTTCTTTTTCCTTTTGCCCCATCCCTCACCAAATTTAAGCTAGAAATAGTTCATGACTGACTCAAGCTGTTCTCCCTCTCAATGGCATAACATAGTAAGGGCTAGAGCACTGATAGTGAGTGAGTCAGATTATATATGCAAACATTGCTTCCTAGCTAGATGCAGATGTATTTCATTTATAACCTGATGCCTTGTCAAAAGATCCATATCCTGTATGCAAACCATTATGCTAATTTGTTTTACTGAATACCCAAATTCATCACACTCCAAAATGTTAGCAAAAAAAGTTGTTTCTGAAATGTCAAGGAGATTAAGCTCTGCCTAGATGTTTCTGTTTAGATAGTACTAAATGCACACACAATGATACATATCTTAATATGCACGGGTTCTAATGAACTGTGTATATAGGGAGACTGGAAATGCCTGCATGTGCATGTCACTTTACAAGTGACTCAGATTTGTTTCTTTCAGGTCTCACTTCATACTGTTTCTTAGTGTTCCTGCCATAAGAGCATACTGTTATCCTAAAAAGCTTCAGAGAAAATAGCAAGGATTTTACAAGGTCTGGGTAAAGTTTCCAGTCTGTGTATCATTTAACTGTACGAGAGGTGCAATGTGTGATTATTTCCAACCCCTCCTTCCCAGAAGTCCCCAAACCCAAAAACCCTCTAAGCTTCAGAAAGTCATCCCTGTTCAGTATGAAATGACACCAGCTCAAGGCAAGGTTCAGTTAACAGCAGAAAGTCAAACACCAATAAAGCAAAAAATCATCTAACAAAAAAAGAGCTCATCCTGCCCAAGCCATCAGTAAACAGGGGCTTGCTTTCAATTCTTGGAGCACAAGGCAGGATCAAGTAGTCCCCAAACTGCAATGTGAAAACAGGGAGACAGTTGGTTTTAATTATTTACCCATTCTAATCCTGTTCATTTTAACATTTAATCCAAAAAAACATTTTAAGGATTAGAATATATGACATTGACCTAGCCATGAACTAGAACACAAGTACATTGCCCATTACAGTTACATTTTCGCTGCCAATGTGATTTTATGAATCCTTTTATTTTATTAAATGTTCAGGAGATTTTACCAAGAGAAGAGAATTTTCCATATCCATCCCATATAAGTGATTGCTCTGAATAAGGATAAGCAGTCTTATCGTGCATAACTTTGCACAAAATAAACAATTATCTCAAAACATTAGTTTTGTAAGAGGTTTTTGTTACAAATTAAAAATAAAAAAACTAACTGGTTAAACACACAGGATACAAAGACAAACCTACCCACCTTACAGAGATATTTCCATATGTATGTTTAATACTTGGAGTGCGAAGACATCCCTCTTCCGATTACACTGAAGTAACAACCACAGACTCCAAGCAAGCTGGCAGCATTGCTCAAAAATTTACTCTAAATCTGTCCAGTAGAGGGCAATGACATACACACACAAAGTGAAAAGCTGAATTTGAAATAGATGCTTGCAAAAATAAAACAATTTTTAAAAAATTCCTAAATTTTTTTTACCTATAATATTTGTATTTAGGGGATACAGATCACTGTTCCCTATTTTAACACCTCAAAGGACTTCAGTATTATATATTAAAAGTCTTTCTGATGTTTTTGCAAAATTAGAAATAGGACAGCCTTACAAAAAAGAGTGTATCTTTATTTTATACTTGACTGCAGGATGAACGCTACAAGTGTTTTTGTCCATTGGCAACACATATTTTAGTTGCTAAAAGACCTGCACTTTTTGTTTAAATTTGGTCCAGAATGATACTGCTAAATAATTTTCTTCCTGTCACACACCCATCTACTACAAGGAACATTCACAGACATCAAATAAGATACCATGTTTGCATGGAAAGCTGCTGCTGCAGTCCAGCTGTACCTTTTACAGTTCCCAGAGAAGATCGGTACTTGGTTTTTTTAACTACACTTAGAAATAATCCAAAACTTATCAGGAGTCTGCAGCATGTTCCTGCAGCACATTTGAATGTGCAAATAACAAGGCAGCTGGGGATGAAGCACCAAACCACCCCTGCCAGCTCCTAACAGACTCCAGTAGCAGGGTAAGACTGTAAGCGGTGCCCAGCAGCCCTGTCTTTGCAGGGACAGGGGGAGCCCTGCTGGAGAAAACAGGCAGGGTAGAAAACCTGATGGACACAAGCATTCTTCACACAAGCCACCACAAGTGCCTGTTTGTGTCTGACAGTGAGTTGTTTCAAATGCTGTCACCTCAGGCTGTCAAAGCGCCCAAAACTTTCCACCACAGTTTGTATGATCTCAGGTTACACTCCCAGACCTCCTACCCCCGTGCTGCAGAACACAGCTGTTAACTATACCCCTGCTAGCAAGCACGAAAACCAGAAGCTACTCACAAGTATTGGCACATTTTCTTATTTCTCCTTTGCTTTTCTTTTTTTTTTATTTTAAATATGGCAAAGAATGGCTCATGTCAACACATGTCAACATCTGAACAGTTTTTTTCCAGGGTATCCAAGTTACTTGGCTGAATGTGGTAGTTGCTAGGGCAGCTGGTCAGGACTCAGAACTTGCTACAGAAACCCTGCAATACGCTCCACTCTTGGAGGGAGGAACAAGCCTCCCAAAGCCCGAGTGCACTGGCTCTTGACAGAGTTAGCAGGCAGTTGGCACAAAGCCTCAAACTTCTGATATCAAGATGTTGATCTCATGATCTGTTGGTTTCCTAGCAGCTGTCACAGCTGGAAGTGTGAGGGAGTCCCCCAGCCTGAAAAACATCCATGGAGTAGCTGCCCAGCACACAGAGTGTGAAGGCCCCAGAGTCTGCAGCGCAGACAGCAAGCCAGCAAGAAACTCGGATTTTGGTGAAAGCTCATTAAAGTGGAAATTTCTAGGACAGCCTTACATTCTATATGGTTTGGATTTGCCTGTGCAAAAGCCACATTTTAGAAGATCCACAACTTGCCTTGATTCACAACTCAAGGAGTGACTCTTGCATGTTGTATGGCAACCCCTCACTGCTCTGGTTACATTCACTTCACATGTTTTAAGTTTTCTTCATCATAAAGACACCTCAAAGGTGTTTTGTTTTTTAATCAAAACAGATGTTTGAAGAACTTGATCAAAGTTTTAGACAAGCACAATTACAACATATGTACGTCAAATGGTTTAAAGCCTTGGGTACAGTCTGTGTACAAAGCACCAGTGACATCAAAATTGACAGAGAGCAGAATTATCATATGATTAAAAATAATTCAGATTAAAAAATTTAATTAATTTTGATAATTCTTTTAAAAAAAGACGTCATTTAAATAAATTTAAACTCACTGAAGAATTTACACATTCTTAGAAAAAAACCCAAGATAACGTACTGATTTTTCATATGTTGACCAAATATTGTAAATATTGATATTGATCAAATCTATTTTAAGGGAAAAATTGTTTGAGGCTTCTCTTTTTTTTTTCTGGGGGGGTGTGGGGTTTGGGTTTCCTTACTATTGTAGTTTCTAGACAGATTTATGTGCCATTGCAATAAACTGTATTAAAATATTCCCATGAAACAGATCTTAACATGATTTAGCTATCAGAATGCTAGTTAAGCATAATCATTAATCTACCTACTTGAAGGAGGGAAACAGCTAATTTTAATAAAATTCATGCAACCTTCACTATTGTAGGCTTACCTCACTAGGAAAGCCAAGTAACTGGATATATCTAGAAAGGATATATCTACAAATAGCATATTATCATCATCCACCTTCAATCAATTTCTATCTGTCAACATACAGAAGGTTTCTCTGTGCTTGGACTTGACTCAAGGAGGTCCCTTCAAACGAGGCAAAGCAAGCATTTTAGCATTTCACACCTTTATCCCAGAAGCACCTGTGCCTTTTGCTCATGGGTTTGAATCGTCTTTTGTTAAATGCTAAGCAAACAGTAAACAACTGATGAAGCCCCTAACTCAAAGACCTTTTGGCAAATTGGACAAAAAAACCCCCAGCAAACAAAATATGTCTTCTTTGATACACAGGACCTTGTCAGATAGTAGCAATTAGAATGAGCCTCCACAGGTAGGCTATATGTACCAGGTATGGAATTAAGGTACAGCATGCTGTGAACAGCAGTCAGCATGCAGGAACAACATAGAAGGAATTTCAAAATATACAGGTTATCCATGTAAGATGGCACAGGACAAACCTCAAGTGTGCCTATACAGAAGTCTGACAAGTACATAGAAAGAGTCTACAGCCAACACACTCATACAGTACACAGGAGGTTCTGCATCAGGAAGGCTGAGAGTCACTTTAAGGCCCTGCAGGGTCGTTCCAGTACTTTTATTTTTCAGAAGTGGAAAATGTCAAAGTCGCTAGCAAGGAAAGCTATTTTGTGTTAACTGCATAGGAACATTTCAAATGTGGTAAAATCATCCTACGACACTGCCAGAAGAGAGCAAACCCCATGAGATACCTCTATACTGTCCTTGAGTCCAGCAGCAAACATTTTTTCCTAGCCCAAAATCCCAGTGAACCTTCTGCTCCCTCAAGTAAAGGTACTTCCTGCAATAATTAACATACATTTTCCATACATTCTGCTGAAGTCATTTATTTTCCCAATGGCCAGAAACATGCTAACATAATTGTGCTCAAAAAGTTAACATCAGCTAAACCTCACCTACAATGTAATGTCCCACCTCTTGGAGACAAGCATACAGCCCAAATGAGTCCTGACCCCTCTCTCAAGGTGACACCTGGGCAGGCGCCCTCAATTCCTCAAGGAAATGAACTAAGGAATGAAGGCATGTAAGGAGCTATAGCAGAGGATACATCCTCAGCTTGGGCACTCAGAAGGCTGGTGACATACTTGACCCACAGCCTAGATGTGAGCTTGCCAACATTGTTTTGAAAATTATGACAATAGAATTTTGCAGGGCATAAACAATACAGGTAGGTATTGTAGGTATAAGGCAGGTAGTCTTTATGCATGCAAGTGAACAGGCATACATTTTGCTGAGTCATGCTGTAGGAACTGCACAAATTTGGGGAAGGCAGGATATCGTCCAATTTCTAGCCAGAATGGAAGGAATCAATCACATCCAGTACAAACCAGCTGAGGCAGAAGAGAACCTAAGTAAATAAACTGTCTCCCAATTTTCAAGTTTGTTGCCTGAATTGTGAACATCCTTTTAACACTGTAATGGCTTAGCACTGTCTGCCAAAAGCCCCAGACAGTGTCTGCTGCAAACCATTCTTTCTAGGGTTGATTTTACTCCTTTAAGACAGGTTCACAGCTCCCCTGGGCAAGGTAAAAGATCCAGGTTGCTTAAAAGAGTAAAAATAGTCCTTTTACTTCTCCCTGCCACTCGTTCTAACTCAACTTTTAGTTTGAGATGCTGGATGGGTTGCAGTGAAGATCCATAGACACAGACATAGAGGTTCCCTTTCATTTGGACCTTCATCTTAAAGCATGATACTTGTCTAATTTCACATTCAAGTATTTTAAAGTTAGTTCTGAAAATAATGTACTAGCCTTAGCCATTAATGTCTAAAGAACCTATTCAACTGCTTTTCTTTTTATACCCCAGTAAAGCTGAATCAACAAGATTGCAGAGATCTGTCTGAGATCAGAGTAACTGCAGAGCTGAATTTAGCCCAGTGGTATTTTTGTTAAAGGAAAAGCACAAAGTGGAGAAACACTGTACTTGTAAATATTTTGGGACTGCAGGAAGGACAAACTCATTAGGCTGAAAAGCAGTACTTCTATCTATATCTAGTAATTGTATGAATAGCATCTTAACCAATTCATCTAGAGATTCCTTTAGTAACCACTGCTTTCTAAAGAGGGTTTTTTTAAATACCTTATTACTGTATAGAAAAAAGGAACATAGGAATTGAAATATATGGAAATACATGACATGTAATGAAATTTATGCCTAAATGTCATATTTTCACCAATTCACAGAATTAATTCTCATTTCTTGCCCAGTATTTTAAACAAGAAACTATAATCCCTTGACCTGCCTCCTCTCTCCAAAGAGAACAAAAAGCAATTTTAAAAGATGACATGAAGATGCTAAATGTAATTCATAAGATCATAAAATAATTTGGGCTGGAAGGATCTCTGGAGTTCTCTGTTCCCAGGGTCAAGCTAAGATAAGACCAGGTTGCTCAAGGCTTTATCAGTTGGGTCTCGAAAGCTTTCAGTGATGGAAGTTGAACAAGCTCTTTGAGCAACCTGTTTTACTGCTTGACAGGCTTCAGACTGAAAAAGCTTTTCAGTATAGCCAACCTAAAACTTTTGTTTGATCTTAGGTCCACTACCTCTTGTCCGTCTGCTATGCACTACTCTGAAGAGCCTGGCCACACCTTCTCAATAACCTCCTCTATAAATTGATGGGCTACCATTAGGTCCACCTGAAGTCACCTCTTCTCTGGGCTGAACAAGCCCAATTCCTTCAGCCTTTCCTCACCTGACAAGTGGTCACCCACAGCCATCCTGGTGACCCTCCTCTAAACTCACTACAATTTAGCAATGTCTTTCTTGTAATTGGGGATCCACAACTGGATACAGTACTCCAGGGGCAGCCTAACAGTAGAGGGGTATAAACACATACCTCTACCTACATGCCTACTCCTGTTACTATATCCCAGGCTACTATTGGCTACTGTCTTCACTGCCAGGGCACACTGCTGACTTACATTCAGTTTGCTGTCTACCAGGACCACCAAGTTATTTTCTGCTGAGCTGTTCCAGGGCAGGGTTTCTTCCCAGGTATGGGACCTGGCATTTGTCCTTGCTACATTTCATAAATTTTCTGCTGGCCCATCCCTCCAGCCTAAGTCCCTCAGTGGTGGCTCTACCTTTAAGCATATTGACTGGTCCCTACAGTTTAGTATCATTTGCAAACTAAGAGCAAGCTCTCCGTAATCTCCTCCAGGTTACTGTCAAAAACACTCACTGTCAAAAACACTCATTGGCAGATCGCAGGACAGACCCTTGTGGTACTCAGTTCAAGTAGACTCATTACTGAGAACACATCCACCTGATACGTCCAAACTCTGAGCACGTAAGAAGCAGGCAGGATTTCAAGGCTTAAGATTACAAGTACAGCAGCATATCCAAATTTAATATTTAATCTACTCGTAGAAATCAGCTTTTAGACTGTTATTTACATGATCTAACTTTAGCATTAAGCCTAGTCACCACTGGATTCCTTTGTAGTCAGCAGAGAGAAAAAAAATTGCGCATGAGTTGGGGACCAACTGGTTAGACAGGTTAGCAGCTCTACAAAAAAGGACTTCAATACAACAGGGTGTTGACAAACTGAAGAAAGTACAGCAGCAGAGCATTAAATGACTAAGACTTTCTTAAATAGCTGACGGTGATAGAAGATATACAAGGAGAGGCTAAAGGAACTGGGTTAGGCTAGCTTGAAAAGGAGAAGGCCAAGAGCCAATTGCTGAATTCAACGGGCTAAGGGCAAGTTGTAGAAAAGGTAGCATGAGAGTCTTCTCAAAGGTGCACAACAAAAGAAGAGACAATGGTCACAAATTGTGATGCTGGAAATTCTGATCAGACATATGGAAAAAATTAATCAAAGTAGTTCAGCACTGATAGAGGTGCTCAGAGAGGCTTCAAACTTTTCATCCTTGGACATTTTAAAAACTCAACTGGACAGGCCCTGAGCAATCTGATCTAACTTGGAAACTAGCCCAGATTTGAGCAAGGGGTTGGATCAGCTACTTTGAGAGGGCCCTGCTAGTCTACATTTTTCTATGAATCTATGAAAAAGACTCCTTCACTGGGTGATTCATCTTGTCTTAAAATAGGTGTCTAAAATAGATTAGATGAATCACCATCTGGTGGTGCCTATGTCTCACTGAAAATATTCTCCACTGAATACAAAGGCAACCTAAGCTGACCAGCTATGATTAAATGTCTTAAAGTGAGACATCTGTAAATTGGAAGAGATGAGAATCATCACTAGTGACTTGTGCCCCACAATGATGAAGTTCTTGCCTCATTTATATATTACCCCTGTAGGGCATGAACCACTTTCTTAATAACCAGTATCTCAGTTGTGGGCAAAGGGGGACAAAATCCTCATATAAGACAAAAAATAAAATTAAAAATTAGAATAAAGTAGAATTTTAACTACTCAATTAACCTAAACAGTTTGTTGCCACATAAACACTTTCCTTCATAATGCAATGGATACAGTTTTATGACCAGGTATATATTACCATATGTAATAGCTTTGTCTTTAAAGACAACTGACAAATTAGAAGCCGATAGAATGTTTTTCTGTAGTTTGAGGATATTTCTATCTTGATATCCTTATATATTAAGACTACAGTGGATAAAGGAGAATGAGTTTAAATCTTGGGGTCACATAGACTTTTTTTAAAAATTTTTTAATAGACTGTAAATCCTTTAAGAACATGATTTAGAGCTATCTGAAATTTTCATTGACAAAAACCCCCAGATATTTGACACAAATAAGTAGAAACAGTTGAAGTTGTGGGAAATTTTTTGGCCCTTAGAAACAGTCTCTAGCTAAAAAACATTTCTCTCTTCCTTTAAGCTGAAAGGAAAGAAAAAGAAGAGGTAGATAAAAAAGGAAAATCAAGTCTTCTTTTAAGCCCTCCACATCATCAGAATGACTCTGCTTTCTTTTATCTGAAAAACTGAAGCATAATTCAAAGTGTTAAACCAATTTCAAAAGCCACCCTAACAACAACTAATGTTGTCCAGTAATGTCTACAGACCTCTATTGGTTACATGTCTAATAAAGTCAGTGTCACTTTTTCCTAAGGGAAACGGCATTTTTCCTACATGTACTAAAAACTTCCCTTTTCCGTGTTCCATAGATTCTCCCAAAGCAAACTTCCCTGTTGTTACCTAGATATCCAGCATGCATCTGTTTGGTACACTGCATAGAGGAGAGGAAGTTCCCTTGTCACAAAGAATAACCCAAAATTAGAGGACTACCAAAGAAAACTATGGTTAGAGGCAACAGAACAGAAGCACTGAGTAACTTCTACTATATGTGCTTTGTTTGACAGAAGAGACAAGGATGGGCATGCCAGGATGAAAGGAGGTATGCTCTGAAAAAGACAATCCTGTTTTCGCCATGCAACAGGAAAAGTGTATTAAACTATCTCACAGGTCCTTGAACAAGCCCTGCCTGCTGGGAAGTCAATCTACACATCCCCTCATCAAGAGAAGAGGGGAGTACAAGGACACAGAGACAACTTACAAACATAGTACCACATAAGAAATGGTTCTGAGCCAAGCACCACCTCTCAAAGCTATCTATTTGGTAGTTTAGAAACCAGCCTCTTTTTGTAACTGCTTCCCTATCACAGTGGAACATATTCAAATACAAGTGCTCGTGCCCATTGGACTTGGACATCACTGAGAAGTGAGCATGTTCAAAGTATCTTTTAGTTTTAAGTTTCTAGGAATCTGGATCAAAACTTCACTGTTAACTCTTATTAGGTTCAAAAACAGTCTACACTGATGGAGGAGAAAAGCCAATCCTATAGGAGTCTATGCCAAAACCACCAAAACCAAGATTTTACATTTGACTGCTGTTTCAGAGCCACTATTGGAACTTTTAACATTTCAGTTATGCAAATATGAAAACTTTATTCTTTTACAATTAACAGCAACCAGTGCACACATGCTTATTCGGAGTACTAGTCTTTACTCATGAGGCATTCCATTAACAAATTTTAAGATAGGAAATTACTCAGTGTGAATAAAAATTAAATATGAGTAAAAACATATTTCAGTCTGGATTTTATTTTAGGACATTAAGATTTCAATATTGACACATACTCAATACTATCAGATTTTATTATTCTTTTCAACTGAGAACTATGAAATATTGTTTCCTATGTCAGAATGTGTGTAAGGTGTCTGGTTTTAAAAGAAGTTTGCCCATACTTTTCCTATAACAAGGCTGGATCAAAAACTGCAGGGGTAAGCTCTCAGAATTTTGAATGAGTTTTAGTCTTTTGAGTATCTTCAAGCATGTTCAGGCAGTCAGCTTTAATCCTGCATTCTGGGGAATTTTTTTTCCTGTATTATCTCTAGTATTTTGTGTACTCATGCTTTATTACATTTTATGTCTTACCCTGAAATGCCATCCTATTTGGCACGACTGAATTTTTGAAAGCTATAATTGATTCACTGTAACAAGAGCAAACTCATCATGTATTATGCTATTCTATGAGAAGTTTCCTTCCCCCCTTTAAAGGAAAAAATCTGTTAGCTATAATTGCGAAAACAGAAGAGAAGAAGAAGAGGTGTATATGAAGCTGCCATTAGACTGGCTTGGCTACTCAAAACTTTTTCCAACATAATCCCATAGATCGATAGAAAAAAACCCAACCAGTTTAGTGCTTCCTTATAACTTGTAAGGGTGATATATTGGCAAGATCCCAGCACCTGCTCTAAGTGGGGACAAATTTGTGATATAACTTGAAATCAAAGTCATCACTGTTCTATTTCAGCAAATCCTACTAGCCCTGGTTGTGAAAATAAATAAATAAATAATTGGCTTAATTTTAAGTGAAAACATTTGTTTTATCAAGCTTTGGAACATGAGAGTGATGGAGAAACTCATTTATCAGACATATGAAAAATAGGTAGCACTATTGAGCGATAGCTAAGTAAATGCAACAGCCATTTATCAAAACCACACACAGGGAAATACCAACCTCAATCTAAGAAGGCATTTCAGAAAGAAAATAAAAATACTTTAACAAGACTTCAAGTTTTTTAAATATTTTTGAATAATGATTTATAGCTAAAGGAAGAAAAAATCTTCCAGATTTTCAAAACTGGAATCAAAACCAAGTCTAACTGTGTACTGACATTCACACCCACACCTTGTGAGCACCACTGACACATAAACAAGAAAAACCTGAAAGCATCTGGAAGGCACAGACTCGAGAGAGTAACATGGAGACACAGAGTCATTCAGTAAAAGCTTTAGTGATTTTCCGACCAAGTCCCCACTCTTCCGTTCAAACTTCACAGAAATTCAGATCTACACCAGAACTATAGCATATCTTCAAATACACAAAGAGGGACAATGTCCTGCAGAGATTCCAGAGTAACTGGGATGAAACCTTTAGATATCTCATTTTAATAATTTACTCTTAAAAACTTGGAGAATAGGGACTTGCATACTTTGCAATAGGAGAAGGGAGACAAGACAGACCCCTACAGGGCATCAATCTGACAGAAACACCAAAAACATTACTCAAATGAGGTATCATTTAACTCTCCCAGGCCAAACATCACTAATCACAGCAGAATAACTAGACACAGAGAGATTGCAAGTAAGAGGGGAAAAAACCAGTAAAGTTACAAAACAACATAGTGATGACACAATAAATTGAAAAAAAAACCCAAGGGAAAGATGACAGAAAACTAGTTTATTCTCTATGAGCTGTCTCACTTTCCCATAGTACGAAGAAATGCAGAATAATTTAGTAATTAAGGGTCAAAGTAACTTCACACCAAAGGATTAAAATGAAAACAGCTCTTCAACACCTCTCACGTCCCAAGAAGGCTTGCAATATATGACAAGCACACACTACAAATTCACATAAATATGGAAACAGCATGATGCCAGGTTCACGTCGTTCTTCTCTGAAATAAAAATTCCTGCTCTGCTGACAGGCATCAGAAGCTGCTCCTTTAATTCTCTTTTCCCACTTAAGAACTGTTTGCCTGTTCTTTGGGAGCATTCAAGACCACTTGAGACAGCAGGGTTACACCTGCTGTCCAGCATCAATTCTTTCAGCCCTGAAGAGTTAAGGCCTTTCCCCCTGCATGTAAATTATGCAGCGTAACTTTTTCAGTAGTCACCTGCTCCTAGCAGCAAGCAAAGGCACCCCTGAGGCATGTGGAAGTTATGGGCCCCCCGAGGTGACTTCTCCATAGCACCCAACTCTGACCTGGCAGTTTCCCACTGAATGCTTTTCCCTGCTTTGCAGGATTAAGCTGATGGCAGAGCAGTATGACTGCAGCAGAACGCATTCCCCTAACGTGTCAAACTATTTAATAAGTTAAAAAAAGAATTGCCTAACTTCATGCTCAACACCTCTCTCTCTGGCTGTTCTTGGCATGCTATTTTTATATATATTAGAATAAAAAGTTTACAATGTGTTCAGCAAGCTGAGAGCCAAAGTGAGGCCATCCTTAAAAAATGTTCAGTTTCCTACTCCCAGTGAACTGCTCCTAGACTAATGTCTGCAACCAGACTTACTAGTAGGATGGAGTTCCGAATTTCCATAGATTTATTGTTTGTTGCAATGAAACTTGTAGAGCAGCAAATACATCAAATGTCACCCCAGTACAAGAAAAAAACAAACAAACAAAAACAAAACAAAAAAATCCCAACTGAAAGCACAAGGTAAAAAAACCAACCAAACAAACAAACAACAAATCCAGACAACTTCTGAAGAACAGATTGTGCTATAGCTAGAAGAACTTAGGCACTGCATAGATGATTTCCCAGAACAAGTTTAATGCTCTGTCCATGAATGAGAAGAAAGAACACAGCACATCTGAAGAGGATGATAAAACACACAACAAAGACTATAGGAAAACAGAATAATATCAAACTGATTTTGCTAAAACATACTCTTAGTTTTTCCAAATTTGATGTATTTGCTTTTGCTCTTCTGAAGTATTCTGACTGAATGGCACAGCTGTGAGGCAGTCCTAAAGCTTTGGTACAATCCTGATCATTCTTCACGATCATTTTTAAGCCATAGAAGCCTTAGTCAAACATTGATTTATATTAATTCAGGAAGTAATCTAGCTAAATTAAATACAACAACAACAATAATAATAATATACACACCTATATTTTATAACACAACTGAAAAATTCCAGATAGAATCATAAATTCCTGCCAGATTGTCAGCAACACCAGATTTGTCCACTGTGCCCAATAAATGCACAGACTCAGTTGCTTTCTTATTGTAAAAATAATAAAAAAAGGGCAAATTAAAAAATCAGGCCATAAAAAACCAAACCAAACCAAAAAAAAAAAAAAAAAAAAAAAAAAAA
>JAWWMP010000116.1:30476740-30506264 GCA_035047865.1 Dendrocincla tyrannina | reverse complement strand
CTCATTTGCTTTCTTATTTTAAAAATAATAAAAAAAGGGCAAATTAAAAAATCAGGCCAGAAAAAACCAAACCAAACCAAAAAAAAAAAAAAAAAAACAAAAAACAGTAAGAGAGTTCAGGAAGAGTATTTCAATGTGATTACAATACTTTTAGGGTACATTAAGTCACAGCCTTTTGCCATAACATGACCCGAAGTATGTTGTAATTGTCCACAAATTAAGTGCTTTCTATATGTTATGACTTAGGTATGTACGAGAAAACTTGGCTTAATCATACTTTAAAATATCAGGAGAAATTTTTTTGTCCTATGACAGAATGCTTTATTAAAACTAATGATGTTTCAAGAACTTACAATATTTGTAGAAAAGAACATTTCAGCAGGGTAATACATCTTTATAATTTTGCAGGGAGGCAAGTTACATCAGCTTAAAAAAAAAAAAAAAGAAACAACAAAACTTACCAGCCTACACAAATATGTTCAGGTCTCCTCTTACTACAACATCAATAGGAGAACATCTCTTTTGTACGTATATACACCAGCTAGACAAGTTCCCTCACACATGTCCTTTGACACAAACACTCCTGCCTTTGCATGCTTGCACACAAACACTGCGCTCACATGTTAAGCTTCTCGCACGTAATCAATCCCCCAAGCTCCGGAGCTCTCTCACACAAACACAGACACGCTTCATACCTTCGCCTGCATTTGAAAACCATGTGAACCATCTGTCACTATTTAATCTCCTAACCCAAGCCAGGCAAATATGCCCCACCTCAGCCCCAGATGCCCTAGTCAGCCTTTCCAGCAATATATTCCTCGCAAACAGACCATTGTTTTTGCTACTGCCTACCTAACATTAATTTGTTTTCCACTCCAACTCTTTTCCTTTCACTGCCATATGCCCCATAGAAAAAGGATCTATTTTGACACTCTCCACAGCAGTCAAGTCTCAAGCAGTCCAGTGTTGTTCATTGCATAGCCAGGGCCAAGCATGCTTTGCAACATGCAGCATACCACAAACTACCCACTGAGATCAGCAAGCACCACAGGTTTCCTTCACTGTTCATAACTTCATGCTTCCCTATTCTTTGATTGAGGAGTGTTTAGGCAAATGGACACAAAGAAAGAATCTCTTTTTTAAAAAATCTAGTAATCATTGGAAGAAAATAAAGAGACCTACACTTCAAAGCTTTGACTGACTATAGTTTCATTTCTTAGGTAAAAAAGGAAGAAGGGACTACCTTAATGTTTGGGGCAAACCACTTAAAACGCAGTCTCAGGACAGAGGGGTCTAAATCAGGCCTAAAAGCTTTGGTTCCAGTGTATAAAAAGATAGGCCATATAAAAGATAGGAAAAAAAAGAAAGACCACCTTGTTAGGGTACTCAAAAGTGCTGCTGAAAGCAGTACGCTGGACTTGGAAGGAACAGGATCAAAAGAAAGGTTTAAGTACTTTCAGCATTTAAGGGAATGTTACAGTACCCACCCCTCCCAAGCAGTGCACAAGGTTGCTATTACTCACAAAGGCATTTAAACTCCATGAAATACATCTCCTGGTTAAATGTCTCTTTAAACCACTGATCTTTCTTTCCCCAGATGAGAACAGAAGTCCACATCTACCTTTTGTACCACAGAGATGCCTCAGGAAGTCTGAGGGTCATACAGCCACACAGGAGCTTACACCAGTCTTGAGGAATTGGTGCAAATTCCACCCTGGAGACAGAGCCAAAAAAGAAACCTCAGCATCTCCAACACTGCAGAGTTTATAAAGTCAGGATTAAACCACAGGGTTTCTGGTTAGTATAGAGTGGACCATGCCCACATCCACTCCTAAGAAAGGGACCAACAGATAGTGGATATTTTGTTGCTTTCTTCTCAAGATGATTACGTTGGAGTGCACTTCAAGAAAGGCTTAAATATATCTAGATTCCAGCTTTACCTAACTATTCACTCTCTTAGGGGTTTTTTGTTTGTTTGTTTTGATCTCTATATTCTTTGAAAAAGAAACTGTTACGTGACTTCTGTTTGTACAGCATTTGGGATAATGTCACCTACCAGGGCTGTGACTTACAGCAAAAACTTTGGGAAAAGTGTACACCTTCCTCTTTTGGAAAATGGAGCCACAGCAACTAAATTGTTTTATTAACAAGTGAAAAAAAGTATCCAACTGGAGACATTATATTCAAGAGCCTAGGAACCATACATTTCCAGCAGGACTAGCCATCAGATTTTAGATGTCACTGCAAAGCAGGGAGTGTTTAGACAAGCAAAAGTCTCAATGTAAGAGAGTTCTGCATATCAGCCTTTGCTGAAAGGAAATCCCCCGGGCATGAGTGCCTGTCTTCAGTACATGTAGCAGTAGTATAGGCAGTAGTGAGACCAACTGACCTCAGTGAAATTGAAGATCCAATTTTTTCCTTAATAGCAAGTTTCTTCCTCATTTCACATCACACACCTCTCACCTAATAGTAGCTGGTTTCTCTGCCCTAGTATCAACGAAATTGAGATGTAAAACTTGTGCAAGTAACAAGGATTCTTCAAATTATTAGTGAGAAAAAAAATCATATGAGGATTGTTAGAAGCAAATGAAAGAAGCTCCATGATATTCTAGTTTGGACTTCTTTATTAAGCTATTGAATGAATAAACATTCATTTTTAATTTTGTGCAAGTCTTAAAGGAAAGAGATGTTTAGAGGAGCTTCACCATAGAGAGATACCAGCAAATGAAAGATGGTTGGACAGTGGCTTATCCCCAAATGCTGCCATACTACTTCATTGCTAGCAACAACCTTCTAGTGACAAATGGTGTATGTTTCCAACAGAAAAGGTCGGAATTGAAACTATTTTAGTGGAGCAGATTGCTATAGGTGGAGAGATCATTTGTAAAGGTGGCTGAGAGACTGTGCTCTTTGACTTCAACCTAAAAATTACAGACAAATCATGCATACAGTTAGCAAACTCAAGAAAAATGTTTACCTTTTACAAATTTGCTAGCAACTTTGCCCTCAGTTTCCTTTTTGTTGGAACACCATGGAAGCTGGCCCATCTAGCACTGGGATTTTCAGTGAGCTTGCCAGTAAATACCAGGTAAGATTTCTCAGGCTGTCTTTGGTCTCAGGATATAAGAAAGACCCTAATAATGTCAGCTGAGAAACATCTGGTCTTGTTTTTACCAATGATGTCCTGCCATGAACCACTGTCAGAACCCACTTCTTTGATCCCTACATAAATGTGAAAACTTGAAGGGAATAAAATAAATACAGGCTCTTTTCTTAAAGCAATCACTGCTCAGTGCTTTACTTGGTGATAGTCATCCTCCAGCATATCCTAGTGCCAAATAATCCTACCTCTCCCACGACCTCAAAAAAAAAAAAAAAAAAATCCAACCAACCAAAAAAAAAAAACACCAAATAAAACAAAGAAAACCCCAACAAACGCAAAACACTGAAACCAAACAAAAAAATCCCAACCAAAAAAAAAAACCAAACAAACTTAAAATGACCTATCACTTCAAGGCAATCCAAAGGATTTTCCAAGGGGAAGGGGCTGCTTACATTAAATGTCTGTAGCTTAAACAAGAAGCAGAAGTCAGTAACCTTGAAATAAAGCATCTGTTCAAGCTGCCATAAGATAAATGACCATGTTGGAGGCAAAAAAAAAAATCTCACCAGATGACAAAAACAAAAAAGAAGTTTGGAAAACTCAGAAGACAGAGTTTCAAACACTAACTGATACCCACACTAATATGAAGGTAGAACTACTAAAGCAGAAGACATGCCTGCTTGCAACTCCTGCTAAAGAAAGAAGCCCACTCACAATAGAGATAATCTGGATAATTCACCTTCTGGAGTGAAAGAACTCTCACAACACGTGTAATGTGTTTCACATGTGAAACTTTCATGAAAAGACATTCAAATGCCATAACAGTTTATTAAAGAAGAACATGGGGGTTTATTGATTACACCCTATATTCAAAAATGAGTATTTCTTCCTGTAACTATTACTTACAGTCTCATGCCAGATTCAATTCAATCACTTTAAACATCACATCAAGAATACTCACAGTAGGCTCCTCACCAGCTCAAGCAAGGGTGAGAATAGTAGATGAATGTACATCCCAAACTCCCTTTCCCAAGCAATATCCATTTGTTGCTCTAGAGCAGTTAAGCAGAGCCCAACTGTACTGGCCAATGCAATATTTGTCAGGGAATGTTTAGGTTGGATATCAGAAAAAGGTTCTTCACCCAGAGGGTGATTGGACACTGGCACAGGCTCCCCAGGGGCGTGGTTACAGCACTCAGCCTGACAGAGTTCAAGAAGTATTTGCATGATACTTTTGGGCACCTGGTGTGACTCAGAGATGATCCTGTGCAGAGATAGCAGTTGGACTCAATGATCTTTGTGGGTCCCTTCCAATCCAGCATATTCCATGATTTCTAACCTTAACAATTTTCCCCTATGTAAGGATGTGACTTAATTTCCTGTACCATATGCTGTACCATGTCAGCAAGGACAATGTTGATTGCAGAAATAAAATTATATTTCTAGCTATGCTAAAATATGAAGTATTGCACTTAATAATTTAGATTTGGAAAACAAAACTAAATATTAATACAATAGCTAAAGTTATCGATATTATATCAGTTGTGGTAGGCTGGTAGAAGTCAGCTTCTTAAAGAAGTAAAAAAAAAAATTAATTCTACAGATTCCAGCAACTAAAATCATCTCTTCTGGGAGGTAAAGAAGTTATGGCCTGCTGTTAGCCAATAAGCTTAATCAAGCTGAGGAATTCTGGGATAATAGGGAAAAAAAGGACAAAAGTAGCTTTTCCACAGAGAAATTTCAGATTTGACAAGTGTAGCAAATTATTTTTACTATTATTACATACACACACACACATATATATATATAAATATATCACTCTTCTCTTGTAACCATTTCCCCCATTCTTTCAGTACAACTTTTAATTTGCCCTAAGTATCATCTGTTCCACTTAGATAATTCAGGTAGGTTTTTTTTGGACTAGGGGTTTCTCATCTTCTGCTATCTGACAAACTCTGAAATTACTTTAAAATACAAAAAGCTCAAATGCAAAAAAAAAAAAAAAAAGAACAGTATAAGAAATAGCATAATTCAGTCTTCAGAATGAGATGGATCAAATGGATCAAAACTCCTCTTTCCTTTTTCACTCCTTAACCCCACTCCTTACCAAGTCCCAGATCAGACAAGATGGTCATGCTTAGAAAACAAGTTCTGAGCTGAACAGAGTAGATTTAGAAAGAGGACAAGAAAGGAGAATAGTTTTTACCCGGCTGAAAAAGCAGAAAAAAAGTAAAATGAACAAAGATGTGTACAACTGCAATAACAAGCAGAAAGCGCAAAGAGCATTTGGGATTGTTCAGCATCACTTTGAAGTCTTTGTGCTCTTCAGTGATTAGCAAACTGTGAGAGAGAATATCTACTTTTGCCAAGTTCACTGAGCTGATGAAACAGCTGAAGATGTTCATAGCTTCTGAGATCAGCTGAAGGGCTGGTCATGATAACGTAAGACCCATCATATCTGGTCCTAATTTAAATAAAAGTATGTGGAATCTTCTAAGGCATAACTTGACAGTTAAGAAATAAAAAACTACTTACAAAAAAATGAAAACAAACCACAAGGACTCCAAGAAGAACACAAAAAAAATCCATAAGCCTAACCTGGTATTAATACTGCGTAGGTATATAATTACAAGAATTAAAAACTTATGCAGAACTTCAGAAATAACTTTTGGAGTTTTACAAACACCATGTTCCAGACATATTCCATTTCTAATAACCTCTGATACCACAGCTGTGCAGTTCAACAGCACTTCTAACATCACCACCATGGCATTCCCTTTTATGCAAGGATATAAAGTAGATGAGGAGTTACTTAATGTGTCTATTATTTTCTAATCAAATTAGAAAGTTTGAGAGAATTAAAGATTACTGAAAAGGAGAGCTGTGCCAGCAGTTTCCAGTGATGACTTGACATGATTTTTTTCCTTCAACTGATATACAAGGAGTTATGGAGTTTATATAGTCCAGCTCAGTACTCATTTAAAAATGAACTTTCTGTACTATGTGGTATTCCAGATACATCAGGAGGATGGAAGAAAATGGTTAAAGAAAATAATTAGTTTATATGTTATTGTAGAACTTATTGAAATTTTCTAAATTAAGCATCGACAACTCGAGATGAGGAAAGCATAGAAAATGTCCCATGTAGGAATTTGAAGGATAATTTTAGGCAGAAAAAGTAAAAAGGAAGAATCCAACTTGAAACACCAGAAATACAGTGAAGAAGCTGTAAACCAAAGTCATGTCTGATCAGAATCTTTTCCTGGACTTCTACTCTCAATAAATCTGTGTAAAAATCTTTTTTTTTTTTTTTATTTATTGTAAGGTAGCAAATTCTACATGTTTCAAGAGCAATGCTGAAAACCCCTCCCACTTTACACCACAACCAGTAGCAAAAAGCTCCACTGGTCAAACACAACTCTAGGGTAAACTTGCACTACTACAGCCTTTGTAGTTTCCTGTACAAAAATGTACAAATTTTTTTGGCAATTTTTTTCACAATTTACAAATTTACCGAAAACAACACCACCACCACACAAAAACAAAGAAAACCACCCTGAGAAAAAAACAAACTCCATCAGGAAACCATTCTTGCTAATCACCTAGTGGGTTTTGTTTCCCTTTCACTGAATTTAGTGGGCAGCAGAAAAGAGACGAAAAACACAACCACCATAACACAATACTACCAGAAAGGTGTTTTGATGAGCAAATGACCTTTCCTTTACTTCTTTTTTTGAGGGGGGAAATAGGAAAACTTGCCACAGCAGAGTAAAATACTACAAACATTTAGTTCCTTTAAAAGAAATGTATTTTCAAAAAGAAAGAATGATCAAACAAGAATTTCCATATGTCTAATATAATTACTTTTAAAAATACTGACTTTTAGTTGCAGTAAAAGGAGATGGGATACTAAACTCCATGAAGAGTCACTGTCAAATGGTAACATAGTGCAAAGGGCCACCTTACCATATCAGAATGAACCATGAGCATGTCACTCAAGCTGAGTCATGACAAGCTTGCAAAGACCTGAAATCTCTGTACATATTGGGAAACAGATCATTGCTTCAGAGGTCACAAAACACCATGAGATCCTACACAGTTTGCCATGGCTATGAGCATAGCTCAACCAGGCAAGACATTTTCACTTAGTTTTTGGGCTTACAAGTCTTGGTGCTAAACATTCTGGTCAAATCCTGCCTAAGTTTGTTTGACTTTGGGGACTTTCACCTCACCTACAGGCTGCATTCCATCCTGCCCTTTGAAAGGCAACATTGTCACAGAGCACAGATGCAGCTGACTTGCACAAAGATGGGCATTTCTGAGGAAAAGAGAAATAGTATCAAAAAATGGTAAATAAAAAAGGTAGGAGCAAGGAGACCAGACTCCCTGTTGGTTAGAGAACAGTGCTAAGAATGCCACAGTCATGGGTTCAATCCCCATACAAGGCATTCACTCAAGAGTTGGATTCGATGATCCTTGTGGGTCCCTTCCAACTCAGAATATTCTGCGATTCTCTTTGCAGACCTACCTGAAAACACACTCAGCTGCTTCCCTTATGTTGGTATCATGTTTGTCTTCATATGACTTGATAGTATTTCTGTGAGTTAAAAAAAACCACCTGGCACAAAACTGGCTTGCTGAAGTACCAATAGAAGAGATGAATAAATAGAGTGAGATAAAGAAAGAAGAGTTCAATGACTTCAAAAACATAAGCAAAACAAAACAAAAAAACAAAAACATCACAAAATGAGCAATTTTAAAAGTACAGCCCTTTATGTGTGTGTGTGCCAGATTTATTAGATTGCAGGCTCTATAGAGTAGGGACGACTCAAGACAAGGTGCTTATTCAGTGCTAAAGCACAAGCTTGCCATCAGCTGAGGCTGCCTTTGGACATGACCTCATTGAAAAAACATTACCCTCGATCACAGTGGTCCTTGAAAACTGCCTTCTAGCTAGTTGATTCTTATTACAGATTTCACAGTAGCAATTAGATATATTTGCATCTGCGTCTTTAAAATCATGAGAGAGAGGTACCTGGGGAGCTGTGGGGGGAGAAGTAAAAAAGCATGTCTGAACAGATGATCTTTACAGTTTCCCTCTCCTGCTGCTAGAAGCTTCCCACTCAGCTTCTGCTCCTATTTGTTCATCTTTCTCTGGCAAGAACTACTCTTAACTGTGTTAATTTCCTTTTTTGTGGGTTAATGTTGGGTAACGTGCTTACAATTGCCCACAACTAATAGATTTCCAGTGATTGACTTTCCTGCACTCCTGGCAGTAAGCAGGGCATATTTTTTGAACCAGGGTCATTTTAAGAGATTTCAGAAAGCATCTTCTGACATTTCATGCCTTCATTTAAACAGCTACTTTCTTCAGTCCATGTGGGATTTTAAGCAGGAGGACAGAATCTTCAAAGGGAGGTCACTATCCTCTAGAATATTAAGTTAGAAACATTTCAAGAGTTTGAACAAAGCATGAAGCATGACCTTTTTTTTCATTTATTTATTTAAGGCTAAACTTGGCAGATATGAGAATATCCAACTGTAGTTAGACAGCCATGATCTCAGCCTCTGGCTGTGCAAAGACATCTTAAATCTGTAGGTTCTGTGCAGATCCAGGGGATTTTTGCCAAAAAGTTTCCCGAATAAAATTAAATATTCCTTCATGTTGAGCTTTACATTTTTGATTCTTCCTTTCCACATAGCCTATTATAATCCCAAATTAAAAATATATAATTCTTCAGGATTAGCACTGCTTATATTGCAATTTCCCAGCCAAAAATTACTTTAAGGATTTAAAAAAGGTTAAGTGTCACACATCTTCTGCCTTTACAAAACCAGTGAGGCACAACCTTAATTACTGCCCTTTTCCCAAGGAGCAATACAAGGAGAAGGCAACAAGACATAGTCCTGCCAAGGAAAATCTTAGGATCACCCAATACCTGGGTTGCAGTCACAGAATGAATGGCATCTGTCAAAAGCATTCTGTGAAAATGTGACAGTGGCATACTAGAAGCCACTTACATTACTAGCTTCAGAGGCCTAGATAAAAGATTATCTAGATGCCTTGGCCTCTCAAAACCCAATAAAAATGTTGTATACAGCACATATAACTACACTGGTCTCTTTCCAGCATTAATCTACTCATTCCTTGAATTTAGCAGCTTCACATCTTCATGAAATTTTTTTCCAAAGCTGCATGTGCAGCATTAGCAGAAGTGTGTATTTAGGTTTCTTTGGAAGCACTAGCTACCACCAGCCAGAACTGTGGCTTTGTATTTCACAGAGTAAAGAGGAAAAGATGATGACCTGTAGCTTTTTCGCTGCCTATGCAGACTGATTGCAGTAGGTCTCTCCTTCCCGAATATGTGGCAAAGGAAGGTGGGCGGCTAGGTCACAGTTGTCTTCCTGTGTAGTTTTAAATCTGGAGAGCTGTATGCTGCCATTGTGAATGTGCCAACTATAGGCCTTTCATCCAGTCAAATGCTTGTGTCTCATGTGTACCTTCAACTTCACACCTAAATCTCAGTATGTGGTTCTGGCACATGGCACTGAAATCCCAAGTATTTTCAAACTTTCTCATGCTAAGGTAAGCATATACAGTTTGAAACTAACAGGCTATGCAAGCCAAAAGACAAGTAATGCAGTAACAGCCAATATTCGAACAGGACCTTCTGTTGAAAAGTATCTAGATCTTGAGAATTAGCATATTTCAGGTACCATGACCAGAACCTAATGCAATCCACACAATTTGCTTTCAAACCCTGCACAGGCCACAGCACCATCTCCCTGAATCAGAGGTTCCATTGCAAAAAAATGCTGCAGTTCATCACATGTTGTAAAGAGAACAAAACAACAACAACAAAAAAAAAACCTCCACGAACATCCCCAAAACACTGAAGGCAAGGGTCTCGCTTTAAATGCAAAAATACCCTGCACAACATTTCTTTTATTTCCAAGAAGTTACTGAGGTTCTTAAGGAATCAAGGAAGATCAGCAAAGAAGAGAGAACTGTCCACAGCTCATTCCACACTCTTCATGAGGACACTCTTCATGCTCTGCAGGCATGTTCAACTGTTAGTTCCCATTTCCCAAACAAGCCATGATGTGACTCTGGGAACCTGGTTTTGTTTTGGGTTTGAAAGAGATTAGATGTACTCATGCAGTCTTATATAGGTAGCACAAAAGAGCTGAAAAGCAGGAGGAAAGCCTCTTACTGATTTGTTTCTATACAGCCTCTAGGTGTAAATGCCCCTAGTTCCATTTCTGGCAAGGTCACACAAAGTTGAAGCCACCTGTAAGTTATTAACTTTTCTACCCAAAGACAGCTGGAGGACTTGTATGGGCAGTTAAAACAGAGACCTACCATCTGAAATTACTAATTTGCAGTCTTTAGTTCCAAAACACTACATTAGAAAGTGATTAACAACATACAGAGCAGATCTGCAAAGCCTGAATAATAATTGTAGACAGCATAAGCCTATCTTGGCTGTATCCATACCAAAGGAAATATGACAGAAAAATAATGCAGCCAAATAAACAGTAGGAGAAAAAAAAAAAAAGACTTTCCATGGGCAGAGCCTAGAAAGCTAACCTGATCACAAGCAGAACAGTCAAACTCCTTATCTTGCGAGATACTAATTTGTTACACTAACCTAACAGTTACATAAAGATTAAGATAAATGCATAATCATGACTGTGAAAAAGAGCTATTCTTGAAGAGAGTGTTCTTCTGACACTTAGCCTCTGCTCATGCAGAGGTTGCCTTCTCCAGGTGCCTTGACATCTTCACTTTTTCTGCTTTCATCTCTAAACTTAAGCTTTCCCCTGAAGGCTGGATGTCTATCAGTGCTTTCCAAGTACTACCTGAGGATTATCTTTGTTTCCTCTTTCATTTGTTGTAATTATCATTTCATACTTCTATCATGTCTGACTCCTCTACCTCTGGTCTGTGTTGTACTGGTTTTAACTTTCCTGTATTATCTGGCCCAACACTAACTGAAAATGTAAGAATCAATCTGTTACCAGCTGCCCCTCAAAATGAGATACAGTACTCAACTGAAACACAGTGTAGATAGCTTTAATACAGATTGACACCTGAAATACAGATGCTCATTCCACATGTTAAGCAGACATACTAGGAATGAGCTTAGGAATACAATCTCAACTGCCCTGTGTGCGTGCACACCTTAAATGTCAACATTATTAGCCATCACACTGTGACTGAAGTGATAAATACACAAACCAACTGTATTCTAGCCCATCAAACCCAGACAGCATCTCTCTTCTCCTCCTCCAGCATAAAGCCACAACTGTTGCTCACCGAGTTGCCAAGCTTTCTGCATTATCACTAGTAACTTAAAAACAGGATTATGCTCAAATAGTACAGAAACTTTAAGGCCACGGGGTGAAAATACAAAGCAACTTCATTAATAAACAAATGTTTCATTAGATATTAGTCTCTATTTTTGCATATTAACAACATAACACCTTTAAAAACATAAATACATCTGCATTTTCATGTCACTTGCTTTGTGCATCTCTCCTCCTTTGCTACACAGAAGCACTGGACTCAGATATGTTCAGAAACCATGGCAAGATAGTATCATCAATAAAACACAGCCTGCTACTAACACAGTGTGATGAGGTAGATGCGAACATCGTAAGAGGGAGACCAGGACCCTCCCTTACCCTTATACACTTCATAGTAGGAACATATATACATTCTTTGGCTGACGAGGAATAGAGAAGCAGCTTCATTATTTACTTATTTGCAGAATAAAGAAAGTGGATATGAAAAAGAAACAGAAACAATGCAACACATTGCTAATAAATTCTATATATTCACACAAATTTTCATTCTACCAGAAATTACTTCACTTTCTTTATAAACTTCTTACCTATTCAGCTTCTCCTGACAGTTTTACAAGACATCCTAAATCAAGGGTTTTCCTTCTTTGTAAACCAGGGTCTCCATTTCCCAGGCAGCACCTCTACCAGTCAGGGGAGCACACCTAAGGCCAGGTGAGGACAGGGCTTTCCAAAGACTAGTCTTAGTCCATTTTGGGAGGCCACTCAGACTCATTGTGCATCCAGGAGGATTTCTTCATTGAAGATCACTGTCAGGGCTGCTCTCTTCCCCACTGCCTCTCTAGGTAGGGAGACTGCAACCATCCGGTGTGGGCTCAGACAATAGCACAACTTGGCTCCATTTAACAGCAGCTGCTACCTTGAGTTAACACTTGAGTATCATCACCTGCAGGCTGGGGCCAGCCAGGATGGGCTTGTACCTTGTACTCACAGCCAGATGGAAATGGGGCTACAGCACCTTCTTTGCGTTAACTACCCTTCAACTTCATGGAGCTCAAGGCAGAGTCTCAAACATTTATCATAAAGCTTTAAGATATGTTTTTCCTGAAAATGCTGGTTATTTAACCAAAGAACCATTTTTAATAGTTAATCAGGAGATTTCTTCATTGCTTTTTGCTGAAATTACAATTCTTGTCTCACTTGGCGTTTTTATAGCATTACCATTCATGCTACATGACCAGCATAGCTGAAATATTTAAGTGCCCACAAATATTAAAAAGTCATCTCCATTTTTCAAATGTTTGGATAAATTTATTTATAGGGCAAGTCAGTAATTCACCCAAAATCACACTTCCCAAGCAAAGCAACTATGTCAGGTACTTAAAGTATTGCTCCTTTCCCTGTGGCTCTGTCTCTTCCATCAGCTGGGATAGCTTTTTTCCCCCCAAATGTGTGGCTCTGTTTCTTCCATCAGCTGGGATAGCTTTTTTCCCCCAAATGCAGATAAGTCACCTCACATCCTGTTAGCAGCACCTTAAGACCAAGGTGTACTAGGCAGTACTGCACTGTTGGACAGAAGAGTCTTCCTCTACATGGAAGGACTGACTCAGCATAATGCTCGAGCATTAGCCTTTGCATTTTACTTCAAACAAGGCTCATAAACTTATACCTAGGCAACACTATCATACCTTTCTATGCATAAAACAGAAAAAGTAGGAACAGAAAAGCCCCTCAACAGTCTTTATGAGACAGTGGATGGGAAAGCATGTCAGCAATAACACCCAAGGAAGGTATTTTTGCCAAAGAGCTCTTACAACGTTACTTCAACAACAGCATAAATACCTCACCCCCAATCTCTCATCCTAAACATTTTGAATTCTCCTTGTATTTACAAGTTTCCTACATACTCAGTTTGCAGCTTCACATAAATTGAAGTTGGTTGGTAAAATTGTTGTCTTTTTCAGCACGTTAAATTTGATCCACTGAAACAAAAAATTAGACCCTGTATATTGTTCACAGCATCTGGAAGGCAGATCCTTGACTGTCTGAGAAGAAAGAGGTGAAAAAAAAAAAAAAAGAAAAAAATTCTAACACAGGAAACTATCAGTAACCATTGAGCTAATCAGCTTTGGAAAGCATAGTCTTGTTTCCATTAACAAAACCTTTTAAAAAGCTGTTGCTGCCATTTTTTATTTTTTCCCCCTCCCCAGCAGCACAAACTTTTTCCTGTGAACAGACCTGAGAGGATCACTATTTTTCTGTGTTATTACAGTATTGGCACAAAACCCAAGAAATAAAATAACTCCCTTCTTTTCCCATGCCCTCACAAATGCATAAGCCTCTGTTGCTAAACACCTTAATTCCGATTAGCCAGATCTTCCAGAGTATGATCCAGAGACAGAGAGGGCTTGTGTGTTTCAGGAATCAGAACCTAAGTGCAAAGAAAAGAATGGTCAGGACACAGGATGGAGAAAAGTAAGTATGGGAGAAACTGAAGCCTTAAATCGCACACTCAAGTGAAGAACTGCAAAAGGAAGAATTGTTTTGCTTTTCTACCTGTATCAGAGGAACATGAAGATCAACAACAGTGTTCAGAGCTCTAAGGAATCCCAATATTCACTTGCATGATAAAACAACAAATAGAGTAAATACTGTAACTAATTGTATTGATGAAGACCAAGTATGTGGAAAACTAATTCAGAAGTTGGATTCAATTCTGACTTCTATTATATCAGTGTAAGCCTTCAGTAACAGAACAGAACTTGGCTTCCTGTGTCTGATGATCCCAAATTAAGATTTAATAATAATCAGTAACTTAATACCAAATTTCAAGACAAACTAGAATGCTAAGCACTCACACAAGTCATCAAGGGATAGTCAGAGAGAATAGTTTAGTATAAACTGCTCCCCCTGTTAATTACTAGGGAAGTATCCCTCATATAGAAGTGACCCTCAAGAGAGCTTTGATTAATAATAACTAAGATCAAAATCTTGAAAACACTTCCTTATACACTTGATAACTTTTATGCACATGGTCAGTTCCACTGAATTCAGAAAAAGTAATCACATCTTAAAAGTTACTCTTGGGCAGACAGAGTTCAACTTTGCTCTGGAAGTTTCACAACAGTTCTCTCTTTAGAGACCAATTTTGTAAAGCGCAGAAAACTCTCAACTGTCACTCATATATGTGACAATGGAAACCATATGAACCACGGGGAAGTGGAAGAAGAAATGCATTTATTTATCTTCATACAGAATCCAAATGGAGAAAGAGCAATCCAGTGAGAATTTAGAGATTCCTCCTTCCCTGAATCCATCATGCTCAGAACTCTCTGCAAGAAAATTTCCAAAATACTGTATTGCACTTTATCCAGGAACTGCTGAATAATTGTGAGCAGCATTACTGTATAATTTAGGCACAATATCATATTGCATTTGGTCCTGAGAAGTATCCATGTTTTATTTTTTTTTAAACCACCACCCTCTATTTTCACATCTTCCACACTAGCTTTCAACACATTCATAGAAAACAATAATTTACAGAAACTGGACCCTTATTCCATGTTTTTGTGCTACAATTTTTAGCAAAAGGGTTATTGCTAGAAGGAAAGACCTCTGCTTCAAATTCAGCTGAAAAATATCTTCGTCATTTGACTTGCACTGAAGCCTGAAAGATCTGGTCAAAAGTCAGGAGTCATCTGCTGAAATACAGCTGTCTACATCCATGCTAGATGTTTGGACTACCTTTATATTCAATTGGCAGAAACACCACTTTTCAGATCTGATTCTGCTGACTAAATGTAGACTTCCACTTCAGGAAGAGATTAATTGATCCCTAGAAATGTTCTGCTTCCTGACTATAAAGGGATTGCAGAGAGTTGAGCTCCAACAGACAAATCCCACCTTCTCCATCCTGGCTATCACACTGAACAACCATACCTAGTTTCTCCACTAAGCCCATATCAGCTTTGCTGGAATTTCTGATGTTGATTGGTACAAATAAACCAGTATAGTTACCCTAGGCTTCGTGCACAATCAGTGGAAAAAAGGGAATCTCTGGGGGGTGATTCAGTTCATGTAAAAACCCAGATTCTCCATGGAAATATCACCATTTCTTCAGAGTTATGGGAATAAGCCTTATGAGCTTACCTCCTAATAAGGTGAAGCAGTGAAGTGCCTTGAATTAGACAGGTTCAGGCTTTTGCTGCTGAGAAGGTGGGAGATGCAGAGTAGTCTTATCCCTTATCTTCTCTCCACACCAGTGGGGCTTGAAACATACAGCATCAGACCCGTAAGAGGCAAGGTTACAGTTTGCATTACAGAGTCCTTCAGTAAATACTTTAGAGAATAAGACAGAAAACAGATCACGGAAGTTCGAAAAAATCTGTATTGTGGCCTACATAGTGTCTGTCCACCCACAGCTTTGCCAAGTGAGGATAAACAAGAGCTGATGAAACTCCACAAACGCAGACTTCAGTTGGCCAAATATCCAATACAGTCTGGAGCAACCAAGAATTAGTCTGCACTCTCTTAAGTTTAAAAACAGAAGTGCAGACCCTCATAAGGGTCTGAGATTCATCCATTAGCAACATTTGCAGTCAGCTGACCAGCTGACATAAAAACAAAAGACAGCAGACCTGGATCCAGGCTCTCACTCATTAATGCTTCTGTCACCAAAAGAAGTCACCTTGTTAGCCGAGGACAGCAAGGCTTCCGCATTCAACTTCTGCAGGAACACAGGATTTGGCAGACTCCAGAAATCTGAGCTCTCTATTTTTCTTCCCTAGGTTTACTAATGCCCATTTCCCCTTCCCTGCCTCCCTGCTCCCAATGCACACACATTTTGATGTTAAAACCCAGGTGTTAACATGGCTTTTCTATACTTCTGGGAAAATACTACACACTTGCCCTCCAAACTAGCAAGTATGCCTTCTCCACAGAGGTAGTAAACTTGCTGTAAGAGCACAATGCTTCACAGTGCAATGCTTCAGATTAATCCAAAAACATTACCTGCACATCTCATGCCTTAAGAAAGCCTCACATCCACCATCTCACACAAAAATGCATTCCCTACAACATTGTGATACATTGCACACTCTTAATGGTTTCTACAGTTATGTAGTCACAGACAATGTAATTAACAAGCAACATTCCTTCCTGTAAAATAGGAGGGAGAAAATAAATAGAATAAAAGTTCACAAAAATAAATTTGAGCTTAGAAATAAAACTACATTTTTAATCTAATTTCATCATTTACTCTGTCAAAAAAGACACAAGCCTGGATTATCTAGGTGCAAATACAGGTTTTCAAATTATCTTTTGTCCCCTTATGATGAAAAGTATACCTTGTTTAGTCTCTTTAGATACACATCAATGCTTTATTAAATATTTTTGCACTTTCCATTTCATTTGTTTTGTACACACTAAAATTAAGAAAGAAGCAATTCTGTGTTAAAAGTTATATTTTGTTTTCTGTTCCTTGTTACATAACCAGAAGTGTGATAGAAAATATTATTGTGGAGTTAAAAAAAAAAAAAAAAGAAAAAGGAAAACCAGGAAAACAGCACTGCATCACAATCATGTGTAAGGTGCTTCTACACCCACTATTGGCATACATTTAAATTAAAATTACATGTAATCTATACCAAACTTTCAGATCTATGCTGAATGCCCTTCTGTATTTAACCTCCTCCATTGCTGACAAGGGGGTAAGATTTTCCAGGTTAGTAACAGCAAAATTCCACATTGCAAAAACACTGAATGTTGTCATCCATATGGAGTCATTCACAGGGTCTGAAAATGTCTCTCCCATGTCAAGATTCCTCTTAAGCAGAGAAATTACAAGAAAATATGAACGTGAATCTTATTTTCTTGTGGGAGAGCCAAGCAGTTTAAAACCAACCACCACATAAACCTTAAACCATATCTGTTGAGAGAGATGGTGAATTACTACCAGGGCTCCTTTCTAATGAAACCAGAAGAGCATACCAGCCACTGTGCTGGAAACATTTTCTTGCAAAAAGCAGAAACACCCATGGTGGCGAGGGAATTTCATGATCTGGGTGACTTGTGACATTAGGATATTTCACATCCTTTAAATAACAAGGGCCAAAGACTCCATGTTGGAGAACACACTCATTCCACCCGCCTGTCCTCTGTGTACACCTGCCCAAGCAAAAGCACCATGTTTCTGAATTTGAGCCTGCAGAGAGAATATCGTCATCTGAACCCACTACACACCCACCATCTCCCACCAGAGCCATTCACAACAGCCTGGAACACTGCTCTGAATCCAACTGGTATTTTCTTCTCTCTGCATTACAGCCACAAGCCCAGAGCCCTGTAGCGCAGCTTGGTTCATGTGGGCCCACTTAGTTAAAATAGACACAAAGGAAGGGAACCCACTGGGCTGGCTGAACAAGAAATTCGGCTGCAGAACTCCCTCACACTTGTGTGCATAGCTGATTTTACACCACTCGGCTGCTACATTCACATTATCTTGTCAAAAAAGTACAGAACAGCTTTCACCACAAATACTTGGAACTTGAAAATTACAGCAAAACCAACTTCAGCTGGATGCAAAGTACGCTACAAGTGCAGCATTTGAAGCCCCAACGTGACGCAAGTGAAACCACACCAGGGATAGGGGCTTGCTGAAGGAAACTGGACCCACACAAAACCACAACGTATATATTAGGTGCCTATAGCTCATTCGCTGTCCAAGCTAGGAGCGCTCTGCAAACAGATTTACACAAACTACAAATCAATGAGGCAGTGTGGCTATGCCCATGCCAGTGACACACTGCAGTGGGGAAGGGAGTCCAGACCGCTTGGCAGATCTGCCATTCCCCTCGGCCACCATCCCACACCTCCTTCCCTCACCCCTTCTCCTTGCTCCCCTTAACCCTTCCCCTCTCACAAGTTCAGGGACGATTCGGTGGGACCAGCCCTGCAGTTTTTAACCCCGGTGGTGGGAGCAGCCTGGCCTAAATGCCAAATCTGCCCCAGTGTCGGCGGGCTGCAGGAGGCCAGCCAGGCCGGCACATCCCTGCGGTGGGCTCCCAGCTGCCAGCCGCCCGGCCACCTGCAGGCCTCCGCCGCCCTACCTTGCTCCTCGCCGGCCCCAAAGCAGGCTCTGGGGTCCTCGGGGGGGAGCCGGGCTCCGCCGCCCTCCAGGGCTTTGCGTTTCTTCGACATCTGGTCGGTGTTTGGGAGTTGAGTTTCTCCTCTCTCTCTCTCCGGGGAGATGAGTGTATGTAGAGAGAGAGGGAGAGTGTGAGGGAGAGAGACACAGGGAGGGGGAGAGAGAGATTGAAAGAAATCGCTGCTTAAAGAGAGGGGAAGAGACTTTGGAGTGGCTGGAGAGCAAGTAGGAGGCAGGGACTAAGTGGAGAAATCCTACAAATCACAATCCCATCAATTCAGCCCCACGTCTAAAGGGGCTGTTGAGGTCTCCCCCTTCCTTGCTCATCCATCTGAGTGTGTGAGTGAAAATTAAAGATAAAGGTAGTAATCCTCTGTTGTTTCTCCAAATGTTGGCAGATGGTGGTTTTTGTTTGGGTTTTTTTTTTTGTTTGTTTGTTTGTTTTTTAATGAGGGGGAGGGAGGAAGGAGGGAGGGGATTGATATTATTTTCCTCTGTTGGGATTCCTTCTGGTTAAAAAAAAATTAAAAAAAAAAAAGGAGGGAAAAAAGGTAAAAGCTGAATGGATGGGGGGAGTCGTAGGGGGTGGTTGTGTGTGGAGAGCGGGAGAGGGGTGGGGGAAATGAGAGGATTAAATAGAAAACCAGGAGCAGAGAGGGAGGGATGACAAGATCCTGCAGGTGCAGGGAGGCTAAATTCCCTGCAGGGGTCATGTGCTCTGGGAGCCGGGGATCCCCGGCTCTCCGGAGGCTGCCAGCGGGCAGGGGCGGCTCGGCGGGGGCTGCGAGCACCCCGCCCGGCACCCGCGGGAGCGGCGGCGGCGGAGCGGGGCTGCCGAGCGCCGCAGCCGCCTGGCGAGGGGCGCCGCCAACTCGCATCTTGCGAACTCCGCCGTGAAGTCAGTACCCCCGCAGTCGCTCGGTCGGTCGGTCGGTCTTTCTCGCTCCCTTTGTAACCCTTTCAGTCCTGGGAGCAAGATGTGCCGGCTCCCCCGGGCAGTACCGTCCCGTCCCGTCCCGTCCCGTCCCGTCCCGTGCTACCCCCCCACCCTCCCCGACTTGCCCCCTTTACAGGCGGATTTCAAGGCTTGCTAGAGGGTATTTATTCGCGGTGGGTGGGGGGAGGGAGGAGGGAGCGAGGACACAACTTACCCTCCAAACTATGCACAAGCTCGTCTCTGCTTTCCCCTTCAGATCAACTTTAAAGAGCAGATTCTCAGTCCGGGAGGCAAAGAGGCAGGGGAGGAGAGGGGAAATTGTTTAGGAATAGCTGTTGCCAAGTGGGTGAAGTTCAGGGCACAATCCTGGCTCTTCCACGCTCCAGCAGCCCAGCATCTTCCCGGGGTCTGGAGAACAAGGTGTTCAACAAGTCTTCCTTGTTACCCGAAATTGATTGATGATGGCTTTCCCGCCGGGCTGTATTTAACAAAACGATGCAGAGAGCTACTCTGACGAGCAGGAAATTTTAGAGGAGCTTGCAATATAGCTGCGGTTTTAATTTATCTATTTCTGTCTCTATATATATGTACAGGCACATACACATGCACACTTGTGTATATGTATATATAACTAAAAGATATTACTCTATCAATACAACGTTGGGTCCACAGGATCTTAGAAAAGCTTGCCTGTCGGCTGCGTGGAAGTTAAAGAGTTTTTCTTAAGCAAAAGGGGCTGATGCTTGGACACATCTCACGTCCAACAGGAGGCAATGACGTCTGTAGCTTCATTGCTATAACAGCACCAAGGCTGCAATTGCCATTCACTGAAATGATAAGGGGCGCTCAGACGTAAGCAGTCTGGACCTCTAGCAAGAGACTGAAGGGAAGATGATTTTTCCCCTCCCAAAACAAATAATAATGCTAAAAAACACCTAAGGAAAGAGACAGGGGAGCAGGGAAAGGAATCTAGGTCTTGCAGTCACACGCTTCTGCAACATGATCCTCTAGCTCCAGAAATATTTATTTTTTTGCAGCTGACTAGACTTTGGGAAATTTCAGTGTATTATGATTGTTCGGGCGGGGGGAGGAGGGGAGGGATTTATTTTTTTCTCAATTATTTCTGTCTCTCTTCAAGCAGGCATTGATGAAAGCCGGGTAAAAGTGCCCTCCCCCCATCTTTCCAAATATATTTCGCCTCGGGTACATGCTGAAGTGTTTATGGTATATGGCTAAATCTTCTTAAGTAGCAATTTCTTGCTGTATAGGCGGCAACAATTTTTTTTTTTTCATCAGCACTGGAAGGTACTTACAAAGAAATGAGAAATTTTTAAAAAAAAAAAAAATCCAACCCGATGCGGAGCACTCTGCTCCTTCTCATGCGGGGTCACTCTCTCACACCACCACGGGTTTGCCCGCAGATGGGCACGGCCACCGCTCGCTGCCAAGGCGCGGCGGGGGCGGCGGGGCCGGGGGCGGGGAGGTGTGTGCGCTGCGGGGGCGGCCGCACCTCGGCACTGCCAATCCCCGCGGGGGCGGGGGGTGCCTTCCCTGCCGTGAGCCACTGCCCTGGCAATGACAGCCCGGTGGCGGAGGGGCCCGCCGCTGCTGCCCCGGAGCCGCACGGTGCTGGCAGGCGGCGGCGGGCACGCCGGCAGCGCCGCGGGGGAGGCAGCGCCTCGCCCGGCTGCTCCTGCCCACGCGTGTCCGCGCTGGGCCGAAACACAACGGCTCCTTCCCCGCTGGAGAAGGGGCTGGCGGTGACACGGGCGGCGTGGGGGAAGGTCCCGGCGGATTGCGGACCAGCCGGCTGCCATCGTTCCCTTGCCGAGCCGTAGGGGGTCTGCGGCGCTGGGTTGCTGAGGGTGGTCATCCCCACCCGGCTGGTGTGGCCGGGTCCCTTTTGTGAGGTGCCCCGTCAATGCTGCTTTCTGCTCGCTCCATCTCCAGCCCCACACCTGGTGTCCAGATTTTTCCTTCTGCGTCCTGCCAGGCCCGGGGCACGCAAGGCTTGTTTGGCCTCCAAGTGATTACATGCAGTAAGTGGCTACTAGCCCAAACCATTGAGCCATTCTTTGCGGGAACAGTTGTAGATGCCGGTGATGTGATATCACAAGCCCAAATCAGGTTCACTGTCTGATGGAAGCATTCACAAGGTATTGGGTTCTTTCTCTTTTCAAAGTTTATCTCAGTGAGAAGGGAAAGCCAGCAAACAGGAGTGCCAAGCAAGGAAAGGAGGCATAAAGACTCTTGCTTGTATGGATGTTAAATTTGGCATTCATGGTGGCCTTTAAGATATCTACTATCATAACCTTCCACACACGGCTTTGATAAGATTGGCTGCACAGTAAAAGGGGGAGCATCTGCAGGAGATGCTTGCTTTCATACATAGTCTGTTTTAGCAAGGTGTTTATTTTTGTGAATGATTTGTAGATGGTTTTGGGACCTAGTAGCACATCCCTTCAGAGACATAGCCTAAAAAAATTTACAGAGACAGGAATTGTATGTATTTGTCAAGCTTTAGAGGGAAACCTATGCTATGTTCTACTTCATTTCATCTTAAGTACTAGATTTCTAAATGCATTTTTTTCACCCATTCAGCACACAGCATCCACAATGTATTTATCAAAAATAAGACAGTACATTATCCTGTCTCTGTGTTTTAGGAAGTTCCCATCAAGATCTGCCTTTACACATGAGTTCCACTAAATTATTACCCTCCTGACAGATCATATTTTCATTACAACATCATGGAAATCAGGGATGGAAATACAGAATAGACCATCTCCTGGGCGGGGCATATGGGGTGAACAAGATAATTCCATCAGCAATAATCTCTGAGGTTGTACCCAGCCATACTAAGTCTCAGTCCCTTAGGGATTTTATTCCATCCTCTCTATTAGATGTTGCCAAATTAAAGCTTTCCACCCAGTTACATCTAGCAATTTTTTAAAAAATTTCTTCCCTCTGCAAGATGGGGTCCATCTCAAGGAGCTGCCTTTTCCATAGCCGAACTCTTTGACATAGAATCAGAGAATCACTAAGGTTGGAAAAGACCTCCAAGATGATCAAGTCCAGCCTTTGACCAAATACCACCATGCCCACTTCTTCCCTTCATTAGAAGAAAAGAAGGTCCTCATCTAAACCCTTTGAAGGCACATAGGAATCTTTACATCACATTCAGCCATCCTCAGTTTGAGATTCCAGAATTCAGCCTTGGGAGCTGGAATTGAGTCATACAGTTGTACTCAGAGACAGATTTGAAGTGTTTTCAGGCGTATTGATTTAGACCAGGTGTTTTGCTCATGTGAGTCAAAAATTGGAATCATCAGGCAAAAGGCCCTCAATAAAATTAGCTCAGTTTGCAAACACTTTATGCTTTATTTTTTAAAGCATTGCCAGCCTATCCTGTCAAACATGTTCACAAAGGGCATTCGTGGTGGTTTTCAGTGAGTAAACAGTCCGAATGCATCATATTTTAAAGGTGTATAAAATTAAAAGTTCAGAGGAGATAGAAAAGCATTGGTCAAGACAAATGCATGTCTCTATAATACACACTCTACAGACACAGCAAATAACCAAACACAATGGATGTAAGACCAAGAGAGATCTCACATTGCAAGTTCTCTTATTTTTTCTCAGATGGCTGACTCAGTTCAGAATTGTTTGTCCCAGTAATATGTAATGAGTACTTAACAAACAGCACAATGAGTTCTCTTTCATGCAGCCATACTATCAATTTTCCCAAGCAGTTTGGAATTTTTTTCTTTGTATGTATTTATGAGGTGACTTATAACACAGCATTCCAAATATTGAAGACATCTGTATCATTAAAGCCTATTTCTTGCAAAAGCCCTCTCCCCACTCAAAGCTGTTATTTTGGTATGTGTCCCTGAACTGTGAATGCACTCCTGCACATCTTGACAGAATCCTTAGCATTTGTATAGCATTTAGTTTTGTCTTCAAAGTGATTTGCTAGCATGAGCTAATGTATCCTTACAACACCCAGAATAGTCACTATGTTTTATTATCCTCATTTTATAAAATTGGGAAACAGCAGCAGAGAGGTGAAGAGTCTGTTCTATCATCTTTATTCACATTATTAATTCTTGGATAGTTGTGCTGCTTTCAGTGGGAATTCTTGCATGGTAAGATACTATTTGACAGGACTGAAAACTACAGTATCTTTCACTAAGTGATTTAAGCAAGGCCATGGAGAGAGTTAGTGCAGGTTTAGAACTGAAATCTCTTTCTCACACAAATGCTCTCTTGTTTCACCCACTTTCCCAATTTAAAAACAAAACCCAGAACTTATCACCATATCTGTCATTTTTCCACTGCCCAAACTAATTTGCAGTAGTAATAATGATCAAGTAGTCCCACTGCACTGACATTATGTACAATACAAGTTGACACATAACACAAAGAAAACTCACAGGACTAACCAGTTCCCATTTTCTTATGCTATGAAAATGACCACCTTTTTGATCTCTAATTTAACAGTTCAAAGGAGAGGGGTGAAAGGCACATTTGAAAGTTTCATATGAAATTCAGCACTAGGAGGAAGGTGGTACTAAGTCAGTTTCAAGATACAAAGCCTTATCTCTATTTTTTTTTTAATGCTGTTCTTTTAGTATGAAATGTATACTGTAATTTCACAACACTAATCTTTTTATTTTCATAGACAGATAGGTACATTAATCTAGAAAGGCCATGCTAAATTGGCTTTGTTAAATTAGGGGGAACTGGGTGTTCTCCCCTTCCAGAATAAAGTTATTTTCTCCACTTTTCCTTCCTACTTCTGCAAACACTTCACATTTGTTCAACACATGTGACCACCAAGTCCTGATGCATGTCTCCATATAAATCTTAGCTATCATTATGTAGTAGTCTTGTTAATTGTAAAAATATTGTGGCTTATTTAAGCCTTTACCAGTTTTTAGGGCTGTGAATTTGTTTATTGGATTTTCACCCACCTCTCTTTAGAGAAGGATGGAAGTGTTCACAGCAGCAACTACTGTTTAAGACAGAGGGAAGTGCACAGAAACTTCCCCCACCTCCAATGGGCAACAACTTTGATTCTCCAGCACTTTTTGTCCTCTTCCCTCTCTCTGCTCTGCTCTTTCCTGTTCTCCTCTATTTCCATCGCAGGAATTTCACAAATTCCTTGCTCCTGGAAGGTAAAATCCACCCCCTGTCCCCTACCCATCAGAGAAGGCATGTGCCTGCCTTTTCAGTGTTTGGGCATCAATGTCATGAAACTGTAACTGTGTTATATTTTGTAAAAGACAAGGTGGGTCATTCTGCTCACATGTTTCTAGCTTCCCTAGGCTCTAGCTCAGTGTTAGAAGGTTGACACTGAAATTTTCCGTGATGGTGGGGGTATGTGGAACACTCTATGCTTGAAAAGTAAGTTGTGGTACCTTAGGTAACCAAAAAGGCCGAAGTAGGGGAAAACTGTCTCCTAAGGTCTCTTGTCCTCAAACACTGCCACAGTGGCCTTTGTCCCTGCCATTTTCCATCACAATTTCTTACACACATCCAGGACCTGTCTTTATTTATTTATTTAATTTACTTCTATAGCCCTCTTACTTGTAGCCTCCTTCACAGATCAAAGTCTCTAAAGCAAGACATGGAGGCTCATGCGAGGCCCCTGGGAGATGTGGTAGGAAGCGAACTGCCAGCACGGGACTCTGTTGCCTGCTCCCAGCAACACAGCATCAGGCTGAGAGGTGGATAAGGGAAGCATCCTGTGGCAGCGCCCAAAAGCCCAGGGCTGCAAGGCTGTGCTGGGGCCACTCTTCCTGAGAAGCTCTTGTACCAGGGGAGTACCAAGGGGGTTTACCTGCTCTGCCTCCCCACTTCCTCTGGCCTGCATGTTTTGTAGCAGAGAGCCTATCTTGATATCTCTTGTACTCAAATGTTTTGAGCAGAGAGATCACAAATTCATCTGAGTAAAAAACCCCAGGTTTAATTACATAATTTCTATACGAATAAGCACAAGCAACTGAAATTCAGATTCTCTTTGGTTTTCAATTAAAAAAACTTCCTTTGAGATTGGGGGGTGGGGTGGAGGGTAATATTTTAGTCTAAATAAGTAGTTCCAGTATTGGAAAAATCACACCATTTTCTACTTACTGTTCATTCAGCTTTCATTCTGCTTTCAATCTGCATCACTTCAACCATTGAAAGATGTGGTTGGCTCACAAGTTACATTTTTAAACCCCTGCTACAGTGTCCAAACTACAGTTTTTTTGTTTCTTCACAATATTGTGTGAAAGAAGGAGGGGAAAAAAATCAATTCTAATTGTATGTTTCTGTAAGATAAGCTCCACTGTATTTTCAATTATTTTTAACCCTTTATTTTAGGACTTCAGAACACAGTCAAGCTCCATCAGAAACATGTGCAAGTCCTAGGCACATGGTGTGATTCTTGGGGTGTCCTTGCACTCAGTGATGCTGATGGGTTCCTTCCAGCTCATCATAGTCTGTGATTCTGTGATTACTGTCATGAATTCTCCTCTATTATAAGTCTTCTCCCCTTATGATTTTGGCTTTCAGAAGATAATTGTCAATATTTCCATCTGAATATATTTTGGTAACAAAAAGAAAAAATGAGAAACAAAATACACACTAAATGTAGGATACTACCAAAATACACTGTAACTTTAAAGGAATAGGCACTATTTTTAGTCTTTAAAATGCAATTCAGTGTCCACAGACACAGGGGTCATAGAATCATAGAGTGGTTTGGATTGGAAGGGACCATAAAGATCACCTGGTTCCAATCCCCTGCCATGGGCAGGAACACCTTTCATTTACCAGGTTGCTCAAAGGCCCATTCAATCTGGCCTTGAACACCTCCAAGCATGGGGAATCCACAAGTTCTCTGGGCAGCCTGTTCCAGTGCCTCACCCTCACAGCAAAGAACTTCCTTCTAATACCTAATTTCAACCTACTCTCAGTTTGAATCCATTTTCCCTTGTCCTATCACTACATGCTCTTGTAAAAAGTTCTTCTCCATCTTTCTTGTAGGCTCTCTTCATGTACTGGAAGGCCACAATTAGGTCACCCAAAAGTCTTCTCTTTTGCAGTCTGGATAAACTAAATTCTCTTAGTCTTTCCTCCTATGAGAGGTACTCCAGCCCTCTAATCATTTTGGTGGCCCTCCTCTGGACTCACTCCAACAGCTCCATGTCCTTCCTGTGCTGGGGATACCAGAGCAGGATGCAGTACTCCAGGTGGGGTCTCACAGTGGCAAAAACACCTCCCTTAATCCACTGGCCACAGTTCTTTTGATGCAAAGCAGGTTATGATTGGCTTTCTGGGATGTAAGTGCACATTGCTAGCTCACATCCAGCCTCTTGCCCACCAGCACCCTCATGTCATTCCCTTCAGGGCTTCTTTTGATCTGTTCATCCCCCAGCCTGGATTGATACCAGGGGTTGCCCTAACCCCGATGCAGCACCTTGCATTTGGTCTTATTGAACATCATGAGAGTCCCATGGCCCATTTCTCAAGGGATCTTGTACAGATTCCTCTGGATGGCATCCCATCCTTCAGGTGTGTCAACTGCACTACTGGGCTTGCTGTCATCTGCAGACCTGGTGAGGGGAAAATCCCAATGATTGCATTGTAGTTGCAGAGAAAATTGTGGGAATGGAATTAGAGTTCTCCTTTGTTAACAGAGGAAAAAGTCGGCTACAAATACAAGCAAACTCTAAGTGTTCATGTTATCAGCAACACGATCACTGCTTTTGCATCTTAGAGAGACTGTATGGGAAAAGCCTTGAGAAACTCGCAGGAAAGATGAACTTCTCATCCCCTGAAGGCCACCATCCCCAAATTTCCTACAAGCTGCAAGAAACAAACTGAAGGGATGAGCAGCCGGTTTTCAGTAGCGTGCTCAAACCTGCGCCTCCTAAATTGTAAAGCCGTAACTCCCAGAAAATCCGCACTTCCTGCTCGCAGCGATCAGCCTCTACCGTTTAGATCCACGAAGGCAGATGCTGTGGCACCCCGTGAGCCCGCAGGGCCACGCAGGTACACAGCCCCTGCCCTTGACGCAGGGGTGGGGGGCACCAAAAAAACCCCCCTCCCCTTACCGAGGTATGCGGTGACCCACTGCACAGAAGCGCAAGGCAGGGCAGGGAGACAGCGCCTCGCCCTCGGTTGCGGGAAGATGCGGATGGGGATGGAGGGGAGGGGGGACACAGCAGCGCGGCGCCCCCTCCCCCGTCCGTGCCGCGGCGGCTGCTGCCGTCAGAGCTGCCTGCGTCAATGCTGCCTCAGCGACACGCACCGCGGACCGGCGCTCCCACACCCCCACCCCCTTCTGCGCCCGTGGCTGCCTGGGTTGGGGGATTTTTTTGTTGCTGGGCTTTGTTTTATTGTTTGTGGGGTTTTTTTTCCCTATTCTCTGTTTGTTTTGTTTGGTGTTTTTTTCCTCTCCCTTCAATGAGACGCCTTAATGGGATTTATTTATTTATTTTTGTGAACCCGCTCCTAAAGCGCGTTTACGGTTAGCGGTTCCTTTGTGTGAGGGGATTTCCATCCTTCCTCCCTATCGCCTCCCCTCCCCCCAACCCCGCCTTTTCTTAATTTTTAAAAAATAATAATTCGAGGAATAATTAATATTTTATTTATTTCACGCAGGTCCCGTGTCACGTACGGATGTGGGTCCCTTCAGGTGCCAACCTCCACCCACACTTTCCCCCCCGCCCCATCTCCCTGTCACTGGAACGCAGAGGGAGGCTGGAAACAGGAGACTTTACCAGCACACTGTTATCTGCTTACTATATTATAACGGATTTCCCCCTCTTCCCAGAAAAGCAACCTTTTTTTTTTTCTTTCGTGTTTAACAGCCCACTCATTCAGCATTTTTACATTATCTGCACGCCCGCCACTATTTCTTCTCTTCCCACTGCCTTCACCACCCCTTCTTCCCATCCCCCCCTCCATTAATCAAGTCCTAGGCTCTAAAGAATAATGGTTTATAAAATGGTTGCTCTCTCCTCAGCTGCACGAATAACCCCAGCCTCTTGTCTGTGTTCCTCTCCTGCACATCAAGGTCAGAGGGAAAACTTGAGGGCACAGTTGAACCTAAAACATATTTATTTTTATTTTCTTCCCAACTGTCTCCTTCCACCCGTTTCCTTTTCCTCTGGACAATCTGATGGCAAAGTTCCCCCAATTTCTCTGGGGTCAGGCCTTGCCCTACTTCAGAATGTATCTCTGCTTAGCTCGGCAGAGAGGACAATATCCCGGTCCTATTAAAGTCAATGGCAATCAGTGAATTCAAGCGTCACCGGATTTGGCTGGCAGAGCATGCACAGCCACACTCTGGCCAAACCCTGCCCCATTTCAATTCAGCTTAACTGCAGTCGTGCCAAGCTGCTGCAAAGCTGGCTTGTGATGCTGGCGCAGCGCTGCCCTCTCGTACAGGAATCCTTGGTGACGTTAAACAGCTGGAACAGATCCTGCACCTCCCTACTGCCGCCATGCAAGGAACCCAAAACTAGCTTCCACCTCCTGGCACTTCCCCAGCAGATAAAGGTTCTTTGAGGTCGAGATTGGCTGGATAAATTAGAGAAGCCTAAAGACTATATTAATTTATACTGCAAACAAGCCTGGTGCTGTCCAAGTTCCGGTGGTATGAGGCACAGCCATTTCTCCATCCTTCCACCTGCACTTACCCCTGCTTCCCTCCAGCTCAGGGCCAGGTGTACTAACAACTGTATTTTTCTCCATGTCAGTCCAAAACCCAACCAGTTCAGACAGTTTGTCTCTGTAGCTCCAAATACTTTGAACAACCATTTTGCTTCAAAAATATAAGGAAAAAAAAAATTAAAAGGCTAAGCAATTAGACCACAAACTAAATTTCTGAAGAAAGAAAGGAATCTAACAACTGAATAACCTGTGCACAACAAGGGCTTCCCTGTGCATTTGAAACTTATTATTTGCATTTTTTTTACACACACACAACAAAACAAAAACAAACAAAAAAAAAGCAAAAAAAAAAAAAAAAAAAAAA
>JAWWMP010000116.1:30399867-30476640 GCA_035047865.1 Dendrocincla tyrannina | reverse complement strand
ATGACAGCAGATCTTTTTTTTCTGGCAATCCAAATCCCAAAAGTGTTAGACAGTTTGGTTCTGTAGCTGCAACTACTTTGAATAACCATTGTGCTCCTGAATACAAGAAAAACAAAATTTAAAAGTGTAAGCAATTAAACCACAAACTAAATTTGTGGAAAGAGGAAGAAATCTACCAACTGAATAACTTGTGCACAGCAAGAGCTTCACTGTGCATTTGAAACTTATTATTTGCTTTTATTACACATAGGAAAAAAACCAAAAACAAACAAAAACCTCAAATCCAGTGTCATAAAAACAGTGCTGGATGGCACTAGGGATTCTCACAATAACAGCAACGTGCTTATGCATTTTAATACAAAGCTTAAACATAAAACTGCTCTTACATTACTTCTTTGTTCAGGTGTTGCCTTAAGGAGCAAGGAAAAAAAATTTTATATTTTTTAATTTATATTTTTAATAAAATAATAATTAAAAAAATAATTTTTAATTTATATTTTACTTAATTGTGTCAGTGAGGATTCTCAATAAATACCCCAGATAGGCCACAAAGCTATGCAGGATAGAGGTTTTCAGGGTCTCAACCAAGCCCAGGCTTGCCATAGCAAATATGATTCAAGCATGACAGTGGCTGAGCAATCTGCCCCAGTCACAGGACACATGAGGAAAGGAAGGCATGAGGAAATGCTCCCACAGAGTCCCACGGATGGCAAGCTGTCTGCCTTCACTCATGGGCATTTACTTTCTGCCATGGTGACTGCACTTTCTTAAAAGTTTTTTTTTATTATTATTATTTTATTTCAGTGCAGCAAAACCAACCTTGGGATGCATTTGCATGTGTTTTTCATGTTATGAATGATGCAACTCTCAGTATCCAAGTATGTAAATAGGAGGTGGGAAAATAGCATCCATTAGTACATATTAATAAGGTGAGTTTACTGTTCATTTCGCCACATTAAAAGCTGACTTTGTGAGAGCAAGGGTAGCCATTGCCACTGTATGCCATATGATACTGAAGGTGGCTTGATGCCCACAGAGCAGGAAGGGGACTGCTGTCTATGCAGAAACAGTCACTTTCTTGTCAGCATAGCAGAAGGCAGTGGTGCCTGACTAAGGGACAGGATAGCTTCCTACCTTTTGCACAGAACATGGCACTGCCCTCACCAAATCTGCCTTCAAAGAAGCGGGTTTGAAACCAGTCAGCCCTTGCTCTGCCTTGCAAGTCACTCTAAGTCTTTGCCTGCAGATTGCAGTGCTAAATTGAGACCATTATTTTGCATTGAGCTATTTTCATCCTGAAGTGCTTTAAAGGCTTAGCAGATATACAATCTATGGTGCTATATGTACAGGAATCACTCCAGCCACTAATGAAAAGCAACCACCTATTACCAGAGTCATGTGACACCTTGTCCCTGGGCATGATGACTGCCAGAAGATTTTCTTTTATCCAGCTGAGTCAAGTCCAGTTTTTTGTTATTGGAATACTTTACACCACTTGAAAAGGAAATCTGACAGATTCTTTACATACAGAAAGTAGGTATAGACAGTTGCACTCAGCCCTGGAATTTGGAACACCACCACTGAGACAAGATCTTCTCTGGAGTCTTGCTTTGCTTCACCACCCATATTCAATATTAGTTCAAAACAGTCCGCATAATGATGCAGGCACCTTAGCATGAATATCTAGAGCTTTTACCTATGGGGTAGTTAATCAAAGGCCTCCATGGCCAGATGTGAATAAAACAGCATGGTGTTTTGGTGGTCTGTAGACAAAGAATTAATACTTTTGCTGCAGTTTCTCATGGGCAAGTGCCTATATGGGTAAAGCCCTACATCCACCTTCACAACTGGCTTTAACTCACACTTGACTGTTCTGTCTAGAAGAGGCAAGAGAAGTGAATTACTGCATATTTGCCATTATGGAGAATTCATTTTAAAATGCAAAAAACACAGTGAAATATAAACTGCGTGCCTAACATGAGCACTATAACATCCACTTAGTACTGTATATACACCTTTGTATAGATTGCACACACTGCATTAAATAAGCTTGCTTCCCTGTCTCTAGTTAGGGTACAAAGGGAATTGTGTGGTGAAAGACGTAATTTGTACATTAGGAAGTCTCTGTTGCCAGATCAGCAGCAGCAGCACTGACGTCTGTACTCTCTCACTTTGTTCCTGCTGCTATAAATCAAAATGACTACAGTCCAAATGCCTCACTTGTTTAACTATAAATGCTCTGCTAGTCAGAAAAATCAACACCAGGAGAGATCTAGATAATCTGCATGTACTGTAAAATGATTAAACAGAAAATGTTGAAAAAAAGGCATGAACAACAATTATAAATTCATGGTTTTCAACAACAACAAAAACTTTTAAAGGGTGGAATACCAACAGAGCTGTAAAAATTCTGCATCTACAGGCACTGATGTCTTTGCTAAATGAATTATCAAATTTGCCTTTCTTAATGTGCATTGGGATTTTATTTTTTCCCAGATTAACGCAACCTCTTTAAGAAGCCTATTTTCCCTTGCATCCTCATGTATTTTCCTACTTGTGCAAACTACTGTAAGGAAATTAAAAAAGGATAGATAAAATGGTTAGGTTTTATTTTCCCTGGTTGTTTATGCCCATATATTTATAATAAATACAAATGTATCTAGCTGAAGTTGACTCCCATTTTGGGGGGATTTTTAGAAAACTAAGTATCTCCTTTGCAGATGAAATGAGGTCTCAAGGCCTAAAATGCCACTTAGATCCTTTCCAAGTTCTAAAAGAGGGCTCAATCATTACATAAAAATGGCGGTGCCAATGTCTGCTGCTGATTTTTTGTTGGGGGAGAGCAGGGGAACTCTCTTTCTTAACACCCACCGAGAGCCTGGAATCAATATAGAAAAATGCAGCACAATTTCTTGACTAAATGGAAAGGAAACAGAAGAAATTAAGAAGTAACTTTCTAATACCAGCATTAGCTCAGCTGAGCTGTAAATCCTCTGTACTGGGTGACACAGCCAGAACTATGCTGAGCTGTAGTTCTGAAGAGGAAATAACAGGATCAGAGAACAGCAGGTGAGCACATTGTCAACAACACACTGATGTTGCCGTTGGAGACACTACATTACAGTTCCTGAGACCACCAAATTTTCACAGTAAAATGTTCAAGGAGTATCAAAGCAGCAAGTCTGAAGGTATTAGTTTCGCAGGGGCTGTCTTGTTCTGCCTTGGCTAATGAATTCGCAACCAGATGTTCATTTTAACAACTGATCCAAAAGGCACTGAAGTCAATGGAAAGTCAATTGGAAGTTCCAGATTACTGGAAAAAGCTACTGCAGAGCCAATTTTTTATAAAAATAATAAAAAATTATACAGGATGTAGGCATGGGTCATTCAGCTTGGCACTGATCCTAGGCAAAATTGTAGCAAAAGAAGAGACACAGAATATGTCTATATTTTTTTGAATAGCAAAAGAGCAGACAGAGTCATCAATTGTGTGCCACTGTAACTGTCATAGTTGTCATGTGCATGTGTAGAGACTACAACAAATCAAAAATAATTGCATTTATCTTACCTCTTCCTCATTGCTGGCCAAATTAGCCAGTAGTGCTTCTCATTTGCCATTGATTAAGAGCATGTACATGCTCAAGAGTACTGTGGCTCAACTGGCACAACTATAATGTTTTAGGATGTGGTAACTATGTAAAATAGAGGATAATAATGTGATCAGTGCTAGTTATAATTGTTTTTTAGAAATGGCCTAACAGGCTACCTAAACAATACTTGAATGTTTTTAGGGGGTTTTTTGTTTGTTTTGGTTTGGGTTTTTTCAGTTGATAAATGCGTGTGTTGAAAGAGAGTCATCTTGAGGTAACAGGCTTCTGTAAATATTTTGGATTCAGTTCCATGTAACACTGATTTAAATAGCTATAAACAATAAGCAGTATAACACATATTAAAGCATCAGACTGGGATGCAATGTCTGAGAAGGTGAAGCTAAACAAAGTCCTCTGTGTTTTAAAGAAGCTAATTAGGCTTTGCAACTGCTTCCCCAGACAAAGTTTGCTCCACTTGGAATCTTTAACTCAAGAATGGTTGGATATCTTTCTAGAGATTATAATCTTGCTGCAGAAGTTTGCAGTTGAGATTCTCTGGGCTCCACTATTATGAAGTCAGATGGTTATCATAATGGTCCTTCCAGCTCTGAACACATGGCACCTCAGTAATTGGTGAACAGAGAGCATAGATTAGCTTACTCTTTTACCTCAGAAGCAAGGTGTCCCTTGAGAAAAGTTCAGCTTCTCCTCTTGTGTACATTTGCATCCCTATGACTTGCACACAGGTCTTAAAAATAACAAACCATGCCTTGTCTTCATATCATAAGGAGGCTGTAGGTTGGTGGACAAATGATCAAGGATTCACAGGACAAGGGAGAAGGGAGAAAAAAAAACCCATAAATTTCAGAAGGTACTTCAGTAAGGTTTGGTGCAGTCTTCCCTCACATCTAGTGGATTAAGAAAGAGATGGAATTAAACCAAACAAATGCCCATACAGAAATCTGGTGAGAACGGCAGTGGAGTGGAGACATCTAGCTGCCTTCTGTCTCCCAGCAGTATCTGTGAATCAGGAAATCCTGAATCTGGAGAAAGGCTATAGATGCTAACTATTTTAGGAGAAAGTCAACAAGCCCCTCCTTGATGAGAGGGAGGATAAAACTGGGATGGAGAGGAGATTATATGTACTTTTTACATTTCCTCCTGTTTTCTCTGGACCCCTCCCTAAAAAAAACCTTATTTGATTTAATTCCTTAAGTTTGGGATCTTAGGTGAGCATTTTATTTTGGCAGTTTGGGTTACATGGTCTTCAAAAGCAGCTTTGAATGTGCAAACTGTCAGCAGAAACAGTCCTGAAAATAGCTCCCTGATCCAGTACTGAAGAGGCTGGATTGTTCAGGCTGCACCCCATCCCTGATTAGGAAGTGTGAAAACAGGGCAGCATATAATACTGCAGTACAACTTTCTCTTGCATTGTAAGCATGGCCATTTCCAATCTATTTCCAGAAGCCCAGCAAACACATAGGCTCTACAGCAAGGTGGGACTGCACACAGTATGTCACCTTCATCTCCATAAGGAGAGACTGAGCAAGCTCCATGGTGTCCTGCTATGTGAAGATATCTTTGGAGCTCTGTCCATGAACCAGAGCCTGCTGAATCCACGTGTGCAAGCACAGATTTAGATGCACCATCAGCTGAGGACCAGAAGACTAAGACTTGATGCATGCCTATTTGAGGGCTTCCAAACATCATGTGTCCCTCCATTTCTCATGGCCCTGGGCTGCTGCAGCTGGTTGTCACAGGCTCTGGGACTGCAGCAATCAGCAGCAGGATATCACAGTAAGGGTACAGCCTTGTTCTGTCAACTTCTCAGCACATTGCCTTCCAAGTTCAGCCTGTGCCTACTCTCAGCACACATAAACACATGCACGTGCTAGCTCCAGCAGTAACCAAACTTTCTATGCTCACAAATTCCATCTCTACAGCTTGGGAACTATCCAAAATTGCACTTGGAGCCCAGCTGTTCCCTACTGTTACCCGATAAACAAAGACCAGGCAACTCTGCATTTATGCTTCTGCAAGAGGGACGAGAACTGGGAACCACTGAACTGGTTTTACGTAAGCACAGGGATTATATTAGTTACAACTATCTAATCACAACAAAATAATCCCCGTGACCGTGGAGGTGAGGCCAGTATTCAGATAATGACGTGCATCTAGAATGAAAGAGGAGATTTTGGACATCAGGACAAAGGAAGGATAATAGGAACACTGGCCCAAACTCAAAACACTAATGCATACCAAGCATTAATGCACCCCAAACAGCCACTTCAGAGAACGATTTTGATTTTCCTAGGGAAGAAATATCACCAGCAAAGGAAATCAGAAGCATTATTTTTTGGCAAATGAGGATATAGCTAGTGTTCCAAGGCCCATACCTATGTCAGGACCCACATCAAGTCCACAGTTCAGATTAAAGCAGACACCTCTAGCTCAAAACAGGTGAGTTTGCAGTCAACTGACAATGTAAGCAGCAAAGTCACAGGTGCAGGAGTACTTTTCTCCTCTAGAGAAGTCCCTTGAGAATAAGTTTGAGGGTTCCCCTGTGGCATTATCAAGAAATGAAGTTTGCACTGCAGCATCCACTACTTTTTCTGTTGAGGGAAGACTTCAGCCTCCAGTGAGGTTGATTTAGTTGCTGTTCTCCTCTATTGCTTTTCTTCTCATGTCAGCCCAAGAGTAACAAGAGAGCCAAATGAGATCTACCTGCTCATTTGGTCTTTCTAAACCAGTGCTTTGCCAGGATTTTCTGTGCCTTCTCTCCCTGGGATTTTCACATGTCTCTCCAAGTCTCAGAGTGATCTGAAACCTCCTAGCTTCCAAGATCAAGTTTATTTACTGTAGTATAAATGAATCTTAACACTTCTAACTGGAGATAAATTTATGAAAAGAAATCACAAAATTAGCTAATCTTGAAGGTCATTATTCTGGAAGGGAAATAAGAAGCTAAACTTTACCTAGAAAATGTAAGCTGAACTTTTCCCACAACAATTAGGGCAGCAGGAAATTGAGGAATATATTCTCAAGAAAGCTGTGGAGACAAACACTTTGTGAAGGATTCTCACTACTCTGTTTACAGGTACCATGTATGCAACTGTGTGGTTTCCCAGTGAAAGGAAGATTATAAATAGAGTTCAAGTCTTACTTGTAAGAAGCCCTCATATTGCCATGATTCATTTTGGCAGCCCACCAAACCTGAGAGAAACTCAATGGACCAGAATAATCCCTGATCACTGAAGTTAATTCAGGTTGAGTCACACCCAGAACAATCTTGCCCATTCATTTGTTAGTAAGAGAGAAGACTAAAAGTCCTATATAGATAGCTGCTACTCTCTGGACAAGGTGTGCTAAGACGACATTTCTGACTTCAAAGCATAAGCCTTCCTTCTCTTCTACAAAATACAATTTTGTAGTAAATTCAGATCCAAGCTGTCAAGTTATCCTAGGTAACCTAGACAGAAGTTGTCAGAGTTGGTACACTACCTTGCCACGTGCAAGTCCATCAGAGCTTATTGTGTCATGAATGATCTTCACCACCTGACTGCATTCATAGTACCTTTTTCCTGTACCAGCTCTACTGGTGAGAATCAAGAGTATTTAGGCTTAGTCTAGTGTAACACAGTAAAATGTAACCAGGACAATGTCAATGGTAGCAGTATGAGGATATTAGAATAATGTTCTACCACTGCCTTGACTTTGACTCAGTGCTTTTGCTACAGGATACTTTGCCCATTGCCTTGAAAATGCCATTACCAGTGAAGGATTCCATGTAAAGGACCGCTGAAGAAATGAAAATGAAGTTGTTTCATGCTGTGTATGACAACAGCATTCAGCATCATGCTTTAAATTCCTTTGAGTATCTTGCATATCCAAAGAACAGCTTTATTGTTTTGATAGCAGTAAGCCCCAAAGATGGCATTACAAACATGCTTTATAATTTTTCCCAACTGTACTTATTAGGCACTTATTCATCCTGATTTGGGATATTATGATAGTTATTCTGTCACTTCAATTAAGAAATTTCTTTACAAACCAGTTCAGAGCTAGCTCCAATTTTGGGAAGTCTGTAATCAATAGTGTCTTCCAAGGAGATATTTACCTTGGGTTCTTGACTTTCCTGGAAAAGGAGCCACTGGGCTGGGACTTTACATTAGCAATGTGTTTTTGCCAATGATGGACTATGCTGATATCTTTGAAATAACTCATTTTGGTTTTTCATCAAAGCTAGAAAAACAAAAATAGAAGTGTTTGTCTCTGTCTTTGACCACAATTTTTAATAAATTAATCTTAATAATTTAAAAAAAAAAAAAATCTCTGTTCCAAAAAGGCTTTTAGAAAGACCAAAACAAAAACTAAGCCTAACTGATTCACCCCAGGTTTTAGTCCATAGTTGATTGCTTCAGGGACAGGATATTTTGGGTGGTTTGTCAATTCCCTGTGGATACCCAGCCAGGATGTATGTATTGAATGTAAAAAAACCCCTTCAACTTACTTGCTGCAGTGAAGTGCTTTGGTTAGTTCTTTACCTGAAGTAATAAATTAAAAGCAACCCATTATCTGTGTTGCAGTGCAACTCATTTCAAATGCTTGACATTTACAGTAGAGGAACTCGTATATATAAACATTTCCCACTTTTGCTAATACTAATCTCCTAATTCACTTAAGCCACAAATGATTTTAAATAGCCAATAGATCTTTAGAATCCCTTTTATATGCACTTCTGGATTAGTCATCTAATGTCCTAATATATCTACAGTAAGGGCGTACATCCTGAATATAGTTCTAAGAACAACTAATTAAAATAGGAAAATATTTGGAACTGTTCTAGTAAGATTTATATATAAAAGCTGTTTGTGTGGACAGTAGCAGCTGTTGTACTCAAGTCTTGAAAGCCCCCTTGAAACTATTTACAACTAAATGAAATGAAGATTTTTCAAAAGAAAGATAATGATGACAGAGTCAGGAAAGTTACATGCTACCTTAAATGAAGACTTTTTCCTTCCATAGCAGGCTTAGATGGATACCTCATTATGGTGTTAGGAAACACTGTGCTTTGTGAAAGCTCTAATTGATGTAGTTGTAGACAGAGGAAAAAGAGTGTCTACCACATGCTTTCACAGTTTCACAGAAATATCTATACATATTGGAAGAGCAGCACCATCACTGATAGACATCTCTTTAGTGAGAGCCCACACTTCAAATGTCAAGTATATGCTGCCCAGAAAGAACAGGAAAGTTGCTATTAGCACTGATTAGGACCTAGAATTCCAGTCTTATGGCAAATCCTCGTGTGTTTTTGTTGCATATTACAAAAAACAACTGCAACTTCAGATTTTCTCCTAAACAAATTGTGAAAGCAGTCAGCGAAGACAGCAACCTAGCACATTCTGTTCCGTTTCATGTTAACACCCGTGATCAGTTGCTGTGTTTCATGGGAGCGGTAGTTCGGGTGACTTTAACCCTCCTTTCTCCTACAGCCTATGCCCCACCTTCCTCATCCTTCCTCCATCCTTCCTCACATGCCAGAGCAGCCTGTGCCCTCAACAAGAGGGCCAGAAAGCCCTGTGCAGGGGGAAGAAGGAGGATTACCAATTGCAACAGAAATCAATTAGTATGTAAGAGATTAAGGACAAACCCAGAAGCCTTCCAACAATACTCAGATAAACTGCCTGCACAGCCTATCCACGCACTCACCTTACACATGCTAGTGTCTAACTTTTATTGCCAATTTAGCTTAAATAATACGGTACTGCAACTGGATTATGATTACAGCAAAATGGAGGGAGTGTCAAAAAGTGAAAATATGTCACTTACTGTGTTCTTGTCTCAAAACCTTATAGGTTACCATCCTGAAAGAAGGCAAGGGAGCTGGCAGCAAACAAAATCTTCCATTGTGAAAGGACTGACAGGTCTAATCATCATTTCTGCCTCAGAAATTTTTAAAATGCAGTATGTGAAAACATGCTGACCCTTGGGAAATAAGTGGGGCTGTTAAAAATAAATAGGTTCCAGCTTTTCAGGAAGAGCAGATTCACTACAGTGACGTAAAAACACCCAGCAGCTTGTCCCAGCCATTTCCCATGAGATGCTGCTGAAGAAAGAAATAGCAACTCATACAGCTGCCTGGAAATTTAAAAGCCAGGATGTTACTTCTTGAATAGCATGAGTTTTTTCCGCAGCTCACCTTTGACACAGTGACAGTACTGGCACAGTCCTCCCATACCCTCAGAAAGACCCTTTTAAGACTTTAAAAAGAAACTAAAAAATAACCTTCACAAAATATCACAGTATGCCTTCAACTACACTACAAGATACTAGTCCTCTTACTGTTGAGAAAATTTTTAATTTTAGAAATGAAATATTTCTTTTTTTTCCTTTTAAGTCTCTAATTTTCTGTTGAAAGGGATGAAGTATCCCAGGTATACTTTGGGTGTCATGTCCCTGTACTTGTCGAAAAAAGGACCAATGCTGTGGTGCTTTTGTGCACAAAGGTGCAGTGTGTGGTCACCTTGAGCCAAGGCACAGACAGGTGAAAAAGCAAGTGCTGAAACAAAGTCCCCTCTGAATGGAATTACTGATTTACAGACATTTCTACCAGTTACAGCAGACTATTTCTGTGGTAGTACAGCTGCAAGCTTGGTAGTGGCAAAGAAAATATCTGAATTTCAAAGAATACGTGTGCATTCTTAATTCAAAGTGGTTTGTTTCAGGCCAATGTGGAGACTGTCTGGTGAAGCATTTAGTCATTTTAGTTAGGAAGATGGTTATTTCAGTAAACATTTCATGATGTGTCAGTTTTCTCATGTTAATTCACCAGGATCTATCTCCTTTACTGTTTCCTTCTTAGATTTCCACTCACTTTTTCCACAAAAATCCTGTTAAGTCCTAACCAGTAGTTTCCATAAGACAGAACACATGAATTAGTGTAAGGATTACGTGCTAGAAAAGATTCTTTACACATAATCACTTCAACACGTGTCTTTCCACGCCACTTACAGTAAGACTGCAAGCCATGTAAACACCTCAACAAGAACAGGAAAATTGCTGGTTGGCTTGTTGTACTTCTGCTCCCAGGGAATGAATAAAGGATGTTTTAAATATTAAAAAAATCGAAAGTGTATTGGAAATGTAAACCCGTACAAATATATGTCCAGAAACTTAAGGAAATTAGTATCATCTCAGTAGGTTCTCCTTGATAGATAGATGAGTAACATCAAGCAAGATCCATTGTCTTTTCACCCTGTCATTTTCCCTAAATCATATACACCCATTGCTAGACCAGCAGTAGGAGCCCATTTTACAGATAGAACCTTCAACAGAAAATGGTCTCTCTTCAGAGAATTTCTGGTGGCAATGTCTAGCAGGAATAAGGCACAATCGAAACCTCAGAGACACAGTGAAGCTGCACATCTTTGAAGAGAAACCCTGTGGCCTGTAACTTTTACAAAACAGAATTTAACACGCTTGAGCAGGTCACCATGTACATAAGGAATAGGAAGGAGCAAAACCAATCAAGATCCTGTGATTTCTACTCAAAAAAAAGCTTCCTTTGGCCAATTCATCATCCCCCAAAACCTTCCCTTCTCAGACCACTTCATCAGAAAAGGGAGCCCCTTAAAGGCAAATCCAGCCATCTGTGTCACAGGAAGGCTCATATTATCTATAGTGGTTTCAAAGGCTCATTCTTCTAATGGAGTAAGCAAGCAGTCCTCTGGTGAAACCAAACACAATAATAAGGCCAGAGTTTTGCTCTTGGCTTCCATGTGACCAAGACTGTTTTTGCTGTTATTTCAGAGTATAAGAATTTCTTGAACAGCAAGGCAAGTGCAGCCCTGCACACAGCCAGAAGCAGTAAAGCAGGCACGGCAAATGGCTGAGCAGTGCATCTCCATACCTAGTCTCAGTAGAAGTTGTTTTGCAAGCAGCACAGCTAACAAATCCTGGTTTCCTGCTGGCACTCAGCAAGAATTACTTCTCAACTACCTTTTCTGGCAACAGCCCAGCTTCCTTCAGCATCCACCCAGCACCCTGTGGGGTAATAGGCAGCCCACGCTTAGTCCAGCCACTTTCTAGATGACCAGGAAGCCCCCTGGTCTACTGCTGCACAGGGTTCTGGGCTGTCCCTACTCTCCTGGCAGAGGAGTGATAGCAGCAGCTCCTTCTTCAGCTCAGATCCTGGTGTCTCCCAAATCAGTAAGAGTTTAATGATCACTGGAACCTTTCAGAGTTGGTGGAAATTGTGCAATGGGGCTAAAAAGCTATGAGCTGGAAAGGAATGGGGATGGATAAAGAGACAGTCTTGTTTTCACAGTACAGGCTAAAAAAGAACTTTTTATATATACATGTATAAAGGGTGGGTAACTGGCAGGATATCCAGTATCAAAAGAAGCTTGGCCTTGTCTCAAGAAACCAATAGGCTATTTGAAGTTAGCTGGTGTGTTTTTTCTCTGGTAATGACTTTAACAGTGTTCTTACTTTTACTAGCCACACTGGGCATTAGTCCATCTAACAGACTAAAGCTCTCAGTTCTCCAAGTAATTATGTAAAGCCAGTAAGATTGCTCAGTGAACTCAACCAGAGATGTCGCATTTCTTCCTGACATGATCCTGTTGTAGGTGCAGGGGGCAATATTAATATGAATCAGAACAATCTTCTCCACAAAGACAGAAAATGAGTTCCCCATTTTGCTTTGCTTCAGGTGGAGGTTGTCCAAACCCTCCAGGATGGGCATTAATTTTAGCAGTTGTACTGCAAGGGGCTCCACTGCTGCTAGATGCCAAGGAAAAATATTTTCCAGGCCTTCAGTGCAGGTGGAGCTTTGATAAGTCTGGCTTTAATTCACAAAAGGGTGTTAATGTCACAACATTCACTGCTGAAGTCCTTGGCCTCTTTGGTAAATTAGTGGGTCAAATATTTAAGTTAAAGGTAGGGGGAAAATAAGTGGGTCTGAGATTTATTGCTAAATTGAAATTTAAAGAAATTAGTTTGAGGATGAATATATAACGTTTCTTTTGTTATTTTTGAGAAGTTTACTTTTCCTGATTGCTTTACATTAAATATATTCCTGAAACAAAACAAAATCTGCAAATTTAAAATTGAAAATTCAGTTCTTTCCAGAATTATTTATAACATTTTTTTTGAGAGACTAGAAACTATTCACATTCAGTGTAACTTCATGGCTAATTCTTATTGACCCAATCCACTAGAGCATGAAAAATTCCTCTGCCACAATAAAAAGATGTGAATGGTGCTAGATCACCTAAACAAATGAATACTTGCTCATCTCCAATAGTTACTTCTTTTGAAGTTATCTATATTAGGAAAAACTGGATGCAAAATCTCTATAGTTCATGATCCACTTTATCACATAGGCAAGAAACCAGATTTCACCAATTGTTACAACAATTTAGCCTTCCTACACTCCAAATTAAATGAAGATTCTGAGTTGTAACTGTTAAATCTTCCTGCTTTGGTCCAGAAATTGTGATACAGGCCTCAGTCCTTGCTCCATCACTGATGGCATATGATCTTCCTGTAACTTTCATGCCCAGATTCCATGTTTGTAAAAGTCAATATCACTCATTTTTATAAAGGGCCTTGTTCCACAATGCTCATAACAGTACTAGATAAAAGACTAACAAAACTTTTCTATCCATATCTTGTCATCCAGCTTTCAACTTGTCACTAAGTATAAAAGAGCCCTCAGAAATTTGTCATTTTCTGTTCATCTTTCATAGATATACACTGAACCATTTACTTTAACAAAACATATTTTAACAGTCTTTGTTTAAAAAATTGCATATGCAGTGCTTACATAAAACATCGTAGGTTCATTTTAGCTTCCCCATCATTGGATGAATTCAGAACTTCCAACCTGTCTACAATATTTTATATTAAGGGCACTCAGGAAAGTGTAGAGTCCGCTCTACTGTGTTACAATTACAGTCTTACTCAGCTCAGTTTTCATTCTCTGTTACATTGTCAATGCATCTGCCTCATACCACCATATAGCAGCCTCCCAGTATGTAAAAAAAAGTCTACAAGAAAGCTGGAGAGGAACTTATTACAAGAGCATGTGGTGACAAGACAAGAGAGAATGGATTCAAACTGAGAGTAGGTTTATATTACATATAGATATTAGGAAGAAAATCTTGACTGTGAGGGTAGTGAGGCACTGGAACAGGCTGCCCAGAAAATTTGTGAATGACAGGTTGGACAGGGCTTTGAGCAACCTGGTCTAGTGGAAGGTATTCCTGCCCATGGCAGGGTGATTAGAAGCAGGTGATCTTTAAGATACCTTCCAACTCAAGCCATTCTATGATTCTATGAAATCTGACTGTTTTCTCTTCTGAGTATTACACAGACAGTGTTATCTGTTTGGCATGCAAAATGAAAAGTTGCATTTATAATTAAAGAACTCACATACACAAGAATTTCCCCCCTACATCAGATCCATCAACTTCTGAAAAGAAGCAAAAAAATCTTCAATAACTAGTTTTTAACTGAATTGTTTTTACGTGAGTTATCATTTAGCTCATGCCCCATCCAAATCACTCTTGCACCTTGCAAATACTCAGCTTTGTAAAACCCAATCGGAGAAAGAAAAACATGTATTCAAATTTTCTTTTAAAATCAGGTTAGGAACAGAAAGTTCGCCTATGGCACAGGAAACAAGCCTGTTAAATCTTACTTAAAAATGCAAAAAAATAATGTATTTGGCTCTGTGGTTCTGCTATTCAGTCCTCATGGGTAACAGAGATGATGGTCATCAGATGAACACACATGGTAAAGAGAATTCCATGAGGATACCACAAAGCAATTGACTTAATTCTATAGTCAGTGCAAGCCAGGACTAACTATAAAAAAAGAAAAAAAAAATCATGCAGAAAAATAAAGTCCAAACTGTACTGTGTTTTTATAAGCTATATTCTCACATAAGTAAACACACAACTTTTCTGATATAAGTGAAACAGATCAGACTTTGTATCTCTTACAAGGTCTGTTTGGTCCAATGCCATTTCATGCAGTCTCCTTCTACAGTTATAGTCCCCTTTTAAATCTCAGTCACTTTCTTGCCTTCAAACAGATAGCTGCTCTCATTCTCTTACCTAAAATCCCAGCCAGACACACACACATTACTACAGTACTGTACTTACAAGTCAGCCCTGAAATGCAACAAGGATGGATACTATCGACCACCTTGAATTAGACAGTTTTTATAGGTGTAAATGGAGAAGCCTTAAGTTATGCCTAGGCACAACTTTATCAACCTTCCTTCAAGAATGTCAGCAATTAAAAAAAATAGAAATCTAAATGTTTCTTGGGGGTGTGTTTGTTGGTTTTGTTTTTTTAATGTTCAATTAAAACAAGACATAAGTACTACAGAAATACTGAATTTAGACTACCTACCCGCTGAATGGATTACGATTGTACTGTCATTAACTGATTTATCAGTAATCATTGCACTGTGAAAAAGCAGTGAAGGATAGACGCCTCCTATATCACCCAGTTTTCTGCCTGAAAACAGAACTGCTGACCTGATTGCAATCCTGCCTGGAAGCCTCAGTTCTGAATCAGACACCCATCAGCCAGGTGTCCTTCAATCAGTGCAGAAAGCTGAGAACAGTTTACTGACAAAATCTAATACATGAAATCTATGCTCTGATGTTAATAATCTATGTGAAGAATGTGCTGCTGCTGTGGCAGATAAACCACCAAAAACAATGTCAGATCAAAACTACAGCCAACTCAGCTAGCAGAATAGTTCAGTATAGCAAGACCTGCTTCCCTGCACTGTCACCTGGCTATGGGGTTGCTGGTCATTGCTATTATGACACAGTCTTCATTATTTCATTGTCTGCGTGTGCAATAGAAACATCAGGCTGAAGTGTCTGGTTTTTTTCTAACAAAATGATCAACAGGTAAATGCTGTGACAAGATGGCTTACAATCAGGACTGCTGTGATAGTGAGTGGAAATTGCAAAGCTCAATGCCACATATGTTGCATTTGTCACCAGACAAGAGAATGAAAGGGAAAAAGGAGCTTTTTTTCTCTCACTGCTATGGAAAGGTTCTTCTGCCTCAAGTTACCATAGCCTGGGATTTCCTGGGCAAAACCTGAAACATTTTCCTAGTGTTTTCAAAACTCATACAATCTTTCATTATGTTGCCTTTTCCTGACCATAATTTGATCTCATCACTTCCTTGCAGCAAAACTGGGCCACAGTCCAGGTCCAGCCTGGACAGTTTCCCAGTTTGTGAATTAGGGATGTGGCTGGAAAGAGATAGACTGCAGAAATAGCTGAACCAGAACTATCACTTCCTAGGGAGGAGTTGCAAGTAGTGCCAAGACACAATGAAAGAGGTGAACATTGCTTCACTCTGTGCTTTTTCAAATGAACACAGCAAGGGCAGCTGGGTGTCTTGTGTTCATGTGTGCTCTGAGCACTGTAAGGGGAGCCAGCACCTCAGGAGTTTTCAGTCACAAGCAATACCTCATGGATCATGAAGGCCTCCAGGTTGTTACAAGGGACCCAGTTCCCTATGCTTGGCTTCATGGATGTGTGTTGCACATCCAACTTTATGTTTACAGCTTTTGGACCTAACACGAAGGAACTTCCTTAGTTCTACACATCCCTAGCAAGGCAGCTAATGAGTGGGGACTGTCTAGCTTGCTGTCTCTGATCTAGGCAATCAAATAGCACTGAAATCTTACTTTTTATGTCAAAATACTTAAGATATTAAGATATAATCCAAAATACTTGGATTAATGGCACTTTTTCATTTCCTGTGAACTCACTTTGCAGAACCTATCACTGGGGAAGGAAACTTTAAGGCACAGATATGTTTCTGTTAACTTCAACATATAGACACTTGAAAATTGACCAATAGATATTCTTATTTATTTCCACTTAGTAACACAATGAAATATCACTAGGACTGGTTACGCAATAGATGATGAATATGCTAAGTGCTTAGGCCTTATCCTACTTCACACACACACAAAACCCCCAAAAAACAAACAAAAAAACCCCAAACAAACAAATAAAGAAAACCTCCACAGAATTGCTGCATCGGGAAGTAACTGCTGGAGATCATCTAGTCCAAAATCCCTGCTCAAAGCAGGGTCAGCTACAGCAGATTGGTCAAGACTGGTTTTAAATATTTCTGAAGATGGATACTATACAGCCTCTCTGAGCAACCTGCTCCACTGCTTCAACACCTTCACCATAAAAAGCAATTGAATTCTTTGCATTTTAGTTTGTGCCCACTGCCTCCTGGATTTTCTTTTAGATAAGTTAAATCAACAAGTCAAAGCTTGCAAAAAAACAAAACAAAAAAAAAAAAAAAACCAAACAAAAAAAACCAAATCTTGCCTATTCCTTCTACGGGCCTTGGCACTGGAGAGGTGAGTATTTAGAAGGGCATTGGAAGATATACACAACAACATTGAACAAAACCCCACATTATCCCATAAGAAACATGCAACTTCCTTTTCAGGGCACTGCTGCAGAACTGTCACACCCTGCACACAACAGCAAACTCCAGCCCCACCTCTGAACAGCTGTTTGCCTTTCTTAGTGATAGTCATCCATCTGTCCACAGATAAGCCGTGCTTTCCACAGCCCTTCTGTTTGCTTAGTGGGTGTCTAGAACTGCCTTTTTCTGAACATGACAAAGCTCTTCTCTCCATGACAGCATGACAGAACTTTAATTTCCCCAGTTCCCAGGATCTGAAGATTCTGCACATAAATGTGCACCAAAATTGTAAGCTAGAATATGCAAACATTACTGTTACTTGCAGTTTCATTTAATGCTAGAAACTTAACTAAATTCCAGTAAGAATAATCCTAGAGGAGGATCCACCATCATGGAGAGCTTGAACACAATTTTGTGAATAAAAGTGCATCAGCAAAATAGATTTTCATCAACAAAATCTCCTGCTTACTTATGGAACTTCTACCAGATTTGGCAATGCAGTTGCAGTTACAGTCCCTGAAGCATATTCCAACATTTGTCATGTGATCAACCCTGCATCGATTTCTTGATAGCAGCTGTGTGTGCTTTCTTCATACTTTCCCCCCTAGTGCATTAATATTTTCTTGTTTGAAAGCTTTCCAAGGATTATGAAAAATGTCTTTTGCTTCTTTTTTTTCTTATACTCCCTCCCACGCTAACACCAGCTTAGACTTTTGCCTAATGGAAACCATCCAAGATGCACCTTTTAAAGACAAGAAGCAATTCTGAAACTTTGTTAAAAATTTAGAAAACAAGGATATTTGATTCTGTTATGAGATCTGATCTTAGTTTATGCTCTGCCACAAGTCTCCACTTTAACCTTACCTGGGCTCACCTAGCCTATTATTGTCCAATTATTCTGGAGAGGTATTGTGAGAATAAAATACCTGAAAAATGATATATTGGATGAACTCATATCATATTGCAAGCATTTTCCTACTATAACTTAGGACATGATTTAGAAAATCAATTTCCAAGCTTTTTACAAAAAGGATACTAGAAGACTGCAATAAAATAGATTTCTTTGTGTTTACGTTGCTGAGACTTAAAATGGCAGCTGACATTATGTAGATATCTATTTAAGTGATGCTCATACTGGGAAAAATCAGGGAAGAGCAGCAGTGGAAATGAGCACATGACCTGTAGAGTTCTGTTCATTAAGAGTTTTTCTCATGGAAGTTACACAGCTGGTGACCAAGAAAAAGCAGAAAGAATATCACAAACAGTGTGTGTCTTGCATGGAAGAATCACCAGACTTTAATATGGGTTATTTCTGCAGATTTTGTACATTGTGAGTTCTCAAAATCATGCTATAATTTATTAACCAGAGAGGAAGGAGAAGAGTGGAGCAAAAATGCTAGTTTGTGTCCCAAATTTCTTACCCTTTTTAAGCCACTTTCCTCTTGAACAGAGTATCTGAAAACAAGAACTTAGCATGAGTTTAATCAAATTTAAACTAACTCAGGGTAATCTTCTGGGGCCTGTTATGTCTGCATCAGGTTATTTTTTCCCTTAAACCCTGCTTCCCTTCTGGAAGTCTGTTAGTCATGAAACAAGCAAGCATCAGCGTCTGAGGTAGTAAATACAGCAGTCACCCCCTGTCCTACCTTCTGTCCAATCTCAAAAGGCTACATCAAATTCCACTATTGAAACGAGGTTGGGGTTTTTTTCCCCTCTCATAAAAGGAAGGGTGATGAACAAGACAACAATTAGTGGTAACCACCATAACGGACAGACATTGCAAGGCTTTGGCAGTCATATTCGAATGCTGGAACCAGTATTCGAAAAGTTGAGCATTTAACATGATATGATGAGACCAATTTGAAGCACCATTTCCCCACTTGTTCTTTAAGAAAGATTTTTCTTAGCATATGAATCCAGTACTGTTATACATCTGGGTTTCTGGTTGTTGACTGAAATTTCTAGAAAGTCCCTAAAAACCTTCTTGCATTTCCCTTTTGTTGTTTGGTTGTTTGTTTTTGGTTTTTTTTTTAATCTATTTACCCACAGTGGAATATCTGATTTCTTCCTTTGTGTTCTTTTCTGTCTTAAAGCAGTCAGTATCACCAGCAGAACTAGTTTTTCTTTGTTTTTCCTTCCAGGAAGAAAGGCTGGGTCCCATTAAACCTCTTCAGTGCTAGAGTGACTGAGTGTCCCATTGGGCAACAACTGCATTCACATTAAATCTTCCCATGCTCCAAGGCCGCAGAAGATACAGTAGACAACTACCAAATGCTGCCAGTTCTCAGTTTTCAAATTTAAGAAGCAATTTGTATCCTGGATATAGAACTGTATCGCAGTACTATCAAATTCTCACCTTCAATTTTAATGTGGTTATTGAAGGATGTACCTCAAAACTCAAAAGCAGCTTAATTAAGAGGCACAGGTATATCTATGTCATGAAAGAGAACCTGGATGTCTTCTACTATGTTAGCCTAGAGGACTCTTTATGCTCCACATTAATCCAAGTGCAAGAAAAAGACAAGGCAGGCATGGGTCTGCCACAACCCTGAGGAAAATGTAAAACTCAAAACCAAACACACCTTCATTGTTTTGAACTTGGACCAGTTGTAGCTCCAGGCTTAGAGCCATTTTTACATGCAGAGAGCTCCTCACTGCTTTCCGTGAGAGATCCCTGCATAGAACAGATTATAAAACTCTGTCTACTAGGGAACAGTAAAGGTTGTTTCCAATTCATTCTCTCAAGCTGCTATCAGTGCAATGAAACTTTCCACACACATAGTTTTTCCTCCTCTGAAGTTTCCTTTATTCTTTCAGCTCTGATTTCTGGGATTTCTGTACTGTTATTTTCCCCCAGGCATGGTACTATTAGGTGCTCTCCTTCCCTCTCCTGTTTCCTTGCACGCTGCTGAGAACACTGCAGAAAGAGCTACTGCCAATTCATTTGCCTGCCTGCCTGCCAATTAGAAGTATACCATCTCAGAGTCAAGTGTACGAATACCAATAAACAATATGACAGTTATCCAGCCATTTGACCCTCTGACAGTTTTCAGTGTTTTTCACTTTATTAGAATGATGTATTAACAGGTATGTTTCATAAGACACAGCTCTGTAGTGCTTCGACTCACAGAGCTGACTTTTACAGCCAGAACAGCAGATTCTTTTTCATGCTTTTATATGCTAAAAGCTGTTAAATCAAGAAGTTTTAAGGACAACTTTTTTTGAGTATTCCAGCAATAAAATAATCACAATGATGAGTGGATCTTCTTCTAACTTGCTCTATCTTTCTAGCATTTGATTACAAATACTTGGAACCAGAACCAGCTCATTTTGTTTGCACAACAGCACAAAGTCCCAGGTCTAGATCTGAGTAACCAGGTCCTCTTGTAAAACACAGTAGTTTAGTAGACTCTTTATGTCAACAGATGCTTTAGATATAAATAGAAGGAACAGGTCTCTTCTTGAAAAAGCTGGCAATCGAAGACCTCAACTCCATATTGTGCATGGTGCCAGGGAAATTTTGCTTGCCCAGAAACACTGTTAATTGAAGGCAACGCAACATGGGCAGAGAGGGCAACTGCACACTTCTCAGTGAGGTACTGGAGCATAAACAGACTATGACTTGGAAACAGCAAGCAGTCAGACATATGGTCTCATGAAAATATATCTATCTCATGCCATGGATATTTTTAATACAAGGCAACAATCTGACATAGTTCAAACTCAACCAAGTTAAAGCTATTCATATTAATATGTAATACAAGTTCGTAGTTATAGAAACTCCCCACTTGAATGCTGCAATTCTTTTGCAAGCAAATAACCTTATGCTGCATCAATCTCTTTCTCACTGAAGAAATATTTCAACAATTGTTTCCAGCTTGCACATATTTGAATGTCCACTCTTAAAATATGAATAGCTGAATTCTTGGAGAAAGTCCAACCACAGCTCTTAAGCTCTGCAACAGAGCAAAGCAAGAGAGACATCAGCACCCCAAACACTCACACTGAAACTAGGGCTGTGTAACAGAAGAGTCTCTTTGCAGCAGTAAACTCAGGCAAGTTCTAATATGCACTGTCGTGAGAAAATAAAGACAAAATCTAATGTGAACAAGGTGCGGTGCTACAGGATGCTTTGTAAGTTTGCAGCAAATGACAGACCACTCTTTTCTTACAAAATTAAACTACAGCAAGTAACCAAATCAGAGTGCCTTGCTGTTCCTCAGCCACAGTTTTTAGATGAAACAAGTTCCTTCTACTCCCATTTTTTTGAGAATATGCATCTTCTCGCATTAATTTTTCTATTCAAGATACTGACTCACTACGAAGAGATCGAAGTTTACCTACAGAAAGCTCATCTCTATCTCTCTAAGTCTCTCCATTAAAGACCCTTGACTCTTTTTCTTAAAAAGACTATCTTGAGCTGTGGGACAGAAAACCACATATTGTTTCTATGCCACCTGTTTTTCAGCAATTATTCCAAGAGCTTTCTCCCTTATATACCTTCAAAGACCTACTTTGAAGCAACATGTTCTGTAGCCGTATAGCCCAGAAAGCAGAGCTTTGCAGCGTCCAGAACTCCAGCGAAGCATGTTTTGTGCTCCCTCTCAGATGTTTTTTCAAATGAAAATCTACTGCATGTAATAACTCACTAACAAGATACACATAATCAATATTACCCCACAATTAATAGAGGAAGCATATGTGGTTAGCAGACTCCCCTAATAAAATGTATGGAAATCTCTATGGAATACTACTAAATAGATGTAACTTACACTTGTGAAAAAGTTTCAAACCACAATTCTTCCTGGAACAATGATACATTTTGCAAAACTTCCATTTCATCCCTGCATACATGTTAAAGATATTAAAACAAGCCACACACTAGGTAAACCATGACTGCCTCACTGTGGATTAAAGCAGTGCTTGCTTCCAGTAGTTTGCTATTACTACCAAAATATTAGCTTTTTCTTCATCCCTCAAAAAAAAAAAAAGGCATTTTGATCAAATTAACAGCCCAAGGCATTTCTGAAGATACTACTACAACATTTGATTGGCTGACAAATAGCTTGTAAGTGAAGTTGAATAATCAGTTGATCTTGGCTGAAGTCACAGCCATGCATATCTTATAGCAGAAATGCAAGCTTCATGTGAATTCATTCTCAGATTTTTTCAAAACTCTCTGTAGTTTTGCAAAACATTCTGGTTTATCACTGACTGAATACAGGGCATTACATAACCATTTACTTTAAGACATGTTCAAAACCTACCTAGCAACTTTATTGCTATACCGGAGTTCCCATTTCCTTTCTCTGAATATTCTTAAGAAATTTTCTTCCTTGGAAGCACAGGCTGGCTGAGCTCCAGCTTTGAACTTTCTGGATGATTTGCTTAAAAAATGTACAAGTTCATGTCTGATCTGATGGACAAACCAGGACCAGCAACAAACCAGATTTTATTTTCACGAGAGCATAACCCTTGCACACCCATTATTTACCACATGTAGGTCCTTTGAACCTAGTTCAATTAAAAATAGTTAAACAGGGGCTGCTTTTCCACAAATTCTTATTTCCAAATCTTTTATGGCAGCCTCTGTAGCATCCCAGACTTCTTACAGCAAAAAATCAATGCTTATGCAAAACAAGAACATCATCTTAATATAGAGGACCCCTTGTGACATACTGAACGCTGGTTTACATTGAACATCAGCATTGCAGCAGGGCATTTATTTACTTTAGTGACTTTATACCTGATTACAGATTATTCAGTTTCACAGTAGTCTAAATTATGCAGGCTATTGTACTGTTAAATACATATCCTTGTTAAATCATATGTATGGCTTCTGTGTGGAAACATTCTGGTTGCTGGATGCAGCATTTACCTGGTTAGATCAATGGCTATAGTCACTGTCTGTCAGAGTCATGTATCTGGTTACTGATAGATTAGCTCTGCTAATATACAGGCCAGATTACTCAATCAAAAGTTATTTCATCACCTTCTACATGATATATTAATAAAATTAATATAATTGAGATGTCTTATTTCTTCTACTATTATCACATATTTTCTAGCATTTAATTTAGAAATAGGCCACTGCATTAAACAGCCAAAATATGTGCTCTCCTCTTTGGGGAACTGTGCTTGTGAATCCACATTTTTGTTCAGTTTTGGAATGTAATAATTCCCTATGGAAGGGAGAATCCAAACCAAGCAAAACTGCTGCAGAGACAATCCACAAAATATTTTGTTTTGAGCTCTTCCACTCTGTGTCTAAACCAGAAGCCCTGGAATGGGGTTTGGCTGTGCTAAGTTTGGGAGGCATGGCACTTCCAGCACAGGAGCATGCTCCCAGACAGCTATCGCTAGAGCCACTCAAACACAACATCTCTCCCAAAGGATTACCTGCCATTTATCCACACACCTCCATTTTGAGGAGACATTGTTCCCCACACAAGCGAACAAAAGCTGATTTATCAGTGAATTCCTATCCAGTCCTATTATTGACTCCAGTTTCCATCCTCTCAGTCTGGCCCTCATGAACAACTATTTAACTGAAGCTTGAAAGCATCAGTAACTTTCAAGGTAAATTGCTGTACAGCTTATAAATGCTCATTAAGACATCTTGTCTCACCAAGAAAGTCGTATATAAGCAATGAAAAAGCATTATACATCCCACCCAGTGGTTTTTCAACCCCTTAACAAGGCAATGAAGAGTCCAGGAAAGGCCACAGGCAGAAGCATCAGAGCAATGCAGAAAGCAGGGCAGAACAACACTAGGAATAATCTATGGGTGCTTAAACTGAAGATATTGGTCCAGAAGAAATTTCTCTCCCTCATCGTCTTTCCAGGTGTCTGTTGATTATTATTAACGTTACAGAAAGACTTGAGTACGTTGCATTGTCCTCATATGGGACAGGTCTGAATTTTAACAGCCCGAGCATGAAGTGATAGGATAAATAATCTCAAGAGCTGCAGTAGACCTTGCAGCTCATAGGCAAGTTGGTGATCAGCATTACCTTCAAGCTGTATAAGGCAATTACAGCTTTATTGTGAAAGATTAAGTACCACAGTGAAATCTTTGTGAAGAAGAAAGGAATAGGTAACCTTGCCTTAGTAACACTAATGCAAGAAAAAAAAAGTAAATTCAAGTCGTAGTTCTCTCACTTTTTATTTTCCTATTTATTTTACCGTTGGTGAAGTCTGTACCCTTTTTCCAACAGTGAAAACCACACATTCTCTCTACTTGCAACCTCCTTGACTTCAAAAGCACATGTGGGGGTATTTCGCACAGCACAATTGACTTGTTCCCTGCACTGCAGAGCTAAGCTCCGTTTCCAGCATTCTCAACACCTACACAGTGCTGTCACACCAGATGCCCTTCCTTCCATGATCCAACACACCTTAATGCTCCCCATCGGCACACACAGGGTGAGACAGAAGGGAGGCTGTTGCAGGTGTGCAGGAGCTTCTGGGCCAGGAGACCTGCTCCAAGTCTTCTCCCCAGTGAGAAAGTTCCTCAAAACTCAGTTGCTTCCTCACTTTCAGGATGTCTCTGACTCCCTGCTAACATTTTGCAAAAAATTAAGCAGTAGGTTCAAAAGCTTTTGGGACAATACTGACTAATACATTGACAGGCAGCCAGTAAAGCTCCACTAGTGCTGTTTCCTAAGCAAGCAAAAACGAACATTTGGGAAAGGTTGCACTGGATAGCTGAAACCTTTCAGCTGATCAGCTGAAACCTGATAAGAAAGAGAAGGGAGGAGCGTGCTTGAGAGCTGTTTACTATTCTTTGATCTTGCTGTTAAACATATATGTTTCTTACAGTAACTGTTTTATTGATTTTGAAAACTCATTTTTTCCAAGTTTTATACCCTCTGTGTCATATAAGAAACAATAAATTCACAAGCAGTACTAACAGGAGAAAGCAAATTAAAGTTTTTGAAAGCCAAGGCACTTTATTCGTAAACAAACACACGCTTTTCCCACATATGCAAAGCATCTGTGGCTGAAACAGCTCTTGAAGAAGCTCAGGGGAGCAAACTCAAATGTTGCGAGTCAGAGCTGCAGAAGGAGAGGCTATTCTTCAGAGAAGGTTACGAAATTTTTTCCTGCCCCTAGAAGAAAACATGCAGGACAAGAGCAATACGCATTCACTCACTGTGAACATAAGTAAATATCACTCCTGACACATTTTACCTTAATGTGCCTTGATCTGGGCTGTGCCATACTCTTCCCGCAGCCCTGAAGGCAAAACCTGGCCAGGGAATTTTGATGAAAGGATTGTTGAATATTGCCAAAACCCTAGCCTGGTTTTCCAGAAAAAAGGTTAAGTTGTCTGTTTCCATGAACAATTCTCCTCCCTGGAATAGAGACTAAGAGCTGCCTGTCAGCAGCACATGGAACCTGTACTGAAGGGAAGCACTAGGAGGACATGGGGGGCAAGGAGGGAAAAAGAAAAAGCCATAGTAATTATTACATGTAGAAGAAGAGGTTTCTTTGTTAAGCTAGAGAAAAACCATAGGCATGACAGCAGAACAAACTGCAGTGAAAGCATGAATCAGAAGGGTATGACAGTCATGTGTTTTAGTTTTAAAGGAAATTTCACAAGGAAGGAACAATATCAATTAGATTTTATTGATTAGCCTGATCACTAAATGCTGCTAGTACCTCTTAGTTCAAATAATCTCTTTTATCCTAGATCGCAAATTTCCACTCATGGCAGATTTTGTCAGTAAAGCAGCTCTCTCTTCTCTGAATGGTAAATAAAAGCAATGACAAAGTTAACATTAGATTACCTAATCAAATTCCAGACTTCTCAAAAGACTTTCCCCTTAATCGAAGTGCTCCTTTGAAAAACCTGAGCCAGTTCCAAGAGAAGCAGCTTTTAAACTAACCATGATCTGACACAAAGTTCTAAGTTCTTAGACAAGTATTTTAACTAGTGTGTCTGATCTTTCTTAGTTGGTTAGTTACATGAACTTTTTTAAAAGGTGTTCTTAGACTCAGAATATACTTCTATACAGTGTTTGCACTGAGTGTGAACTGGTATATTTCCCTCTGCCAAAACAGAGGGCAGAGGGAAATAAATATGCAGTATGAGCAGATTCATAAGGGCCCTTAATAGTCAAATGCTGTATGGAGTATTTGCTAACAGCAAACAGAAGTTGCCTTACTCTTATATCACTCACAAGCATCGTTGTCAGGGCCAGCAGCCTCATACACTCTCAGAGACAGGTAACAAATTAGAAAACTGCACTGTAATGTGGAAATTGTAACTGCAGCGACTCATCTCTGCCTCCTAGCTTCATGTCTCAGTGTGGGGTTACTTGGTGTGATAGTGCATTTGCCTTTTGCAAGCATAGGATTCTGTAAGGTAAAAAGAATAAGGCAGAACAGTGGTAAGACTTGAGCTGCCCAAGGACTGTGCTCTTCCCATCCATCACTCTGCCCTACCCATGCCTATAGACTTGTTTATTATTTTTGTTATGATTTTTCTTTTAGAAAATTTCTAGGATGCTTCTTTCCAAGCAAGAAAAGCTTCTCGTGTAACACTGAAGAGCCCCAAAGGGAAAACCCTTACCACCGTGTGTGCCAGACCGGAGTCCCAAAGGAGTGGTTCACAGTCTCCTCTCCCATGGCTTTTTGCATTCCTGGAAGGCCAAGAGATAGAAAAAACCAGAAAAGATGCTTTTTAACTGCATTTGATTTAAAGTAAATGACCTAAAATGGGAAAGTTTTTGTTCATTAGCAGACTTATTCAGACAACAAATCTCAGCAGTTAAGTAATGCAAGAGTTGCCATACTTTGCTGCATTTATGAAACACTACCCGGCAAAATGCTGTCACCTGTCTGTGACTCAGCTCTTCTCTTCAAAACTACAACAAGAAGAGATCTAAATAGTCAAGAAGATCAGCCACAGATGCTATTAAACCAAAGGTATAAAGGACAAGACTTTCAGTAACGCAATCCTGAGAGTGCTGCCTCGGAGGCAGAGCAGGTGTACAAGCAAGGGGTGGATTTATTGCAGTTTATAATATGTAAGACAGCAAAGAAAAAATAGAATGACTACCACACAGGCAAATCAGAAGATACTGCTCTTGCAGGTTTTACACATGCACTTTTAAATTAAGTTTAGTTTTGTTCTTCTCCTTGTTAAAATATTCAAAACTTACACAGCACCATAAGAATCAGTATTATTTCAGTTGCTACTTACTAACAAGAGGAGAAAGGAGCAAGTAGCTGTCAAAACATGAAAGGCAACTCTTACTTTTAGTTCTGCTTTGTCAAATATAAAAGGTACATGTAATGATCACGTTTTTTCTGCAGCAGCATTTATTCACAAAGTCTATTTGAGTTTGGTTCACACCACAGAGTTATACCCCCAGATAAGACAAATCCAGCATGCTTTAGTAATTAGTACATAACATGCTTGCCTAGCAATTAATTTATATCCACTGTGAGCTGTGCCAATCCACACATACCACTGCAACCTCACCTGCTCATAGGAAGGAAAGAGAAATCTGTCCACAAGAGGGAGATAACAGACCACCAGTAAAGTCTTTTTCTCTGGTACAGCTGCACCCTAAGAGGCTGGTACAGTCCCAGGCTCAAAGAGGTCTTCCTCCCTTCCTTCCCCTAGGAAGCATCTTACGGGATGTGGAAGGGGAAGGGCAGAAGGGGGCTAAAGGGGAGGTAAAATTCATTTACAGCAATAGCCCAAAGAGGAGGCCTAATGTTACACCAGGGCTATTTATCAGTCAAGAGTGTTTGATATTATCCAAAATACACTAAAGCATTTACTTTTTTAATGTTTCCTTATTTAAATACCCCAATGAGCCATACCAGAGGCTTGAGAACAGAAACTGTCTGTGCTCCATAGGTTTTACTAGCATAGCTTGCTGTCTGACAGGAGTCACTTTGTCACAAGCAACCTGCTTGATCTTGTTCTAGAAATAATAATGACATTTTAGTGGTCACCTGAGGACCTCGATACCCACTGGCAGCCAGCAGAACTCTGACTCCCGTGCCTCAGGGAGCACATGTGGCACATCTGCAGGGCAGGCCTAAGGAGAAACAGTGCCAGGGGCTGCATCCTGATCACCCCCTCAGGTGTGACAGCCCAAGGAGGAGCTTAGCTGCAGTGCTCCTTTCTGAGGTTTAATCACACAGAGGAGCAGAAACCCACCACAGCCTCACCAGCCTGTTACCAAGTGTTGAGTTTTTCCACATTAGCAGAGCATTCCTCAGGAGCAGAGGTGAGCTAGCAGCTTCTGCCCAGCTCTACCCCTGCACCCAAACTTGCAGATACAATGCATCTGAAATTAGTCCCCAGCAGTAGCTGCAGACCTGTTGGTGCATCCCACATGAGATTCACCCCCCAGCCTCAGGACACAGCCAAGATCATCTTCTTCTGGTCCAAGCTGTGACCCTAACACAGAAGCCTTAAGCTAAACCTCAACAGAGCTCGTAACACATGCTAGAACGTGCATGGAGAATCTGCAATAGCAGGACAAGAATACCCTGCACTGGGAGAAAAGAAAACATATTTAAAGATGAGCCATGTGACTTTGCACTTGGAAAATGTTTCTTGAAGTCCAGGTACCACCAGTAAACAGAATACGTCATTCTCACCTCCAAAATGGAGAGAGAGCGACCTAGGCACAGGCTACACACATCAGGAAGGTCCTCATCCCTGACAAAAATATTTTGCAGCTGCCTGAAGCCCAACTGCAGTTACACGTGGACATTGACATAATTGGTGCTCCCAGGGAGGAAGATGGCATTTCAGGCTGGAGAATCCTTATTTAGGGCTTGGAAAGCTCCAGTTTTGTTATCTCGAGATCACCTTTTTGTATGATAGTATCATTTCCACAATAATTGTCTTAACTTTTCCAACTGTACGTGCTTGCTAAGTGCCAGCAGTGGCACCCTGAACCCTTCAGAAACTCACCACAAAAACCTCAAAAAAACCCAGAGCAACAAACAAACACATACCCCCAAAACAAAACACACACAACGAAACCAAACAGAGCGAAGTGTTTCCAAACATTTTAGGGTGATGCAGTGTGCAGAAGGAGGTTCCTGCATGAGGTTTGTTCTCCAAATCGTGATTTAGGTCCAGATCACTTCCCTGTAGCAATGCACCAGAAAGCAAAATGGATGGTGCTGCAAGCAGAGACTGGAGGGTGAACCTACCACCACACACCTATATGCTTAAGGGTATTGTCTCACTGGCAGCAGCACACCGTAACCCATCCCAGAGGGATAGAGCAAAAGCCAAAGCAGAGCAAAATGTGTCTGTTGAAGCATTTGAATTTTTGTTTAAGAACAAACAAGAAAAAAATCCCAAACAAACAAAAAAGCCCAAAAACCACAAAAAAACCCAACACATATAGTACACACAAGTAAGATATTCAAGTTTCAGGATGAAAACACACATTTCAGTGATAAATTTCAATCCTTATATTAACTGGGATCACCACAATCAGAGCTGGAATAAAACTGAAGACTAGAAACAACCATTTGATATCAAGTCTGCCAAAGCAAAATAGACCATACTGGCAGCCTTTCTGAGCAGGGACTTCATGCATGTCATCAACCAATCTTCACTATTGCAAATTCATTCAAGGAAGAAGAGAAAGGTTCACCCCACCCCTTGGCTATCTGCTGAAACCCACTTTCTGAAGCTCTCCTCAAAGTGCAGATGAAGGCTGCCTTATTTAATTATGAAACAGGAGAAATTCAACAAAGAAAGCCATTCCTTAAACTGACAAATTAGAAGGCTGAGGGGAATTCTGCCATTTATTCACTAGCAAAAAAAAAACCAAAAGGCAAGTCAAAATCAAAATATAGCTTTGTTTGCTGTCACTGGTCAGTTTAAAAACACAAATTCAATGTTCTGACAGGCAATTTTACAAGCACAGTTTAATTGCTACCATTTTTCAGGAGTATTTGCAGAATTGCCTGGCATCCCCCAACAATAGTTCTGTGGTTTACAGAAGCAAATGCTTTCAAGATGAGCACCATTCCTCACCTACATAGAAATATGTTTGCAAGTTAAAGAAAAAAAATTACATAGAGGAGAGACTGCTGTATGTCCAGCTACCGGAGTTCATCTCTATTTATTCATCCTGGAATGGAAGGTGTCACTAGCCTTATATTCAAGTTAGTGTCCAGTGGCTGGCTATTTTTAATGCACTAAAAAATAAACCTAGCTTAGGGTAGTCACACTTACTCTCATTAATTTCATGTTAGTATCTACATGAGAACCTCAATGACGCTATGGCAATCCTCTGTGTGCACTGTAGAAGAGATTACTACACTCACTACAAATAATCCACTCAGAGATGTAAAAAAATTTCCATAAATATAAGATGTCAGAAAGTTGCAGGACTAGTTACCTCAAGTTTTCTGAGTTCCACCTACATGTCTCACCCCAAGCCTGGATTGCCTTCTTCCCCTGCATAGATTCCCCAGCTCCAGCCTTGCAAGCATCCTGGCAACAGCTGCACAGCAGCTGAAGCACCACCAAACAGTGACAGATTTTATGGCTGCCAAGGGCATAAGAAAAGTGTGCATCAACCTGTGGCTACTTTGTGGGGGTTTTGGGTTGGGTTTTTTTTGGAGAGTTTGCATGTGTCCAAACCAAAGGAAGAGGAAAAAGCCACAAGTTTCCATAGGGAACAAGACTGTGTATCATTTTGTAGAGATGCAAATTACTGCTGCTGGGAAAAGCGCAAATTTCTGTTTCCCCTCCTGCCCACCACAGTCAACATACAGGAAGCTAAGTTATGGTGGAAATTTACATAAACCATCCCGTAAGGGTGAGACAACCAGAACACATAACTATCCTGGATTACATGTATTACAACTACATCTCACACAGACCATATGCCTTCAAACATAAATTCAGGCAGAGAACACAGGATGGGACACCACTTCTAGCATATTGGAACAAGACTTTTCACGTGGAAAGTTATCAAGTTATTAAAGTTTCATAATTACCGCTACAAATGTTGTATTAAAGTTGAAGGATAGATCAAGAATTAAGTTTGACACATTTAGTGCACTGCCCAGAACTTAACAAGCCAAAACATTTTGCAAAACAGTGCCAATGACTGTAGAAGGTAACAAGCAACATCCACCTTGAATCTAAAATGGCATGAAATTCATGGAATCAAGATGAAGCTAAGACAAGCTACCAGCCAATTTCAGTTTCTCTTAGAGGAACCTGCTCTGCTAGGAGGCATCAGGGTTTTCTGACACTGAGAAAAGTTCCTATTTTTGAAGGTTGACAATCTCCAGGTTCTGGCTACCAGCTAGTTCCCCTTCATCAGGGATCCCTTTCCCACCCCAGGACCAGCAGGTCAAGCAGCAGCCCCCATCACCACTGCCTCCTTATCATCAGGAAAGGCAGAAGACTAAACATTTTTCCACCCCAGAGGCAAGAGAGGCTTGCAGCAAGGCTAATGGCTTTATCTCTGAAGGCAGACCACAAGCTTCTTGGCAGAAACAATCATTAGTTAAGTACAGTAATGATCACCAAGACCACATTGGAGCAAGCTTCCCCTCTAGACTCTGCACCACAACACAGTCCCCAGGACCAAGCTGGAGGCTCTTTTGGCCATCCTATCACAGTCAAGCAGCTACTCTATCCCAGGAGGACATAGTGAGAAAGACCTCACCAGCCCACAGCAGCTCATTTCTCCCAGCACCATCAGCCCCACAGCAAAACTCAGCCCAGGAGACCCACAACTTACCTGCACGTTCCAGGCTAACTGCTTCTGTAATAAAAGACAGACTCACCACTACCCCCCACATCCCAAATATATCTGCAATTTCCTCTCTTCCCCACTGGTGGATCAACCTCCCACACAGTCAGTTGTGGCTGTCAGTTCCAAAATCCTCACCTGTGCCAACCCAAACTAGCATCACCTGCCTGCTCCCCATCAGAGCCCACAGAGACCAGCGAACCTGTGCCAGCTCCATGGGCTAAGGCAGACCAGTTTCTGTAGGGCCACATGGCCTTTTGTAATGGACCATGAGCTACCCAGCCTGCACACTAGCCGCTGCATTAATAGCATGGGATCCTAGATCACAAGTATGAAAAAACAGGCAGATCTTGTTCACAAGCTGCCGAGTGTTCTGGTTTCCTTTCCATGTGTCCTGTCAGGCTTCTGCCCATTCAGCAAGTGAGGTTTTTCCAGATTGCCTGTGTAAACTGTGTAACTTTTCCCATACTGACTGACATAACTTGGGCCTTGGATGACACTGCAAAGAGAAGTCACTGAACAATATTCAGAGAGCCCAAGTGATACAAACCAGACATCCTCAACCTTGCATTAGCCTCCGCCAAAGGTGAGGATCAGAGCATCTGCAGCCCATGGACACAAAGAGAGGAGAGAGAGATGTGGGGTCACTGTACCAATAGAGCATGATGGAAATTAAAGCTAATACAGGGTTTCTTTCCACAAGGATTCATTACCCTGCCTCTGTTCTCACTGAGGAGGAGGAGATATATGAGGAGACAAAGGCAGAAAAGCTAATGGAAGATAATGCTTGGGAATAGTCACCTCTAAAATGCAAAGAGCACCTGAGCAGGTGAGTGTGCTCGAGCTCAGGGAATAAATACATCATTTTTCTTCCAGAATTTGGTGACTTGAAATCACAGCCCAGTAGGAAACACTTATGCCTCAGCTCAGACCTGGTGTAGCACCTGGAGCAAATAGGAGATGTGGGAGGTGTGCTACAAGGCACAAGGGGGAGGGAAGCTGCTCGAGCAAGACCAACGCTCTAAGAGATGCAATAGGTCATGACAGGGTTTGGGTGGTTCATCTTCCAGAACAGCTTCATTGCAAAGTTTGAAAGAAAGAATAATGAAGGATAGGGATGGAAATGAAAGCTGGTATGGCCTGTGGGTTTACTGTTACCTGGCCTCAGTTGAAGCACTGAGATGTCACAACTTCTCTCCAACTCTCTGAACCTCCCATGCCACCCTCAGGGCCAAGAACAATCTGCAAAGATTTAGAGGGGTGAGGTGGGGCAGGGTTGTGTTATAGAAATGCGTCGCTGCCCCCAGCACCATTTCTTCCTGCTAGTTCTGACCCTCACAGGTGACTGCCAGAAAGGCAGCTCCTGTTCCCGTGCACACAGGACTGAGATCATCCTCTAAAGTCACAAAAGGAGATTAAAGATTAGCAAGCAACTTGCAAGTCTATAGACTAGGTAAGGGTCTTCCTATTGGAGAAGGGCCGGGTTAGAAAAAGGCAGCCAGCAAAGGAGTTGTACCAATCTTGCTTTAGCATTTTCATTAATGTCTTACTCTAAAATGACTTCTCTTAGTGAAGAGATCATTGACAAGATCTGCTGGAGGTGTGAGGTTGAAAGATGTCATTAATCCAGAGCCAAATGAAGGTGTCTCACAGGACATATGAGAAAATTGGGGAGGAATTTAAGTGGTATAAAGCTGACTGGGACAAGAGCATCAAGTCATAGTCAAGAGATTACTAATACTTTCTGACAAAATATGGGAGTTCATCAGCAAAAAATAGCTAAAGAAGGATGTGGATCGCCATGACCAATCAATCACTGATATAACTCTGCATAATGGAAATGTGTTTTTCAAAGTTATCACAATGGCTAATTGCAGTGGAAATAGGGAAGCAGTATGCCATTGCATAGGCTCTTCTACAAACCCATGCATTATACCACGTGCACTCAATGTCCTAGTGTCATTGAGCCATGCAGGGACAGAGGGCCAGCAGGAGAGGGAAAGCAGCCCAAGTAGAAGAGAGTGTTTTTACAACGTATCAAAAGACAGGCTGAGAAATTACTTCCTAGCAATACATATCAGCATAAATGCCACCAAGGGAGAACTATTTAAGATGGGAAGCATCTTTTGGCTCAAGATCAGATAGTCATAAGACTATTACAGATAAATTTCAGCTGGTAATTAAAAGATATCTCCCAAGCAATGAGAAGCAAGAGGGCTGCAACAGTCTTTCAATAGAAAAAAAAAAACAACCCAGAAATTCACCAACTGGTTTTAAGACAAAACCTGGTGCCTTCCTAAAAGGTCTTGGTGAAGGAATTTTCTATAATTAAGGAACTAGATTCAGGAGACCCCTTCCAACTCTCTGTGGTATAAGTCTGATAACTGCATATGACAGAAGAATTATTGGCATTGATGAACTTACTGAGGCAATTAATTAGTTTACTAGCAACCAGAAACAACAACCCACTTTTGTAGTGCAGCAAGACTGTGAGAGGAGAGGGGAAAGCAAGAAAAAGCTCCAAGCTGCTTGCCCAGAAGGTACAGATAGTGATCTATAGGAGTCTTCTGGTCACATGCCCACAGCACTGCCTTGGGTGGTTCCTTGGGAGACAAGGCTCAGAGACATACCAGGAGTGCAGCATCAGAACTATAAATGTGCCATTCATTAAAAAAAAAAAAAAAAAAAAGTGGATGGGAAGTGGGGAGGCCTTGATTGGCTTGAAATTTGAATTGCAGTAAGCTATGTGATTATGTGGGACGTATGAAATATATGGAAGCTCTGATGGATCACTGTGTGCTCCACACTGACTCAAGGACTTAGCCAGCCAACATCTGTCTCTGGGAAGCTACTGGGACTGGGCTTCATCACCCACTCTGCTCGTATCAACCCTGTAGATAGACTTGAGACATAATAAACATGATAAAATAAACATAAGCCAGCACTTCAGCTAACAAAGACTCCATCTGTGTATGGATACTTTGCTGTGGTTCCCAGGAATAAAGCTGGCAGTGTCCACTTGGGAGACCAAGGGATGCAGATGAATACAAAAGAACGGAAGGGTAGATTTTGTGAATGGAAAAGTACTAGTGGCTCTAGAATGAGATCCCTGAGAAGCTCTATGGCTTCTCTGTTTACAAAAGCCACTGCTGTAGCCAGTCATGTAACCCTGGGCCCACAATGTCCAGATTCTCAAAATCACAGTGGTGTGTGCAGTGGGAAAACCTGGGTTTGGATTGTTATCTTCTCAAAGAATTTTTGACATTGTCAGAAATAAAGGCATCTGTAAGGTGCTATTAGACACTATGAGAAATACTGAGACTGCACCATGCACCACTCAGACTGGCTCACGCATCTTTATCTCAGTTTCCAAAGGCACAGAAATGAAGGAACAACTAAAGCCAGAATCTCTGACGAGGAAATTATTTTTTCCACAGATCTAAACCCCTGGAATGGGTCTCTGTATGCTTTTAAAAACATACATTTCTGCTTCTGTCTTCTGTAGACATGTCTAAGAATATATCTGGGGGGTTTCATTCTAATTTTTATTTTTATTATACTTTATTTATATATACATTAGTGATGCCATACCTAAATGTGTATTATCTCACTTAACTCACAAATCTAATTGACATCTCTGGGGGAGAGTCAGCCTGGAGACAAGTATGGGAATACCCAGTCTCACATTTTACTCCTGCCTGGGACTGAGTATTCACGTGGTTTTTGCAGGCAGAGCAAGACATTTCTGCACAATTGTGCTGAGGGCTCTACAGGGATTTTTTTACAGCCAGCAATTATTAATTACCCCAAGGAAAAAAGCATTAACATACTGAAATGGCAAACAGTATAGGTTTCCTAAGAGTCCTGAGCATTTGCTGACAGCTTAGTCCCTGAACATTTGGACCTCTCCCAGCCTCACAGTGGTCTGTAGCCCCAGTGTGTGTCTGGTGTGCAGTATGGTGACAGGAGCAGTGAAGAGGCAGAATGGAGCTCGCGCAGGGAAACAATAGAGCCACACTCAGTGGTGGGCAATTTGAGGGAAGCTGTCTCACACAAGCCTTCCCCAGCATTTAGAAATGTCTGCTGCATTTGTGCCTCCACCAGCAGCCCAGAGGTGCGCCAGCAGGCAGCCAGGGAAGGAGCACAGCAGAGCACTGCTGTCATGAGCCCACAGGTGAGAAAAGTCTCTCCAGATGAGTCAAAGTTCATTTTCGTGCTTGCTTGAGCAATTGTAGAGTCATTTGAGTCTGATGGCTCAGCCCCTCCAGCAACTGCAACCCTGATGGTATTTGTAAGTCTGAGGTTCCTTTGACAGCTTCTTCACCACACAAACCCAGTAGGAGAAAAGTTCAAGAAGATGGTGGCATAACAGGTGCAAATAGATGCTGAAATGCTCAGTATGGGTTAATGCAGCATGCAAATTGCATTCAATGGCATGAAAGATTTTCATTTCTTTAATTTGAAAGCATGGGGGGGGAAAAATCCCACACCAAAAATGGCCAATTAAGTAAGGTCCATCTGGTACCAGCATTGAATAGGCTCTTCCACTTCAGAGCCCAAAGGCCTGAGCTGCAGGCAGGTTAGTTCAACAAGCCACAGCTCATTCCTATAATAAACAGCCCCATTTCTTCAGTACAAGCTCTGCAAGAACCTGAGAGACTGCTGACCTCTGTGCTGGGCAGCAGCTGTGGGCTGTCCTCCACACAAGCCTCTTTGAGGCAAAGACAGCCCCACAGCAGGCTGCCTGCCAGAGGCCATGCAAAGGGACAGCTTGCAGCCCCAGACCTAGCACCTCTCTCTCATTTATGAGTCCCTTTTGCTGTGTAGGGAAATAACGGAGTCACCATCCTTGGAAGCATTTAAAAGAAATGTAGACATGGCATTTAGAACCATGGTTGAGTGGTGGTCTTGACAGTGCTGGGTTGAGTTAGACTATGATCTTAAAAGTAATTTCCAGCTTAAATGATTCTATGGCAGATTGATCAGCTTCTTCCCCTGACCTGTCTGTTTTGAGGGCATAGCTCTGGGGCAAGGATAAAGCTGGGCTCCCCCAACATGTCAGTTCTCAGAAGTAGCATTTGCATGCTCAGCTACATGCAGAGTCACTGGAATGCTAGATCAGCCGATAATAAACTCCTTCAGTAGCTGAACATACCAGGCAGCACTTCGGCATTTATTACTGCGGGCAAGGATTCAGAAACACACTTGAAAATCTGGTTATCAAGGTAAAACACAGCAGTTGCCAGGTTTGCATCCAGCTCCAGCATTTACCCTATGAACTGATCACTGTGGGAAAAGAGCTTTCACCCAACACCAGTTGCAGCAACCACCTCTGAACAGCAGTCAGTCAAGGATTTACCAAAAGCAGGCAGAAACCAAGACAGGGAAAAAAATAGGAAAGAAGGGGATGAGAACATTTTGAACCTTCACCCACAGACAAAAGCCACTGTGCAGCAGGAACCATTTGTGAAACCAGTCCATGGAAGGTCAACACACTGGAGGTTCAATATGGCTGATGTGCAGTTGTTTCACCTTTCCCATCAATCCCACAAATTGAAAACTAAGCATTGTGTTTTTTTAAGAATCTTTACTTTTTTTTAATTTTAAATTATACTTCTGAAATACAAGTATAAAACCTCACAATGAAATATGTTGCTAATCTCTACAAAATAGTCTAAATAATAATGCACTTACATCATTTACACAATTTGCCTTCGCAATAAAATAGGAGCACTTAGATCAATATTTACATATTGACAGAAGATGCGGCCATGCAGCCATCCACTTCTGGTGTGGTCTCCTGCTGGAGTACTACCTCCAGGAGACTGCAGCCTGCAACAGATTGTTCTGCAGGGAAAAAGCCCTGCCAGGGACCTGCCCATAGGGTGCCAAAGAAACCAAAATGGTGGCAAATACTTACTTTTTCATGTTAAAGTTGCCACTGTAGCACATGAGCACACATCAATGAGTTGTTTAAGGAATTTCCTGATACAGAATTTTGCTTCACTATATTAGGCACTTCATTAAAAGAGTTATTTATTATGGCTTACGCAAAAGAACTCACTTTCCCCAGGATATATTTGTCAGTGGGACAAAGAGACATGTCTAATGGCACACTTTAAGCCAATATTTTGGGTTAGCTTGCAGTAGAGATTTGGATCACATTACTTAATATCAGCCATGAAGGAGGTATTTTATCAAGACCTGTTCTTTCCAGCAAGTCGAGCAGTCAGTGGATTTTAAATCTTCATACACCTGCACTTTCCCCAAAACTCATAGTAATTACAGATTTCTCTCTTAAAATAAGTTAACTACTTAAGTTCATGTTGCTCAATGTGCCTTTGGGTGACATATCCCACATATGATTGTCTCAAAAGTACACTGTAGGTTGAGGATTATATATATATCTTAACATGTAGAAAATACAGTCGTAACTTACCAAATAATAAATATAGATCAGAGTAGAAGACTGAAATAAATTAGAATGACTCTCCAGGTGTCAACTCCCTCCCTTAAGGCCTGAGTCAAAAATTATATTAAAAAAAAAACAAACAAACCAGTGATGTATTTTCAGTGTCTCAAAAGTTTTTGTATAGGGCTCCCAGTAAGACACCAGCTGTTTGAAATGAGATGTTTAGCTAAGCTGATGGGTATTTGCAATCTATATGATCAAACAGCAGAACTCACCTCTAAAAGAAGTCTTTTGGGTGAAACTTTTTAGACCAAACATTAATACTGTTTTCTTTGGAAGATTACAGTTCTTGCAGATTGTCTCAATATTAATTCAGCAGCAAGGACAAGCGTACTGTTAAGAACGTAACGTATTTGTGAGGCAAACACGTGTTAGTGCACATGATTTTCCAAAAACTTCACTCCTCAGCTACATTTGTGCATATTTCAGAATGTTTCTATCTAGATGGTTCATAGAAGTCTTCTCATAACTATAGCTAAGTTTGACATTTAAAAAAATTAACTGAAAAACAGTTAGGAGTAACTTACACAAGAACGACGCCAAACTTCAGGTCCAAACATATCAGAACACTGAGAAATTTGGAATCTAAGTAAAAATCTTAAAACTTAGGTCTATCGAACTTTAAAAAAGAAAGAAGATTAAAAGCAGTGAATCTGCTCTCAGAATTGCACGTTCACCAGATTTGTAAACTCTACATGAAGTCAATGATACACACTGTTCACTATAAGAGGTACAGCATAAATGCTCTATGCAAAGCAGTGCAGATGCTTTGTTTGCAGTTTCCTTCATGTCTCCTTTTTCTCTTCCGTGAGGATTAAGCATTTAAAGTAACTCAGTAGCTAAAATGTCTGTCTTAGAGGAAAAGGTCAGGGTTTACATGGAAGGGGGTGTGACAGGCGTCCACGTGGATGCTAGCCTGGCATGTGCAGAGGCATCGTACTGGCTGTCAGGCAGGTCCGTGGGTGCCCCGCCGTCGTACAGGGGGGAGGCAGAGGAGGTGGCCGTCACCGGGTGAGGAAGAGCAGAGTAGTGTGCTGGAGAGCCACGCAAAAACTGGGAGCTCAAGCCATTGGACATCCCGCTCGACTGAGACACTGGTGTGATGGTGCTGTTGCTCACAGACCATAAGTTGGGGTACTGACTGAAAGAGGGAAAGTGATAAATAAAACAAGTTATTAGTGACTTTAGCGGCTGCTGGCAGTTTCTCAGGTCACAACACAGAACCCAAGCTGGGCCCATTTGCTGGAGATGGTGAAATTCTCTAGGGAGCTCCTGGCCACTGTGAGGTAGGAAGGACTCCCAGGCAGGATTCATGTTCATGGCACCCCCACAAATAAATGTAACCTCCCTGTTTTCCCAAGAGCAGGTTCCAGCACTAGGTACACTAGCCAATTTCAAGTTATGCTGAGGAACGAACAGGCTGGCTGACAAATGCCGAGGTTTGAGAGCTGATTCCTGAGCCATGATGGCATTAGGGAGAAAGGCACATGGTGAGGTGGCCGGACACAGCAGCTGTTGGAGGCAGGCAGGTTTGAATCCACTGCCAGGAGTCTGCTGGAGTCCTAACCCTGGGGCGCCTCTGCAGTCAGATAGGGATGGATGCCTGTCTCCATACAGCAGCTCAGCCCTTCTTGTTCATCAGCTCACGTTAGAAGGGGAAGCACCAGACTGCAGATCTCATGGATACTACAAAAAGGGCTACTTGAAAGGGAAAAAAAAGCCTTATCAGGACACTACAGCCTCTGCACTCTCTCTCCTCTGAGTATCTAGATATATAAACACACATACATACAAGCACACTTATGAATTAAAAGAAAGAGGGTGATTGAAGAGAAATATGAGTAAAATCAAGTCCTGATGTATAATACTATACAGCACTTTCTACCTATTGATCCCAAGCAGTTTAGTAAGAAAGAGAAATATTATTCTTACTTTACAGATAGGGGTTTAGCAAAAGGAGTGGCAGAAATGCCTTCCTTGAGGTCCCACAGTTCCAGTTCTACTGGTTTTATCTACTGGACAGCTCAGTGCAGCAACTGAAACTCAGTGGACATTGCAGCTTTCTAAAATGTATATCCTGGGGGTCAGACATAGAAAGAAGTGTTAGGAGGACCTGTTTACTCAATCTGCGTTCAGGACTAAAACTTATGTTCTATAATACAGGTAATTCATACTGGGTAGCAGTACACAGTCTGATTAACAGCTGGGTGTCCATGTGCATGGTTCAAATAAAAATGCTTTCCACAAACAGAATGGTAGGTCTGAACTGCTGAGAAAGATGTCCAAACCTTGTCCCTCTGTGGTTAATAGCAAATATTATACCACCTTTTGTGTATCTCTTTGAATTTTCAAGTTTAGCTCCAAGGAACTAACTGTAAGCTAAATCTCTGCTAGAAGACCCAAAAGTTTAATTAAGATAATAAGTACAAAGAGGAGAAAAGATACATTTTTATGACCACAAAATAGCAAAGACTCACCACATATATAAACCCATGATATTCTGGTTAGTGTGGTAATGCTTTAAGTAAAGGAGCACCCATGTGCTCCTTCTCCACAATACAGTTTACTGCCCCCACATTTGTAGCAGAACAAGGGTTGATGGAGATAGCTGGGAAAGCAGGGACTGGGCAAAACGAAAGAAATAAAAAATAAACTTTTTAACACCATTATGCTTAAAGGAGGTGAAACTTAGGAAAGCATCCTGAAATTCAATGTATGTTTGTCTAAGTGATTTTCAATCCTTAATCTATCAAACGTAGGTACTTGTGACAGCATTTCCAAAACCAAAACATAAAAAAAATATTAGGTTTTCAATTCTTTTTTTCTTGGGGATAGTCCTTCTCAGTGCCCCACAGGGAGCTAATGATTCATGGATGATCATAAGGATTTTTAATTTGCTGGTGACTCTTTATCTCCTTTTTCAGCCTTCTCTTCCTAGAATGTACCAAGACACCGACTTGAGGGCTGCTGAGGGATGGAATCCTACCTGGAACTGGTAGCTGTGCCAGTGCTGTGACTCATGGGCAGCATCGTTGTATGTGTAGTAACTCCTAGGGAAGACCAGTTGTCATGGGACTGCAGCATGGACAGGCAGGCAGAGGAGTTATCAGCATAGGCTGCTGACAAAAAAAAAAAAAAAAAAAAAATCACTTAAACACACTAGAGTCAGGGCAAATAACCTTGTATTTAAATGCAAACTACAGTTTTCAACCACTCCTCAACTACTACCTTGGGAAAAAAAAAAAAAGACAAAATTATACACAGAGAAAAAGAAAATTAAGCCAGCAGCCAGTTGTATCGAGCTCATGCTTTCATTGTCATTTCCTTGATGTGCTGTTTTGCGCAACTCACAACTGCCAAGTCTTATTTCTGTGAAGCAGCTATAGCCAAAAAGCTGTCTGCAAACCAGCTGCTAATTTAGCCCATACTTCTTTATTCCATCGGTGGGAAGAGATAGGCTCTTTATTTACACCATCCTAGTCACTTGGTGACCTTCCAGGACACCTTCTTTATCTCCATCACCTACACTGGCAGTAACAGTCCGGCAGACTCGGGTAACAAGTGTATCACTGAATCACACATCCCAATTTTGAGCTGAGCATGCTGCCATGAGCTTTGAAGCCCACCTTGGGCACCATCAGGAATGACTGGACTGTGGCTTAGACTACTCAGTTTGTGACCAAAACTGGCTGGCCAATACAGCAGAGGCACTAGGAAGCTATAAAGGGAATCCCATACAGCCATCCATAGCAAAAAAGAAGTTGCTGCGGCAGCTGGCTAAGTCAGGGAGAAGAGGTTCCTTGTTGAGAACCAGGGAACAAGAAGGGACACCAGAGGTGTTTTCTTTTATTCCTTTTTAAATCACAAAACTTGCATAAGATTTCCAAGATGCAAGAAAAGTTCACAGAAAGCTAGCTTTTTGCTTCAAAATTAACTACAAAGCTACATACAAGCTTATGTGTTACTGCATAATTCAAAATATTACTTATTTATTTTTAAATGGAAACCTTCAATATCCACAGAGCTCAAAAAGCAAAAAATGTTAATCATTCTTCTTTGTAGAAGAAAATATATTTTTTTTGTTAAAATGCTCTTTTTTCCTCCCTTAAGTACCTAGTGCTTGAGACACTAAACCTTAAGATATTTGGATAGTTCTGAGCACAACTTTTAACAGTTTTGCAATTTACTCAGCTCCATATTATTTCTGTCTATCCAGTTGTGATGCATTCATAGACAACAGCAGAGACATTAGCTACACCCATGGGCAACTGAAACTAACATCATCAGACCCTCAATTATTACCTGTTAATAATAACTGACACTAACAGAACAAGACATACATCTTTGTTTCACCTTATTGCCTATAACTAGTAATTAAAATCCTTATTTTCAAACTTATCTTATAAAAAAATATCAAAGTAAGTTTAAGCTCAATGGTTTCAAGAACTCAAGAGCACAAGACAAAGCCAGCACAACATAATTCAATCAATTACCCAGATACGGTTGCACTCACCCTCAGCTTTTCCATCATAAAGGGACTGTGGACATACACGCATCACCCCCTTTTACCCATCACCCCCTTTTCTTTTGCAATGCTGACCCAAGCCTTCTGCACAAACTGAGCTAGTTTAGCGACCTTAATTTCTGGGGCATCGCACATGATGCCACTGCTCAGAGCTCAAATGCCTCGGCTCATGCCCCATCTTTTTACAGAGCTGCAACATCAGACTTACTTGGCGAGTTGTTTCTATGGGTGTAGGGGTTGGTGTAGGGGGCAGGACGGTGGTTCCTCAGCGATGAGTATCTTTCACAGCTGTGAGCAGGGGAGAGTGACAGAGGGGCTCCAAACTGTGGGTGAGGATTGGCAGGTGGGCACAGAGTTCCAGTCCCGGGAATAAGCCAGCTACCTACTGTGGGGAAGCAAGAGGTCTGTAAGAGGGGTACGTAATGCAGCCAGGCAGGGAAATAAACAACAGCATAAAAAAAGCCCTGTGTCAATCCAACATTGTACTTAAATGGCAATTTAAAAAATCATCACATTGAAGGAACACTGAAATTGTTAAGCCTTCCCATATGTAGGTAGTGTGCGCTCAGTAATTGTTAGCAGGTTATTCAGCTTAAATTTCAAATTGAGGGTCTCAGCCTATAGGTAAGCTCTGAAGTTTCTCAGGCTACTCTTAAGTGGTTGCTCTTAAAAATTAAGTGTTTTCTCTGAAATAAAATAATTCATACTCCAAATCAACTCCACCCCTTGATAGGCTGCACACATTTTTTTTGTAAACCATCTATTAAAATGGAAATCATTAAAACATGAATGCTTTTTAATCATCTGAACAAAAAAATTAAGCAACTGCCCATATTTTTCTTAGAGTACTTAGAACATAACTATTGTTTCAATAGCTTTAAGAAATAAACTCTTGTCTCCATATCCATGTGAACACTGCTGTCCTTGTATACAAAGGCAGTTGTCCTTTCGGACATGTACAGCACTGAAGGATTGCTAATATTACTCTCCCTATGAACTAAAAAAACAGCCAGCAAATAGTGGTCTCAAAGTTTTGCTTAACTTAACAGATGAGATGGAAGAAATCAAAGTTATGTACATCATGCATAATGAAAGGAAACATACACTGTGAATACCCAGACTGCTGATTGTCTCCCACTTCCTCCATCATATCTTTGTGATCACTTCTATAAAAGAAATGTTGTATTAGTTGAGGATATGCCTCTAAAAATCTATGTTAAAAATTCACACTTTAGAATTAAGTTAAGAGCTCTCACCTTTCTTTTGCATCAAGAAATGCCTTTGCAAACGGATTGTACTTAATTTTTAAAGCTGTGATCTAAAAACAACAACAAATATCTTTATTCACAAGTATCAACATTCATAATCAGACTGATATCAGGATTTGAATTAGGACTACCCACCCAAATTGGCAAAAATCACAGATTTTAAGAAAGAAAAGCAGGCCCATAAGAGCAACCTACAGACATCAATTAAACAGCTCCTTAAGGTCTGAAGCATTATCAAAGGGCTCTGACAAATTCTAAGAGACTGAATTGCCTGGGTTTATTGATCATCCAAGGAAATACCTAAGAAAGGTAGTACACTAAAAAGCTATAAAAGTCTTCACATTTCAAGCCAGAGCAGAATGGACATCAAGGAAATCTCAGAAAGATGGGTAATTCATCATTCAACACAGAAGTGCATTTAGGCTAAAAGAAAAAGGGCCATTCCAAAACTGGCACATCCAATTATTTCACTGTGTAGCTGAAAATGACAACTGTATGTTTTACCATAGTTGCTTGCCCCACAGAATGTTTGAAGAATTACTCTCCTTTAATGAATTTAGAGTACACATTGAGACAAACAGCAATCAGAACTTTGTGCTAAAATGCATTCATTCCATTTTCTAGATTTAGCTTCCAAAAAGCAGAGGAAGAATTGAAAAATCTGAAACGAGATCTATTATTGTGCCCTGTAACATGCACTTTGCTACTTGAAACCTCCGGTAGTGGCATCCTTTCTTCCCTGCTGTGCATACCTCCTCATTCTGGTAGGCTGTCACGGCTATAAACTGGGTCTCTGGGAAGGAATGGCTGGTGATCATCCGTTGTGGGCCACCCACTCGCACTATATGAATCCTTGGCTCATACTTGTGCAGGGAGTTCAACATGATCTGTGAGCAAATGGACAGAGCAGGTGAGCAGGGACAGGGTAGTGGCAGAGGGCAGCAGGTACAGAGAGCACACAGGTTTTAAAGTACCTAAAAGAAAAAGGCAACAGGTATGAGTAAACCTTAAAACTGAAGCTGTTAGAGGGGAAAAAATGCACACTGGGGACAGACGCCACAACTTTCTGCATAGTTATCCTTATCCCTGTTACTTGACAAGGTTCTTGCAGAGTCGCAAACGCACCAGTGATAAGCTAGCCAGAAAGGTTCATCTATCGCACCGTTGGCATTAGTCAGACCAGAACGAGACTTTTAAAAACCAAAGTCCTAAAACAACAAGGCACCCACATCCTCGGTGGAAAAAACAGCTCTCCTCAATGAAAGATGCTCGGGAAGAGAGCGGGTTGCGGGAAAGGCGGAGGGGGGAAGCCAACCCACCCCAGCGCGTCTGCCAAGAGCAGTATGAAGATGAGAACTGAGGAGAGGGTGAGCGAGCGGGGTACCCCGCCCGGCAGGACCTGCCGCGCTGCAGGCACGGATCGGGACGGGCAGCGCCGGTCCAGCCCCGCCGCTGTGACCGGCACGTCCCGCTGCCGGCGCCGGTGCTTACCTGCCCGCCGCCGTTCAACTTGTTGGTGAGTTTGACTTTGCTGAAGGACACGGGCGCCTTCATCCAGTGCGCGCCGAAGTTGGGCGAGTCGGGGTGGATGTAGACGCAGCTGGGCGCCTGCGGCTCCGGCTTCCCGCCCGGCACCCACTCCCCGTTCACGTACTTCCAGCGGTGCCCGTCGGCCGCCACGAAGTCCAGCAGGAAGGAGTACATGGCGTTGGGGTCCAGCCCCGACACGCTCACCTTCAGCACCGGGAACATCCTCCTGCGGGGCGACACGGCGGCGGGAGGCGCGGCGGAGGCCACCCAGCTCCCGGGACCCGCGGCCACAACCCCCCGGCCGGCCGGGCACCCCTCCTTCCCTCCATCCTTCCCTGCTCCCCTGGCTACCTGCCGTTCTTGGTGACGATCATCTCGTTGGTGAGCTCCTTGAAGCGCAGCCACAGCTCGCTGTCCTCCAGCGCCACGCGCAGCTCCCGCTCCGTGGGGTCGCCCTTCTCGCTGCCCGCCTGCAGCTCGCTCTCCACGGCGCTCAGCAGGTGGTCCACGCGGTACTGCGGCGGCTTGCCCGCGCCCTCCGCGCCGGGGGAGCTCATGCTGGCCCCCCGCGCTGGCACGGAGGGGAGCGGAGGGGAGCGGAGCGGAGCGGGGCCGGCGCTGCCCGGCCCGGCCTCTGCTGTGGTGTCGTGTCCGTGGGCGGCCCCGGCCGGCCCGGCCCGCGGTTATACCGCGCCATTAACGCCCCCCCGGTGACATCACCGCCCCCGCGGGGGGGCCCCGCTGATTGGCGGGCGGCGCCTTTGATGCCGCGGGCCGGCCGCGCCCCCATTGGCTGCCCGCGGCCATATCACAACGGGGCCCGCGGGGGCCTATGATGTTAATTGCGGCCCGCGGGATTAAACGCGGCTATTTTATGTAAATCTGACCCCAAATGTTTGCACCTCTATCAAAGCCGCCCCGGCCGGGGCTCCGGCAGCCGCGGAGGAAATGGCCCATCTCGGCAACAGCCTCACAACCGGCGAGCGCGGCACCCTCCCGCCTCCCGCCGCAGCAAGCCCCCCGGTCCCCAGTCCTCGACGGGAGGCAACCCCATCACTGACTCATATTTAGGGGGGAAAGGGGCGAGTCTTTATCTCACAAGCAAACGCAGGCTGCCAGCAGCCCCGCTCAGCCCTGCCCCCTTCCCGCGCCGCCGCTGCATCCTTGACAGAAACTCCTGCTTCGGTGAAGGATGCAGTTGGCAGCGACAAACCTGGCAGTACGATTTAGCCGAGGAGCTGAAACAGCACTGTAGAGCGGCTGGTTCTACAGACGTGGCACAGCACGGGCACGCCCCGTCACCGGCTCCCCGGTTTTAAGTGAGCCCGAGAGAGACGCACCCGTGAGAAAAGTCATGGTTTGCCTCACAGCACCGCTAGCAGTGCCTTCGCAGCCGGGATGCTCGACAGCCTTGGTTTCTAGCCATCCTACCTAAATAGAACATTTTATTTTTTTTTAATCAAAAAATCGGATCGACGGTTACCTGCCATCGCACCTAAGTAAAAACATACTTCTGAAAACCAGATCGATCGATAGCTAAAGGCTTCCTTTCGCGTAACAAGGGGAAACCCCTGCGAGTTCCTGCGGGCAAGAGAGGAGGCTGAGCCTCACGGGTGAAACTTTGCAACCGGTTAAATTTCTTTTAAAGTTATTTGACACAAAAACAAGAGCCAGGACAAGAGAGAGGAGGGATGCTCCCGCTCTCTCTCCCGAGCACTCCCGCTCGCTGGTCTTGTAATAGTTTGCATTCTCCCGGGCAGTGGCGGTCTGTGGTGTGAGGGAAACAGTTTATTACCTTTCCGTGAGAATCCTTGGATAGAGGGTGAGGGGGAGAGAGGTGACAATGAGCAGGAAATAGTTCAATGGGGTCTCTTTAAACAATAACAAGTTCTTTAAACGGGAGCAGAGGAGAGGGCAAAAGAAGGGGCTCGGTGTAAAAATCAGAGTTGTTTCTAAAATAAAGTTGTTTCTCCTCTTCTTCAAACGCCGCTCATCACCAGTGCCGGGATTTTTCACATTTTAGGAGAAAGTACCTGTGGTACACTGTTAAGCTGCCCGGCAGCAGAAGGAGCTGGAAGTTAGAGCTGCCAGGGGAAAGTACACTCGCTGTCCCTTTCGCGGGATGCAGACGGTGGTTCAGTTCGTGCACCGGCTCTTTCTGTGGAAAGACAGCTCCTGCCTGCACCTCCTGCCTCTCCAAGGGAACAGCAGCCCGAACTGCTGTGTCTGCCCTCGTCCAACTTCAAATAATCCCAAACCTTCCGCTTTTATTTTCTGTTTCTTTTTAGTTAAGGATCTACGGCATAGGGCTGTATTTTCATTACACAGCACCATCGTGATCGTATATCATTAACCTACTCAACTTCACAGAGCTTTTTTCCCCCCTTCAACCTGACATGCCGAATTCCACACGCTCTTCAACCACTGTGCAGAAACACGCGAAAAATTATTATCCCTTCAGATTAATACCTGCGTTAAAGTTTCTTAAAACTCTTTCTGCTTTAGCACCTACCACCTCCTTTTTGTTCTCTTCGGAAGGGGAAAGTAACATTTGCAAAGAAATTATGGACAAAGTTTACTAAGTTGCTACGTAGTCACTGCTAGCGATAGTTGGAGATTATCTTTTCACTCTCAGGTGTTTATTTCACTGAAGGCGCTCCACTCAAAACAAGCAAACACGACCTAACAAAAGCCATGAGCACTTAAACCTCGCTAGAGCACGGCACGCTGGCCCTCGAATGGGCTGGCAGCCCCATCTTTGTGTTTGTGCTTTGAAGGCGATATATCAAATATCTTAATCCTGAAAAAGCCGAGCAACAGGAGATGCTAACCCCGAAGAAGGACTCGCCCGCTCCGCGCAGGTGACAGGGAGAGACGGGACTTTTCACCCCTTGCAGAAGTTGCGTCGCTTTTGGGGTACGGTCCGCGGAGGGGAAAGGGGACGAGAGTGGTAGAGGTGGGGGTGGTGGTGATGGGGGAGGGAGTGTAGGGAGACTTCAGCCTCAGCTCTTCCTCAGCTCGACCCCACCTGACAATGAACGTGTTTAAGAGCCGAAAGCAGCGGGAATAGCCGGAATTGAAAGCGACAGAATGATTTCGGTGGAAAAATGAACCATACTGAAAATGAACAAATAAAATAGAGACGATCTAAATGTATATTCAGGTAATCTGAGCTTTTAAAACACCATTTAATTCTTGCAGATCGATGCTTCAAGGACTAATTCTTTATGCAGATATATATATTTTTATATATATGTATATGCACTGAAGGAATGGGAAGCTCTTCGACAGCAGGTACTTATCTATATGGTTAATACATTTTTTTCACTCATCAGTCTCTTTAGGCAAAGGGAGGAGAAGTGAAGTTCAGTTTGATTTGATATAGCTGACGTTTTATTTAATACTCAGCAAATGAGCAAACCCCTCATGCCAGAGAAATGATGCATGCTCTCAAATTCAGATGGTCCTACAAAAAAGAAGTCTTTCCAGCTAACAATTTTGAAATGACCATGAAAAAATAGCAAAAAACCAAAAAGTTTCTTTAGAACGGGATAAAACCAAAAAACAACCTGACAATCAGCCCAAAAAATCCAACAAGCCCAAACCGTAAAGTTTTTCCTCGGTTTGGATTCCTGTTGTCTTAATTTTATTTCCTTTTCCCTCTTTCTGATCTTAATTGCACTTTGGTTCTCAGGAGAGAGGACTCCCCACTTCCACAGTCTTTTCACCGCGAGCTGCAGTGCATGACAGTTTACAGCCAAAAAACTTCCTCCAGCCGAATAGCTATAAAGATTCCCGATTTATAGCAATACTTTCTTGCGTGGGAAGACCAGTAGCCTCCAGCTGTTACTTCGGGTTCAGATGGCCTGTCCGTCATTTCCTACCTTATTCCCTGGGACATCGCAAACCCCCAGACACCTTCCCAGAAGGAAACAGTCCGTCCCGTAGTGTCAGGGCCCTTGGGTACCAGCTGCCCCTGTGCAGCTTTAACCGCCTGGGGATGCCGCGAGAAAATTGAGAGTGTGTTTAAGTATTGGAGGTATTTGTTTCATTGCCTTTCAACTTGCAGTTCTGGTGGGGACACACGCGATTAACACCGCCCTTGGTGCGGACCCACGTCCCTGCAGCCGCCCCACCCCATCCCATCCCTGCCCCGGGCAGCAGCCGCGGACCGGGCCGGCACTCACTGCGCCCAGGGATGAAACCCACCTTCCAAAGGTCAAAACTTCCCACCCCTGAAGAATAAACACCTGCTTTCCCACTGCTTAGCTTTTTGCTCCTCCCACCCCCTTAATAATGTTATATTATTATATATGCGTAGTAAAGATGTACAACTCTACTTGTCAGCTGCTTTTTCTGGACGCTGGGAAGGAATCTCCTACTGCTACTACTATTGAGGCATTTATGTGGATGTAAATGCCATTTTCTTGGGAAGCTTCTAGTTTTTGTTTAATCTGGCATGTCATTTTTCCTCATATGCAAGGCTTAAACAAGAAAAAGCCTAAAGATCATGCTGCAAGAGCTCTATATAAGAACTCACCATTTTGTGACCCCAACGTGCTAACATATACCCCCATAAGACATGATAACCTGTGCAAAAATACAGTGGTTTTATCCATTTTGAAGTCATACATTGTGAGCATTAAGACTCTGAAATAAGTATGCTTCAGGTTTCCTGCTTATAATATTTAATAGGACTGATTTTCCCTACAGCTTTTAATGCATACACACCTTTGAAACACATTTCCTTTTCAAGTAGTCTGAGCAGAGCACATGTTGATTTTGATTTGTTTTGCTTTCCTCCTTTAGCATTTGGGAGGGCAAGGCAAAGGCAGAGTGCCATCCTGCATTTTTGGAAGGTGGCAAAACTCCTGTTGACTTAGTCGGATCTTTGCTTGAGTACTGCTAAGCACCCTCTCCAGCTCAAATGCTCAGATCCTGAGGTTTCCCTTATGAAAGTCAATGATGAAACTTCCAATTACTTCAGTGCCTGCTACACTAGACAGCACCAACTGGGGAAAAACAACAAAATAAACTGAAGCTCCCATGAAAGCCCGTAAGGCTGGATCTGGATCAAAGACAGATGAAATCATCAAACTTGAGAGCAGAGTACGTTTGATCCAAATTCAAAATTTTGAGCTAGAATATCTTTTTCAAGATCTTAACAATAGCACTTAGGCAAATAGCATTATTAAACCAAGTTATACCGAGTGAACTACGGGGAGCAATCAGATGACACAAATAAGAGCCACCCACCACACTTAACAGGCCATATCATTAAAAACTGCAAAGAAGGACAGGCACAACAGGGACAACAAGGGATGCAAAGAGAAGTAGTAGAATAATAGATACTGTTTACTGAATTATCCAGGTCTAAAGGATAACCTCAAAAAAAACCCCAAACCAGCCAAACAAAATGAAAACAACAACCCCCACACACCCCCTCACAAAAAAAACCCCAAAACAAACAACCAAACCAAAAAACGCCAAAAAAAACAACCAAAAATCAACCCCACACTGAAGACGTATTCTGCTTCAAACAGGGACCATAGAAATCTGCTGACAGAAAGTACTAGCATTGTCATAAATGACCTAGCAGGAGTCCTGTCGGAAGACTACCATAAACAATACCTTTTCTTACACTTTAATCCATGTAGTTCCCAAGGGCAGTAATGTAAACTCAACTTTTCTTATTGAGATGTGTAGGAGTAAGTTAAAAAGCTAACGTTCAGGTCTCAAGTACAAAAGTCCTCAGATTTTCTGACATTAAAAACCAAACCAACAGGCTTTTACTGGGAATATTCATCTTTGCCCCAAGCATTATCTATCTTTATAAAAGTATGCAGTGCTAAGAATCAAACTTTCCAAGTTCTTCTAACATCAGTGAAAGATTTAAGGCAATAAGAATTCCATAATTTTTCCTTTCTCTTTCCTTTGAACATTTCATGGAAATTTCTGTAAGGCATACAACAAGCTGGGTGCTTCAAATATAGACAAGGTTAACACCTCTAGAAAAAGAGATGCAAGTCCTAATTTGTAACTACAGAACTTTAAAAATCAAATCAAGCTCTTTTCTATTGTTTTGTGGGCTGTTTTTTCCCCTCCTTTTCTGTTTTAGTGTTTTTCTTCCTCTTCCTCACTGGTCCACAGGAAAGGTAAATATACGGTGTTAATGAGCACTATTTTATATTTTATAAATAAGGATAACATTTTTAGTATTCTTGTGTCTAAATCTAGTATTTGCCTTAAATGTGACATCAAAGCTTACAGCCCCTTATGAAGCCTTTAGAGCCAAGATTATTTCCTGATTTCTTTCTCTAGGGAACTCCTTCATACAGACGAAATAAAAGCACTTCGGCAACTTCAGCAATGAGGGGTTACAGAAAGGAAATTCTCTGCTTCTCATCAGCAAGGAAGCTTCAGGATAGAAAAGTGTTTTCTTCTTTATGTCATTTGAATTAACCTCCAGTGTCTGACACCAACAGCTTTGTGTAACTGATGCTGTTTTGATCATCTTGGTGCAGCAGGCTCAGAGGAAAGGACAGAAACTTAACTCAGTCTAGAGATGATATGAACTCACATGGACCATACTTTTACACCAACTGAGCCACTTTTTAGGCCCCTTCACTATATCCTCTATTACACTGGTCTGAATGCAATTAACTTCTTTTTTCCAAGCTATATGTGACCTACCTCTACTCTCTATACCCAACTCTTCATCTTATCCACATTTACTTGATGAACAAGATCTTCGCCACATCTGGTATAAATATTTTCACATTATTAGTTTTAAGAAAGTGAAAAGCTCACAAACCAATCAAGTCAGTTTTCCTGTAAATCTTTTCTCTGTTCTGTATACAGCATTTATGTTGCACACCATCATGGACAGGTCTGTTAAGAGGAAAGTACATGGAATAAGGACTACACAGAGCAGAAGAACAAGACTGTGACACCAACAACTTTAAATCTGGACAAGGAATAAATAAACATTGGAAAGTGGCAATTGCAGAGAAATGAGAAACTGCTGACACAACAGCTCCTTAAAGAAGCACCTGTTGGTCTTCTCAGGGAGACAATGGACTAAACTAATGCCAGCTTCTGTTTGTCATACAGGCCTCAGACCTTGAGAGCCTCTTCTGGGACATAGACATGCTTGTGGTTCTCTGCTTGTGATTTCATGACCAGAAGTGTAAAATGTTTTGCAAACTTCATCCTTTCTGTATTAAACATACCCATCAAGCTATGGCAAACACAAATGTTTCCTTCAGTTTCCTATTTTGAATTCAGCAAAAGTTATTTGAGTCTTGACCACATTTTTTGGCCTTATGCCACCTAACAAGTTTGGCTACGGAAAGACAGTTGCTGTAACATACAGCACAAGAGTCTGAATACCAGGAGAGCTAATTCTGGGCTCTACTGACTCACTGTTTGAACTTTGGGCAAGTCTTCAGGAACTTCATTTTGGCAACCTTGAGAGTGAAAATATTATACAGAAATTTTTGTTGCTAATATCCCATTCTTATTTTCTCTAGAACCATTTGTAATGCAAGTAAGTATTCAATAAGCTAATAATGCATAATAAAAATTAATTACATGTCAAAACAAAAATTCACAACCTTTGATCTCTGGTAATGCAAATTCAGCCCGATTTTCTAATAAGGATGCATTTTTCCTGCTGGATGCTTTTGGGACACCACATTTTTAGCAAACTGCTCATTTTAGCACACTTAGTTTGAGCAGACATTGGTTCAGTTTGCATTTCCTATTAGTTGAAAAAACCCAAAAAACAAAACAACAACAAAACCGGTCCACAGAGTAAAAAGGAACAATTTAAGACTGACCTTTTTGTCTAGCAATCCGTCCATACTGTCAAGTATCACATGCAGGTACAACAGATATGACAAATGTATGGGAACCACATCATATAATAACCACCACTGCCCGTGCCATGGGCAGCACTGCCAGGAATGCTTAAGGGACATTGCAGAAACCGGAGAGTCTCTTTGAAACCTCTGCATGCCAAGTACCTTCCCAGGGCCAGAAAATATTTCTTGCTTTTGCTAAGAAAAATGTCATCTGTGACCTAGTACCAGTGGCCTGTGTAGTCTTATGTCCTGTCTCACAGAGGCTGGTCATTGGGTAGAAAGATGTGATCCTTCACCCCTCATTTTAAAAGTTAATGATAGAAGGACAGGCTAATTCATACAGATTTCTATAAAAACAATTATGAATTCAGCATTATTAGTGTCAGGAATTCAGTTGTATGAAATCTTTCAGCAATATCATTTTTGTCCTCTTCTAGGCACATACAAAGTTACAATTTGTGATGGTTGTCTTATCAGTGTTGTGCTACATGGTTACACCACGGTAACTCTACACCATGCTTACATCAGTATTCTTGTTTTACACAACATTAAACCTTCAACTCTAGTCTGTCTCTTCCTGTACAAGTCTGTGTGCCTAATTCATCCCTGGGAAGACAAAAAGAGATTGATCCCAGTCATGCCTATCTGCATTAGTACTTTTGATAGCTTCTATTTGAAAAGGTATTTTGTAATTGTTTCCTTAATGTTACTCCACACCATACCATGGGAATTTTCCCCCAGTGTGTACTGGAAAAAATTACCCAATTGCAGTGATATTCCAGATTATCCCAGACACATGAGTGAAAAAAATACGGCCATCATATAAGAGGTACCAATCATTTTAAATCTGAATTACATTTTTGTTCTTTCAGAAGAACTCTAATACTTGGGTACTTCTCAAAACTGAAATCTAAGGGTGCTGCCAAGTGTGCTCATTTGAGCTGGCAGGTTCTTTCAATCATGGACTTTCCACTTGCATCCTCATTAATGTAATACACTGATAACTTTGCGGCACATTGCAAACATTTATTTGCCTTCTTCAGCTGTTTTAAAAACAAGTTGAATTAGAACAGTTGACTTAAAACTAATCATGATTCTGTTATAGTCATTGTTGTAGTATACTAGTAAAAACCCCACAAACACCACTAATTTAAGCGTTCTCCAATTTTATCCCTTTGACAGCTTGTTATTTGTATTTAACACTGGCTTTGCAAGGATTTTTTTAAAGTAACAAGAGGGAAGATTTCAATATTTTCCAAATCAGTAATTTAAGGTGAATTTCACTTCAAGAATCTTGTGGCAGATGCCATGTAGACCCAGGAATTAATTTCCTGTTTCTGTCTGTCCAGATGTTGGGTAGAGGGTCAATCTTAGCCACAGGAAAAGAACTTCAAGGCACCTTCCCTTAGGAAGAAAATCCTTTACTTCAGGGCTCAACATATCAACTGCTTTGATGAAATAGGATTTAAATCAAGACTTTACCTTTGGCAGATGTCTTCTGTCACACATTAAGTTATGTACACATATAGTAAATATATTTCTATTCAAAAAGCAGCTACTGTGATGCACTGAAAAGTTCTCACCTTATTTTACATCTATAAAATGCAAGATTACTGTGTGTAACACTGAAACAATATTAAGTTAATAAGTCAGGTATATAATTCTGACAAAGAAATTAGAAAATCCACAATCTCACTTTATTAATAAACACTTATGCTAAAAAAGTTCTTAATCATCAGCTAGTTTCTATAGATTTTTACCTCAGAAATATTTCTGCTCAAAGCATAGGAAGTTTTTCCATGAGCAATCCATACAAGAATAAAGCTGAATGAAGGATAAATATCTCCCCAGTTCTTATAATTTTTGTTCTCAGCACAATAACTAACAGCTGAGGACTTGCCTAGGTAATGACTTGTGACCTTATTTTTTTATTTCTTTTTTGTCATGTTTTTAATTTTATTGTGGATTTGAACCCTGAATAACAATGAAAAAGAGGTGTAACTTGACTGAGTGTACAGATTACAAGTCTTCCTTTGAGAATATAAAGGACTGGAATTATCTAGGTCTACAAAATTTTTTCTTTGTTCCTGAGTATTCTTTTAAAACTCTTTGTTTGCCACAAGGAGGTTTTGGCAAAACATTTCTTTTGGGAAGGGGGGAGGAGATAGAAAAGCAGGGGGAGGAACCTAAAAATCTCCACCTTTTGGCCGTCTCAAGTACTTGTCTGCCTGGAAGCTCAATATAATGCAATTAATGAAAAGCAATCCTCCACCTTCAGTGCTTCCTTCCCTTTCTCAAGACAGATGTGCTGACAGCATGGCACCTTCTTTAAAGGAACTGTTTTATGGAAGCTGATCTCTCAGCAAGGTACAAGAGGCTGCAAGCTTTTGGTTGCCCCATGTATTTGCAAGCAAAATCACTGTGTTTCATGCCAAATATTCCGAGACAATACAAGAGATGAAAACCATTTCTAACCAGGGTCCAGTAAATGCCTCTTTTTTTATCCAGATTACTTTCAAGTGTCCATGCATGCTAACATTTCCTTTGCTTGTCTTAGAAAACACTTTTACAGACAAATGTGTGTTTCTTGCAAGCTTTTTCCTCATTTTACTCTGCTTAGCTTTAATCCCATTCCTTCTAGACATATCCTGACTTACAACCTCAAACCCATTCTCTTCCTCCATGCTTTTACATCTTAAAAGATTTCAATGCCACCCTTTCCTCACCTACATCCAAACTCAAGGAAGAAAACCAATTCAAAACTCAACCTATCTGGGTGCCTAGAATTAAACACCTAAATAAGTTATCTGTTAATTGGTTGTGCTAAATACTTACAATTCCTACCAAAGTCAAGAACTGTAGAAAACCAGGTTAATTCATCCCCCACAACCTCCATTTCTCACCTGCCCTCAGACGCAGAGGTATGCATGTTCTCAGCTTTGCTCACCAAACTAATTGTGTTAGGCTCAGTGATACTAGATGAAGCCACTGCAGAAATTAAGTTATTGAATTGGATTCTCATGTCTAAAATTAGTTGCAGAAGTTTGATACATTTTTTAGCTTAAACATTACAGGAAAAGAAAACAAGAATATAGAAGAAGACAAGTAGATAGATACACAGAATTCCAGGTTTTCTTCCAAGAGGAAGCACAGCTCCAAGAGGAAGCCTTATGGATATCAACAAGCTGTCATGAGAGACCAAGGTATAGCATAAGTGCCTGCTCCAGGCTTCATGCTTCACAGAGCTTTGCAAAAGCCATCTGAAGCATGTATCCAAAACAAAATTTTACCCCTAAGTCTTTCCCAAACACTTTAGCAAGACTCAGTTTTCTTAATATTGTCAATGTTCTGACTCAGAGAAATATCAGAGGAAAATAGTGATCCCCAATTTATTTAAAGTATTTGTGGAGATAACCTTTGTCTGCCTCTAAAAAATTTGGTTTAAGCTTCAATCATGATTCAAAACAGGAACAACCTTTTAAAAATATTTTTCATAAAAGACAAAATTTTCTATATATTACCTCAGGTTTGACAAAGCAATATAAACTTCTACAGAAAACTAGTCATATATAAAGGATGTTATGAAGTATTAGAATTGGTTTCCACACCTTTAGACCAACTAAGCACATCAATTGAACAAAATACTGAACAGCAACTGAACAGTCCCAATAAGAGGTAGGAGAGTGATTTCAGTAGAAATATTTGAGATGCCTCAGTTAACAAAGTTTAACATTCAATTTCAAATGTTTCTCATTATTTTTACTTCAGTGTTTTTTTACTAGGCTTTCAAGTAGAAATCCTGAAGTGGCCGCAAAAGCACTATCTTCTCTTCCCCTTGTAGCTAAAGAGCTTTGTGCATAGCACCAGAGAAAGTCCTTCTGTTGCTGCAAGTCCTAGTGAGAATCCCCTTCAAGAGGACAAACCCATGGAAACTTCATGAAGGGAAAGGCAACTGTTTATTTCATATCTGTTTTGAAATTACATTCTTCATTTTACATAAATTAATATATAATAAATTAATAGCTCTGGAAGACTTTCTCTTTACAGATTGCTTGAAGCTGAACTTTTCATGGAGAACTGGCTGAAGATCTTGTGTAAAAAGGCTGTCAGCAGAAATACTCTACTCTGGAAAGTGATGTCGATTTAGCAATATGCTTTAAAATAAACTAATTATACTTAACATTTCTCTTGCCTTTTCCCAACAACTGGTCATAAAGAGAGAAGAAAATAATTTGAGAATGCTTTCACCCTAAAGGAATACAGGAATACATGCCTTAAGTCTGCCAGAAGAACAGCTACTGCCATTTAAAAGTATTTCTCTTGCTAAAAGTGTCCAGATTAAAGACTAAAACGAAATTTTTTTTAGCAGTTTCCAGTTATTCAAGGCTCTCATAGGAAGGACACTAAGATTCAAATATTCAAGGTTTGAAAACAGTAGTGGCAATGGCTAAGTAGGGATTGATTTGAGAGAGAATAAATGCAACCTATGAGAGTCATAAGAATTGCAACAATTCAAAAATCACTCACAAGTATGTGGAGTTTGTTTTCTTTATGCTGTTTAACAGAGGTTGGCATTCCTATGGTTTTTGCTTTGAAACTCTGATTTGGGTTTGGCACTTACTGGTAAACAAGCAATTAACAAGTTATTAGAAACCTTATAATCTTTTGAAGACCAGATTGGTCCTTGGGGTATTTTCTTGGTCTTTATGCTACCTGCTTACACCCTACGTTTTAAATTCCCTTCATTTTTATGCAGATAATAAAAATACACCTTTATTTGACTCTATTTAAGCTACCACAACAAAGTCCAACAAAATATTTTTTACATTTGAGCAATTGTTCAGCAGAAAATCAGCCCAGCAGTGTCATAAAAGAAAAAAGTCTAATCCTTTCTTTAGGCCTTCTTTGCTTTGGGAAATTAAAGTCCCTCAGCTCTTTCCCAAGTACCTAAATAGGTATTCCTTTTCTTATACACTAAAACACCTGCTAGACCAGGGGCAACGTAGGGCCTCAGAGAAAACACACCCAACAATTTAATTTCTGTCTTACATGCAGGAAGGAAGTCCATTTTGTGGAGCAGCCCAAACTAAAGTTCAGCCAGAGTGATTTTAGGTTGCCCCCATAGTAAAAACTCAAGCTGCTCTTGCAGCCTGATGGGGCTGCTAGTGTGCGTTCACACAGTCCTACTGAAATGCCCTTCTCATTACTTGGGTTATTCAGAAGCCAACATCTGCACTGACTTCAGTTTCTAAATAACTTTAGATTCAATGTCAGGGTCGAAACGTAGCTCCCAAGTCGCTTGAGGAGGGCAAAGTAATTGGTGATCGCCAGGACTTGTGTAATAGTGCAATGACAGGGGAAACAGTAGATGAAGATCTGGGTACCTAGTCAGGTTTCTTTGCAATGCAAGGTCTCCTCCTTTTACACTAGTGTACTGTAAATTGCTAGGGAATTGCCGGCAAGGATAACAGCATTTTGTTACAGTTGTGATTAAGAGACTGCATCTTTAGGGCCCCTTTAAATTGCCTCTCCTGTTGTCCTAATTCAAGTAGAATTTCATTGTTTTCAATGCCTGGGAGGAGATTCAGGGGGAAATACTAGCAAATTTCACTTCTGTCCCAGAGAGGTATGCAAACAAACAGCAGAAGTGAACTTCTAGAGAAATTATTTTACTGCCTATTAGTGTCTGCCAGTTTTCATAGGTCCATCAGGAGGCATGAGAATTCCCTTATAAAGTAATTTATGTGCTGTGCTGCAGAGCAACACTTAATTCTTTTGATCTTTGATATTAGGGATAATGAATTTGTAGGTGCCTTCATCTTCCTCAGCACTGCCATGCAGTCTAAGCTGGACTGGTCTGCTGCTTGTTCCATTAACTCACTTTTAAGTAACATTATTATCTCAGCAGAGTCTGGAAGCAGGCAGGACTTTAAAAACTATTTGAAGAACCTGATTAGAAAGCAAAGGTTCTTCATTTCCAATAATTCCTTTCTTTACGTCTTCCATTCGGCTGGGATGGTGTTAATTTTTAAACAGGTAAGAGAGACACATCACTTTGTAAACATCTGTTCTTGGTTGCTTAAACTTGTTTTGGAAGTTACTTTCCCAATCATAATATGGTGGTGGCGGAAGTTGGTTTGTATGGTTTTAATGAAAAATTCATCATACACTTTTACAAAGCTGGGAAAATGATAGCTATGCTTTCTCTTCTTCTTTAAAGAGACTATAATTCTTTTACCCAGACAACCATAACACTAGCAGATTAGTACTATGTACCTGAGGCCCCTCTGTACTCTATGACACAATGGCAGTTCCTTGCTAAACATCCTTACATGGATTTGAAAATATACTCATTATTTTTATATGTAAAACTTTCTGAAAACCATATGAGGTAACTACAGCCTAAATGGACTGCTTAGCTTAGTTTCTCTTCACTTCCCTTCATAGGGAATGTGCTTCTTAAAATGTTGCTAAACTTGTTGTGAAGGAAAGTCCTTAATTCTGTACAAATTACTTAAACAGCAGTCTGTCAAAATTGCATACAAGTTGCACACAGACTTTTTTGGTACTTGTGTATCTTCTTCTAAAGGAAAACATGGTTGTGTTTTCTGATAGCATTTTCTTAAAGCATATGATGGTTCCTTCTTTTCTCTGCTGTCTTCTAGTCTGTTGTTAATAGGGCTTCAAATGTTCCATGTTTTCCCCCTGAGAAAAAGAAAATTAAAAAGAGAGAGCTGAACTCTCGCTGCACGTCTGCAGAGCCCTGTGGGAACAAAGAGCCAGGAGTGATGGGAGGGAGGATGGAAAACCAGTGGGAACAGGCAGGAGACAGGCAAGGCTGTGGGGGAAGGGGCCATGGAGCAGTGAGGGGAATGGGAGCAGAAAGGAGCCAGCCTGGTAAGCTGAGGAGAAGCCCGGTAGGAGAAACTTCTTTGTTTGGAGAAGAGAACAAAGGGGAAGGGGAGATGATGGAAGAAGCATAGCTGTTGTTGTTCACTGTTCCTACCCACTTTCAGTCTGCACCCACCAAGGGGAAAACTAAAACACAAGAGGAAAAACTGATTAGCATGTGCAAACAAACATGGTTCTTTTTCCCTGTTTGCGACAATTAACTCTCTCTTTTTCCTTTTTTCTCTCTTCATTTGGCACTTTAGACTGAAGCAATTAGCTATGAAAATGTAAAGCAAAAAATCTAATATGGCAAGGCTATAGAAGATCTTGACTTCATTGATCATGACACATTGATCTAAATGGGTTTTTTAGCAGCTCAAAGTACTGGTTTCTCTTAGACAGGGCTGACTTCTGCAAAGAAACTTACCTGACTTGATGTGATTTGATTTTTCTCTAAATCTAAACCTTAAATTTGTTGTGTATCTTGAGAGATTTAGCAGGAAGGAGTTGATGTTAATGTCACAGCTTTTGTATTGTTTGTATACATAACCGCTTTGTTTTATTATAAAAACTTCTAGTGTAAAACATTTATTTGTGGAAAGAAGAAACACCAAATCATCACGGGAAATTCATATGTATTCTTCAGTTATCAAGCAGGCCATCTAAAATATCAAAACCAGAGCAATGCTTACCTCTTCTAAGCTAACTAATATCAGTTCTTTGCTGTAGGACTGAATGTTTTCCTCCTAGCAATATTGCAGCAGAGTAGTCAGCATTTCAATGTAATCTGCACTACAATGCCCTATGTAAATGCAGACAGATACTTCAAAAACAGAACAACATGTTAATGGTCCCTCTCATATAACTCTTGGGCCTAACAATTAGTAGCCACTTTTATTAGCAGTTAAGTGCAGAAATATATCATTTAAAAATCTTACAACCTTTGTTCTGGATTTTAGGTGCCTTCAACAAAATGTGTCTTCACTAATTTCTTTTGTAAGCTTTCGTGTCTGTTGTAAATAGCATTTTTATGCCCTGGCTTATTGCCTGAAGAATAAGGCAAAGAAACAGGACACCTTATTTTGCTAAAACTTTTGGTTTCTTCTTAATTTTATTTTAAGAGTTTAGTAAAGATTGGAAAACTTTCTTCACTGGTTATGGATGGCTTTTTTTTTTTTTTCCAGTTCTTTATCTGCTGTACTTGGAACTCTGAAACTGGTAGTTGGAAATGAAACTATCTTGGTGTGTGAATTTTCAATTACAAAACTGGATTAAACATCAATTTACTGATCAAATCTGGGGGTGGGGGAATGACTCAATAGAGAGCAGGATCAAATTCAGGAAGATTCCTCCTGTAAAAGTGAATTGTTTGTTGGAATAGCCATGTTCTTCCAAAACAGGCTGGTCAGTCCCATTTTTGTTCTTCTTGTGAAATCTCATCACTGGCTTTACTTTTCACATATTTACCATTTCAGTTCCTCTGTTTCAAGACATGTTGTGTTCTATGCAAGATAACCAAAACCAGCAGCCATTTCTGGAAGTAAGAAATTAACTTGTTCTACAGATTCTTTTTTCTGCAATTAAGTTACACTTTCCTTACATATTTATCCCTGTCCCTACTAGTAATCAGCGTGTTCAAGCTTTAAAACCAATCTCTTCTGCATGGTCGCAGTGTGACAAATACTCTCCAAAGGCTTGCTTACTTAGCAGTGGCCACTAATATGTGGTCTTGGAATAAGTGTTGTAGGGCATTTCTTCCAACAGTTGTGGAGGACTTGCTGGCACTTTGTCTTCATCTATGTTTAAACAGTTGGCCAGTCAGTTCTCAGGGACCAGGAAGGCAGTTTACCTGGATAAATTTGCCTTGCAATTTCCGGTTGTGACAGGAACAACATTTTGCCTGTCCCTTTCATGTTCTAAAGAGTGAGGGAATCAATTTTTATGTATATAAACTTTGGGAGTTTTATCTCACACGACTTGCTGATGTTTACATATTTTTCCCCATCATGAATGACTATGGTTCTCATTTTGTTAAAACCCCCAGCTTTCAGCAAATATTCCTAGTTTAAAATCAATTTGTGCTGTCTTTAGTTCTATGAGCAGTAATTGAGAGTGTAAGATAGCCCAGTCATGTGAGGTATGAAGACTTCCACAAAATGAAACTGAAAACCATTTTCTTCAACATACCAAGAATATGAACAGACTTCTGAATACACTTATTGTACTGTTTCCTGGGAAGCTGAATTCATTGATTCATATTCAGTTTTGTTACTTGTGTATACTGGTCTACTGGAAAACATTTTCGTCCAACTTAGTTGTAGTACAAAACAAAGTCTGGTTATGGTTTTCAGTACTGTAAGTTTAGAAGTGCAAATGGAGAAATTCAAGTTTCATTATAGTAGTTTAAGCTTGGGGTTGCAGTAACACCAACCATTCTGAAAAATTGCCTAATGGATTTGTTACGGAAGAGGAAAATAAAAGAGCAGCAAAAATTCTCATCTTTGTGCAGGGCCAGGGTAATGGTTAAACTTCCAAGTATTTATAGATAACTTATACCTACGTAGTTTCTTGAGAAATTATACAAAGGTAATTTTTGCTTCTACGTTTTAGTAATTCCTTTCCAGGTTAGGACATTTCTTCTTTATCTTCATAATTAATCAGATGAGTAAGTCTTTATTTTGCTACTTAAAGTTAAAAAAAACAAACAAAAGTTCACCATTACATAGCAGAATTAAGCCATGTAAACTAATAGTAACAGTACTCAACAAGAGATATATCATCATTGTAGTTATATCAACTTCTTTAAAAATACTTCAGTACTTTTCTACTTAAGGAGGGAGAAAAATGCAGTATATATCATGTATAATTTGAACTGGAAAAATCAAAACAAAAAATAATAGTTTTAAGTCAAAACCGAGTCCCAGTGCTACTGTTTGTTAAACCCATCTAAATGTTTGGAGCCAAGTACAACACCTGGCTGCCTTTGAGCCAGATCCCACAGAAGGATGGTGTCTTATTTCCAATGGGGCTCTCTTGGCTGGACTGCACATCTTATATTTACATATGATGCAAGGAGGCCTCCCTTCTGGTAAGTGGAGAATTCGTGAGTGTAGCTCAGGAGGCTGGGCTGATATGGGAGCCTGACAGACGTAGTCCATGCTTTCCATGTGAGTTACAGCCCCCCTGTGTCAGAAGAATACAGATTAACACTAAGCTGACCCACAGCACTTGATGTCATTACAACAAATGAAAATAACACAATCTGAGCCAAGAACATCAGTGTTTTAGTTAAGGGACTTTTTTTAGTTTTCAAGTCAAAATGCAGCTTTTCTATTGCTAGAAATCTTGAGATTTCTTTTTTGGGTGGTACCAAAATATTTTACTATTTTTTTTGTTCAAGAAGGAGAACATGTTTCAAAATTCATGTGTTCTTATTTTTCATTAGATCTACTCTTAATCAGACCCCTAAAACCTGTACTTTTAAAGTACCTAACACTATATTTTAGGGAAAAAGTATTAATATTTACATGTGCATGCCTATTAGAGCAGTAGAGTTGAAGTCTTTCTGTGTTGCTGCATTCAGACTTGAGTGCAAAATCAAATCCAAATCTCTCTTCAAATTAGACAAAGCCTCCAAAGTTGGTGCAACAGACTTACAGAACTGATCATGATAGTGTAGAATAAATGAGTAGCAATGTACCAGCACTGGATGCTTCAGAGCCATGTCTTGAAGAGTCAGAGAGTATATTTCTTGTGGCGCTACAGCACTGGCACTGGATTTCTGATGCCCTGGACTGCAAGATACATGAAAAACTTCTCTGAAAAGACTGAGTAGAAACAATTAATGTTATAGGCCTAATTGAAATATTTACAGCATAGTGCTATGTTTACAAAATAATTATGTTAGATATACACTTTCTATAGTAAGAAATTTCTGTCCATTTATTTAGAACGTCTCTTCTCTGGTAGGGCTATATCAAAACTTCCCTGCCTCAACTGAAAAGAAACTATTAGTAAGATGTCACTCAGAACATCTGAACAAATTTATCTAAAAATGAGCTGTGAAAATTTTATTTGCATGTACTTTTGCATTCAAAGAAACTCAAAATCAATATCTTTTAAAGGCACCAAAGTTGGCACAAATGGCACAAATCTCTGGAAGGTAAATATGTGCCTTGCTCTGTTTGAAGAAATCTGGCTTCAAAATAACAAAGTTATAGACTTTTGAAAACATGCATCCTGGTTGGCACAGCAGGTTTTTAACATCAGAAGCAAACACCAGGATGTGATGTTCTGAATATTCACTTTCAGTATATTTGAAAGCTCACACCTACTTGTATTTGAATGTGTGATTACTTTCAGAACTGAATTGTTCTGAATCACAGTTACAAAAAAGAAAAAGGCGTTGGAGACCTTATTGTTTATCATAAATCAGGTTTCTGCTTTCAGTCAGAGAATGAAAGATTATAGGCATTTTACTCACAGGAACTACTATTACTCTTGTAGAAATAAACTTAAATAAATCTTCCTGCAAGAGTGGCTGTAATCTAGGAAATTTGCTGATTCAAATCATTACACAGAGAAAATATACTCACATTTCCGTGACCTGTTGTCTTAATTTCTCAATTCATAGAAAACTTTGCATGCTTTGAAAGATCTCTTGCAGTGCTGTCCCTGCTGCTTCTTTCTGTCCAAGACTGGAAATGTGTATTCCTCCATCACTTTCCCAGTGACATCTGGTGATTCTCTTGGAAATAAATAATCCTCCTTGGGATAAAAGAAACAAAAAATTGTTTTGAGCAACAAAAAACCAAACAAACAAAAAAACCACCCTCATAGGAGAATACTGAATACAGTTAAAAGGCATCAAATATGGCAACAATCCATAACATGCTCAGAAATGAATCCATCTTTCAAGCTTTGGATCACTTGTGTTAGTTACTAGAACTATTTACCACATTTGAGCCTCGACAATAGTTTTAGACAGAATTTTGGAAAGAATAGGAAAGTACATTTCTGACAGTTAGCATGGGGAGTGAGGTTCATGGCTAACGCAAATTTGGTGAAACCCTGATTCCTCATGAGTGACAGACAGCTGAGATAGGGAGAAGGTTAGATGTTTAAAGTAGGTGCTTAAAAATAAGTCAAAATTAACTACTATTTTGTGTGGGTTTCCTCAACCAGAGTAACACACTGCTTGTTAATTACACAGTACAAAGAAGTAATTAGAGGAGTCATGCAAAAGAAGCCTGTAAAAGAACAGTATTTAAAAGTTTTATTTCTTAAGAACAACACTCCTCTAAATGCATAAAGAATGTCCCACAATCCGAGAATATTATAACCCATTCCTGGATTTTGCTGGTTTTGATACTTTTCAGTAAAATATTAGCTAAATGAGGGAAATATTTCTTTATTACTTATTTTTATTATATTTCTTGAAATAATGGTTCTTATTTTAGTGAAATGTCTGTCATTTGTAATTCAAAAAAGGAGTGTTTACTCTCAGATTTTCACTTTGGCTTTCATGTGTCTTGTTAGTAGTAAATACTCAGTATTCCCTTTTATGGTGTACTATAAAAATAAAAGCTTACTCTTGGTCTTACTACAGTTCTGGAATTATACCTGCAAACAAGTATTCTGTAAAGATCCTGATATAATTTCCTTGAAAGGCTTATCTGTAGATATTAGATATACATAGATATTAAATTCTGTTTTTAAAGGCTAGAAGATCTAGAGGAAAAAATTAGTCTTTTCATATTTAATACTTGAGAACAACCATAAACTGTAGGGTAAAAAAACCCAATAAAGATACATCCAAGAACCCTTGCAGACAGTTTCTTATGGCTGCAATTCATTTTATTCAAATAAAACCTCATGCAGAACCAGGAGAGGTTGAAAATAGAAGATGTGAACTTTTTCCCATCCAGTCTTCTGTGCAGATTTACCATTTATCTACTAGAGGCACAATTTTTCAAAAGAAATCTTTAAAATAAAAATTTTAGTTAGTGTTAGCTCTCATGAGAACAAGAAGTTACAAATGCTAGAGAACATTAGGCCTACAGTTTGTGTCTGCCCACAAACTAGCACTCTAGATTACCAGATTTCTGCTACCTCACTCATGAACACAACTTTACACCAGTTATACCAAACTGCATCGTGGTTTCAAAGGTTCCCATGTGTGAGCTCCCTGCCTCTGGTACCTACCACTCATCTGCCTGCTACAAGCTTTCACTGCAATGTTAATTTTACTTTACTCCTCCCCCATACCAATATTTAAGATCCTATGTATGATGCAAATAAAGAAAGTGCTTTTCATGTTGGAAATATGTCTTCCTCTTTTTAGAAGTTCTATACTGTAGGTAAAAAAAAAAAGACCCTGTAATTATTATAAACTGTGATTATTATAAACTGAGCTTACTTAAAGGAATTTTCATATTTGAATCAACGAGGAGGTAGACATTGCCAGTATAATACTGTATAATGCTTGACATTTAATGACTTCCTGAAAATCCTATTCCCATAACGCATTTGATGAAGCCTTGCATTAGACTCAGAAATGCTATAACAAAAAAAACAAAACAAACCCCCCAAAAACTCCAAAACAAAACAAAAAACCCCAAGCAAAAAACCCCCCAAAAATTACACCAAACCAAACAACCAAAAAAACCCCAAACCACAACATAAACCCCAAAGTATAAAGCTCTTGGTTTAATTACAGTTTTCTACCATATGGGAATAACTGTAGAGAGATGTAATATTCTTTATAAAATACAATTTTCATATTATTTATATGACTTGTCATTGTTTTTTATTATTTTACTGTGTGACCATATCCCTCATAAATGGAATGTACATTTACATGTAATTTACAATGAATAGATAAACTGTCATTAATGAATTTGGGTAGCAATTTTTAATCTCAGCAATCTTAAATTTTTATATGTGTATGATGGCAAATTCATTGAGTTCTTTGTTTTTCTGTATGTATTCAGTGGCTTTTTTGCCTCACGAAGGAAGCAAATCTAGCAAAAAAAGAAACAAAGTTATTAAATCTTTAATGGGAGTTATTTGATCTCTAAAATTTTAAAGTGACTTGAGGACCAACTGTAAGCTAAGGCTGTGATGCTGGGCTTCAAAAGACTTCAGGAATCATTCTTATTGCACGGTCTACTTTCAATTTAAAAAATACTGGTGTGGGTGACTTATTATACTACACCCTCAGCATTCTGTGTTCCAGTAGAGTGAGGCTAAAGCAACTGGTAGGACTGTACAGAAACAACAGCCGGGCCATATGCTTGGTGGGCTGCTCAGCTACCCACCCAAAGCAACTGATTACAGCACTGTGGGGGCTGTCTCTTCTGTCCCATATGTAACACCAGGCAAAAAGTTGTGAAAAAACCCCCCTCCTGAAACAGCAAATGAAATCAGACAGAATAGTGTATCTTGGCAACATCTTTGGAAACAATCTGCAAAGCCAATAGTCTGGTATATGTAAAATAATATTTAAGAAAAACAGATGTGGCCCCTACCCTCCAATATGCCTGCACCTACGTGTAGTCTTTGGGACTTCAGTGACCTGTTTATGTGGAGCTCCTTGTAGAGCCTGGTAAAAATAAATTCCTGCTATGGAGAACAACAGAGGGAAAGTGCAGCTTAACTTTCATCTGGTTCTTCTGTCCTCAGGACTTTTGAAGTTGTATTTGTTAAGTGGCATGTCATATCCGCTTGTAGCACCTACAGATTTAAATACATACAGCGTAACTATCAGTGTGAGTAATTGTGAGTCTGCTCATGTGCACTCTCCCTTTGGTTGACTGGGATTTAAAGAGCAAGTGCTCCCATATCAGCTTAACTGGAATATTTGTCCGACTGAATATAAATTAATGTTTGGTTTTTGTTTTTTTTTCCAAGAGTCACCAAAAGCCTCCCACGTGTAGCTAAATTATTTTGTCTTCTGCAGTAACAGAGCATGTCCACAGTTACTAGAAACTCCTTTGCTTTTTCATAATTTAGACCTTCAAGCATCCGAAAAAAAGCACTAAGGTGGGGAGGACCAGAGCTCCTGGGAAATACGGAGTTAACATAACTCAGTTCTGTTACCAAGCGTAGGAAATAGCTCACCCCTGCAGTCAATTTGCCTAATTGATTGGAAGCCTGATTGCACCCGTGAAGGGCTGGGTGCCCCGGGGGGATATGCATGCACAGAGGCGGGGAGATGGCACGGCAGCTTCAGAGAAATGGGATCTCCAGCGCTGAGAAATCATTTTCCACGGACTGCTCCTGGTCCAGCACCCACGCCCATCTCCAGCACGCTCCCAAGCACAACATCGGACTGTAGACTTGGAGAAAAAGAGGGCCAGGAGGGGAAACCTGAGTGCCACCTCCTACAGGCTGCTGGCCGCCCAGCTGGCCCAGAAGCCATCCAGGACACTCAGCCCCCTGCGGAGAGGCTCTCCAGCAGGAGAAATGTCGTTTTCCCCACCTGCAAACAGTAAGCCGTTTGCTTCTTTAGTCTTCCCTGCTCCATCACTACTCAGGGTGAGAACCAGAAATGCCCCAGTGACAGAAGTGCCCAGGCTCGGTAACCAGAGCGGCTCCGCGGTTCCCTAATCCGCTCGGGGATGCTGCCGTGTGAAGCCCAGCGGCGGGAAGCAGTTTATAGTACAGTAACTCAGCCCCCTGTCTGGAGTTTTTCAGCTTGGCTTCATTACTATTATCATGATAAAGACCAGCGGGTTTGGGTTTTTTTTTTTTCCGACTTCCCTTTTGCCCCTTCAAGTCTCTACTTGCTCTTGACTTTTCTGAATTTCCCTTTGAAACCTTGACACTTTGGTTGTTCTCCCAGACAGATCTAATTACAAGAGTTCAAATAAACCTTTTTTTTTTTTTTTTTCCCGGTTGGGCTGGGAGGTGAGGGAGTGAGGAAAAGTATGGATAACAGGGGTGCTGTGAAGATTTGCTGGCAGAACTCATCTCCTTCCAAGGCTCTTCGGGTCTTCTCTGCAAATCAAAAGGCCCAGAAAGCTTCAGCTGTGAAACATAATCCAACACTCAGGTCTACCATTAAACGGAAATAGCAAAATGTGAGCTTTGCAGGACAAACAGGAATTGCAGGCCATCAACTGTTTCAATATGCAATACTCCACTTTCTTCCAATGAGACCTCACCATTCTTACCTTGAGAAAAAAATTGATAACAGTTTAAGTTTTAAAAAGAAGAATCAGTGAGAAGGCTCATTCAAAAGCATCACACTGTGAAACATCTTGGTGGCTTACAGTCTGCTAAGCACCCTTTCAATGCTGATGTGAAGCTTTAACTTCTTTCCCCCCATATTTCCATGACTCACTGGAATTCCTGGACAGTCGCCAAACCAACCTGCTCTTCTTAGCTTGAAGGACTTAATGACCCCCATGTTGCTTGGGCTGCAAAGTACCAAAAGAATAATAAATGTATTTCTAGGGCCCTTTATGAAAAATAATCTCTCTGATCCTGTCATCACAGAACTCAGATCTACTTTCCTGAGAGCAGAGAATGACTCACAGCTTCAGTCATGGTTCACCTGGGGGTGGCTTACAGAGATTCTCTTTTATCTCTACCAAAAAAAGCAGACAGCTAGTAAGGACAACACAGTAAACATCCAGTCTCTAACACAATGTAAAGAGAAGAACTATGGCAGGGGTTAGACTTTTACTCTGTTGACATTCATAAATCACCTGAAACAAAAACACAGGGGAAAACTGAGCTTAGCCTCGTCAGAAGAATTATTTCTGTTATCTCCAGTTCAATGTTTAGTTCTGTCACTAGTCATGCTACTACATTATTAGGAAGTGGGGCTATATTTCCATCAGGAAGACAGACCTTGTTGCTTTTTATCCTGTTACTTTTCAATTCCTTTTCTTTTCCAGACCGTAAGTCCTTGTACATCCTTGTACACTTCATCACTGGGGCTTCTGATTTAGTATTCCAAGGACCACTATTAGAGCCACTAGACACAGCTCTAATCCTTTTGAAAAACTCTATTTATATACCACCTGTATTAATCTTAGAGTCCATAATACATCATGCAGTGACAGAGTAGTGGATGATTTTATTAAACCTGTGGGTGACACCAAGTGGGAAGAGACTACCAGGAAGCTGGATTTAGAATATAAAGTCATTTGCACAAATTGAAAGCATTGAAGCAGTGCCAGGCTATCCAGCCTAAATTCAAGACAGTGCATGCGGGCACTGCAAGAGGTACTAGAAGTGTAACTCCAGGCTGGAAGTCACAACACATAATAATTATACCTGTGTTACACCTTCAAGGGAGTACCGCAACCAGTTGTGTGTGAGATGGTTCAAGACGGACACAGAACTGCTGAAGAGAACAAGGAAAGTAAACAGAACTTTAGAAAATGCATTTAAGTCAAATTTCTTAAGAAGAAAAGACCAAAAACACTATGATCTGCAAACCTGTGGAAAGAAATTGATAGGCTTTTTTCTATTTATTTAGTTATGTGGGGCGGGGTGGGGGGGAAGGAAAATGGACTTCAGTTGCAGAAGGAAGGTTGAGAAATACATTTTTATCGTAAGGTGAGGGGAGGCTCTGGATCAAGTTTGACGGGGAGAGTGGGTCCCTGAAAAAAAAAAAAAAAGATAAATATCTATCAAAGATAGAGTGGATATTATCTGAGGCTGTGCTGGGCAGGCAAGTGGATTAGATTGTCTTTTCTTTAAAGGAGAAGAATTTTCCAATTTTTCTCATTTCAGTAACCAAATAAGTCTAAAACTTTTGCAGTTAATAGCATTTCCAAGATTGAATCCCTTAAAAAATATGCAGGTTTTGACAAGGTTTTCATAAAAATAAAACAAAAAGCTTATGACCTATGCTGTCAATTCACCTATATTCTACCATCCTCTACAAAAAGCTGTTATGTGTTCATAATATGGTATTATAATATGATATTGGGGAAAAAAATTTTGTCTTATACTTAACTATGTAAGGAGTGCAACAAGCCATAAACACTAGACAGACCTTTTAAAAGGCCATTAGTCTATAGAAATTACTTCTGAAAACACCATGAAGTCTATCTACAGTCTGATCTTAAAAAAAAAACATAAAATCAACACTCTATAGTGGGAGGCATTTCAGCTATAGGGAACCACCTGTCTGCATGCTCTCCAGTGTGCTTTTATGTTAATTCTTATGGCCAGAGACAGAAAAGACAGCAAGGAATGACAGACAAATTTATTATACTAGAATACTAAAAATAGATTCTGTAAAAATAAATAATAGCTTAGACTAATTTAAATAAATGTTATGACATATAAAATTATGTATTTCAGCTACAGCTTATCAACCAGAGTATAAACATTCTTTTCATTTTTTTGCTTAAAATCATTGTATGAAAAACATCAGAATCTTCTTGGAGAATAATTACTCCAAGAAGTTTTTTTAATTTATTCAAATCACCTGTGTCTAACATACTACACAGTTTGGTGCCCCTTTTTCCTTTTTTTTGAAGCTTTTAAAAAAAAACCACACTGGCACACTGGACCAGATTCAACTCCTGTATAAAGCTAAATTTCTTCCTGAATTTGGTGGATTTATAGTAATATCCAATGTTATTTTTTCATTCCTTTTTCCCCTTTCAAGCAGAGCACAGGCTCAGGCCTCTTGCAGTTACAAATCACAATGAAGTTTCATATCATTGATACTGTACCCTGGGACTTTATTGTGAGATCACTCTGCACTTTACAGCAGGACAGAAGAAAATTATATTGATTTCCCCTCCCCCCATTCACTCTGAAGGATTTTTTATATATCAAATAAATTTCAAAATTATTTTCTGAGGCAGCCTTCCGTTTGGAGAATGCTTTTGCCAAATTTGCAGCAGGAGAAATGGAAAATCTTTGAGTATTTAAGTCTTATAATGCCTTTTGTGAAGTATCATTATCATTGCGTGGGCAAGAACATGCAAATAATTTGAATCCTCTGTACAAGAAACACTTGTTTTAATATCAACAACTATACATCGCTCTACAAGCACAAATAGATTTCCTTATCCTTAAAGGATTTTTAAGGGTAAGACTTTTCAGTCACAAAAGTACATCTTCAGAAAAACATTCCCATCTGTAAGGATCTGATCCCAACATAGATTGTCAACATCATAATACTTACTCTTAGTTTACAGTCTTGTTAATTAAATGTGTATAGTTCCTACGTGGATGATGACGGTTTGCTTTTTTTCCCTGGACGTACTTTAATATGCATAGACAGGAGTAGGGACACACTAGTTCAAAGTGAACTTTTGGCCTACTGTGGGTACAGGAAAGTTTGGTTCCTGCAGCAACTACAATTCCTGTATAATCCCTCCAATTCACCTTTCAATTACAATAAAACAAATCAAAAGAAACTTCCTGGTGCTAGCATGGATTTTGACCAAAGTTAACACTATATACATATATAAAGAAAATTTAATTTGTATGTCTCAGAAGTGTGTCCTGGTTGCTATGGCAGTGGTAATCATCAATTCCCTGGCTAGAATGGGATCAAAATTCTACCTTTCAACATAATTTTAATGTGGTTTTTCACCCTTGCAAGATACAGATTTTAGCTGTAGTTCGGGTGTTTCCAAACAGAATAATCTCTTTTCCCTGGCATCGTGCTAGGATGTTAAACTTAATAAAAAAAAAAAAAAAGCCAACAACCAAAAAACCCTTCAAACAACTCCAAACAAACAACAACAAAGGGGGAAAAAAAAAAGGTTAAAAAAGTAATAGTTACACTGAGATGAAACCCTTACAGTATTACCTTCAGTATTTCCAACAAACTCCCACCAGTTTCCCTTCAAACTGGTAGCTCAATGTACCTGAGACAGCTAATTAAAAAAGGAAATGGTCAAAGTCATGCCTTTTTTTTTTTTTTTTTTTTTTTTGTAAACTTCAAAAGTGATCCCTCTCCCTCCTCTTTCCATTTTCCTGTCTGGCTTTCTGCCCATCCTGCAGCTGTTAGCTGAGCCTGTCTTTCATGGCGTCAAACCTGCCTCCTCACGGTCCATAAAGTTACAGCAGAGATCATGATACGCAGGTGTGGAAAAGCCAGAAGTGCAAGATGGGCCCATTAATGATTTTTCTGGCACCCCATGCTGAGCTGCTGAGAAAAGAGAGCAGCTCGTTGAAGGCAAGGGACTCTTTGTTTGCAGAGGTATTTGAGATCGCATTACTTCTCCCACAGCAAAGGTGTTGGGTTTTCACTTTAAGGGCTGTTTACAGAAATGATTCGCCTTTTATACAGCTTTTAAAAAATGCTTTGAGGCTTTAATTGGATGCAGGATTTACATCACACCAGTATGAAAACTCTTACTTTTTATTTAACCCCCCATTAAATCATTCAGTAATCTTACTCAGTGATAAGAAGCCAGGTCTCATTACGTAGACTTCACAGAGGAAAACAAAAATTAATCATTGGGATACATTTATGTCATAAACTTTCAATCTGGAAATTTCTGCATCCATTTACATTTGGGCAATGAAGGAAGTGGGGACCAACTGCTGGGAAAAACAAAACAGAACAAAAAACCAAAACCAAACCAACCAAATAAACAAAAAACAAACAAAACAAAACAAACAAAAAACAAACAAGCCCCCCCAAACAGGAAAAAGCACAACAATGTGTTGTTGTTCTTGAAACAATGGAATAATGTAATAGATAATCTCTAAAACTTATAGCTTATAAAAGTCACTTAAAAGTCCACTTTATTTTAAACATTGTTCAAACTGTGATCTGAACTGTGCCTAAAGAACAACTTTAAACAACTCCAGGTCAATATTTTTAGAAACAGGTTCCTGTAAATAATAGCCTACAGGAACCATTTTCCAGAACACACAACTGACACATCATGTTGTCCACCGCTCAGAATCAATGGGACTTCAATTTTCATATCATCCAAACACCAAGGCATGACCCGGATTTCACAAAATATTTACTGCCCAACTTCAGCTAGCATCCTTATCTCCCAGTAGGAGAGCCTGAACAGTTGCATTTGGGCTTTAAATCTGTCCCTGAGCCCCTAATTAGGTGTGGGACTCTAACACTTCTGCAACCTCTAGGTCCTAGATCACCTAGTGCTGCAATCTTTAGGCATCTATATATTAACCTTGGCCCTTCAGTGTTTTAAAGCTGGCCAGTATTTTGGTACTAACAAAGAGTGAGCAAGTAAGGACTGAGAAAAGCAGCTAGTGAGGAACATATTGTGAGGGGATGGGAGACCTAAAAGGAGTTAGTAAGTCAGAAAAGTATCAGCTGCACTGTCATCTCTGCTGTTTGCCCCTACGCGAACATTTTAGCAAAGTAGGGATTTGTCTACACGCAGTTCTGTACGAGAATTACATTTTCTATTGCTCCAGTTCCTAAGGACACAGAGCTGCTGGACACTGCCAGTGCAAGTTCAAAAGTGCAATCTCAAAGGTACAAGTTCAGTTTTGGACCCACATGGTGTCTATGCGCCCTCTAGCAAGCAGTGGTAGATGAATTTCAAGCTCCTGACCTGCTCATGCATTTTTTGCCCAATACTTTTATTTCCCTCAACAACCATTTCTGATGCAGCAATTCCTAGAAACTCAAACCAGGACTGGGAGCAATCAAAACCCAGAAGACAAGCAGTGCCAACTGTAAATGAACTTGATCCAGGTGCATCATGCATCTGCTACTGCTTCAGCACTTGGGTGTGCTACTGAGAGGCTTATGGAGTTGTGAGATAGCTGGACATCTCTTTAAGAAAGACCAGTGGCAACCAAAACAGACCTTATTGTCTGCAACAGTAAAAAATGCAGTGTGGTTTTCTCCACGCCTGCAGTTACAACTTCCTCAGAGCTGGCATGGCATGGCTTTGCTGACAAGTGCATCAGGTGCCCTTTCTAAAGATATCAGGGAAAAATATGCATGTATTTCTTGCTGCACCTGTTCTGATAACAGAATTCCAAAGGAACTCAGACATAAGACCCTGTCTCTCCTATTTTCCAGTAACTGCTGTGTAAACTCTGCCAGTATCTTCAGCATGGAAATATAACACAGACTGCTCACCCCAGAACTCCACAAAGATGGTCTGTAACCTAAAAAAGCAACCAAAGCTCAAAAACCTAACTCAGGAACAGAACTGTCAGCATATTCACATACAGTAAGGAAATAGGGAAAGAGATATAGAGAAGGTAACAACTCTATATTTTTTACTTGAAACTTATTTCCCAGCTGTCAGAAGGAAGAGCAAGGTGAGTTCATGAATAATTGATTTTGCTGGTTCCCTTGACCGCCAGGCTAATCTTTAGCTATCCATCCTGCTGCAGTTGTAATAACCTCCAGATTGTGTCAGCAGATAGCAAAGCACAAGAAACAAAATCTTCTTTAAACTCCACAAATCTCAACAGCTTTCATGCTGCCCCCACAAGTCAACTCATTACGTGAACTGGCCTTTCTCATTTCGTTTGCAATGCCCCAAAAATGTCTTCCTGACCATACATTACATAGTCCATGAAAACTTCCCTACCATTAGCTTTTCAAGAAAGAAGCTCTGACCTTGCAGTTCTCTAGGGTCATGAGCCAGTCTTCTGTGCTCCCACAAGAAAATAAATTTTTAAAAAAGCATGTTAAAACCTGAAAAGCTGAAGGGAGAATGGGCATGGTGGGGGCTGTTGCAGAGCACTGTGGTAAGTTATCTGCTCTGCCACAGGACTCTTCAATATGCTATACACTGTTCTCACACCACAATTCCTTTCTCTGGTGATGATGGTAGCATAACCCTCATCTCACAACGAGAAGTTGTAAAGAAGTGTGTAAACAACCAGCCTTAAGGGTTGTGAGGTGCTGAAACATAAAAATAATTGAGATGACATTTATCTCCCACTGATTTTTAGGTTCTGCTTTTCTCTAGACTTCTGCAGGGAGATTCTTTTTTATGGATACAGCAAAACTGAGTGCCACATGCAGCATCCTGATTTTTACTGCTTTACAAATCTCCTTTGAAATGCCTCAACCACATTTTGGTAAAGCCAAAATAAGGCTCAAGGAGTAAACATCTTAACTCCAGGCATGCTCAGCTGTTCTTCATGGACAATCAAGGATGCTGACTTGGTTCTGCTGCTGAGCATCCTACTGTGACTGTTCTGTGCAATTTTCTCTGCCAGCCTGAGCCCTGCCCTCCCCAGCACAGCTGGGGCAGCAGCAACTGCAGCTCCAACCCACATGCTACACTGACTTGACTTGTCTGCCACAAGTGATGTGTACCTCACCAGGGCATCACCCGCTTTACTAAATCTTACAGGTTACTTAAAAGATATAACAGTTATCATTGTTACACACTGGCAAAAGAGTTTTTGCAGACCACTGTTGC
>JAWWMP010000116.1:30349536-30399767 GCA_035047865.1 Dendrocincla tyrannina | reverse complement strand
AGTTATCATTCTTACACACTGGTAAAAGAGTTTTTGCAGACCACTGTTGCCATCTCTGCTCTGTATCAGTGTAGCTGTGGGATATATTTTGATTTAAACAAGTACATTTGTGATTTCAAACACTGATTTCTACCAGCTTATTTGTCCAACATTTAATGTTACATTATTTGTTACTATGACATGCTCCTTCTTATTTTGAAATCAAAGGCTTTAAACCCTAAGGCTGAATGAGGCACAGTGGTGCAAGATTAAATGTATTCAAACATGGATGGAGCACCAGGCTGGCAGGGCTATCCTGGTTCTCATAACCCTTCCAGTTCACTCAGATAATAAGAGGTTCCTAGTACACCTAGAGTTTCTCCAACTTATTTGCAAGCTTTCTCAATTAAAAATATTTGGGGTTTGTGATTTTTTCTGAATTCTGATTGGCCAGTTTTATAGCAACTGAAACAAGCATAAGTTCTAGTCGAGTATTTGTGCTTTTATTTTTAAATTTAAAAACTGTTTTAAAACTGTAGCAATTTCAAAACTACCACAATGCTGAAAGCATGTGACATTTAAACCAAATAAAATGCATTGTGAAAATCAGTGAAGTTCAAACATAAATGTTCCCCATTTCTTCATTTCTCCCTTTCCCTATTCAATTCTAATAGAAGAATGAGAGAATCACAGAATGGGTAAGTTTGGAAGGTAATCTGTTGCAGTGAATGGTCACTCACACATTGTAGTTCTTCCTCATATTCAGGTGGAACTTCCTGTGCATCAGTTTCTGCCTTTTGCCTCTTGTCCTATTGGTTGGCACCACTGAGAATAGCCTCACTCCATCCTTTTAACACCCTCCTTTTAGACATTTGTAGACACTGATGAGGTCCCCTCTAAGTTGTCTCTTCTCAAGACTGAACCCTCAGCCTGTCCTTGTAAGAGAGATGTTTGATCATCTCTATAGCCCTCTGCTGCACCTCTTCCAGGAGCTTCATGTCTCTCTTGTACTGAGGAGGTGAGAACTGAGGACAACTCTCCAGACGTGCCTTCACCAGGACTGGCTAGAGGGGCTGGGTCACCTCCCTTGACCTGCTGTCAACGCTCTTCCTAATGCCCTCCACGATATCATTGGCCTTGGCTGCAAGGGCACACTGCTGGCTCATGGACACGTTGTTGTCCACTAGGATCCCCAGATCTTTCTCTGCAGAGCTACTTTCTAGCAGGTCAGCCTCTAGCCTGTATTGGTGCATGGGGTTATTTCTCCCCAGGTGAAGGACTTTGCATTTTCCTTTGTTGAATTTTAGACAGTTCCTCTCTGCCCACCTCTCCAACCTGTCAATGTCCTTCTTAAGGGCTGCATAGCACTCTGGGGTATCAGCCCCTCTCCCCAGCTCAGCTCTGTGTCATCAGCAAACTTGCTGAGGGGGATCTGCCCCTTCATCCATGTCATTGATGGATGGGTTAAACAACACTGGGCCCAATATTGTACTTGGGGGACACCACTAGTGACAGGCCTTCAGTTATAGCGTGTGCCACTGTCTACAACCCTCTGAGACCTGCTGCTCAGTTCTTAATCCACCTCACTGTCCACTTATCCATCCTAAGTTAGTAACAAACAGGGTCCTCTCTGTGCTGCAATTCCCCTGACACCATTCAGAAGAGTTGATTTTTAGCTGTTGCATTAGCCCAATATAGATAAATTCATTAACTTTCTTATAATTGCCTTGTTATCTCAAATAATGCCCCAAAATCTCACTATGTTCAAAACTAACACCAAGTACAACCATATTTCCAGGACTATCCACACAAGTACAAAGGCTTAATGAGCCAATTTTGAAGAATACTTCATTTAAGAATTTTGAAAGGTAAATAGTACAGCAGCATGTTAATAAGAAATAAATGAGCCTGAGGTTTTCTTTTTGCTGTTGTTGTCAACAACAGCCTCTATATATCAAGCCAACAACTTTCAGACTTACAAGTTCATTGTGTTTTAAAGCAATAATTAATGTTAATTTTTTCTCTTAGATAAAAAGTGAGCATTTCTCTATTGCAATGGCAAGGGGTTGTTTGAGGTATTTTATACTTGAAGCATAAAGATCCTTCAGGTATGGTACAGTGAGATATCAAAGCAATGGAATGGAAACCATGCAAATTAAACCAACCAACCAACCAACCTACACCACCACCACCGCCCCCCCAGAAAAAAGGAAACCAAACAAAAACAGCAGATCAGTCTGCACCTTAATTCTCAAGTGCTGATATGGACCATTTTTTCAAACTGCACACCTCAGTGCTGCCCCATAATGCTCATTCATATAATCCTTTTCTGCTGCTGCATGGAGTAGAGACAAAATTTCTGAGCACATACAATATTTCAGGTGATAGAACAAGATCACAGGTGTGAAAATGGGGAAGTAGTGTTGTTTAGAAAAGAATTAGAAGGCATCTTGGAAGACTTCATATCTACCAGCTAAAGCTGAAATTTAAAATACTGTCTTAAGATTCTGTTTTCTTTTCTGGTCCTGACTAAAGTTAGATGCTTATTTCTATAAGTACCACCTACAGTTTTTGTGTAGCAATTTCTATGCAGCAATAATTGTTTTTAATATTAAAGAAGTAGCTGTACCTCTCGAGCTGGTCAAGATCTGGATACAGGAAGAAAAGTCAGGGACAGGAATGAAAGAACTTATACAGGGCTTTGATATCGCTTCAATCAGGGGTTCACAACTCAAGCAATAGGCCAAGAAATTACTTTTAGCTGCTATGTTCTGAAGAATAGACATATCAGTCCTGGAAGAGGGGAAGGCTAAACATCATTGTATTATCAAGGTGGGACTAACTGCAGGCCTGAGCAATGGTCCTGTGCAACAAAGAGATAACATTCAGACAAAGTTCTTACAATATCTACTAACTAGATGGAAAATACCAATTTATAAATATACTGTTTAATCCTCAGCTGCGAGGAAGGACAGCTATGCTTGTTTAAAACCAGCATATGCATAACATTTAGAACTAGTGACATATAACATGTCTTTTATTAAGAGCATTAGAATGGGGAGTTTCATTGGAAAGCCTTGAGGAGAGGAGGAGTATAGTCACTGCTTGAAATCCCTCCCTATGTGCAAATCACAGGCAAGGCTATCACAACACAAGTGATACATTAGCATCATGCTGTTCAAGGCTGCACTAGTTCTCTCACACCATATGAACATACAAATAAAGTTTGATTAAAGCAAAAAATACTCCTTGAATGACTAGGCAAGAATATTTTTCACTTTTAATTTAAAAAGACACATTAGAGAGGTATTAGAAGTAAAATTATAAAAAGATTGGTTACAACATAACTCCCTCTTCAACAGGTGGGAATCGACAAGTTGCAAGTATTTTCCTTTTTAGTTCAGACAACTTTTAACAGCAATGAGGGGTTGAAGCCTGACATAACCAAACCACACACTGACTTAAGATTAACTCTAGAAGGGCTACCAAGGGCAACTCTGTGCAGTCCAGTGGAAAAAACTGCTGACAAACACAGCCTTTATTTCATGCACTCAGTTTAGTAATTATAGAGCAAAATTCAGCTGAAAGGAGTCAGCAAGGGCTGGGATTTTCACACTTAGCTTTGGAAATATTTGCTCAGTCTCTTTTGGGGCTTTGTGTATTTATGAGAACGAGGCAGCTGTTGGCAGTGTACTGATCCCTGCAGTCTGGCTCAGTGCTGTGGGCAGAGGAAAGAAAACAAAAATCAGAAGGATGCATTTTCTAAATGGGATATTCAACTCATGATAGTGTATTTGCCCCTTGATGTGCCATCATAGAGTGCATCTTCGCCTGAACAAAAAGTAACTAACATAAAATGCAGGAATGTTTTAGGGATTATGTTTTCCTTACTCAAGCCAATCTTCATTTCTTTGAAAGAATAAAAGACTTCTGAAGAGGATCACATTCTGGTTTTTCCATACTTCACTCTCTTTTCAGCCTATATATTTTCTTTCCATTGGGTTGTTTTCTGCTCTACTTTACCCTCAATGGAAATAGAATAAATAATTTAGTATCAGCAAAACAAGTCCAGTTTTACAAGGGCATGGTTAAAGTAGTCTTTCCACGTTCCTTCTCAGGCAAGACAAGTGGAAGTTACCACCTAAAGGAGGTCCTGTCCATTCCTCCTAGTATTTGTACAGCTACTTAGTAAGCCATGTCAAGAAAGCATCTCAAAACTAACCTGAATAAAAATTAGGGAGTGGGAAGATGATTTCCCTCCAGGCTAGCACTGAGATCTGCGTCCCAGCACAGGTGGTGTGAGATCTAGTGGGAGCACAAGGAGGGAAGAGCTGGAGTCAACAACTTCATTTCACACAGCACACTTACATCAATCCAAAATTATTGTGAAACTGAAGTCCTGACCAGTTCACAACTAAGGGAGCCAAATCAGTTGAAAGAATAAAGACAGACTCAAAAAAAAAATAGTTCTTCTTTGAGCTTTGGGAACTGGCTCACTCTGGTGTCAGAGAAGCAGTAGCAGGAGACCAAGGACAGGAAGGGGAGAGGAGCAGACTTAGCAGCAGCTATTATGTCAGCATGGCTGTGGCAGCAACCCATTACTTAGAGCATCTGTGGCAAGCTGATCGTTAGTGACAGTGAAACTTAAAAACCCTTGAAATTATTTTCTTTTTCCTTGCTGGATAGAAAATTACAGTGGTTCTTTCTGAGATCTGTCATAAATGGCAGTTATACATGAACATTCAAAATCTGTCTCAGAGAGCAAAAACTGAAACAGAGATTTAAAGCCTTGTTTCTCTTTCAATAGAAAAAGTTGGTATGGGAGAGGACCGTACTAAGTTTTGCACTGAGGTTGTTCTGATGAAACATTAAACACAGTGATTTTACTTCAAGTAGTTATTACACTACCATGAGACCTAGAGAAGTGCAATTACCTTGGCTCAGTGTTTGCTCCCACAGCTTCCTCCATCTGCCTCAAATCACTGTTGATCAAGCAGCTGCTACCTGCAGCTCTCAGAAGTGGCATACGAGCAGCACTGCACTAGTGTTTTAAAAAAGTGTGGATCTGGCTCTGCTGGAAGCAGCATAAGTGTAAGGTATTTACACATTTTCACTTCTAGGCACGAGCCAGAGGTGCAAAGGTCCACAACTGAGGCAGCAAAGGAGACCTGATCCACGAGGTAGGCTTGATTTGGATCTGTTGATGGCAAGTTTCACACAGAAGCATATGTCAATGCCCCAAGCAATTTAGAGACTCTTGGATGAAAGAGTTTATGACAATAATTTAGAGAAGAGTTTATTTACTGAAAAAGAGTCTGTTTACTGAATAAAAACATGATGAATGCAGTCAGCAGCTTCTCATTATTTGACAAGTTAGGTTGGCAATAACAACTGTGTGGATGCAATACACTTGGATTTTTTAATTTATCTGATTTAAAATTTCCCGTTGAAATTTTGTACTTGGCAGCACAGGCTCAGAATGAGTATATTGAGATAGGCCAAGTTCCTCAAAAGATCCCAAGCAATGTGATCTACATTTGAAGCTGAAGCAGAAATCTAGAGATTCCTTTCAACCACACTTTTCAATGCTTTTAAGGGCTTACAGCAGTAGCTTTGATCCAATCACTTTAACAGAGGCATTCTGCTTCACTTGAAGCCTTAACCAAGAGCACTTACAAATAGTAACAGCCAAGGTCATTATCGAAACTGAACACCTCTCTGGACTATCTGCTTTGGCCAAATACCAGTCACTGTCCTGTCCATATGACAGCTGAACAGGAGATAGGGTCAATAATCAATTAGGCCCTCCTGGCCTTAAGATGTAATGAATAAATACAGGGTTAGATGAAGACATGTCAGAGAGAACCCTTTGAAGCTCAGTTAGCATTCTTCAAACTACAAAATTACAAGTCAGCCTGGAGAAGAGCTCTGTACCTCAAAAATCATCCCCTTTTTTCAGCTGGTCTAATTAAAGAAACCTACAAACAATCTTGCCTGTGTCTTTCTGACCACACAATTCAACAGAAGCTGCTACTGAGAGGGAAAGTATCTACAAACATCCCAGTTACAGCAGGCAGATTAGGCAAGAGGCCAGCTGAGCAAAGAGAGAAGGCAGCGGAGCAGCCTCCTGGACTTGCTGCCAGAGGTTAGCTACATATTGTACTTTGTAAGCAACAAATTCCTTGTAATTCTCTTCCTGCAGAAACCCTGTGCAGCCTGAATATAAGTTAAAGCAAGGAAGGGGAGTCATTTCCAGCAACCTCCAAAAGTGTGCATCCTGTAGTTCTTTATCAGATGCACATTCATTTTAACACAATAAAAGTTAAGGAAAGATCAGTCTCAGAGCAAAGATATTTATTATAACTCTTCTAGTCTTTGTTAATGTGTTAAACATATGAGCACTGATTTAATTTCAGTCAGGGGAGGGTGGGGAAGGAAAATCTTGCCACAATGCATAACTATTGTGCTCTAAAACCCAGGAAAATTGCTAATACCTTGTAATACAAGTAACACTCATATTTCCTGCATGAAGAAAATGAGGGGGAAAAGAAGACATCTAAAGAGAAAAAGGATTAGACATTCAACCTAACCTCCTGACAAAGAGAGCTATGGATGAGAATTCATTTTTTTGCTGCTTGCTGTATGGTCCTGCAAGTCAATGCAGACCCTGACTTCTTGCTTCAGATCTGGTTCCAGAGGGATTTTGCACCCATCAGGCAAAGTGTGCCAGCACTGGAGTGAGCAGTGTTATCGGGTGTTAGCTGCAGCACTCCGATACATCCTTGAGAACTAGCACATCATTAGGGATACTTTCACAATGAAACGTGTGGGTCTTAGGTCCATATGTCAGACAAAACTGAAGATGCTTTCAAGAAGAAAATGTAAAAACCTTAAAAAATTTTCCTAACTGTTCCTTTAAGTGCCCTTTTGGCATATGAATTTAGCACTATTACTGACATTTTCAAAAAATAGTTTTGATAAAATGACTCTGTATGTTCTTCTGTAAAGAAAGAAAGAAACAAAAAAAACCCACAAAACATCCAAACCCAAACAACAAAACACATGAAACCTCCCCTCTTCACCCCACACCCCCAAAATGTAGCTGTTGGAAAAGTGCTTTGGAAGACAAACAAGAAATATATTTCACAGGGGAATACCAAGTATAACAGATACAAAGTCTGAGAGTCTGCACCTTGGGCAGTTATTGCCACCTCCCTGTTAACCTCAGTTTACATCTACTTGCACTGATATAAATGACAACACAAGAGCAAGACGATGGAAAACAGGGCTGCAATGTATAACCTCAGCCAAACACACCTGCAGCCCTTTTACAGACTGAACTATATAATACACTATGTCTGCATACTACAATAAGACTGAGAAGCCCTACGTAACTACATACAACATAAATGACACATTTGAGACATTGGACTTACAAGATATTTCATAATAAAACCAATATATACACAAATGCTAAAACATCCTTTTTCACTTTACATTCTAAGCATGTTTGAAAATACATTAGGATTTGTTCTTTGGCACAGTTGATGCACAAACTCCTCCCCCAGCAGCCACCTTGATGAAGCAAACAGTCAGAGTTCACACTCACCAAGGACTTGTCAGCACAAGTATCACAGTTCCTAGAGGGCACTTACAATTCCCACAGGCAAGCACCTGTCTCAGTGATACAGCTTCAAGGGCACACCACAGACAACCACGAGATTAAATATGAAACTCCCTGATCACACTGGCATACAACCTCAGCCATTATTATTTGTAAACTACATGGCTGAATAGCCCCAGACATTCTAAGAAAGAAGTGATACTCTGGTTTGCATTTTCACTGTGACTTTGATGAAAAGTCCAAAGACCTATGGTGCTAAAAATTAACTGACACAGATCTCCCATTCTCCACATCAATCATCCTTGCTGAATGTCAAGAGACCAACAATGTCACCTCTGAGACTTCTCCACTCATGCAAGAATTTGTGGTTAACAACTCCAGATTTTTTCCTGATTATCATTTTTCATTCCAGAGATAACTGGAAATGTTTCATTTGAAATAACTACCTAAGGGACAGTCTTACACAATAGCTATTCAGATTATCTACCTGTGTCCACTCTGTGCAAAGTTTATTTCTTAACATTGCTAAGTATGTAAAAGGAAAACCCACTTGAAGAGTCATCAGTCTATTCACAATATACCATCTACTTGGCACCAATTTCCACATAGGTTATATTCCATCCATAACCTGCTTCATAACCAGTAACCTACTACAGTGGGGTTCCCCTAGAGAACCTTTACTAAAAACACATTAAGCTCCTAGTGAAGAATAAAAATTAATTCAAAATCCATGCCTTGTCTCTGATACAGGGCAGGGTGGGGGGAAGTCTTCACTGACATACTGAAAATGTTAAGATGGACTGCCTTAAGTGTTCTAAACAAACAATGATTTTCCTCAAACTCCATTTTTTGAGATTTATCATAAAAACATGTTTCTCTTTCATAGAAGATTCTAGATTCTCTGGCATTTCCCACTCCACATCTAACTATTTACTGCTGAGGTTAACAGCAACTTTAGAATGAAGTGAATTTCACACGAATCTCATCTGCTGTGTCTAGAGTTAAAACGAGAGCAGGTGGTGTTCAGGAGGCTCTGGTTTGCGAGTTATGGGTGCTAGTGGAAGGCAGACTGGAAAGGGAAGGACGTTTCTATGACTGATGGCAATGTCTTGCCTATCAGTGGCTGCTTTTCTGAAACTTCTATTCAAAAAATTGAGAGTATTTTGGTGTGTGTGGCAAGGGTTGCCCTCAGAAGATGCTATTTGTCAAAATTCCACATCAAGAGGGTCAGCTTCTCCTCCTGCCCCTGCTCAGGCCAGGCCCCAACATTTACAGACTGAAAGGCAGGTGCATTTCAGTCATGCCTGAGAGGAGGAATGGCCAGGGTCTCTTTCAGGACGACAGGCACTGGACACATGTAAGGTAGTACTGCTCTGGGAAAGGAAGGCTGACTGAGGCATGAGGCGGAGCAGTTTGGGGATTTATTTTGTCGTTATTAGACATTGATGCAGGAGGGAAGAGAGTGGAGTCATAGTCTTTGCCTACTATCATTCAACTATACTGTAGTAGTTACTGGACAGACACACAAAACCACAGAGCCCAGGCCCTCCTCAGTATTTAAACTCCCGCCTCACCCCTCTGAAGCCTGACACTCCTATTCACAGTCAACTCCTCCCTAACCCATCCTGGATTTTTCCTTTTCACCTCTGCCATGCTGAACACTGCATGCACTTCAGTCAGTTTTGTCCTATTTCCATCCCTCTGACAGTCTGCACTGTATTTCTCCTTCCAGAATCCCACCCTCCTTTGTCACCCTCTTTCTTCTTTAAAACTCACCTTGGCTTTGGCACCTCGTTTTGAAGTTATGACTATACTGTAAAGTAGAAATATCAAATTCATTTTTAACACGCAAACTCAAAGAGTGTAAGTTTGATCTAGGCTGTAAGGAGCAAATTGTGGGCACTTCTAATGCCTTCTAGTCCTAACAAAACGTTCTCTGTTTCCCTTGCAGCCCAGCACATACATGGATTTCTCATCACCCTCCAATGACTCCTCATTCTCCACTATCTCTTGCCTCCTGTCTGTGAGAGCTCTTCAAAGCTCTATCCTGAGTGTCATCTTCTGTACCTTATCCTCAGGGAGCCTCTTCTCTTCACACTGATGTAACTATTACCTTTAGGTAAATGGCTCACAAATCTACATCTCAATACCAAAGTGATCTCCCTCAGTTTAGCACTACACATTTAATAGCACTTCTGATTTGCTAGCCTGAAAGGATGACTATTTGTTTAAAACTAAACTTTGCAGATATTACGGAGCAGTTTGTCTTTTTCCTTTGATGTTACTCCCTTTTATGTTATTCCCTTTTCTCCATTGCTTTTAGCAGCAATATTCTTCCCATTTCTAAAACTTCAATTTTAATATATATACCTACCAGTGTTGGAGTATTTATTGCCTTTCAAATCCTCCTCCATAATAAAACAAATAAAACCAGACAACATGCTTATCCTGTCTTGGTCATCTGCATCTGCTACAAATATTTTCCTTTTCAGTTCTTCACTTCTCCTGTCTTTCTGGACCTGCGATGAACTGAATGATACATATACATTACACTCCCAGGACCTGGTGCATTTAGATACAGTAAGGAATCACTTCACAGCAACTTTAATTACATTAAAAATAAAATACAGCAGCAGTAACAAAAGTTTTTGATCCATATCCTCTGTGACTTCCTTTCCTGTACTGTTGAATTTTCAATTCCTGCCCATTATCCCTAAATTCTATGCCAAGAGCTGGGTAAAAGCTCTCATTTGCTGGCTCCTTGCAGTGCCAGTGATGAACATGTCCTCAAAGTGACATTCAAAAAGGCAACTTGAACTTGCACTGAAAATGTCTTCTTCAGATTTGTGTCTGACACATACTCCTGTCCCCAGATACCAGTTTTAACAAACCTTTTTGGAACCTTGATACAAAACCAGACAGTGTGTTCAGAAGCAGGGGAAGAAAGAGGAACAGACAGCAGAATTACAACACGTTTACTTAGAATAAGTATGTTAAGGAAGAAATTAGTTCCTCCAGTGTAGTTTCAGTTAAAATAATTCCAGTGAAAAAAGAAACAATTATTATATTTAAACTCTCATCTTTATGCTTCAGATATAACTATCTTTCAAGAGGCATGAAATGAAGGGAGGAATGAAATGAATGCTACTGATGCAGGATACTCTTCATTTCAGGAAGCCAAGACACACCTGTTTCCTCTCAGTGTTTTCACTGATTTTTTCAATGTGCCAGACTACAAAACATTTCTTAGGGGCTGCTGATGCTCTGCAAACACTAGTACAATCAAACATGCTAAGGGAAGCTTTCTAGTACAGAAGCTAAACAGCATGGAGCAGCTGGTGCCTATGCCAGGAAACTATCTTAGCCTTCAAGCCAATGTAGCTGCATGCAAGCTGCCCATTGGCAGCCCTCCCTGGAGCACTGGAGCTGCTGTTCTGTGCAGCAGGACTGTCTGGCACATTCCAGTCTCCATGAATGAAGGTGTCTTTACCTAAAGCAAGATTACAGACTGCAGTTTGATGCCGGAGATAGATTTTATTAAAACTCCAACTTTCAACAGTTAAATATATGCAGTTCTCCTTAGACATAAACACTGTTCCAAGTATAAGTAACATCTGAAAAGGGTATATATTTTCTTGCTATTCAGCTAAATGTCATTCACTTCCAGAGTCTATTATATATAGTGGCATGCAATAAAAAAGAAAACAACATCTCCTTGCCTACACTATTTTAATAGCTACAGTTTGGGAGAAATTTGCAAGAATTACAGCTTCTTTGCAAAAGATTTTGCATGTGGATTTTTTTTTGTCATACTGATAGACAGTTGAACTAGATAATCACTCTAAGTCCTTTCCACCTGAACTATCCTATTGTGTTTTGTCTTCTATTTTAACACTTAGGTGAAATATGGAAATGTGAACTCTGGATCTGGTCCTCCTCTAGTCTAGGGTTGCTCTCTGGAGCAATCCCATAAAAATTCTCTTTTCTCTGCATAACATGAAACTGACCTTTCTGCAAACTAAAGTTAGAACTGGAGAACAAGAACTGCAGAGGAAAATTATTTTAAACCGTTTTTTTTTAAACTTCATGAGTATGAGGATCCTCATTTAACCAAAGCTGAAGAGCACAGCTGAATCAAATGAAAACAGAAAGAAAACTTGCCTGTCTGTAACAGTGGGAGCAGGGAACTTAAGGAAAATGCAAGGGCACTAACATTTATGCAGATTTGTACTGTGAGCATAAGTACCTAAGCATACAAGCAAATCTTAATACAGGATTTGAATATATCTCTCCAGCCCTGGTGGGCAACAATACAAAATCAGGAAATGCTCAGGCAATGCCTATGTAAAACCTGCATCAATTGCCTGTATCAGTTAAAAAAAAAAAAAAAAAAGATACATTTAAATTAGTGGCACTTTGTGAGCAGGCCTTTGATTGAAAGCCATTTGCATTTCATAGAGAAAAACAAAAGCTTTCTGGGCCTGATTCTCTGCAGACTTGCACCCCTGGCTACCTATACACTTGCTTTGTACAGGTTATTACTACAGAATGGCTGTGTCATATTTACTGGAAGGAAAGCCAATATCCAGAAGCAAATCTCCATATGTGCCATGTTCCCCTCTTGCTTTTCCTTCCCCACTCCACCCTTGGGAACACACCTAAGCTGCCCCAAGCTGGACATGCCAAAATGAGCCAGCCCATTTCAACAAGCCCATCTAAACTCCTGGCCTGAGCTTTCTATTTTTCATTTTCTCTTCTAAAAATCCCTTGACTTCACTTCATTTGCTCTTCTTATCATCCTGCCGACAGGATCACCTGAAAAGGTTCAGGGTTTTTCAAGTAATTTTCAAATGGCCTTTTCCCCTTCTCATGCATAAAAAACTGCTCCTTCATTTCTCCCCTTTATTTTTCTCTCACCTGTTTGTGAACAATCACTCCTGCCTCAGCCAAGCACACAGAAACAAGCACTGAGCCAAGGCATATTTGCCTTAGGTCAGGCAAACAGGGTCTGTGTGGCCCACTCTTGGCCTGGGGCAGGATGAAAGGCTGATCTGGTCCCCTCACGGTTTGGTGACACCCCAGCTAACCCTCCCTTTGCTTGGGAACAATTACCAAGAGTCACCCAAAAGTGGCTACAAATAAGCCTCTTTCCAGAAGCTGAGAGAGGCTTCTTTCTCATCACCGGCACTTGAGACATGTTTTCTGCTGCTGCTTACACTGTTGGGAGCCTCAGTGTTGTCACTGAGGGAAATCATGCAAGCCTTTCTCTGGGTGCACCACTTGGTTTCCTGGCAGCTAATCCAGACCAGACAGTAGTTCATGTGTGGGTTTCTCCTTAAATAAAGAATTAGAACAATTATATTTGTGTGTTTTCACCTTTTATCTGTTAATGGGGTAAATTCCATGTCCCTTTCAGGCTGTTTTTTTGCCAGCTCTGCCCACTGAATAACAGTTAACCAAAATTCTCCTACAGGTGTCAGCTGGTGGCCAAATCACATGGAAAAGTCATTTTAAGTGTAGACTAAACCACAGTTTATAGAGAAAACAACTTAGACCGTAAAGGTGGAAAGGAAAATGGCCTCAAAGCTGCTTTTAATGGCCATGGAATAAACCAGTTTTCATGATACATGGCTGTCCAAGCCTTCCTGTCAGCCTACACAGAAGCATGAAGCAGGTCTAAGCCCCCCTGTTCCGTGTAGGATGTCTGCTCCTCAGAGGGGTTTATTGTGAGCTACTCCTGGCTCCAGCTTGGAGACTGTAGCTGTCAGGTGTAAAGAAAAAGCAGAGTGAAATTTGCTTACTTGAGCCTTTTTCCAGCCTACGGCAAAAGATACTGTTTGGTATTGTCTGGTGTACTGTGGGCTAAAGACAAGAACTCTGCAGTTGAGTCAAAGCAAAGCTCTCACAACCCCTGTTCTCCAATGCTAAATCCTACCAGAGCTCAAGTAACTCTTCATTTATGAGATTTCATTTGTTTATTATTTTCCAGGGCACGTTGTTGCCCTCATAGGGCAAAACCTGCCATAACCAGCTATTTTCCCACCTGATGGTGAGTTACAGTGCTACTCAGAAAAGGCAGAGGAGAAACTAGGGGAGAAATCAGATGGTCAGAAGAGATAACTGTGTCACTGCACTTTTCCTCATCTTCTCAAAAAACAAGGCAGTGATTTTCAATGAAGTGTACAGTTTACTGTTGTGGTGGTGCCTGTGCAGGCTGCCAGGACACCAGCAGGATGACTGGGGAATCTTCCATGCCAAGCAATCCTATAGAGGAGATCCTGCCATAGGGGACTACAGCTGGGGAGACCTGGGAACAACTTCAGGTCTATCACGGCCTTACATATGGCAGAATCTACATAGTACGTTCCTCTCTAGTCTAACTGGGAGAAAGCTGGGTCTTAAGCTGGACAGGAGGCTGAAGCCCTCTTTGGATCAAAAGAAAAGCATTCATCATACCAAATCAGTCAGCTCTTCCTCTCACATTAGAGGACACCTTAAAAGCCTCAGCCTTTTAACTTAAATCCTTTAACTAAAACCTAGCTTGTCACCTTCAACCTTGTCACAGGACTAATGTGCAGTCTTGACAACGACACCAGCTGCAAGAGACCCAGTTGAAGTTGTGCAAGCAAGTAACTGGGTATTGACAGGCACATTCTTCACCACCTGGAGATAAGGACACAGGACAAGAGTCAAAGCACTGCATCTCTGCCACCTGTGGCATGGGATCAAAACTTGTTCCTTCTGTCTTCAGTCAAAACAGAAAGCTACCAACATGTTATGGATGAGGGGTAAGGAGGAGAAAAGTCCTCTACACAAATACTATTAAAATTGCTGATGTTGTTACATCATCTAGATAACAGTGATGAATACACTACAAGTCGGGAGACAGGGAAAAAAACTGTTCTAACGATTGGTTACTGTAGTGTTTGGTTTCAGTGCTCCTGAGAAGAGGAAAAAAAACCCTGTATCACACCACAACATCAAATGGAGTATCACTTAAGAAACAGGCAAATTCAGGCACAAAATGATGATGTATAACTATGCGCAAAATAAATAATCTGGATTTAGGATTAGAATATTTAATTTAGCAAGCAGAGACTGAGGCTCACCACATTTTTCATTCCTGTAGAGAAAGGATGTTATTTTTGTCCCCTGCAATATAAATTAGTTTAGTGGGCCCAACATGTGAAATACCTTCTGGACAGAACTGAGTTCATTAAATTAAAAGATAGATGGATGGAACTGTTGAGTTCATAATCATACGACTGCTTTTGACTTTTCTCCAGAGCATATAGTACTTAGGAAAAGAATGCAAACTGCAAATTAAACCCTCACTTATCCTCAGCAACATGACAGTCTGGCCCAAGAAATACTGCTAAGTCTGGCAGATTGGGAGAGTGATGTGTGCATCGCATGGAGGTGTGAGGAACGTGGCCCACCCCAGCTCATCTCATGGGGCACAGCTGGTGAACTGTACACAAAGAGGGGAAACAAGTGAGTTTGAGGGGAGGAGGTGAGAAGGGGCCTGAAGTAAAATTGGGAGATATTTTAGTTTCCTTCTTATCCTGCTGCTGTTTCAGCCAGGCAGTTTCCATTGCCAACTTATTATAAAAGTGGTTTTTAACCAAAACATTTTTCAGACATCAGAAAGAATCCTTTCAATGAATATAATTGGAACTGGAAGTGCCACTGAGTCTTTTCAAGCATTATTTATCCTTTAAGCATACCCTTCTTGCATTTTCAGTTTACAGCACCTTTGCACAGGACACCTGGCCATGATGAACTGGAAGGGAAGGTATTCTACCAAGAAGATTGGGGCAAACACAATAAAGCATCTTCTAAGCTTTTGCAACCTTCTTATCTCTGTGTCACTCTTCTTCTACTTATATACCCTCACTCTCTCAGCCTCCATGCCACTTAGTTTTCGTGTAGAGCATCTCTTTAATTTTCTACAGTCCCTTCCTACCATACAGTACAGTGTTATTCCCGCACCATGCAGGTGTACATGGAATGTTTTTTGTTTAACAAGCAGAAAAAATGCAATTAACAGAAGCATTACTCTAAAGTGATAACACCATATTACTGGGCTTGACTCTCAGGTGAGAACAGATGCATTGGTTTTAGCAAGTTACACATTCCTGTAACACTTAAAAATCTGGTGCTTTTTTCTTGCTGCCTTCTTGCTGTTACTTTTTTACAATCAGTTTTTGGTTTGGGGCTTCTTTCTCCTCCCCTCTTCCCTGGCACCTAAACTACTTAAATATTCAGCTGTGACCAACTGTGTAAGAAATGAATTTTTTTTATTTTATACCCTCAGGTTTTAGTTTGAGCTGTGAATTATGACAGCCCAGTGGGACCAGCTTCCAAAAGTTTTCACAGTCACATTGTTTCTGGAGTTTAGTCTTCCAACCTGAGAGAGGCAACATAAAAATAGTAGATTGCTTAATACTCAATACCAAGAATAAATAAAAGACAGCAAATACCTTGCTACATGCCAGAAGATGTGTTAGATGTGTTAGAGACATACTTAGGAATAAGGATACCCTAAAATACACTAAGCTTTCCCTTGAAGATGGGGCAAATCTGTTTACTCCTCCCTCTGTTGTTTTTTGATCACCATCTTCCTACTCAGGTGAAAGCAGCTTAGATGCCCTTTCCCCCCCCCCCTACAGATCAAGGTCCTTCAGGAATTACACAGATGGGTTCCCACATCAGTTAGATGAGCTTTTCCTGAGAGCAGCCTACAAAGCGAAAATGTGCCTGGCTGTATGTTAAGGGCAATTTTGAACACATCTTCCTTCCCTCTCTTCAGTACATAGGTAAGCACACAGTTTAAATATTTGGAACTCCATATCTAAATCATGGTTTTCTACACCGGATAAAGTTTCCTTCAGATTTTAGGAGCTTCCAAACTCCATGCCTGATAAAGGAGAACTCCAGATGGTGTCATGTAGAGTGGCAAAATAGTATGACAGTACTTTGTAGACTGCATCTACAAGGTGCCAAATGCATATGGGAGAGATATGTATGTGAAACAGAGCTGAAACAACAGGCAGTGGTAATCAAGAAATTACATTTATGTCCCCAGACAAAATGGTCCATACTTCAGTGAAATCTTCTTCCACATTGTCTGGTCTGCCTCTGAGGACATCTCAAACACTGAAATCTATAGAAGTGGATTTCAAATATAGCCTTGTCACAAACTGATTCAGTTGTTTGCGATTATATTAGGTTTCTGTATATCAAGCTGTGAATAGAGGAAAATACCTAAAAATTCTTAGACTAAGAATTAGTTGCTAAACTGAGATATAGGTATTTTTTTGTCTGAATTCTGTTTTGCTCTCTAGGATTACTGAAACTAAATCACCCTCAACAACACTCAAAAAAAACTTAACCTCTACAACCCAGTGTAGGAGAAGCAGATGATTTAAGATTATAGGATTAGTATGTTTATACTAGTTCTAATTCCTTCTTCATCAGTAATGTGTGCACACGGTTATCCACCACAAACTATTTGGTGGCCTAGTTAAAAATAGCGGTTTCACTCCTTTTTCCCAGCAGGGTGGTGTTCACACCACAGCTGGTAATAACAGGCTGTCTTGTTAGAGAAACCAAGGACAGAGCAGGCAAAGGGTCTGAAACATTGACCTGGATAGTTTTGGGTTTTATCCCTCTGTATTGGAAAGGAAAAAAAACCCCTTACTAAACCAGACAACAGCCGCATCATACATGGGAAGGGAATTCTTTTGCAGGAAAATTCTGAGCATGGAAGTTTCCTTTCTTTTTTCATCTTTCACAGACCACTCGCAACTATCCAACAAAAAAAAAAAAAGAGATTTATAAGAAAAATGGGCATTTTAAGAAAACAGATGTCAAAAAATAGACTGGTATTTTCTGAGGTATCTTTAAAATGTTTAACCATAAAAAGCCTTGCAGCAAAAAAAGCCCTAGACATTCATATTGCATACTTTTCTTAGTTATATAATATACAATATGTATTACATATATAATAGATAATAAAAACCTATTGCAAAAAAATCAGGTAATTTTTCAAATTCAAAAACAACATCCAAAGCAAATGTAACTTTTGAAGCCTAACAGCTACTAAGAGGACTGAGGAATAGTCTCAAGGAACTTAGCGTTAGGAGACAATTTGCAGCATGGCACTTGATGTCCAGGGATGTCCACTTAAAAGCAAAATAAAGTTTTGGTCAGTATTTTTTTTTCCTTCCAGTAGCTGGGAAACAAAGCACAAAACAAATGACAAGTAAACATTCAGCCACAGGAAGCCATTAACAACAGTGGGCGCCAATTAGGGCCCAGCAGGTATCCTTTACACCGCCTGGTGCTCTAGCTCCTCCTCAAATACTTTGGCATAACACTCACAAACTCAGGCTTAGGAAACAACAGGCTGTTTCATTTACTCAGCAATTTGTAGCCACATATTCCTGCTGATAGACCCATAAACCTGTTTGTAGTCTTCTTCTGTTTCCCTTCAAGTTTGTGTCATTAGAAACTACAATTACTGTCTGTCCAAAGAGAATACTCTTCAGGAAAGAAAGTAAAATTCAGATACTGTGATCCTTTACCTCTTTGTCTGTGTCACTCCTTTTCAACTTCTGTTTTGGAGAAGAATGAATAACTGAGGCTCAGGTCAGGAAAATGGGCTCACAGAAAAAACATGTGAATTCTCAGATTTTTGCAACAAGAATATTATTTTTACAAATCACATTTCTGTTAGAACAAAATGAAAAGGATATTCTTAGAATTAAGTCAAGGTCTTCAATAATTAACAGAGTGACAAAAAATATATTCTACTTCAGCCAAAAACATTGCACAAAATATATGCAATTTTAAGATCCTTATGTCAACTGTGAGATACTTTGTATCTACTATATGAAGAACCTCAATATATTACCCAAGCCCTTTTAAGTCACTCATACATTGTGCCTCACATCTTCCCTCAGGAAGTATAGGATTTTATTGAAACGTGACACAAAATAAGATTCTCACTTTTGCACAGAGAGTGTAAGATCTAAAACAAAAAAAAAAAAAAAAAAAAAGAAAGAATCAGGTTGCAATCTCCCAAAACCAAGATTTTGACAACTTGCCAGAGTTTTTCCAAAATTAAGTACTTTTGCAGCATTACAGCATTGCAAAAAGCTGCCTTTGCTGACAGTTCGCACTGAAGCTCCCAAATCCTGCTCATCCAGTAGCATGAGAGAGCTGTGCAGCCTCTGCATGCCCCTCAGCCTGCACTGAAAATCATCTGTGACAGGGATAAACTCTGCAACAGAGTTCTCAGAACATCTATTCAATGAGTTTTGAAGAGTAACCAGCTATATGCCTTAATCCTTCTGACATGTGTCTTGGGACAGTTGTACAGGTGTGTTGGTATAAAAGTGTCCTTATCATTCCCAGATATTGGCAGCCTAGGATCCAGAAAGATAATTGACAAAAACCCCACAGTCCCTGTGTGTACCCACAGCTCACCTGTCCAGTGCTCATGCCATGGGAAGTGTCTAGGACCCACTGAGTACTGTGGCAGCACTGACTTCTCATGGTCACTTTGCAGCTTGACACTTCAAGGAGACCATGTGGCCACCGATAAAGAGAAATTCAGTACCTGTGTGGTTCCTCTCAGCTCAGCAGGGAACCAAGTGCTGAAGGGTCTGCATCACTGTTTCCTGGCATGCTGGAACAGGAGAGCTGCCTAATGGAAGTTAATATACCAAAACAATCCAGGCACTGATGTTCCTCAGCAATACAGAAAAACTACAGCTAGGGAAACCTGAGTACAGGAAGCCTAACCAGCTTGCCCATTTCCACAGATCTAGACTTATCAGAGAACTGAATTGAGTAGACTCTGCTGATGTGCCGCTCCATCAATAAATGTGAACATCCTTCTCCACAGCTAAAAGGAAACAATGATTGTGGGCATTCAATTTACACTGAATTTTCAGAATGAGGTTTATTTATTCCACTTGAGATTAGCCTAGATTGACCTTTCCCATGTACCAAACTGCTGGTAGCTTCACTTGATTACAGTAGGAGCTTCCCTGTTCCTCTGTGCAAAGGGAGCTGTTGTGCCTGCATAACACATGTTATACACATTTCTGTGTATGCACACTTCAATTTTGTCTTGCTACTTCTCAGAAAGATATTTGGGACACAAAATTATACACTTAAGTACAGTTCATTAAAGTGTACACAAATCCATACACAAAGCACCAACTAATAAGAAAGATGTTATTATTTGTTCAACTGTGTGGATATATATAAGTAATCCTTTCAGCACAAGGAAAACATCTTTGAAAAATACATGTTATATACTGAGATCAAAAGAGGTAGTCTCCCTGCTCTATAGCCACCTAGAAATCAGGTGGCTTGTCCAAGCCAGTCAACAAGGCTCCTCCTGTAGTAAAGCAAGAGAGATAAGTGTCTCCAGATTGCCGTTTATCCCATTCTAGGATAGGTGAGTAAAACAGGTGAGAGGAATCACCCTGGCTGATATCTGCTGGGAGAGGCGGGGGAAGAGTGGGAAATTACTTCCAAGATTACTAGTTTAAGAGAGACACTTAACTTGTAGCAGCTAATGCTAAGAGGAATCCCATGCTACAAGATTAGGTGGGATTATAAAGATTCACACACTTGTGAAAAATTCACATTATATTTGGGCTTATGCAGAAAGTCAAAATTTAAATTTCCTATAGAAAAAAAATCATCTTACACTCTCCATTATTCAAACTGTATATCACTGACTCTATTACAGTCAGAGATTTGGGGAGGTTTTGTGTGTTTTCTTAAAGAAATAAGGTTCATCCTCTTCTGTTTTCCCAAGAAAATGAGATTCACATTCTGAATGGTAGGAAATTATTTGTTGCAAAAAGCTGTTAGCCATTTAAATGTGACAGATACATAGAAGGAAAATCTGAAACATTTAGTGGGAGCACATTACCAAGAAAAGGACAGATCACTCAGTGCTGGCTAAAGGGAAAGGTGGGAACATGGCATCGCCCCAAAGATCTGAAATGCAGCTTAACCCAAAGGAGGAACTTGTTTAGCTCACCGCTTCTATTCATCCGACACCAAAGTGTCAATTACAGACAACAGCTTTTCCACATCTGTTGTTCTTCAGGAGTTCAAGGTTCTGTTTAGGTTTTGCACAATATTCATGCAAATGGTAAGAACAACTATTTTTAGTAGAATCTTTCAATGATACCTCTTGTACTACTAAAACAAATAGCACAATTTTTCTCCCTGCCAGCTAAGTATACTCTAGCATTTACCATCTATAAATGTAGGTAATTCCACACAAACAAAAATCTCAGAACAAAAAACTGCTCAGACCAATTAGGCATGGCAATCAAGTTCTTTTAAACCACTAATATTTACATTAAAGAAGGAACAATATTTAATACTTTGATGAGATTCACACTGCCATTCTTGCAAGGCTAACTGTTAAAGAAATCACAAAATTCAGGCTTATACCGGTAACATTCATAATCTTCAGTCACTGGGTCCCCAGTTTCTCCCTGTATGGAAAAAACCCCAACATGCTACTTCACAAACCCTGGATAAACTAAACTCGAAAATAGGTTGAGAAAGGGGCAGACAGAGCATTTACTGTTTTTATCTGTTCACCTCCTATCGTCACCCCCTTTAGGATTCTCCCTTCTCACATCAATGATTTATAAAATGGGTAGAAACCCCAACACGACTCAGCATCTGTTTAAAAGTGGCTCTAAATTTTAGAAGTCAGAGACTGATTGCACAAAGCAAGTAAAACTTGCACATGAGATTTGCCTCTTTCTGCATTGCTGTGACCAGTTGAAAAGATTCACAGATACCTACCAGCACTATATTGATATTCAGGTGTTAGTAAATAACTGTCACGATCAGAGCTGAAACATCGGCCTACATAAAGTGATTCATATTTTGTGTTTCTTTAAGTATAATTATAACCCTGTCATGCTAATAAGCTAATTGAAATCTAAAATGGGTGAGGAGAAGAGCAAAAGCTTTCATTTCCATGTTAGTTTACAACCATTTCACCTGTCTTGTCCCAGAGTCTGGTGCTGCATTCCAGTCATTCAAGCACTGGGAAGGCTAGAGAGGTGTAAAAGGACCGTAAAACAGAAACACCAGGAGACACCGTGGAGATCAACAGGTCACACACTACAGTTTTACAGCCCAGTTTCCAATGATGCTAGCTCACAGACAGTCACAGCCCGGACATCAGCAGGCAATGAGCAGAGCAAAGCAGTGTCTATGCTGTATACAACCACTTGCTTCCACTCTCCATAACCCATGACATATGTACACGCCTCCACAGAGCAACTCTTAGATCTGGGTTCAGAAAGATGGCAAATTTGAAGCATTAAATCACATATTTAAAGGCCCTGCTTCACTGCAGACATACTTTGTGGGGGTTTCCCCATAATACCTGCTAAATTCAACAGAGAAATAGATGCAGGTCCTCTGCTAAAGCAGAATCCAGCTCTCAGTTTCACCTGCAGTCAGTTTTTCCCTCTTCCTCTTCAATAATACTCTCCAAAACCTTTTCTTCTGAAGAAGGCATCTGACAAAAAAATTCAAAATTACCATCCTTTGCTCCTACAGACTTCAATTTTTTAACACAGACTGGCACAACCAGCCCTGCAGTCTTTAGGTTATTTTATTTGCTCAAAATATATAGCTGTCAATATAAAAAATTAGTGATTATCTGCTAACATACCAAATAATTATATACCTGAGCTAAAGATTTAAAGTCCTAATACATTTTTACTGACTTCATCAGTACAAATGACAAGGACCAAGAGTTTCACACTCCCTAAGATGCACTACAGACACATTAAGAGTAATGAAATGAACAGAATCTGGGTGCACATCTCTGGCCACACATTAGCACTGCACAGAGGAAGCTGAACCTGCAGAATGAAGGTCAGTGCTGAAGACTCAGCATCTGCTTTGGGTTTTTTACTTTGAGGTACCTCTAATCTGGATCTGTGGACCAAAACACCTGCTAGCAGCTGGCATGCACAAGATGAAGCATGTCCTACATCCATCTATGCATCTGACATCATCCCCACCTCACAATTTGAGTTGCCAAGCTGGGGGGGGGGGGGTGGTAACTGGAGGCTCACTTCAAAGTATACTGCAAGTCTGAGGTAATTAGCTCTAAAGACTTTCACCGCATAAATATTAATATTTTAATGTATTTCAAGTACTTCAGATTTTAAATTGTAGGGATAAACTGAATTAAAGTTTGTCAGCAACCATGGTCATTTATTTAAATATGATTTTTTTCATCACCACTGCTGTTTTCCTGCTCTATACCCAAAACACTCCAGGGCACACCATGGCCATGCAGACACACCTGCAAATGAACACGAGTGCAATCTACAGGTCTTTACAACGAAAAAGCTGAGCTGATCTATTAATTTCTACAAATATGATCTCCTCCATAGATACATCTTGGGCAGAAGAAAAATTACTGGGGTTTATTTTTTAAACTTAATTTTCTTTCCATATTTGTGTTAAATCTATGTATACAGATTTAACTGACTGTGGAAAGCACACACTTTAAACAAGCTTAATATACTGGAAGAGAAGAAAATTTGAGCTGTTGCTTCTTTTTAGACTTCAAGGCTCCCATGACACGGTTGACAAGGCTACAAAAGTTCAACCATTTTGTGTGTGCAGGCCCAGGCAGAGGAAGTCTGCATTTTCCAGTCACCCATATATTTATTTGACATTAACATACAATGGGAAATAATGCTGTGGAAGCCATTAACAATAATGTGCAAGAAACTCCCGTAAAAAGAAGTATTAGCATAATTTTACAAATAACTTAGTAATTGGATACAGTAACTTTTTCAGATCTATTGGCACACTAGTGTGGGAAGAGCTTGCCTGGAGGCTGCTGGTGCTGGTTCCACAGGACAGTTACCAGCAGGCTGCAGGCAATTCAGGGGACACTTTCATTGGCAACTGCAAGTCAGAAAAACAAAGGGGGAAAAATTTTGCAGGGGAAAAAAAAAAATCTTGAAGAACAAAATACAGACTTTTTATTTTAAAAGTGCTTCAGCTTCCATTGCCTAATGAAGTTTTTCTCAATCCTCAAGCTCTAACAGAATTCTCTAACTTTTTAAAAATAATTCCTAACAGTTCATGAGGCACATTTGAGAGCCTTGCTAGGCAACAGACAAAACAGTGCATGCAAGAATCTATCCTATTCCTTCTCCACGCACAACTCTCAGCCTGCTTTATACAAATGTCACAGTCAATGAGATTCCCATTCTGGCAACAGTTACACCTCATTCTCCACACCCTTCTCCATGCACAAAGTGCCACAATTCCTGATAATTTATTCAAATGATTCTGGAGCCCAAGCCAGACTCTCAGGTGTAACTTCAAAGCATCTTGGACCAAGAAAAGTTAGGAAATGCACTTTTCCACAGCCAGTTGCCACTGTCTCCCAAAACATCGCAAATTAAAAGACAGTAATAGTCAAATGATAGTCTGACTACTAGTGCAGGAGACGCTGTAATCAGAGATGTGTATAAGCTGACAAAACACTTATCACATTTCTAAATGCAATGGGAATATAAAAGGGTCAGTACTGTACTGAGGAAGCATTTTTTTTCTTTTCTGCTTGACAAAATTAACAGGATGTTTCTTTATCTGCCTGGAAAAAGGATGGCACTTAACTAGCATCAGACTGAGTCTACTTGACTTCACAACTGGAACAGTCTCTGAGCAACAAACTGCACTGGTTTAGAAAACACTTTAATTAAACACTGAATTTTAAATTTGTACAAGCCTCTTAACTCAGTTTAATAGTGACATATTAATTCAGTCTAAATCCAATGCTTACTAACATAAGCTGAACAGAAGGAATTCTAAATTACAATCGCTGTTAAAGACAAGGTTTTTCCACTGCAATATTGAAGTCAGTATTAAACAAACCCAAGTTTTATAGGTAATTTTGTAGTATACACAAAGCCCTAAAGTACTCAGAAACAAATATGCTCCTATTGTTCATGTAAGTAAAACAAAATTTGTAACACAGTACAGTCTTCGTAGTCTTTTCTCTGTAAGAGTCTGATAAAATACAAGTGAAAATACTGCCTACTTAACATTTACCTAACCTTCACCTATAAAGAAAAAAGTCTCAGATGGGTCAATGCTTTTCAAATCGATTGATACTTTACACAAGACAAAATTAAGATTCGTATATCATGATTAAAGCAATTTTCTCCCAATGGTGACTGTGTCACTCCAAAAATAATTCAATGCCATATTCCCCTGTTAAGTATGGAGAAAAGTGCTTCCTTTAGAAGAGGAAATTCTCTTAAGGAAGTTGTTTTGAGCTAAATAAAAGTTCAGGATGAAGCCAGCAAAAGGTGTGAAGGATTTCTCTTTGATTTCCCAGCTTGTGTATTTGGGCTCAGACACAGACTACATTTTATGCACATATTAATAGGATGCTAATAAGCCTCCAACTCTACTTTAACAAGGAGCTGTAGAGACAACCTGATACGTGGCACCAGATATAATAGCTGTCTTAAGAAGGAGATTTATTTCCTTCTCACAGAGAGAGTGAATCAGACTACATTTTTTTTTTTTATTACAAGTTCAGATCAAGCTGTCTTGCAAAGTTATGCTGTTATTTTTGTGGAGTGTTCCTCAGTTAAAGCAACTTTCAAAAGATTGACATAGAAGCCAAAACTTTTAGAGTAACTAGGAGCAGCTTTTCGTCTCCACTGGTAATCTTACATGCAAAATAAGGCCACTCAGTTGCAAACCTGCATAAATTATTAGTTTATGAAAACAATCCTTGTATCAAAAGCACAGAAATTGGTAGCACATATTTAAACAGCTCGCTGCATCTCATGGAAAACTTTGAGAGAGATCCTATCTAGCTGTAAACTCAAGAGATATTTCAAAGTTAATTTTTTTATTTTTTTAAACAATACCTGAAAAATTTATGAAAGCAATACAAAGACTAATAAGTAGTAGTAGGTAAGATTCATCTCAACCATGTATTTATCCTAACTTGTAGTTACCATTAAACAAATAATCCAGAAATCTGGTGCCACATATCCTAAGAATTAATTTAACCACACATTCAAACAAGTCTTCCATACACCTTCTCCCCCAAACAAATTTGATTTTCAACATTTCAACATTTTTTTTTTTCATGTTTCTTGAACAATAAAAATAGACGAGGACAAATTTTCTGTCATCATCTAACAAAACAAAACTAACAAGAAACTAACAAAAAAGGCCTTTTGATTAAAAATCATGTGCAAAATGGATTTTAAAAATAAACAAACAACAACAACAAGTGATTTCCAATTGAATTTGAAACAAAAAGCCTGGAAAAGTGTGATTGTTCTTAGCCTGTTGACACAGAAGCTTCTCCCATTTATTAAATGTTATTTTAATGTAACTTAAAAAAAATCATAACAAGGATTTTTGTTGTTGTTTTAAAAAATTCTACATGGCTTAGGCATTTTACATTTTTTTTTAATATATATTCATATTTCCAGTCTGGTTAATTGACCAGTACATAGGTATGCAGCTACAAGTAAAACTGTGTCAAATATCTTCTATTCTGGGCAGGTTCTCAGCTTTAAACTTATTTCTGTCAGGTCAAGGCTGTACTGACAATGATTTCAGCAGTCAACAACAAAAATAATGGGCAGGTGTCAATCATCAGTTACTCCTATCTGTCAGCAAGAAGAAATTCTTGCAGCCTTTCTGTTTTTAATGTGCAATAAATGAGTTTCGTTCTGAAATTAAAAAGTAGTTTATTAATTTAAATGTTGACCAAATGGGATTTCCCTCCTCTTGTCATTTCTACACAGGAAGTTCCATCTGTTTGCTTGACCTTCTCCTCAAGAGAATGAAAAGAGAAGCAAAGTGCCACCCAAATATGTTTCATGACTGGTTTGTAAATTATTCAAAATGTCCTTGTGTCCAACTGGCTTCAAAGGACTCATAAAAGTAACCAAGTGCATTCTGAAATGAGGCACCCTGCGTTGCCCCAAAGGGGCTGTTCCTCACACAACTGCAGACATCACAGCACAACAGCTTACACTAAGATGTTCTCTTTTAAATCTCACCTGCTCACACGATCTCTGTGCTGGAGAGGAGTCTCTCACCCAACTCTTGCTGCAAGTCCAGCTTTGAGAGGACAAGTACGAAGGTCCAGACCTTCAGACATCAGTTTCTCTTACAGAGGAAGGAGGACCAACTCTACACAACTATCACAGTATCTTGAAGGCTGTGATGCGATGTTTGTGTGCCTGGTTACAGTTACACTGAGAAAATAGCAACAACTCAAGTAACTACTATTACCTCTTGAAAATCTACTTCATTTCCCTACCTGTATGACCTAAAAAGCCAGTGTCAAGAAAGTAAGACTTAAATCTTCACAAAATGGGCAAGCCATGAAGCAGAGCTCAATGTATTGTATTGTTATACAGGCTGCATATATAGATACATGTGCATCTGGGTGTAACCTACAAAATACGTATAAATACACTGCTGGTTGTATTCTGTACTGTAGGTTGAGAAGCGAAAGGCCTGCAGCACCTGGACAGCTGTTCTCTATCACTTTGGGCATCATTCAGACAATGTTTCAGACATCTTGTCTTCCTGGTTCAAGGACTACCTTTTGAAACCAGTACAGTCTTTATGACACTCAGCCTAAGAGCACCCTTAATCTCAAGAAGTCATCCTACATGTGTAAAATCAAGCCAGCTTTCTCCCAATGTCTTGCCAAACATTCATGTCGTCCTTGATGGGCTCAGTTCAAATTTTGATGCATGGCAGCTGTTAAAGAACATATGGCAGTAATTGAATCTACTGAATGTTTTTTGGGGAAGTGTCCAAGATATTTGAACTATTAGGAAATACACATTACCTCAAGGTGATGCCAACCCTGCCATCAAAACTAAAATTATAGCATTTCTGTGTAATTTTGATCTCTGCTGTCAGGGCCCCCAATATCAGAGTGGCTGCAGCAATTCCACCGTTAAGAAAACCGATGAAAGCCCCTCTGGGCTACAGTGTGTGTTTTACCATCTCTAGTCCCAGCCTGAGTCCTGCTCTGCTGCCTCTGACCAGGTCTGGCACCTGAGCCAGCAGGCATTCACCTTCCTCCATCATCCCACCCAGGACTGGTCTGTAACACAGGAGAACTCTTTCAGCATTAACCACAAACAGAGCCCACTCCAAGACAATAACAAAGCATTGCTTTTGAGATGAGATGCTGACCATAAGGTGGACATGCTGAAGTCAGCAAGGAAACTAACACTGGCAAATTCTCTTCACAGCACCTCAGGACAATGCAAGTTTGCTAACTGCTCTGACACAAACCCACACCTTTTTCATCAGTGGAAGCAAAGTTTGGCATCCCACAAAAAGAATCTTAAAGGGTCTTCAAGCAGTACTGGCCACTCTGTTGCTCTTTCTAGGACAAAACTAAATAGACAAAGAAATAAAGAAACTAAAAAAGGAAATCCCAAGTTACAACAATTTAGCTTATTTCATCTGGGGCTATTTAGGTTTACAATAAATAATATAAAAAGATAATTTATGCAATGTCTATATTTTAAATCCTGGATAATAGAAGTGGAAGCATTCTTCATTATTTACAAATTAAAGTACCTTCTGTTTGGAGACCTCCTTCTTTCTTTGATTTTTATTCAATTTTATTTTTCAAAGAGGTTTCACTCTAACAATACCAAATCCTAAATCTATTCAATTGTCTTACAGTATCCCACAGATGTTAACCATGCTTTGCTGACCACTGTAAGGCTTGCCAGGGAGAGATGATGAACTTTATCTTGACATATATTGACTGCTGTTCCTTTGATTTTTCAATTCTCTCTGTCAGGACTAGGCTTGTCTGAAGATATGTGCAGCAACAGACATTCTCTGGACTGGGAGGGAAAGCCAAAGCCTAAGAAAGATGAGAGAGCATATCTGAAGTATCATATATCTATTTTGGTTTACTTGTTTTTTGGGGTTTTTTACTTCAGAGTCCTCAGATTGTGTGTGAGTTGACCCAGGCTGGATGCCAAGTGTCTACCAAAGCTGTACTATCACTCCCCTCATCAGCTGACAAGAGAGAGGAAATACAATGAAGTCTCATAGGTCAATCGAAGGACAGGAAGAGACCACTCACCTGTTACTGTCGTGGAAATACGGACTTGATTTGGGGAAATGAGTTTAATTTTTTTACCAATCAGAACAGAGTAGGACAGTGGCAAATAAAACCAGATCTTAAAAACACTTTCCTTCCACCCTTCCATTCTTCCTGGGCTTAAGTTTACCCCTGATTGAGGAAGGGTGGCTGTAGTCAGTTCATCACATGTTGTCTGTTCCTCCTCAAGCGGAAGGCTTTCACACTCTTCCCCTGCTTCAGCATGGGGTCCCTCCCATAGGAGACAGTCTTCCGTGAACTCCTCCAAGGTGAGTCCTTCTCCTGGGCTGCAGTTCCTCATGATCTGCTACAGCATGGGTCCCTTCCACAGGGTGTAGTCCTTCAGGAACAGGCTTCTCCAGCATGGATTCACCACAGGATCACAAGTCCTGCCAGCAAACCTGCTCCTGCGTGGGCTCCTCTCTCTCTCCATGGGTCTACAGGTCCTGCCAGGATCCTACTCCAGTGCGGGCTTCCCAGAAGCCCACAGCCTCCTTCACATATCCACCTGCCCTTACATGGGGTCCTCCAGGGGCTGCAGGTACATCTCTGCTCCCCTGTGGGCTGCAGGGGGACAGCCTGCCTCACCATGGCTTGCACCATGGGCTGCAGGGGAATCTGTGCTACAGCACCTGGAACACCCCCTTCCCCTTGCTCCTTCTTCACAGACCTTGGAGTCTGCAGCTTTGATTTTCTCACATATTCTCATTCCTCTCTCTGGCTGCAATTGCTAAGACACAAATATCATCATGCTGGAACCCCTGGACAGGAGAGCCACCACAAAGCACAAATTCCATCACCACCTAGTAAAGGTCTAGATCATGTGGTTACAAAAGATGAAATCAGATTGCTGATGGTTCTACTGCAGCCTGTCAAAACCTGACACGGAAAAAATGCTGCAGAGTTACAAGCAATAGGGAAGCACCACACTTCCCAGCACAGGGACTATCCCTTGCCTCCTCCATTAGGTTAGTTCTTACCTCCTTCTTTGCTGAGCTTGAGCACCTGTGAGCCTCCCCAAAGGCTTAATACAAGATTAATCCCCAATATAAATTATGAGCACCTGCCCACAATGAGATCACAAAGTGCCATAGTGGAAGTGTAGCTGTGCCACTAAAACATGAGTCCCACACTGCACCAGGCTGCTGAAGGCTGCTGCCAGGATGAGTCAGCCCTCAAGACTCAGCCAACACAGGCTGGAGAGTTTACCCTGAGGTAAAACATAAACACTTGTGCCATGATATGATCCTTTAATAGCTGATAAGCCCTGGTACTACCTTCATGTTTCTTCCCCTCCCTTCCTAATTGACTAAATAAAGTATTGATCAGAAACTGGTTTTTTTTTAAAATCTATGTTTCAGTATACTGCTTATATAGTTTCTGTAGTAGGAAAACTGTACTAGGTCTTTAAGTAACAGCACACAGCTTGATTAACTCACTATTTATCTATGGACACTATGTAGTTAAACTGGATTTTCAGCTTAAGACAAAAGTAAAAAAGCAAGAATAAGAATGTAATAATATATTGCGTATATTTAGCTATACTGTACTCTGCAAAGAAATGTGTTTTAGCAAATTTTTATAGCAATGGTTTAGAATATCACATCCCATACTCAAGTAAGTTTTGAAAGGAGAAGACATAAGATAGGGAATGAAAAGTCCTGATAGAAGAAACTTAGAAAACCCCAACAAATAAGCAAAAACAATAAAAAAAAAAACCCACAACAAGCCTGATATTTTTGTTAGGTTTTCTTATCTTTGTTTGGGTTTTTTTTTATTGATAAGGTTGAAAGCAAACAAAGCCCCAAAATCCCTCCCACCAAACAAAATCTAACAATAATAAATGTAATGAAACTTGAAGCCAAATGCTTGGCTTGGAAAAGGAATGCTGAGTTTGGACGCTACCATATCCATTGGCTTTGTATGAGGCTATGCAGAGAAGCACTGCTAACACCATGCAAACTTTTTGTTGTATATTTCCTCAAACATTGAGAGCAAAGTTTTCAAAAAGAAAAAAGAAAAAAGACTGTAATGGTTTCGGACACCTAGTTAAGCAGCCTGTTTCCAAAAAGCACTGATGACCCAGGAGCTCCTACTCACTTCAAAGTGTAGGATTTGGGGATGTTTGTTGCTTTAAGATTTATGGTCTCTCTACATTTTAACTGAAAGATTCAAGAAATTACAACTAGTAGCTCATCTCCATTAAAATTAGAAAGAAGTGCTAGACTGATTTGTGGCATCTATTTCAGAGGCCAACACGTTCATGTCTTCAGTGACCTTGCTGGAGGAATAAATAGCGTAAAGAAATGAGGATACCCCAGGGAAAGCTTTTCTGTGTGGCAACAGGGCACCTCACCACAAAATCCTTGAGCTCAACAGAAGCCACAACACATGAGAAGGAGAACAAGAACTGTTTCTGCCTGCAGGCTAGTAGTAAATGAACAAAATTCAGCTCACTGCTCTGACTATATTTCTGTCAGCAAGCCAGCCTAACAAGGTTTTGTAAAAACAGAATCACAAGCTGGGCAATAACAGTCCAAGAGAGCATGTGAAAATTCATAGCTAGACAAAATAGTACCATCAGGAATGAAAACCTTAATGCATACAAGGGAGAGAATTCTAATCAAATAACAAGTTGTTGTATGGCCAAGCTGACAGACCAAACCTACAAGCCCTAACATTTAGATATTGATGTCCACAGGGATTTTGCAGACTGGCATATCACCAAAATAAATGTGTTATTTCACACCAGGCAGGATTGTTCCCCAGTGCTTCCTGAAAATATGGCATGCTTCACCTACGAAAATTTTGGAAAGCCTTTCTCCTCTTCCAAGGGGAAAAAAAAAATAGCAACCGCAAAGGACAAGAGTCCATAAAAGGATGTCACTGTTAGCAACCTGAGTGACAGACAGGAAGGAGATTTCCACAATTGGCATTTGGTGAATTGCAAGCTATAAAAACTGGAGATTGCTGGGTTGTCTACAGCTTCTAGTGATAGCAGTTTAATTCTGTATGTTACTAAAAAATCTTATTTATTTCAAAATTTCTTCATATATCAAAGTAAAGCAAGAAAACAGAACAAATCATACCTCTTACTAGGTTATTTTTTCAGTCACTGCATAACTAGAAAAGTGATTTTAATACCTCACATATCTTTGCAGCTCTCATTGGAAAAAAATAGTTACTCTTGTAGTTACTGTTACAGTTGTCTTCCTTATTATTACTGTCGCCTTCCTTTTGTCTGATTTATTTTACTTCTACTGTGCTTCATGTACAGTCATTATTTCTGCTTTTAAAACTGCTTAGTTATTATTATAATGCAAGAATTGTAGAGACATATATGCATTTATGCTGAAATTGCACCTTAAAAATCCTAGCCCTCAGTGCCAATTGGTCCACTTTAGTTGAACTGGAGATAGAAAAATCCTTTCTTGCACCAAGAAAGCATTCAGAGGAAAATATAAACAAAACCTTTCTGAAAACAAGCTTCTACTCGTAATTCAAAGAATTTCATTCATAAATATTGGCTAGCCCTTCTGGCCAGCATCCTCCTGCCCCTCAACTTGACATCTTTTTCCTTCTTTTGCTATTCAAGGTTTGTTTGACACTAAAGTCAGACACTGAGATTTGAATTCTCTGCTTTTGAATTTTCCTCTTCAGCAAGTCCCACTAGCAGGCATAAATAGTATTTCTCTGCCTGAGAGATCCTATTACATTCTAAGTTGGCACTGGTTGGGGGGAAGTCTCACTAACTAATTTGCCCTTGGCAGATTTTTTTTTTTTTGTTAAATACATGTATTTTCCATTTTTTATACACATATATAAAAATCTATATCCTGGCTAGATGGAAAAGAAAAGGAAAAGCTGAAGAAGCTCAAGTTGTTTAGCAAGTTGAAACTGTTTAAAGAATAAGCCCTTTGAGATGTCATTTACCTTACTTGTTTGATTGTGCCTTTAAAACAGAAAAGACAGACTGGTCTTTGGTATCTACCTAAGAAATTTATCTTCATTACACAGTTAAAAGAAACTAAACAATGCAACAAAGAAGATGAGGCATAATTTTCCTTTCCTCATAGTGCTACAGGCCTCTTAGGAGCACAAGCATACTTACACTTTTATTTGATGCAAGTACTGGTTGGCTAATTTGGAAATTGAGATGTTCAGGGCACAGAGCAACGATTATGAGGAAAATCACCTTATACAGAATACTTTACAAGTATGATAAAGTACAGGCCAGTAGTAACTGCTTGAAGGAAATGTCCATAGTGGTGGTAGCTTATTTTCCTGGGGGAAGAGGAAGGCACCACCAGATGTAGTCCAAGAAAGTTTTTCCTTCCCCAGTTTCTAAAAGCCTCTTTTCTCTAAACTCAGCTTGAAAGAACCTGGGCGGGAGGCTTTTATTTTTAAGCTGCCGGCATGTACATGCTATTATCTACACGCTTTCCAACTCCGGACAACAAACACCAGACGGTCTGATTTTCCAGCTGTACGCAACTGGCAACTCCTGCCGGGCCCCAGTAGATGGCAACATTGACCTGAGTGTCCCAGGACGCCACCCCCGCCTCCCCTGAGCCCCGGACCCACCTGCCTGGGATCTGCATTCCCGTCTGGGGGCTTGGAGTGACGCCTACAGCTTCTTTCTGTGTGCTGCCCGAGCCTCCGGGAGCCTGGGTCGTTTGCCGCCTTAACGTGCAGAGAAGTGATTCTAGTTCCATGGTATGCCAAACATCATATACGATCATATATGATCAGGGAAACAGTAAAAAGAGGGGAAAAAACCCCATAGGAATCAACTTTCTGACAGAAAAGTACGTTTGAACTTTCAGCAGAACTATAGAATCATAGAATTGTTTAGGTTGGAAGGGGCATTTCGTCCAACTCCATTGCAATGAGCAGGGACATCTTCAAGTAGCCCAGGTTGTTCAGAGCCTTGTCCACCCTGACCTGGAATGTTTCCAGGGATGGGGCATCCACCACCTCCCTGGGCAACTTATTCCAGTGGTTCATCACCCTCATTTTCAAAAACTTCTTCATTGTATCTAGTCTAAACTGACCGCCCTTCCACTTCAAATGATCACCCATTGTCTGTCTCAACAGGCCCTCCTAAGAAGTTTGAATACATGGTGTCTTTTCAATTGCATACAATTACTGCCTCTGGCACTACAGAATTATAGCTGTCATACTAGTGCATGCTACTGTCCTGCAAATGACATGATGGTACTTGAAGTAAAAGCACGCTTATTTTAGTTATCAGCAGGGCATGAGCTAAGACCCACCTATGTCAAACTGCACCCTGATGGAGTAAACACTAGAGGTGAGCATTAACCATAAGAAAATATTGAGAGTATCCCACAATACTCACTATAAACACTTTGTTAAAAAGTGTCTTCTGATATAGCACATATTTGCATATGTCATTATGGAAGTAAATACTGTTGAATATCATCCCTCTAATGTCTTAGTTCAAGGATGACTCTCATTTGACTCACAAGTGTATACCCTATACTGATATAGACCAAACATCTCCTCACCAGCCTTCCTCTGCAGACTCTCACCTGGTAGCCATTGAAAACAATGAGCACTGTAGCAAAGGAACAGCAAAATACCACACCTAAGAATCTCATTTCCCTTAGGTTGTAGTAGGGTTTTTTTAAGGCTGCCTTCAGCATTTTAGGCTAGTCAAATTTTTCTCTTGCCCACTGAGAACATAAACAAAGAATAAAAGTAAACAAACATACCACTACAGTAACCACAACTGATGTCAGAATCCATTCTCTTACCTGTTAAACCAACAGAGGAACTCTCTTGGCATCTGGTTACTAAACATGGAGTTTCAGGCCTTGGGCAACGGAATCATTTCCTTGCCACTTGATCAGAAATCCTAAAATACAATACTGTCAGTTACCAGGTAACCTGCCATAATGGGATTACCTGATCTATAAGGGCTTGTTTCATCATACCTTCCTCATCATCCTCACTAAATGCTCATTTGCCATTTATCCTCTTCTCTTTGCCATCTTTGATAGTCCCCTCCTGTGGTTATTCTGCACATAAACAAATTAGTGCCAAATAAAGAGAAACTCTGAACTGTGCCAATGGCTACCTTGTGGTGTGTCTTTGCCAATATATAATTCAGACCCTGCTAAAACACGTACAATTCAAGCATCTACTTCAGCATGCAAGTTTTAATTCATAAGTACTTTTCATTTTTACTACTATGAACCAATAACACAGGCTAACATACAACTTCAGAATATAAAGACCTAGTGTGAGCACTGTGTTTCTAAGGCTTTGAGTAACTGACTCAACGCATGTGCCTTGGTTGCTACCCCTAGGTATGAAACTCGGGTCTAACTACAGCCAATAACCAGAATGAAGCTAGAATATAGCTGGCCGTAACACGCTTTCCCACACTACACAAATACCAAGAACCTTCTGGTTCTCAGACATCTCCAGTAAGCTGGGGTGGAAGCTGTGGATACTTACTGACAGATACACTTTTCTGCTATACAGACAGAATTGGACAGCCAAAATTCTACAGGCTGCACCAGCAAACCACAAAGATGTCATCCTAAGCAACTTAAAAATGCTGCTGAAATGCAAGGCTTCTTGTGCCATGTGCAATGCATTAGTGTAACAGGGACATCCATACTAGGTAGGCAGGTCCCACTCATGACATGCAGAGCATGGCAACAGCTGGAGGTCTGGAGGGGTGGCCTGTGGCAGTACAACAACTCTGATGACTTGCCCAACGTTTTGATACAAATAAGTAAACTATGTTAATTGGTGGAGTGTCTGTTGCACATTTGAAAACACACAGAATTGTACTGGGATATCAAAGAATCAAAGCATTTCTTAAGAACACAGACAAAAAAAGTATATAAAAAAAGTTTTTAAAAATGTCTCACTAAAACTAGGCTAATCTGCAAGAGGTATGCTACCTGATTGAACAAGGTGTGTGGCAGACCCTCTCTAAGCTTTAGAAAACAGCAAGTATTCCAGGCAAGCACAACATGCAGGTTCAGGTTTAGCACCTGACGTGCTCTCATTTTTGAGGTCTGGGTTGGAATGTGTTGTTTAGTGTCAGGGTCATAAAACAGGTCAGTTCTTTGTCCTGCACTGACCTGCTACCTCAGATCTCGCTTGAGGAACTAAAGTATTCATGTATTAGATACAGAAAAATCCTGGGTTAGTATATTCTATCTGCAAGATATTTTTTCTTGGTTTATTCTAAATTATCAATGGCTCAGCATCCAACTCTGGCTAAGCCTGATGCCTTTCTGGGCTCATCAAATTTTTAAGTGTCATTCCAAGAAACAGCCCTTTCAGAAAGCATTTTATGGCAATGCTTCTGAAGTGGTACAAGCTCCCACACCAAAGGTCAAGAGGCAACATAAAACAGTTAACATGCACGTTCACTTGTCCCTCACAAGTGCTATTTGAGATCAAGTCTGACTACGTCTTTCCTGTTTACAGGTGACTGACACCTTCAAAGAAAATAGTTACCATCTCTCAGAAATATCTGGCATTACTGGCGTTATTCCTGTGCAACATTGCTTCTCTCTCACTAGTACAATTTGTTGCTATGAAATCTCAAGAATGCCACTGATTGATTTTGAAAGTCAGTGAATATCTAATGTGTGTCTAATAAGCAGCAAAATGAGGCAGATGTGACAGCAAGCAAAACGACAGTACAATAAAAATGACAGGCATTTAAAAAGAAGCTTCATTTTGTTAAAAGAAAACACAAAAACATAAGCATAAAGCGCCACTACTTCCTCTTCCAACTGATTTGCAAAACTCATCTCACTGGTTAAACACCATAGCGCTGCTCAAGAGGCAAATTGCTCGAAGTGGGAAGAATCCTGCTTTCATTGTAAGCAATACTTTGCTACCAAGGACACGAGCAAACATGCATAATCCTGGTGGTTTCCACCCTACACAAAGGCCTGCAGGCACCCGCAGTGCTAAGAGTGGAAGGCAGCCTTGGCACCCACCTCACAGCCCTCACTCTCCAAGTACAAGGCAGCACCAGTGCCCAGAGTGAAAAACCACAGCAATAATACATTACGGCACTGACAGTGTTTGGTAAGTGAGAGGGCTAAAGGGAGAGTGTTAAAATCAGTAGCAGTAATTCCACCCATGCCTGTTCTCCTCTCATTTTTAAATCCAGAGGATTTTGAATACTAAACAGCAAAGCGAGGCAAACCTCTACAGTTCTGTCACAAGCAGCAAGGGGAAAAAGCACTGATTATGCTATGGTTTCAAATCAATGTACATCCACTCCAAGTTACCACCAAACGGCCAGAGATCTGCCTCAGAGAGGTCGAGGCTGGCAGATGGTGCAGGTGCTCGCATTCTCTAGAGGCGAGATGATGCTGCTGAGAACCGTGTGTGCCATACAAGATTTATGAGAGAGAAATGGAACCACGCCACAGACCGAGATATTATGTTGTTGTGCCATGTCCCTAAGCTCCTGTCTGCTCTTCTTCACATCAACCTTATTTTTCTATTTCCCCCTCCCCCACTCCATCTTGCAGCAGCTCCCTGGTGATATCCCATTTGCCTCCTCCCACACAGAGGTTCCCAGCAGCACTATTCTGAGACAATTCAGCAAGCTTCCTGAACCTGAGCCCACAGCTTTAGTCTACAGTGAACACACAGAACAGACATACAGATAAGCTTAGATGAAGAAGCATTGTTATGACTCAGTAGCTATTCACCTCTTCCCTACCAACACAGCTGTGAAGTTTATTTCTGATCCAACAACAAAGGGGCTTGAAGATAGCACAGCAAAAGTGCAGAAAGCTAAAAAAGAAATAATTAAACTAGCAGGAGAAAACTTTCTGGAACAAGACAGTCTGAAACTCCTTTTAAGCTCATGCAACTCTCTACCTGCAAACCTGAGACTTTGTATGCATTTTATCTTTTACTGTTGAGTTTTCATACCTCCTGCAGCACCAGTCATTCAGCCTTCAGATGGTGAGGAATAAATTAACCAGTGGTTGTTTAAAGAAGAGGAAACAACATAAGGAATAAGAGGCTGGCCTCACACAAGGGTGAGTTACAGTGTGTGCGCAGCATCCTGGCATGTACACAAGGAAAACCGGAAAAAGTATGCAGCAGATGAAAAACCAAATACATATGTTGGCATATCTTTCTTTCCTTTATGTGACCCAAGTCTTACCACAAATGAGCACAACTGCTGAGAAGTCACTGTAAAAGTACTGTTAAATCCAAGTTCATATCTCCCCATTTGTGTGCTGATGTTCTTAACTGGCCATTCACATGCTGGATTAATTGCCCACTGTACATAAGATACCGTGTTGAACCCACACAAACCAAAACTGCCTTGCGTCAACATTGCTTCATCCTTCTGTTAGATGATGCATTGTCTATTTTTTCCAAAGAATTTAAACAAATATCCACAGAAAGTACGCATTATAGTCCCAATTTCAGTATCTTATCTTTTTCCCCGCACAAAAAGATGTTTGTTGTGCAAAAGCACCTGCATCACAGTACATTTGTACACAGTACAAATTAAGACAAGGGCCTGAATCTACAGCAGTCAAAAGAGGGATACACTTGCAGTGAGGCAACACTTGGCATTGCCCCATCTAGTTTTCAGGTATTCAGCTCACAGAGTAGCATTCACAAATCCAGGCCAGGCACCAAAATCCAACAGAGCCTGGGGCTTAAGGGCTGAATATTTGCCCTCCTGCAGGAACATTAACTTTTTTCATACTCTGGCTGCAGAGGTGGGGAGAAAAGAATTTAAAAAACCCTAAAGTAACAAAGAAGTACTCAAGAAAAATGTTTCTCAAATCTACACTCAGATGTTGCACTGAACATTATTGTAGTCAATTAGATATCAATTTAGACATCTGTAAGAGCTGGGTTCCCTCAAAAGCAGAAACATTTCACTGTCATTTCTCTGATGGTGAAAATAGTCACACAAAATGGCAGACTTTGAGCAACAGGGTAGTAGCGGTCACTGCATTCACATCCTCTGCATGGAGGTGTTCACACCTACATGCCCTCACCTTCCAGGAGAGCAACATAACAACCAGGCTATTGACTACATTGAGGGAGAATATTTAACTTCTCTTCCACAGCTATTAGACAAGGAATAAAGAACACACATGAAGTAATAACTCTTCCCTAAGATAAGGACAGTGAACCAGTTAGAGAGGAATCCTGCACTTTATTTGCTCCTAAAACTATCACTTTTAATTACAGTAATCTGATAAGAATCAGTAACCCACAAATAATTTTTCCCTCTTCCAAATCCTTGTTTCCTGCCTCCTCATGAACACAGTTTCCCATGCACACAAAACTGTCCTTGAAACCCTGAACTGTTGGTGAAACTGGAATTCCATGCCATAAGTCAGATAGGCCAGTTTCACATTAAAAAAAAAAAAAAAAAGGAAAGAAAAGTATTTACTGCTCACACAGACAAGCAATAAAAATACCATTCAGGCAACTGTTTAAACTGTGAAAAGAGACCAAATTATACGATCTTTATTTGTTCCCTTCTCACACGGACTCCCTGGCAGATAAAACACAAGAAAGCTCCCATTAGTATGCTCAGCAGGTAAAAGCTTGGCTTTGCCAGCCTTTTACCAGGCAACACAGTTGATATCAACCAGATCATGTAATGTGCAACCCAACAGGCTGCATAATTAGGCAGGTTCTGGCATTTTCCAGTGGCCAGTGCAGGGAGCTATTGTAAAACCCATCACTGTGAGGCATAACAAACTCTTAGTTACACAACTAGGCTGCACAAGGAAGAGCAAATTCTAGGCAGTAAATGATGTTGAGATCACTTATAAAAAGGCTATACGAGCATATAAATAAAGGGAGATGAACTACTTCATACGTAACTTCAATGTTTGACCCCACAACCATGGTGGGTGTATGTGTGTGTGTGTGTAACTGCCTAAGGTGCTCTTTTCAAAGAGGAGAAAGTGAATGCCACCCTCCCTCCTGCCTTCTCAAAGCAACGACACTGTATGTACCACCTTGCCTGCCACAACAGCTGTCAGCATGGGTAGGATTGCCTGGGTGCCAGCATAGAGCTGAGTGAAGAAAGTGGCTCAGCCTGTGGAGCCAGTTTGTCACCTGCTACCGGAGTCAATCATGGGAGGAGCTGAGACATCCGTTTACTTTGCTGTTTCACAGGGATCTGCCAGCACTCTCAGCTCAGTCTCCACTTCTGCAAGCTCCAACCGTAACAGCCTCCAGGTATTGCTCCTCCTGGCTGAGCCTTTCCATCCTTTCAGCCTGGCTCTGACCTGAATCTGTATAATTTTCCCAGGCTTCTGAATACCTATCACTTTCCCCAAAGTTGTTGCCTCCAGCTCTAGTCCTTGTTATAACCCCAAACAGAGGCATGAGGGGCTGACAGAGAACATTGGTGGTGTAAGAAAAGCTGTTACTGCAGCCCCTTTCTGTCTCCTGACAGGAGGCAGCCGTGGTTGATAGCAAAGTTCTCCATGCTTCAAGGCCTTATTTTAAACACACTTCAGAATGAAAAAACCTTCAGAAAAGAAAACAGAACAAGCAACTTTCAATTTAACAAGGCCTTTGAGAGTGTGTGCAGAGTAACAAGTTTCCTTTTTAATCCATCATTTGATCAAATACAGAAAAGTTTTTTTAAAAAAAAGGAAAAAAACCCCTGCTATTGGACACAAAAATGCGACAAATTAAATGTCAAATTCTTACTGTAAAGCACAGAGAAGATACAGTAGTAACAGTAAGTTACACTAGTAGTGGTGCACTGAAATGGGTGCACTTCTTTGTCCTACCCAAGTTTTTCCTGAGACCAATTGAGCTATTCCTTTTCTCACAGAAATTTCAAAGGTATTTATATATATATTTACCTGATGCACACACCTAGAACAGAATTTAATCCCCTCTTGAGGTGGTTTAATGGTTAAAAAATAGCACCAGAAACTAGGAGACACCATGCAGTTCTAAATACACAAAATACTTTACCCACTTATACTTTAATCTGGATTAGAGCACAGCCAGTCAATGCTGCAGTACAAATATTTGGCAATAGCCACAGCCAACTGCCATGCCAGAAATGTATTAGGCAGAAGAAAGCTGCTCATCTCATGTAAATTTGATGTCAAAATATATTATCTGTGACTGCACATCACACCTCAGCATTGCTTTGTGTGGAAGATAAAACGCTCCGATTTACAGCATTATAAATATTTGCTAAACGCTTAATTGCCCTGTCTGCTTTCAAAGCGGCACTTTATTATTAGCTTATAGAGTGTGCTATGTAAGGCAGATAATTTTTTCTTAATTCCTTATTGACACCTTAAAAATCTGTATTTTACTAATATTCCTTTGAATAAGAAGTGTCTGCTTTACCTCAGCATTCGGTGATGAACCGCCACATTCAGCTCCTGGTTACTATGGCAATATTATGAAGGAGGTACAGAAACAGACTGATGCTTTTATCTTCTGCCTTTGTACTCAGAATATACTCTCCCCCCCTCCTTTATTTTTGAACAAAACAGCCACAAGGAGGGATGGTGAATCACTCAGAGAATCAAAATAAAGGTTATTTTATTAACTTTGTTGTTTTATTATCTGAGGATAAATTACAGGTCTATGAATGAGATACAAACACCAAAGAACTTCAGATATGTTCTTGCAAGCTGTTTTCCTTCTTTTCATGATGAAGAAAAACCAAACCAAACTCAACAACTCCCCCACCAGAAAAAAAAAATCACCCAAAAAGAAGACTTTGTGACCCACTCTACTTACTTTTCAAGCCAAACTGAACCCCTTTGCTGTCTAGCAGTATCCAGGCAATGGCAAGAGCAAGGACCAATCACACAACTTGCTATTTCCCTTGAAAACAACTAAACCAATCCATGTAGGCACATTTAGGAGCACCAGGTGTGATGAAATCCCATATTTTATGTGACCCCATCCAAAAGGCATGGAAATAGGCTTCTGCGTGATTAACACCACCTCCTTTCTATTCATGTGTTTCTAACTAGCAATGATTTAAGCCTTCTGCCCCACTCCTCTCAAAGATTAAAAAAGGGGTGCAGAGTAAACACTTCAGGTGATCAATGCGATACTAATTTTATTCAGACCTGCTGGGCAGTCAAGATTTACAGCAAACCCTCTCATTTGCATCCACTGACTCAGCCCCTTGTGGAACTCTCCCTAGTTGTTTGTATCAGTCAAAGCAAACCAGATGAACAAAGGTTTCCAGATCATGGGATTTGATGGTTTAGGAAACAGGCATGTTAAGCAGCTCAGCCAGCTGAGCCAAGCAGGGAGCCTTGCCACAGCTGGGGATCAGCCAGTGGTGGCACAGCTGTCTGCAACCAGTTTGCTGAGCCCCTTCTGTTCCGCTTGCAATTTGTATTCATCCACCAGAGGTTAGAGACGCAGTTACTGCCTTAAAATTTCTTTTGAGATTCATCATTCTGAAGTTAGAAAAAAGGAAATAAAACCACAGGATATTTAAAAAAAAAAAAATCAACTCTTCACACGCAAGAAAGGTGTGTTTTAGGAACTCTAACTTGACACACTACCATTCTCCAATTGCTCATTCCTATGAGAGCACCACTTGGCAGATGACTACTTTCTGTAGCCCATGGTTCTACTACTAACACTGTAGTACTGCCCTAGGCAACCCATTTTTCTTTCTCCTTTGTCTGCCCCTAGTCTGTAGTTTTGACAGCTGCACATTCTCAATGTATGTTCCTGTGGCTTTTAGCATTTTTTAAATAACTTGCCAGTGAAGACAGAGATTCCTGATTGCCAGATTTAAGCCTATGGGTAACTGATTTACTTTTTTCAAAAATTTCATTAAACCCTTAGAAGTAACTGGCATGTCCCAAATAATCCACAAATTGCAGCATTTTTTCATCTCAAGCAGCAGAGAGAACCACTATAGACACATAGATTCCATAAGAGCTCCAGAAAAAGAAAAGACACCCTGAACAGTAAACTGTCAGTATGACCCATAAGAAGGTGAGCAACAGGCATGTGAATGCCCTATCTTGCACAGTAAATTTTCTCAAACATGCCAGGAAACAAAAACCACTGTAAACATCAATATGAATTCAACATTTGCCATTTCACAGTAATTTCCCTCTGCAATATTGCCAATTTTAAAATAAAGATGTCATGGCAATCATTAACAGTATCCGGGTCAGACTACTTCCCATTTTGACACAATCTTTTTGTAGCCTCACTGGGAAAAATTAAGAAGCCACGAGATTGAAAGCAACAGATTAATGTTTTCCATGTATTTGTAATTTAAAGGAATCGTTTGCTAATGACATCTTGTGCATTATCCCCCACATATATCTGCCAAGGTAAATTATTTCTACCCTCAAATGACCTGCACACAACATTTTCCTCAAAGTTAAAAGCAGCTCAGTGACTACCTATGAACAGAAAAATACCCATTCTCCACATACCACATGGTTGAAAACAGTGACTGGTACAACATACCTTTTATTACAAATACTTAACACCAGGGCATCACAGTGGTCCTTTTCAAGGATGCTTCTGCAGAGTGTTTGGGCCTGTCCTGAGAAGAGATTTTAGGCATTGCAAACTGATATGGAGAAGGCATGTAAACATGGAGGACAACCCATCTGGTCAGAAGCACAAAATTCCCTCTCAAGATCTGTTCAGCACTTCACATGGTGAAAAAAGAACAAATCCCAACGATGCACAGTCCCCACACAACAGCCTCACAGAAACACTTACTCAACTGTTGACTCTTTCTGCTTTGAAACTTTACACTGCAAGGGTGTGGGAGGAAAGGGCAGACCAGACTAGCTTGCTATCAGGAACGATATGAGAAGTTTTAATAGTGGTTGCTGAAGGAGGAAAAGTAGGACTGTACTATCTGAGCATGTATTAAAATGGCTGGATCTCTTAAGCTTTTCACATCCTGGGTACTAAGCAAATGTTTTCAAAGAACATAGCCGTATTAAAAACAACAACAACATCAACATAATACAAAAAACGGGAGAGAAAATTAAAGCCCCAGCTTCTTACTGAGAAGTATTGCCAGCTTGCCGGGCTGGGTCGCCGCGGGGGGAGCGGGGACGACGGGTCCCCAAGGCGGAGCGGACACCGCTCCGTCCCCGCGGTTCCCCATTCCTCGGGACACCCCTGCCCCTGCAGCCCCACCCCTGTCCACTTGGTTTTTGTCTCTTTCACGCACCGAGCGCCTTTTCTGCAGAATTATGTCTCTATTTCCTCCTATTTCTGTCCTACTCCTAAGTAGCCTCTGATGGTTTTTAATTTAAAGCATTGAGAGTTGCTCAGCGCTATTCCCACTCGGGTTTTGCTATTCAGAAAATTCGCTGGCAGAGCAAATGCTGTGAATCATTTCCCAGCTCCTCACTGTGTGACGTACCTGCCTGGTTGTTGGGACCACGCTGGTGGGCGAAACTCACGAAGCCAAGAGAATGTTTAGGGGCAAAAAAATTGGAATATCGGAATTTACTACAATTTGCTCTCTCCTGTGCTTATTGCTAAGAAGGTAATAGCTTCTGTCATAGTTTATTTTTATGCTTAATTAGGAACCTTTTTCTTTTCATTCAAAGTTCAGCTCTTACCAGCATTTGAAAGTGTGATGGTGACAGGAAAGATAATGGAAGTATTACATTCCTGTTAGTCAGAGTGCTGAGAGCTGACTAGCAGCTGACCCTCACTGAATGGTTCATTCTACCAAAAAGTAAAACTACTTTTGTGAGAAGAAATAATTCTTAGAGTTTTTATTACACATAGCACTTCATGGTTTAAGCCCATCTGGCAACTAAGCACCACGCAGTCATTCATTCACCAACCTCCCCACCCCCACCAGCAGAATGGGGAGGACAATCAAAAGTAAAACTTGTACGTTGAGATAAGAAAAGTTTAATAATTGAATCAAAGTAAAATATAATAATAATGATAATAATAAAAAAAAAACCAACCCACAAAACGAACAAATGATGCACAATACAATTGCTCACCACTCTGCTAATTAATGCCAGACCCTGAACCCAGATTGGCATGATGTTCTATGGTGTGGAATATCCCTGTAGCCAGTTTGGGTCACCTGTCCTGGCTAGGCTCCCTCCCAGTTTTTCCTTTGCGTACCTCCTCACTGGCAAAGCATAAGACATAAGGAGAGCCCATGACTTAGAATGAACACAATTTAGCAAAACCCCAAAATGTCAATGTGTTATCAACATTATTCTCATGATGAATCTAAAACACAACACTGTACTGAGAAGAAATTAACTCTATCCCAGCTGAAACCAGGACAGTCCTTACCTCAAGACAACTGACTGCAAAATACAGACTGCATGCTTTTGATATCTTCAATTTCATTAAAAAAAACCCACAAAACAAACAAACCCAAACAACCAAGAAACCTTTAAGCCATCCCAGAACTCTTAAGCCCTCATTGTACCTTGCAAGGAAGGGGAAAAATTGATATAAATAATATCCTTCCAAAATAACCTTTAACAACTCTTTCAATAAAATTAGAAGGGGTTAAAGACCTTATTTCATTGTCTATACACTCATCTTACTGTTAGCATTGGTAACGAGCTTCTAATAAATGGGTAGCTCCTAATCCATACCACATCCATTTGCTTGCTTGGTCCTGAAGCTGGGTGAGATCCAGACAAGAGCCCATCAGCTGAGGAGTCCTGTTGCAGGCATCCAGTCAGTGAGGGTCACAAGGTTGTTCCCATTTTCTCAGAAGCAGCAAGAGCACCCATGAATAACAGACTACTAACACTATTTCAGGAGACTGTTGTTTCAGGTTTTGCTCCATGGGAAGGGAAAAGAAACATTTGCATCCTTCTTGGAGGCCAGGAATTGTACTGCAGTAACATTGGTTAGGATACTTACTTGGCATTGTTTTGGGCTCACCTCCTTACAGTGGTGTCAGCTGGGAGCTTGCACATCACCACACCTGGTCATTGCAAAACAGCAATTTCTTTTCCAGGAAGTGCCAAAGCCAAACCTTCTCAAAAGCTCTTCCTATCTTTACAAAACCATCCCTGAAAAGAAACTTTTCTTGAGAGAGAAAACAGAATGTGCCTTTAAGTACCTCACAAAAACAACCCACAAAACCAAAAAAAGAGCCCCCTAACTCTAAGGACAGTTGCTGTTCAAGACATACACTACCCCACTAGTCCTCTCAGGACATCAGCCCCCAAACTGATGCTCCCATCCAGCTGTGTGTCAGATCCATTAGGCACAGCTGAGAATAGCAGGTGGAAGTATTTGACAACAGCTCAGGGAATACCACTTGTCTGAGCTTTACAAGCGTTCTCATGAGGAAGACCACAAAAAACCACAGAAGCAACATGCTTTGAGACTAAAGATGATACTAATTGTCAGTGAAGTGGGAAAGCTGAGGTTTGGGCTAGAACCCAAGAACAAAGTCAGCAATGCACAGGGCTGGTGCTGTTTGATTAGAGAAACATGGGCTTCATCTGTGCCTGGCCTCTCAGGCTTGCCCAGAAACAGCAGTAAGGTTGGCATTATTAGCTCGCTTAAAAAATAAAAAAATAGATACCCAGAATATGTATTGGTTGAGTGGTTTTTTCCACCATAAATCACACTGATGTGTTTGGAGGAAGAAGCTATCTACCCTGAAGCAATTATCGATTATTTTAAGCATCCATGGCACCAGCTGCTCCTAACTCTCTTTCAGTAGCTAAAAGGGTTATGAATGGGATGCTTCAGCTGAGGCAATTTGGAGATGGCTAATATATTGAAAAAAGCAAATGTAGTGACTTCCAGGCTGCTTGTTGGTTCTTGTGCTAAAATCAGACCTATGCCACCCAAGTATTCCTGACCACGCTTGGTCTGTTCACCAGTACAGAAAGGTTCTTATTTATGTCAGTTCTTACACTGGGGCATGCAGGCAGCTCTAGAGGCTGAGAACTGGGGTGAACCACCAATGGCCTTATCTGTCTAGGAAAGCTCTCTCACCTTGGTTGATCACATGGGCAGCAGAGGGACAAGGACAGATGCTCTTTCACAGCATCTCACTTGAATTTTCCAGTCATGCCTACAGCAACCTGTCCTGAACCTATGTCTCAGAGAGAGAAAGGCTCGGGCTGACTGGGGAGCAGTGTGATGGGAAGCTTTGATTCTCAACAGTTCAAAAGGCTCTTTTTCTTTTGTCCAGGAAAGGACAAGTGATTAGTTCACGATATGATGCCTATGGCCATATAATTAAATAACGGATCTTAGCAGTAGCAATGCTGCACTAGGACTTGCAATGAATCATTTCATGGTTTTCACCACTGTCTGAATTCCCACAGACATTATGGTCTTCTGAAGCCTGCCACTGAGCTCAAATGTCTAATATGACACATATTAATGACTTAAATACTTTTATTATGTTTAATTTATCTACAGTTTTTAGATACTAGAATCCAGCAGTTTTCTTTTTAACTGAAAAAATACTGAGAGGTAAGCTATGTGCAAAATTAACAGAAGTTACTGTTAGGATGTAAGAAATAGCATCCTCTGTCTAATATAGCTTATAAGATTTATGGGCACTTCAGCTGAAAGTATTCAGAACAGTAGGGGCATCATTTATCATTCAAAGAGAACAGAAAGGGAGCAGATAAACAAAACAATAAATCTTGATGCTACCATTTAGCAAGGTATTACTACAATCAGACATTAGTTTATACTACTTCAGAGAGTCTAGCAGCTCCAGTCCAAAATCAGGACTGCATAACCTCATCTCAGGATGAGCCCATCTCAGTCCCAGTTACCATGCACAATAACTTATTTAACACAAAAGATCTTAGCTGCATGACCTCTGGACAGCTTTGTTCTAATCAATTCTTTAGGCAGGAAAAAAACCAAAACAAAACAAAAAAAGGTAATTCCCAAGTTCTCAAAATCTTCTTTCTAGTGGACTGTGAGCAGATTCTTCCTCTGTCAGAGTTGGCAGTCTTCTTCAACTGCACATCCTCCCAGCTCATGCTGTTATTTGCCGCTGCTGCGCATTCAAATTTATTGAATTTTTTTGCCACATTTCAGACCTGAATAAAGCAGTTTTCAGCCTCACGAGCTCTAACATACTTCAGCCCACAGTGAGTGCATCACTTTTTGTTGCAATTGGAGATACTGATTATAGTCGATACGAAACCACAGAGCTGTTTTAAAGAGCAACATTAGAAGTCCAGAACATCCATTTATAAACTTGCCTTTCCAAAGGAGACACAAAAGGAAAATTCAGCTATAGGTCAATTACTACCATTTTCCTTATTGTTAGAGAAGGGAATACCAACAAAAAGTGAATCTGACATCAATCCACCATATATTAGATTTCACAGGAAATTTGCTATTGTTGAGGCACATTTGCTTGAAGATGTAACTGAAAATTGATAACCACAGCAGAAATACATGCAATCTCAGCTAAAGTGATATGAAGATACATGTATTTCACAGCTAGCTCTACAAATGACTCTTTACATTTTCTTAAATGAAACAGAACTAGTCTCCATAAATTCCCATGCCCCTTGCTCTTCTCTGGCCCTCAAGCATGGCTATTTCAAATGCCTTACGTGGGTTCATCACTTTTTCAATGGCAATATTCTATGATAATTTTTTCAATGGCAATCTCAATGCATTTAATAAATATACATTTTCTCAAAGCATGTCCCCTGTCATTTCTGAAATTTTAGGCAAAAAGATGGAAAAAAGTGCTTGAACAAACCTGGAGCAAGATGAAATATTGCATATCTCTACATCATGCAACTAATATATAGAAAGGTTTATCCCCATGTTTTAAGGGAACAGTCAACACAAACGTCGTTTGTTGTAAACAACTGACATCTAAGTGAAACATGTAATACCCAACTTGTGGGAGTAAACTTTGTTTTACTGCTAAGAGTAATTCAACTTAACATGCCCCAGCATTCATTTGCAAAACGTTTATAGAATCATAGCAAATGCTTAGGTCTGACTTGCTCTGAGAAGCTGGATAACAACAATACAAGGGTAGCAGCAGGTGGCAGGGACAACTGTCAGCCTACTGAAGATTTATCTTTCCCTTTCTGCCGGCACTTTTTGTACATTTAGCCTCTCGCGGCCCCTCCTCGCCTCTCCCAACACACAGAGCTCTCATGAGCACCAGGTACGGCTACAGCTCCGAGCCGGGAAGGCTGCGGTGGCCTCTGACACTGAGAGGTCGGGGGACGCTGACAAAGGATGCTGCCGCTGCGCTCCCTCCCTCCTTCCTTCCTTCCTCCTCCACCTCATAAATTGGCAGCAGCTCGAAAGCTCGGATGTGTCTGAATGACTGCCTGGGAAGGGGTGATACCGCGCTGTCCGCGCACAGACCCAGCCGCTCCCCTCCCGCTGCCCGGCGCGGGGTACCAGCTCAGCCCCTGCCGCTCCTGCTCCCGCCGTCCCTGTCTCTCCCCGGCAGGGATGCTCCCGCCGGCACTGCTGCCGTCTGCGCCCCGGCAGGGACGGGCTCGCCCCCACCCGCTCCACATCCCGCCGCCGCCGCAGCGTTTCCTCCGGAGCCGAGCTGTCGGTGTCTGAATCAACAAGCGGGAGCAGCACCAGCCAGGCTCCTCGCACGGTGCTCGTCCCGCCACCCTCACCCTGAGCACACCGATGAGACAGCGAACACACGCGCGCTGGTGGGCACCGCCAGACTGGGGACGCGAAGGCTACCACAACACAAGAGTCGTTTATTCAAATAAATAAAACCCGGCCTTTTATGTACAAATATACAAAACCATTACGCACAGCTTATAAAGTACTCAGAAGTCTTTAAAAAAAACACACCCGCCCCTCCCGGGGCGGAGGCAGGACGCCCACAGCCGGCTGCCCTCCCTCGCAGTCCGCCGGGCGCGGGCCGGCGACAGTCCTTTGTCCCTCGCCCAAGACCGGCTGCGGACCGCGGGCTCCGCCGCCCGGCCCCTCCCGCCCCTGGCCGACGACACCAGGAGGGCCGCGGTGGCCGCAGAGGCGGCCCCGGCGGGCTCAGAGGGTGCCCAGGTGCGGCAGCGTCTCCAGCCGGTCGGGGTGGTCGCGCCCCACCGCGCTCTCCACGCCGCGCAGCCACTCGGTGCATTTCCGCACCAGCCCCTCGTCCGCCGCGGCCCCCGCCTGCTCCTCCTCCTCGTACTCCTCGTCGTCGTAGCGGTGCTGGTCGTTGAGCAGCGAGACCTTCAGCAGGGCGCGCAGGTCTCCGCCGCCGCCGCCGCGCCGTGCCGGGGCCGCCCTGGCGCCGGGCGCGGGGGTGAGGTGGCCGCGCTGTCGCTCCAGGCTGCGGCGCTGCAGCACCCGGATGGCCTCCGGGGGCAGGCTCAGCGAGAAGCGCCCCGCCGCCTCCCCCGCCGCGCCGCCCAGGCTCTCGCAGGAGCG
>JAWWMP010000116.1:30309070-30349151 GCA_035047865.1 Dendrocincla tyrannina | reverse complement strand
GGGCACGGCTCCCCCGCGGGCGGGCAGGGCCCCGCGGCGCGCCGGGGCTGCAGCCCCATGGCGGGGTGAGGGAGGACGGCGAGCCGCAGCCGCCGGCCAGGGAGGCGAGCGCGCTCTGTGCCGGCAGCCGCGGCTTCTCCCTCCCCGTTACCCGCCCCCCTGCCCGCCCTTCGCCCGCCCCGGGAACACCCTTCCCCGGCGCGGGGTGGGCGAGCGGGCGGGGACGGAGCTCCGGCGGACACTGGCCGTCTCTGCCGGGCGAGCCCCGCTGGCTCGCTGCGGGCGCGACTCCGCCGCCTTCCCCGGCCCTCTGCCGCCCGGCCCGCAGCACAGCCCCAGGGGAGGAAGGGTATGGCGAGGCTCACGCACGCCCCGAGGGCAAACAGGCTCCGAATTCCGCCCAAAGCCCTCAAATGTCCAAGCGCGAAAGGGCAGTATTTTAGTGTCACATTAAACTAGCACCCTCTTGCCATCTTCAAAACATTAAATGATATTGTAAGCTCCTTGATTACTTGAATTACCGTGAATAAGGATAAGAGTGCTGTCAGCCACACTCAGACCTAGGGCAAACTTGCATCTACACAGAATTCCAAAATGCACAAGCCACTCCGAGGTCAAGAGCTGCCTCGCTTAGTCCTGAAGAGCACAGGTCAGAGATCCCTTCTTCCTAGCTTCAATGTCATCTGTGATAGAGGCAAAGTGCATCGTTCAACATTTCTTTTGTTGTGGGTTTTGGGTTTGGTTGTGTTGTAGAATTTGTTTGGTTTTGGTTTTGTCATGGCAGCAGTAATTTCCTACCTTTTCAAGTACCCTACACAACATCTGAGGTTTGATGAGGTTTCATGGGGCAGTAGTAAGTAAACATATTTTCCATGAATCCAAGATTGCTACCACTCCAAAATTTAGTCTAAGAAGTCATGGATTTCTACAGCATTTACTTCAAAATACTATTTTAACTAGTATACCAAACTTTTATCAAAAGATGGGTAGGATGTATGCAATCCACAGGAATAGAGATCTTCACACCTATGGTTCCACACTATCATAAAGGATATTATACTATGAGGATTCATCAACTGTCAGCTTTTGGAATACTCAGTAAACAAAGACGGGATGTGAAGGAGCAAAAGATAGAGACAAAACCAACAGTGTGTGTGCTCTCTGTGCAGATGGAGGAAGTAAATCCTTAAAGGTTCAGGAGACGAATAAATCATGTGACATAACAGACCTAAGTGCATATAAAGGTATACCAGTACATCAATCTTTTGGACCTCGGTTCTTGAACCCATTCTGTCCTGGGGATCTAAGTGTTAACTGATGAGTGTTAACATTATTATTTACCATAGAGCATAAATAAATGTTTAACAAAATCTGAATAACCAATACTATTTTAATTAAAAATTACAATGCTGAATTGTACGCCACCAGAACTGATAGATGACGGGCAAAACCAGCTCTGGAGCAACTGAAGGGCCAGCCCTGAAGCACTCACTAGTGGGAAGGGATCTCCCCACAGTCAGCTGTGATCAGCAGCAGCAGCAGCAACGGGAAGGGGCGGTGGTGGCCATTTCCTGGATGACATCCATCACCACCTACGCACATGCTACTTCATCCTCAAATGCAAACTGAAAACTAAAAGGAACTCACTCAAAACTTCACTCAAGGGTCCCTCAGCACCCAAAGGCTGTGGTGGGCAGAGCTGGAGCAGCTGTCACTAGCGTCACCACACAATGATTAGTGAGCCCAAGAGCCTGCTGCGGGGCCAGGACTACCTGGCCCCCATCACCAGCAGGAAGGATGCTTTGCTGGCAATTTATTGTTACTAATCAGTTAAAAGGTGTGCCTTGGTTGGCAGTTTAGATGCAAAAGCATGCAATCACCCTGTATACATGGTTTCCCCAAAAGATGCTGCTATGGTGTGCAACATACACTGACATTTACAGGAAGGTGCTGTACTGCAATTCATCTCTTTAGCCCGAACCCTGAATATCAATAAGGCTGGGGTTTTCTCCCTCCTGACACTGCAGCTCATGTCTTTAAAAGCCATTCTTTCTTCTGTATTTGTGGATTAACAGGGAAAAAAATATCCAAAGCAATGGGGTTTGGACACATGACTCAAGCACATCTGTCCTGTGCGAAAGAACCTCTGCAATATAATATCAACCATCAAACATTACAGATTTAACTTTGCTCCAGAGTAACTGAATAGTTCTTAGTTGAAAAAAATTAGGAATGAGAACCTCTTACGAAAGCCAGGCAAAGTATTAAAGTATTACACTTCAATCTGTTACCAGTTTAAGTCAGGATGAACAGTTTGTCTAAATACCAAAAATAAAGAAGCTTTAAAATCACTTCTGCAAATATAATAGCCAGTTTTGGATATAGTTATACATATCCCACTTTTTCTACTTTCCTATTTATTCAAGTGTAATGCTGAAATTTTCAGCCCTCTACAACCGATTCCTAAATAAAAAAAATTTAGTCACCTTTAAAATGAATTTATTTCACAAGTTTCATTTATACATTTGCCATAAGTTCTTTTAGTAAAAAGTATGAAAATTTTAAAAAATTGTTCAAAATACAGTTTTTTAATAAAATCCAACAAGCATTAAACAGACCTTTCACATATTCTCATTAAGCTTTTTCCATAAGGCACATGTATAGACATTTCAAAGGAGAAGTTAATTACAACTTACCAAATTTTTACAACGTTTATAGAACTCTGTCTTTGGAAAAGCATACAATGGATAATGTACAAACATGAATGGCACATTGCAAATTTTAGACAGAACCGTAAATGAAATCTTTATGCATACTATCCAGGTCTTAGTGACTTGCCTCCGTTGGGGAATAAACTGTTACTGGATGCAAAGTAGTTTTAAGATTACTCTGCATGAAGTATTTAAATGTACTTTTTTATTAAAAAAAAAAGCCTGGAAGTTCCAGGGTAAACACAAAAAAAAAAATCACCAAATGTATTTTTAAAACTTTAGTAAAAATTATTTAATCTCCCAAATGCAAAAGGCAAGAAAAATACTAGATTGTTATTGGTTACTTTGGGAGTGGAAAAATATAGTTTTCTGAGCAAAATTTACAGAGGAGGAAAGCTGGCTTTAAAGTGGACAGTGGTTCCTGTTTTTAATTTATCCTAGACAGGATGAGAAGCACTTAATCACAGCATCCCTTTAAAAAGAAAAAAAAAGTCAGTTATTTGTTATTTTCTTTATAGACATCTCAATCATCACATACTTATAATTAAAAATGTGACAGAAACTAAAGGCAAATACCAATAGTTTATTAAATGCAGGACCTGTGCGTGAGTATCTCTGCTGAACCAACTAGAGCGAAGGCTCAAGCCTAATCTGAAACACATCTCCCACACCGTTTACGTTCCAGCACATGCTTAAAATGCAGGGTTAAGAACTACTCTGCAGCACACTTGGAGGCTTAGCAAAGGTCAGAGCCTTATTTTGCAAATGCTGGCCAGCCAGGGCATGGCTGAGGAAGGAATGCACCAAATCCAGACAGTCAGCAAGGCACAGGTGCCTGAGCCCAAGCCACACTGGAGTCAGACCGTCACAGTGCAGGACATAAAGCACAGGCTGAAGGGTTTACAGTGCACGTACTGACAGTGCAGGGTGGAGAGCTGGGTCAGCCTTAAGTTTTGAAAGATCTGAAGAGCTATATTTTTTTAACTGACAATAAGCTGTTTTCTGACTGTTAGATCACTCACATTAGTCTCCTTTATATTTCATTTTCTCAGAAAAGTAACAACTTACTGAGGAGTAGAATTTGTATTCTGGTGTTAGTTTGAAAAAATGAAGAAAAATAGCATCATGACTCTTTAAAGTCACGGTACGTATGGGTTTTGGTTTTTTGCATTTTCTGTTGTTTTCATTTGGGTTTGGCTTAGTGGGGCTTTTTTTCTGCCAGAGCCACAATTAACCAAAAAAAAAAAAACCACAAACCAACAAAATGCCCCAACAAACCCATGAACAAGTAAATTAAGAGCAAACCATTAATATAATTAAACAAAGCAATGATAATTTTGTTGAAATCAAGAGAAACACATCCTTTAAACAAATGACATAATACTGTTCTCTGGCACTTAACATGGTTTAGATCACTGTTTATATAAGAAAGGCAGCCTATACAAAAAAATTATGATAGCAAGTAACTCAATAATCCTTAAAGAATTCATTGTATTATTAAAAGCAGTCTGTAGAGAATTCAATTCTTTGGCTCATAAAATCTAACAGATAAATAAACCCAAAAAAATGAACTGATGCATATAACCGAATCTTTTTCTGCCCAGAACTTGAAGCACTCTCAGTAGGGAAAAAAACACCAAACAGTGACTAGAAGCTCAACTTGCTTTCTGTACAGAGCAGGACATAAACAAAAAAAAGGAAGAAGCTGATGCTTTAAGATTTTTATATATCTGTAGATTTTAATATAGCTGTATAGTTCCTTGCACTTAAGGTAGCAGTTGACAATTTTTAAACCTCTTTCTCTCAGTTTTTGCCACATTCTGGAAATTCTGTCTAATGTTCTTTTCAAGGAAAAAGATTTTAGCAAGGACATCCTGTTTGCAACACAAGCACCTAGAAGATACACTGTAGTAAAAACAAGATAGGAGGCCCAAAACCTTGGAAAAGCTCCAAAGGGCAGACCCAGGGAGGTTCTGGGGGCAGACGATTCTCAGGTTGGATGTATCCATTAGCTATGATAATCAATTAGTGTTATAAATTTGTAAGAACCTTATAAAAATCCTTCGTAGATGAAATCTGAACCTTTAAAAAAGCCTTTTTTTTTCCCCAAAAACCCCACTGTTGAAAGACCAAACTGCATTTTGCATGAAATCATTATAGAAAAAATAAGATTCTTATATTTGATTACTTGCATGTGTTTTCACTCAGTGTTTGGCTAGCTTTCATTCCCTTTTTGTACACAAGAGCGAAAACAAAGAGATGCTTGCCAAAATGAAAATTAACAGAAAGCGTTGACTTTGCCTCTCCCCAAAATGATGGAGGAATTCAGAAACAGACTTAGCAGCTGAAACTATACTGTTCATTTGCTTTTAACTAAGACCTCAGATCTGTAAGTTACCTTTAATTTTGATACCACAACAGTCACTATTGTACAACTGTATTTTTGAATCACTGGAGAATTTAAACAAAACCTTGATTTATTTTGAGTGATGAAAACTAGAGAGAAATTTATCAGAGAATTACTATGCACTTTACTTGTATTTAAAGCTTGTATTAAGCATTACTCTTGAGTTCAGCAATGTAATTTTCTAAAAGTTAAAAGGAAAGGATGTTATGTTTTTCTCACATACTCACTCCCCTGCATAAATGTAACTGACTTTTGTTAAGATGAAAATTATTATGCAGACTCACCTTGCAAAAGGAATATAAGACAGACTATACCTGAAAAAAGAGGAAAACAGTATATTTACAGAGTGTTCATGTGTTAAGTTTAAATTATTTCACTATAGTCCAGCATTAATAAAAGGAATCTGATTTAACAAAACTCGAAACAAGATTACTTATTCAATTTAATGCTTACCTGAGAAAAGCCTGCATGTTTGGCTAGGAACTAAGCACACTGACAAGGATTTGGTGGTTTACTTTTTCATTGGCCTTTTTTTAAACATAGTTCATAGCTTCTAATGCATATGAACTTAAAAAATCCCCTCAGATTTACTGTCAGCAGATTCAAAAGGGATGGAGATTTCTGTGAAAACTGTATTCAAGATGATAGAGACCACTTTTTCCAGTTTAAAAGAGAATCTAAATTACTATCCAAATATATATCTAATATTTATGTATCTCTAAACAGAGATATATGTTGTAGTATGAATAGTATGCCACAAATTGTGACACTCAAACAGTTGATAATTCTATGGCCCTCTGAAACTTGCTTCTCACAAGCCTTGAGGTGGTGTTTTGTTCTCATGCCCAGCCTGATCGGACTCTAGGACACTTAACCAATGTGAACTGCCTGCTGAAAACACACAGGGCACGATCTGAGTTAGCAGTCTTTCCTCTAATACCAAGCATTTGCTTGGGCACAGCACAACACCCAACAGTGCCTATCCTGAGCAAACAGTTACTTGTCCTCAGATTCAAGTTCAGTATAGACTCTGCGTATTCAGGGCAAGTTCAAACAAGAACTGTGGTCACTTTGGGTTGCCTGAGAATTAGCACCAAGTAATTCACGTGGGACAAGGAGATGAAGTATGTATCTCTATGGAGAAAGCAGTACCTTCCAAAACTTCTGCCAGGCTTTCAAGCATTCATCTAACTGCACTCGCACATTGCCAAGCCCAGCCCCTCAGTGCATTTGGATGGTCATCATAGTACCTGCTGCACTAAATTTATCCTCTCACATCCACCCACTCTTTACCCACCGCCGCTGTGTATCCTTTGGACAGGACATACCCTATGAAAATATTTAGTTTTACTTCACAAATGAAAAAATAGAACTCAAAAAAAGAGGGACATGAGCAGAACATATGATTATTCTGTTAGTTTCACAATACAGAAAAGACATGAGAATTTTTTTGCATATATATTCCTTTCATAAGGCTTCAGATAAGTTCACACATTGCAGAATATACTTAAAATTATCATTTTTGCAAGATGATTGAATATAGATTTTGCTGGAGTTACACAACCTATCTTAAAAGAACAGATTGAGGCTGGCATTTGGGCACACTTGCATGCGAAGCATATATATATATATATATAGGTTTATAATCATGCATATCTAAGTGCAGGGAGAAGACATTAAAAGGAATTTTAAGAATCTTACCAGGTCATTGCCAAGAACTGCAATATGCAGAATAACATCGCCAAACCTTTTTTGTTCCACTAAGTAAAAATAAAGCAAGTACTGTTAGATAATTTTGCACCATTCCATACTGTAAACAATTGGAACAGTCTGTTCAATCAAAAATTGAGCTAAACAATAATGCCTAAATCTCCTTGACTTAATGTGCTACTTCTTTCCTAACAACTCTTCATTCATTTTATCTATCACTTCAATAGCATCATGCTATGAAGACCTTTTCTAGCTTTGAAAATACTTAACAGCATCAGTGCTAACACTCACTCATGAGACTGTACTTCTGCAAATACAGAAGTTCACTCCAGTGACATATTTACTTCTATGGAATGTAACTACAGCTAAATTTCAATGATGATGCTCGAACGTTCTGTTTCTTTTCTGTTGTCTTAATCAGCTTAATATTCTGTATACATGGCTTCTAAAGACCACTACATATTCTCTGATGTTTTCTTACATAAGCATACATCACTAAAATAAAACGTTATTTTAAATTGCTTTTCTTAGTTTTTGTTCCAGAGGTCTGCAGACTGAACCCGATGCTCTAGATTTGGTATTCTCATCTACATCACAAGCAGGTGCAAGGGTGTGTTTGCTTTACAGCCAGCAGGCTCATCACTCCACCTAAGCTCAACTGCACCTGACAACAGAAGCAACACACACACACAAGTTCATCTTTCCTCCACAACTGAACTGTATCTTAAAGCCATCATACAATTAATAAATAAAGCTAGATTGCTTTTTAGAGGAACAAAGAATTCTCACTCACCCAGAATACAGCACAAAGAGTCAATACTAGGCAAAGCTGGAGTGAGAGACAAAAAACCAGAATGAATACTAAAACGCAAATACACTGTTTTCATGTTTACAATGGGCAACTAGCATTTTTAGAATTGACTTGTGAAACAAAGTCAAAACATGTCATACAGTGACTATATGCTGAACTCCATGTAAAGTGGTGTTTTCCAAAGCACAGTATGAGCTATTCACGGCCAGAAGGGCTGGGATGAGACTTGGAAGAAAGAGGAAGCAGGAGCTGATTTCAGCAGCCAAGAGGAATATAACCAGGTGTGTGTAGCCTTACATGTAGGTCTGTTAAGAGGTGGGCTTAGATGATAAAGCTTGATTGAAAGCCACCAAATAGTCTGGGAACTGCTACCCTATTATTTCAGTACATACTATCATTTTGAATCTAGTACTCCATCGTAACAACCATCTCTGACAAGAAATGTATGTGCATCATTATGAACAGCCCATTAGTAAAAACATCCATTCACAATTATGGTATCTGGCAAGCACAGGCTATGCTTCATCTGCCAGAGCTTCTATCTTCTGACAGTAATGAAGAGCCCACTAGGGAGCAGCTGCCTCAGACACAGTGAAAACGCTCACATGAAGCTTTGTTGAAGGTACTTACACACTTTTGATGGAACATTACAGTGACGTATTTGGTTAACTGTGCCAAATAATCACACCATTTGTGCAAGCTTAACCATCACCTTGAACTTTTCAACTAAATCTCATCTAGGTTCCTCCATTTGTCATTACACATAGCAGAAAACAAAACAAAAGAACAGGAAAAAAAAAACAAGCTAAAAATTGAAAAAAACCCTGGTGTTTTATTGAAAGAAAGAAAGGAAAATAACAGACTCTGTTGAAATTTTCCAAACACATTTGTGAATCCTGAACAGCCTACAATTCTAGCTTTGTGTTAGGATGGGGATTAAAACACTCAAATACATCCAAAGTTTTCAAAACTTTGTAAATTTCCCAATTCTCTGTTTTACTGAAATTTTCATCCTAACGGTCTTAAGCTCTTACCCAGTGTTCATATTCACTATGACATGAAACTTTTCATTCTTTCCCCAACCTTGTTGTTAGCTCCTCTGCACAGGTAGGTAGGTCTGTGATGTTTTCTCTGCTCTTTGCTCTTTCCATTTCCCTGATGTGTATTGTTTCTACAGCCTTCAAAGCAAAATTAATTTTGTGCCTGCTGTTTTAAGGGTCTGGCTTAGGGTCTCAGGTTCACTAGAAAAAGCCCACAGTTGTAAAGTGCTGGAGAATTCACACTCAGCAAACACAGACTCTAGAGATCTGGAGATATTCTTGGACATTTCTATTGCAGACGTATGAAATGTAACTTCCCCAGGACTTGTAACTTGGTTGTAAAAGATGGCAAAACAAAACAAACAAAAAAACCCAACCCAAACCAAACCAACCTCTTGAACAAAGCTCGAAGTCCAAGCTAAGCATCAAGTGACTTTCCCAAAAGATAGGGACAAACATGAGCTTCCTAAATAAGACTGAAACGTTTTGGGGTTTTTTTATGTGGATGTATGAGAGCAAAAACATACAATCCACATGACAGCCATCCAGAATGAATTTTGCACCCACATCAGCTTTAATCAACTAGAAAAAGCCTTACATGATAGGCAGAATAGGACAGCCAACTACATTTAAAAAATAAAAGTTGAAACAAATCAGCAGGAACAAGAGAGATGTTAAGTACAAAACAGAAAAGCAGCAAGGGCATAAAGTTGGTTTTTGAGTACCTAATGTAGAGCTTTGGGATAGGAATTCTGATATTGGGGATGGGGTTTTTTTCCATCATCCTGGAAAAAGAAATGATGGTCATGGAAGTAAAGGTGCCAGGGACATCACAATGGAGAATTACAAAGCTGAACATGTGACTTCTCACACTTTGGGGGAAATAAGTTACATTTTCTCCATTGCTTTGAAAGTGCTGAATAACTAACCTTTACAGATAGAGCTGCAGCCATCAAACAGCTGTCAACTACACTTCATGACCCCTGACTTTTCATAGTAGCTAAAAAGTCTCTCACCTTGTTCTTGAAGAAATTATTTTAGAAAATAAATCAAAAATAATCAACCTACTATTAGCACTTAGTAAGAAATATTCAGTAAATAAAATATTTTACTCCAAATGATTACAAAAAATCATACGCAACAAAACATATAGCTCATGAAAAGGAGCTATATGATCTTTGAGACATACAGAGCTAAACAACGTGACTCTTATTTCTCAGTACAAGGAAGAGGTGGACTGAGAAATAACCTCCCTTTAGAAAAGCCTCAAATTTAGCTTTGGGACTAAAGGAAAACTTTTTAGTAAAAGGAAGCAAAGATAGCATATTTACCAACATCACAATTGTAGCTATTAATCGTTTTGGATCAAACATTGCTTTCAGTTGCTTCAGCGGCCCCATCAGGAAACATGTACTAATGGAAGAAAAAAACAAAACAAATGGTAAATCACTTTTAAATAACTCTTTGTAAAAGGCAGTAAGTAATTAACAGTTAGATGACTACAAAGGCTTTTAAAAAAAGATATTTCAGTGTTTAGCAACAGAGACTCACTAGAACTAGAAGATGAAATGTTCCATGAATTTAGCCTTGGAAACAGTTTGACTCATCCCTGGTCACAAAATTCTTTCCAAAACACTAATAAAGTTAAAAAAGTAATAAGCAAATTCAAGAACACTATGATATTGGCTGAGGTCAGAAAGGACAGAAGGTGTGAGAAAGATAAAGAATAACACAAGGGAGTGGATGCAAATCAGTTTTTATGAACCCTTTCATCATCTAAGAAAAAACACATTTCTAATAATAATCTGTTTGATGGTATTGAATGCCATTTATAAATAAAGATATTTAAGAAAGCAGTGCAATTGCAGTTAAATTTAAATCATGATAGAGACAAAAAATATGAGGAGATCAAGCAATGACTATAAGTAGACCTACATTAATTTAGAGATGTGTGGGTAGTCAAAGATGTTTTGACTGTTATTTTAAGATGGCAACCACCATAATATATAGGAAAAAAAATAAGATGAGAAAACTCAACAGAAGAAAATGAAGATCATATCCAACATATGAGGAAAGATAATGGGAACAAATATAGTTGTTAGAGGAACAACTAAAGGCTTTTTTACAAAACAAAAACATTATGCTCTAAGCATAGCAGAGGGTTATCAAGTTGAAGTCTAGTGAATTTCATGTTGAAGCTGTTTTAAGAACTGACTTGTCAAAATAATGTAAAGCTTACAAAGACCAAACTTCTGCAGAAAATTTCTGTGTAACAATAAAATTTTTTACCCAGGCAGCATGCAAGTAGCTACAATCAAGATTACAGGGTTGCTATAATTTTTTGGTCAAACTCAGCAAGCAAAAAGGAAGGAAAAAGTTCAGTAGTTTGTACTAGTTCTCTTGCTTTTTTCTACTCTGTAGTTAACTTGAACAAAACCCTTCAGCAACACTACGCTGTACATTTTCATGCAAAGAAATGCCATCTTAACTAAGAATTCACAACCACTGGAGTAATTGTCTTCAAATATTCTGAGTTTCCTTCTTCCCTGTCATTGAAGTAATTTTGCTTTGTAGAAAACACAATTTACTGAAAGAGTTAGAATGCCTGTAATCTTGTCTGAATGTTTTACTACGGAGCAGAAAGCCTAGTTTAACACCGTTTCTAGTTAATAGTTATTTATATGAAATTAAACAATCAGTAGCAGGAAAGAGTTTGATAAAGCTCCCTCCTGAGACCAGTTATAAGCCTTCTGAGATAGAGGAAATATGGGAATTCACATTTCAAGCAGTAAACAGAGCTCAATCTTTCACACCCAGATGTTTCCCTACCAGCAACTTCCTGCATATAACTAACCCCTTCTCTTCACTATTTTTGATCTTATGTTGCGTAGACAGACCTCAAAAGCCCGTATTAAATGGAAAAAAAGGTTTTCACGTTAGGAAAAAATGTTTTAAATTAACTTCAAACTAACATTTTCTCAGTATTTTTCATCTTATCTGCTGAGCCATAGAATTCAATTAAGGCAAAGAAAAGGGGAATCTGAAGAACTAGAAGAAAAATTAATTATCTAGTGGAAGGATACGGATGATGAAAATATGGTGGTAAAAAGGAAGGTGGTTTAGGCCATAAAAAGTAGGCAGAAAAAAATAGAGAAAGCAAAATGCATTGTTTGTAATCTGATGAGCATTGAAAGACAGACATCACAAAACCTTCTCCAGAGATGAGAGATTTCACAGGGAGCATAAAGACTAGAAAACAATTTTAGAGGTCCTCCACTTACACAGGATATTTTTCTTAGCTACAACACATTCTGTAGGAGATAAACTCTCATCCCTGAGAATAATCAAGTAAGTATTGTTTTCATGTTTGTGGCTAGAAAATTAGAGTAAAAACTGGCTAGAAAGGACTAAACAGGTTAGTAGGAGTGGCAAATGCATTTTGTTTTGAATACAGACTTGCAAAGAAGCCTGGAAAGGTTTAAATTTGCTTGTCAATTTGGGACTTTACTGTCATTTCCTACTGTTCTTAGAACACAGTTGCATGTTGTTTATATCTAAAAAGACTACTGAAGGAAAAGGGGGCCTCTTTTTTCTTCTAATTTTAGCTGGAGTCCAGATTAAGGTTTTTCAGCATTCTCCTAAAAGAAATACCAGTCTGTATAAACTTTGCTCTTAACTCAATGAAATTTGATTTTTGTCTTGTTTTAGTCTGAGATTGAATTGTTCTATAAATGAGACTCAATTTCAGTATGGAAATTTTTGTCTCCTAACAAATTTGTTGAGGAAAACCAGTACACCTTCACATTTTTCAAATGTGTCATACTTCCTGAGTTTTAATAGATTAATAATGCTTTGATTCAAGAGTTAAGTCAACTTGACTAAAGTAACAGAGTCCATGAAAATCAAGACTAGACTCCATGGAGTTTGAGTCCTATGACCATGCTTCAACTACACTAAGATAATATGAGAAAAGGTCAAACAGAAACTGGAAATACTTTATGGACATTACCTTGTTTCTTACATGTCTTTCACACTGTGAAAGAAAAGTTCTCCATCCTAACAGGTCCCTTCAGCAAAACTTTTAAGACTGTTATGTGGAATACTTCAAAGAATCAAATATAGAGTTTAAAAACACACTGAACAATTTTTAGGTTCTGTCTTTGGCCTTACAGTCAAAACAAGGATTTCCTGAACCCTTTTTCAAAGAGGTTTCTCTTGAGAGAGAAAGAGGATGGTCTCTCTGTTCAGAGCAAGAAGCTCCTTCCAGTAACAAAGCACCCATACAGTCGGCAGACTACCAGATTGTCCCTGAAACTGAGGTACTTCCGTACCTGTCAGAAGGACTTAGCTGTGAAAAGTACAGAACATTCAGCAAGCAATTTCTTACTCATACTTCAGAAAACAGTTGTGATGTGTCCACAAAACATGCATTTAAGATAACTGATAATAATTATGACTGTTAAAACTGTAAAACAAGTTTTTATGTTATTATCATTTCAATATGAAAACAATGTTGTTTATACACAACAAAAACAGACATCATTTTAAAGTGAAAGCAAATGGAAATGTAGATATAAACAAGGGTACTCTTCTAATATCAATAACTAAGAAATCATACCTGGCTAATGCAGCAATATTTCCCAGGGTGTAGAACACTGCAAAAAGTTTGATTCCCTTTGGGAGCCATAGCAATGCTGTTCCCTAAAAAAGATAGGTTTTTGTACATTTGCAATTAATTGTTCAATCTATTTAATCACCTATCAATATATTTTCAGACTATGAAGAGCATCATTCTGACATACACTAGCAGAGTACACCTCTCTCAGTTGCAGGAGTCACTGCTCAGCATACTTCTATTGCCACCTCCTGGCAAAACTGGTTTACTGTATTTCACAATCTCTACAACTAGGCAACGTTTGTTTATAAGGTTTAACACATTTATTTGTACTGTTTATATTCAATTTGCAACACTTTCAGTTTTGTTAAAATGCCCCACTGTACATTCCACACCTCTGCACACAAAGGATAAAATGCCATAAAACCAGACCAATATTCACCATGTCCTTTCCCCTCCAATCAACCACCTGGACTTGCAGTCTAATACACAGAGGCTGAATAGAAATATTTTTAGAACTTTTACTTCCAGACATCTCTTATTTCCACTAAACACAAAAAAATCCAAACTCTTCTGCTGATCAGTTACTTATGATTATGAGAGAGAAATGGGATCACAGAATGGTTTGGGCTAGAAGGGACCTTAAAGATTATCTAGGTCCAACCCCCCTACCATATAGGCAGGGACACCTTCCACTAAACCAAGCAGCTCAATAGCCCAACAAAGCTGGCCCTGAACACTACCAAGGATGCAGCATTCACCACTTCTCTGGGTCACCTGTTCCAGTTCCTCAAAGTAAAGAATTTCTTCCCTATATCTAACCTAAATATCCCCACTTTCAATTTGTACCATCCATCACTCCTTGTGTCACTACAGTGCCTGATAAGAGTTCCTCCCTGGCTTCCTTATAGGCCCTTTCAGATACTGGAAGGCTGCTATGAGGTCTTCATGCAACCTTCTCTTCTCCAGGCTGAACAGCCCCAACTTTGACAGCCTGTCAGAGCCTAAATTAGAAGCAAAACAAGCTGTGATGTGGACAGTGTCCTGAAAAAAAGAAAAAAAAAAGGCAACTATATTCTACCCAATTGCAGTTTCAGTGCAAATTTGTGGTCAGTTTGCACAGTACAAGCAGCCATGGAAAGCTGCAAGAAAAGAGTGTGACTGTATTCTACAATGAAAGCCCACAGACACTTTGCAAAGACTTCATTAAACACCACCTGCAATTTTCATCAGCCAAGAACATAATAAATAAACTAAAAGGTCCATAACCTGAATGAGAAGAAGGTGGAGTTGCCAGCTAGGAAGCTAAATTCCACAAGACGTGAGGTCCATAAACATGCTACTCAGAGTTTTGACTCTTATTAAGCTCAAGATAACTCAAGGAAACTTTAAGAAACCAAGATCCTAAAATCTTTTATCCACTGTTTCATAGATTTACACCATGTGATACAGAACTGACACAAAGATTAAATACTAAAAAAAAGCAGCAAAACTAGTGATGCTAACCTGCCCAGAAATAGATGTTAAAGCACAAATGTGGTGTGAACTACAATTTGTGATTATACTGGGTGATTATACTGGTTAAATAGGTGGGGTTGGGGGGGGGGGGGAACATATGAATGAAGTTCCACTGTAGAACAGTAATAAAACACAGGGAAAAAAAACACGTTTTACTTACAAGAAAAGAGCACACAATGCCAGCAACAAAGCATATGGCAAACCATCTGACTCGAGTACCAAAGCTGAGTGTTGAGGCATCAAGGACCTTAATAGGAAGAGAGGGGAAAAAAAAGGATATTACAAACCCAGTTTTGAACAATCTAAAGGACTTTTTTTCTTTATCACTGAAGTCCTTAATTTCAAGCAAAATAATTTTTTTATCCAGAAACAATAATTATTACCTTGCTTAACAGTCGCATACGTATTGATTCTTTCATAATACAAAATTTTATGAGCAATCTGGAAACACATTTCCAAAACAAACAAACAAAAAAGACAAAACTCGTGAAGGTATATCCTCACATTCAAGCATTACTACTCCACTTTCAAACAGACTTTCTTTTTACCACAAAAGTGCAAATTATCACAATTGTACCAAAGCAAAAGAATGGATAAACCTTGTAGCAATTTGCAGAGGAAATTATCTGCTTGTGCAGCATTGTAGGTTCCTATAAACATTAGTACCTTTTTCTATTACTAGAGAGGATCCCTTGTATATACTATTATCAGTATCCGCTGCAAGCATTAGGACTCAACTTCGATTATCATTCCTTACAGGGTGAAGGGGTAGCAGATTAGCACAGCTTGTCTCATCAGACAGCTAACTTGCTGAAAGGGATTATTTTACTTCCTGCTTCTCCAGAGGGACCCTAGAAACTGTAAGTTCCCCTAATGAGTTGAGTTAGCTGACACAACTCACAACCTGGGAAGAGGACTAGTGTTTCTTCTGTTCTGATGACTTAGTCTGTCCTAAACTAATGAGCCAAATCAGCTCTGCGAGCTGTCAGAAGAGCGATGGGGCTGATGAAAGGAAAGAGGCAGGGCCACATAGCTGGTAGAACAGCCCCTTTCAGCAAAAGTGACTTGTTAGATATGCTCAGGTCATCTTCTCCACCCATGATGTAACAACAATGTATTTCAGCTTCCGCTAGGTCACTACAATTAAATATACTTTCTCTTTTGAACTGGGCTATTAAGTGAAGTGTTGCTTCAGCTTACATGAGGTGATTATAAAAAGCCAACTTTTCTATTTTTTCAGGTGACACAAGCAAACTTGCCCTCTTGTTATCTAGTCTACAGATATTTTAATCAAGTGTTATGTTTCTCCAACTCTCTTGAGAAATTTCTCTTTCAGGCAGTAGTAAACGAACCAATGAAATCTGGTTACAGCTTAGAACATTTTCACATCTCTACAAATGCAGAATCCATATCTAATCAAAAACTGCCACATGCAAGCACATGTGTGCTGGGATGAATCATCATCTGAAGGTATGTCAGCAAGAAATAGCTCAGACTATTTTCTTTATAAATGTTATTAAACAAATTAGCCACCTTGTTTAATAAAATTAAATACTTTGAATATTTATTTAAGAAGGGGGAGAAGAGTACTAAAAATAATCTTTTACACTGGCTCATTTTCTCAGCAGACAGAGCTGGGATATCCTACTATTCCCAGTTTTCTTTCCTCTTCTCTGTGTTCAGCAGTTATGACAAAATTTCCCAAAGGTCAGAAGACACAGCTTACCTTGTTAGGTCCTCACTTTATCCTTATGTACGCATTAAAGAAACAGACAAAAACAGTAACTGAAAGATAGTTTAGTACTGAAATCATATTTGATAGTCATAGACCCGAATGCCTACACATGTATAAAGTAGAGGAAGAGCTGGTAGGACATAGCTGGAGACAGCCATTTCAATCATGCTTTTAGTTACACCTATTCATGCAACTAATCACAAGACACACACACACAAAAAGTAAAAATGCTTTCCATCCCTGCTCAGAAATGAAGCGTGGATGGGCCAATACTATCAATAAACCCAACACATTTCAAATTGCCTAGAAAACATGGAAAGGATGAAGATAAATCATTTATTCAGGTATATCAGGCACAGTCCTGCCACTTACTGCTATTCTAATTCTAATCTTAAATCTATGGCGCTCCTGAAATGACTACCAGGAAATTTCATTCTTCATATTATTTTGAAAACAACTTTATCTTCATTTAAATCCCTAACAGTTCTGAGGTGTAAAAAATACAAGCACAAGAAATAAGATAACCACACAAAGGCTTGGAGCAAGAAATACCACAAGATTTAAAATATGATTTTGAAACTAGTTTGATACATTTAATTCCTAAAAGCTTAAGACTGACAATACATGTATATGAACTACAGAAAGATAAGTTACAGCATGAGGGTTGCCAGAGCACCACAGCAAAATATTCCCTGTAATAACAAATTAACTGGCATTAAAATGAAGGCTGATCCTCCAACCATTCTCGAAGCTGTCACCATTTATGTTGTGAAGCTGAAGCTAGTTAATGCAGTGTTTGAAATCCTGAAACTGGAGATCTGGTAATGCATTTTCTTAGTCCCTGATACCTGAAGGTATCTCTTTGAGAAAAGGCTGAGGGGAGACCTGACTGCAGCCCACAGCTATCCCATGAGGGGAAGAGGAAGGGCAGGCACTGGTGTCTTCTCTGTGATGACCAGTGACAGGACTTGAGAGAATGGCATAAAGCTGTGTCTGGGGAGGCTTAGGCTGCGTATTAGGAAAAGGTTCTTCACCCAAGGGGTCGTTGGGCACTGGAACAGGCTCCCCAGGGAAGCTGATCATGGCATCAAGCCTGAGAGAATTCAAGATGCGTTTGGACGGTGCTCTCAAACACACAATGTGACTCCTAAGGATGGTCCTATGCAGGACCAGGAGCTGGATTCAATGATCCTTGTGGGTCCCTTCCAACTCAGGATATCCTATGATTAATACTTTTTAAGTTTCATGAAAGCAATGGAACTCGTTACCTTTCCACTATACCTGTCTCACACCTATAGTGAAGCACTTTGTTGCAGAAGGTAACAGGTATACAGTTCAACTACGTAAACCACAGACATCAGTTTGTGCTAAAATGCCAGGCTGCAATCTGTGAAAGTTGAGGATCTGTGACAGCATGTGTCTATTCTGCCACACGTGCTGCAGGAGCAATAATTTCTATGTGAGGGACTACGAGTCACCCTGAAGTAACAGCTTAGTTTCTCAGAGACTGTAAACCAGAACCCTAGGAATAACTAAGATGCCCCTGCAACAAAAGCAGAAAACAATGTAAAGGTGATTAGGATCTTTTTTACATGTCTGACATAAACTGTACACCAAATCCCAGATTTCAGATGACAAGAGTTGGTGTTGCAGTCTCTGGTATTTGCATTAGCAGAAACTTTTACTTAAAGGACTGAAAAAATGGCCAGACAACTACCACATCTGGGGAAAAATTTATATGGAGAATACACAGTAGTGGTGGCAAGGGAGTTCCTGTAAAACACTTGCTGTACTGCTTATCAGTTTATTTCTAAACAAGAAAGATGAAACTGAAATCAACAAATGTAAATCCTTAGTCTTCTGTAGCTAAGCTTTAATGCCACATTCCTGGGCAAGAAGCAAAGATTTTTACTCACAGGATATTTCAAGCTAATATTATATCAAAGAAATGATCAAGACGTCCAGAAATCAAGAGGAAACCCTAAGCGGACACTGGAATCCGTAAGGGAGACTTCTCGAATCATAAGGAACAGTCTTGCAACAGTCAGATACACAAGTTGCAACTGACAAGTAACAGCATCTTTGCTGAACAGTTTGCAAAGGGCACACAATAAACAGTATGAATGATAATCCGCAAGGCTGCCTTTGATCAAAAATATTTCTTGTTGTTCTGAACATCCACCTAAGCTTCTCCCATATATTAGTGATCGTATAAAAATTTGCCATGTGGGCAAACAGAAAAACAGAAACCCTTTATTTTACAAGTTCTAAGAAAGATTCTAGAAGTTAACGATTACATTTTTCTTGATGGTAAATTTAAGAATATGCAAGTAATGGAGAAAATTCAAACAAGTATTGAATTAATTTGCATAACTGAGTTTCTAAGCAATATTTTAAAAATATTTGCAGAGTTATTTTCATCTTTCCCTAACATGCTTCCTTGTATGTATTTATATCATCACTACGGAGTAAAATATAAGAAATGTAAATATCTGTTCTACTCCTCCTTGCTGAAATCTTGATTGCTTTAAGCAGCAGTGAATTGTCAGCTGACATGAAACTACAGCCAACGTCTCACATGGACTGATTTTATCTTAGTTTTGGTCTTGATAAAACTACAAAGCATAATGCTGCCCTGACAACATCATACTTAAAATTTATTATTGATCTTTTCAGTGATGAATTCCCTTAGTTCATTTTTTATAATATATTTAGAGTAATGGATCTAATTGCAGCAAGAAACAACAGTTGGTCATCTGAAGAGTTTAGAAAAGTACAGAAAGACTTCACTGAGTCGTAACACAGTTGTTTTATTATATACTTTTCTTCTACTTAGCAGGAATTATTACTGACTTCATGGTAATGGTTCTGCAAAAATCGAGAAGAATACAGAGACATGAACCCTACAGTAGCTATTACACAACTATCAGCTAGTCCAAAGAGAGGGCCATTGTTTTTAACCAAACACATGACTCGGTTCCAGAAAGATCGTTACAACAGTTGAAGATTTTACACCAAACTCTATAACGTTTTAGCATCTTTCACAACCTTACCTCTTAAAAAGCGTTCTCTGCATGGGTGCACATACTTTTTTACTCTAATACACACACTTTAAAAATAGTCTGCACCATTCAGCTATAACTTTAGTGAATGTCACATATGAATTTCCTCACTAAAAAGAGGCTTGATTTCCAGTGTTCTACACAGTGCTACTTTGAGAGAAACCTATGGCTGAGAAATTGCGTCACCTAAAGACTTGATTTTTTTTTTCTTCAGTGGGTATTTATTTACTTTAAAGATCTATCTGGTTCATCTCAGCAAGAAGCTACTTTGCACTGAACAAAAGACACATTTATATGTTTTCTTCTATCATGTACTGCATAGGCTTTAAATATAGGCACATTTTTCTTATTTAAAGTCTTCTCTGTCTGTAACAATATCACTACATTCAATAGTGAAATCATATATAGTACAATTACTGACATTTAACCAATAACACATTATCAGCTCAATTCTCTTCTCAGGATATACACCTCAAATATAAAAGTATTAAAGATTTTTGATCTATTGACCACTACCTTAAAACAACCATCAGTGCACCAAGTAAAGGAAAATTCTATGTCACTATCATATGCCTCATGTGAATGTGCCTAGTGATGGCATTTTAATTAATTCTCTTGGAACTGAACTGAAATTAAAGGAAATGGAAGTATTTCTTTGATAAACTTGAGACAAGATCAGAAAGTGAAGAATCCCTTCCAAATGCTGGCAGCCAGTTCTGGTTGAAAGCATAGATTCTACACTGCTTCCAGAATTAGGTGTGGATAAAATGTAGCTGCTTAACTATGGCAAAGAGGCCAAGTTCATAAACCTCAAAGACCAGCAGCAACTCAGTGCAAAACCAAGTGAAGCATGTGAGCAGCAAACTGCTAGAACTAATATTATGCCAGTTATGCTCAGGCTGTGCTGGCTCACCAAGGTTTATTAGCTGCAGCTCAGATACAAGCTGCTCTACATTCCAGCTTCCTCCAACACGCTCCAGTACCCTGCGGCAAGCAGTATCAAGATACTCCTTGATGTGGGGCACTTTGACCTGCAGTCACGCTGGTTAAGAGGGAGCTGATGGAATAAATGGTTCTTTGTAACTATGCTTGGCTTTGCTTCAACCTAGAGATTAATTCTCAAGAATGTATGGTGTTCAAACCCAGTAAATCTGAAACAAAAAGATGAGGCATATAGCGGGAAGGAAATACAAAAATCAGGTTGTGCTTGAGCAGTACAGGGCAAAAAGTAATTTCAGCACAATATACAATCTTTGTCTAAAGAAAATCTTTCGTTCTTTTTGCAAATTCGAAGGAAACGGAGCAATTTACACAGAATCACAGAACCGGTCAGGTTGGAAGGGACCACAGTGGGTGATCTGGTCAAACTCCTTTTGCTTAAGCAGGGTCGCCCTGAAGCCCAAGCAAACCTTTCTTCAGAACTTAAACCTACTGCCTGACTGACCAAGCACCAAGGCCAGGCAGGAGGAAGCGCACACACGACACAAGGAGACCCTGCTCTCCCAAAGCCAGACGCGACAAATGAAAACCGAAGTCCCCCAAGCCACCAGCACAGCACAGCACAGAGCTTCGCGCCCACAGGAATTCGCCAAGACCCACGCAGGCCGGGGAGCGGGGAAGGCGGTGCGGGCCCGGGGCAGGGAGCACGCCGCACCGCGGGGCCGGAGGGAGGGAGGGAGGGAGAGCGGGCCGTGCGCGGGCGGTACCTGCGCCGTCAGCCCCTGCTCCTCGTCGTCCTGGCCGGCGAGCACCCGGCGCAGCTTCTCCATGCCGGGCGGGGAAGGGCCAGGGCCGCTCCCGCTCCCGCTCCGCCCGCACGGCCCGGAAGTGACGCGCGCCCCGGGCCAGAGGGAGGGCCGCGCATGCGCGCTGTGCGGCGGGGCGTCCCCGGGAGCGGCGGGGGGAGCGGCGGTGGGAGCTTCCCGGGAGGGACGAGGGGCTGTGTCAGCCTGTCCAGGCGCTGTCGCCGTCGCCGCCCGCGGAGTGGGAGCGCGGTGGTGCGAGCCGGTGGGCAGACAAGGCCCCGCGGGCAGGCGCGCAGCGCAGCACCGTGGCTGGGTGGGTGGGTGTGCAGGCCCACCCGGGACCGTGTGAGGGCACCTCGTGTGCGGGTGGAACTTCTGCGCATCGGGTTCTGCCCCCCGCCTCGTGTCCCTGTGCCGGCACCACCCCCGAGATATTTATACACCTTATCAATGTTTACATTACAGTCATAACAAGTAACTATATTATAATCAATACATTAATGTCATATAAGTAAAAGATTATTTAGCATAAATAATATTAGAACATTTATCATTAATACTAACATTGGTATATTATATATTAGGTGTCTATTACACATCTTAGCACTATACATTATATTCATAACAACTATATTATAATCAATACATTAATGTCATATAAAGCAATACAAATATTATATAGCATAAATAGCCAATATTAGAACATTTGTCATTATTACTAATATTAGCATATTATATATTATGTGTATATTATGAATCTTATCACCATGTTTGAATATCTAAAGGAGGGCTGTTCAGAGGATGTAGCCAGGTTCTTCTCTGTGGTGCCGACCACTAGGACACAAAACAACGGGCAGAAATTGATGCACAGAAGTTCCAGCTGAATATGAGGAAGAACTTTACTGTGCGAGTGACTGCACACTGGAACAGATTGCCCAAAGAGGTTGTGGAGGCAAACAGCCTCACCTCTCCTTGAACGAGGGGCACCTGTGGTGTCTGTCTTGTGCACCACCTGTGAGCAAACCAGTTGCTTTTTCCAGCTTTGTTCCATAGAAATGGGGCCTCATTCTTCCACTGGAAATAGTGGCATGACAACAAACCTGCCAGAGCGTGGCAGTCTCTTCCCCACCTCTTCCCAAGTGACACACAACCTATAGTTGAAATCTTTGGGATCCTGACTAATGCCAAAGGTGTGTAAGCCCTTCTGTACCTCCATAACCTTACCACAAAGCCATGACTCCAGTGATTGCTCAGCTGACCACTTGAGTTGCTATGTCTGATCTTCAAGGCGGTGGTACATGGCCTTTTCATGGATGGTGGCACATGAAAGGGAGACAGGGAGCAGGAAAGAGTGTTATCCTGAAAGACTGCTACCTGCCTTCAGTTTCAAATATACCCCCAGGACCTGCTGATGGTTTCCAAGGTATTTGTATGTAGATCCTTCCAGGTGATTGGTTCAAGACCTTCATAACAAGGGCATATCTCCTTTTCTACCTCCATCAAGCAGTTGTTGGGTTTGTCAGAATCACAGCTGCCTTCTTGAAAGCTTTGTAATTAATTTCTTTTACTAAATTTAACTAGATGCAGCTAAAAAATGAAGCCTAAAATTTAGAACAATTTTCTCAATTGCTACAGTCCAGAGAGAGAGTGTGGCGTGTTCAGGGAGCAGTTCTCATCTAAAGCAGCTATTTTAGTAAAGGAGAGATTGCCTTCTGCTCTCTGGTGCCTAGAGAGGAAGCATGGATGACTAGGTCAGACCAGATACCTAAGTTTCACTCTGATGAATTAGGGTAATGAACGTCACCACTACCTCTTTTAAATATAGGCAGGACCAGCCTTTATATTATATAACTTTTATTTACTTTTACAAATACATATATATATATGTAGTGAGCAAGACAGGACTGTTACTTTAAGCAATGGAAAGATTAAGCCCAAAAAGCCCACTAGTAGTTCCCAGAATTGTAACAAAATGATTTGTTACAAAAGTTTCTTAATTCCAAAGCATATCTAAGAGCAAAATGTAAAAACAAGAAAAAAAAATGTTCTATGTTTCCCCCACCTCCCTCCCAATTTATAGGTATGGATAGATACAGACAATTTAATTCTGGGACTACCCTTCTGATCTGCATGACTTCAAGCAGGAATGTTTGGCTCTGCCTTGGATTACTGGTGGCTTTCTGGTTGTACAGGCAATGTAAGCATCTGGCAGAGATCAAGCTGAAGTTGTGTTTTTGTTTCTGTGTGAACAAGTGCACAGTCTCAATACTATAAAGCAGAGAAGAGCAGAGCACACCTGGGCAGTGGAGGGGGGTCGTTCAGCCTGCATCCTACAGCTGCGCCTTCTTCCCATCTCCTGCTGCCTGGGCTGTGCTGTCCATCTGACACCCATTCCTGAATGAGGCAAAGGGTGTTTTTTGCTTCCCTGCTATTTTCTTGAGTAGAAGGTTGGCATAGTTACTCTGTATTTCTTTTTCCTAGTTTCTCTGCTCAACAGAAGTTCTTAAGTCTCTGCACTATGTTGAAATACCATGAGATGGTCATTACCTTGTCATGAAAAATAGGCAACTCAGAAAGCCTATGCTGTTCAGTGATTCTGTGCTGATGAACTTTGGCTGATAAGGCAGTAGGATCAAAAAATTGTTCTGCTTTTCCAAAAATCCCAAATTCTTTTGATAACACAAGTCAAAATCACTGGTATAAAATATCATTTTGCCATTAGATCCAAACCTACCACATCCGGAGCTAATTTCTAGTTTATGGATTTGCAAGCCTCAGTTTCTCTATTTGTAAGGTACAGTGTGGTTTGTTTACAACTTTCATTGATTCTTGACCTTAATTGTTTGCATGTAGCCACATCTAAATTTGAAGCTAGCAAGAAAATCTGCTCAGTAATGTTGTTTTCCTGAAAAATGCATCAATTCAGCCAACTTGCTGAATGGGTGCAGTTGGTAGCATACTTTAAATGTACATAGAGCAATGTCTATACCCTTCAGCCTTGTAGCTCTATCAGCTGTAAACCTGTAAACCTTTATTCTGTAGAAATAACTGGTCTTTGATTGCTCTAGTCACATGTCAGGGCTCTAATGTCCTGTATCCCTCCCCACCTTTGCATTCTTCACCTTTGGAAATAGGATATCTGAATATTGCTGAAAGGTGAGTCAGGGGTTACAAGGAATGTTAAGCAAAAACTCTCTTACAGAGACCAACTGGGGGCATGGTAGAAAAAAGGAAACAGAGCTGCTTCAGGGACTTACCTATTCCACTTGGCAAGACCCCACCTCAATCCTGGTGCTTGGTGCCAACATGTCACATCAAATAAAGCAGCAGCTCTGAAGCCCACTGAAAAGAAGGGAGCTTACCAGTGGGGCATGAATGCCCCTCATGTCTTCTGTAAAGAACCTATGCTCCTGAAAATGCAATTATGAACATCCTCCCACAACCCTGCATCATTGACAGTGACAAGTAGTGGTGATGCAAAAGCAAGGAGCAAGGAAGCAAAAGCTGAAAAATGTATCCCCTCTCTTATGCCCCAGTTCAGGAAACCGATCTCTTCTAATTTGACACTTTTCTGCACATCGCCCCAAGTTACCGGCCACTTGGTTGCTGCATACAGCTTCATGGTAATTGTTTCTGCTGTGACTCAAACCTTTCCAGATCCAGTCGTCACTTCATTGGTGACACAAAGTAACTTCACTCAGGTCTCACTGTTTCCCTGAGTGCTTGGCTAGGTGTGTTTGTGATTCACAGAAATACTGAGCTACTGCAGTTTGAAGGGAAAGGTAATAGCCTTTATTGGCCCATCATGGCCAACACAACACATGCAAGGAAGTACCAAACAGCCTTGTGAGCTCAACTCTGTGTGGCATCATACGTTCAAATCAGATAGCACAGACGCTTGGTTAACTGATACACTACTGGATATCTTGCCAGATCTTTGAAAAGGTTCCTGTTACTAACAATAGTCGGACTGAAGGCTGATGCTGATGTTTACAAAGTTACAGTATAAGAAACACAAAGTAATAGGTTACTGATCACACTGCTGGCTTTGTGCTTTCCTTCCACGTGACCTACTGCATGAAATGCATACAAAAATACCTTGTAATTGTTGCTTTGCATGGCTTCCTCGCAAACAAATACAGTAATTGTTGTAGAATTTTGGGTGATCCTAGAGGCAAGGAGACATGGTATATCCAAATATGTAAGATAGGAATGTCTGAGACAGTCTTGCTACTCCTTGGCACTGCTGCAAGTAAAAACCTGGAGATCTTTCTGTCTCTAAGCCGTGATCTCAGATCCAGGCAGGCTACAGTGACAGATTAGAGATTAATATTTTGTCCTGTCAGGAGACACCTTTGACATTTCACACCACCAGGTTTCCTCTGCAGAGAATCATTTATATTACTCAACACCATGCTGAGAAGACATCCCTTCCATTAATACATACCTTAGAACAACAAACATGATATGAAACTATTCCAACCAACCTATAAATCAACACCAATTAAAGCAAGTTACAGCATGGTTCTCCCCCAAGTAACTTAGGTGCTAAATTCTTTCAAAATTATTAAATACCTTCAAAATTTGAAGTGGCATACTTTCTACCTTTACATTTTTCTAACACAGCGGATCAAATACAGCCATCATGTAAGTACTTGCAAGCGCTGCCATAACTGACACTACTTTCTCTTGCACCAAGGGCCGAGTTTGGCCCAGTTATCCCCACTAAATAGTTTCACTTAACGAGAAAGACATGCCCCAGATTTCAGATGAACAGAACAAGAGGAAAATTCCCAGCCTTGTTGCCATAGTTACTTGAAATCTACTGTTAAAGAAGGTGGGAAGGGAGGGGGAAGGAGAAAAAGTTGGAAAAGAAGAGAGCAATATCACGATCAGGGTTAGGCCATGTGATAAAGAGAGAGGCAATGATCTTGAAGGAGCAGGACCTCAGTGATGACACTCAGAGCAGGTTATCCAGGAAACCTTCTGGCTGGTATTGACTCGATTCTATGGACATTGGTTATTTATAAGTGGTTACCACGGTAACTAAATGCAATGCACTGGTAGGTATTAGATCTGCAAAAGCAAAAAGGCAGTGGATGGGGTGAGACAGACCTACTTCTCCACAATTAATTTAATAAAGAAATTGCCTCATTTCAAACACCAGACTGCTCCCTTTTTCACTTCACAGAGCTAGTAAAACTTGCAGCAATGTATTCTAATTGTTCAATAAACTTTTTAGCCTTTGTGTAAGTTGAAAGCAGGAATTCTCCAGCTCTACAGCAGAACTGCAGACACATTACATCACATAGTTTGCACTGTTCTTCCCCAAATGCAGACAGGACCAACGTATCAACAGGGTAAAAACCTAAAACAGCTGGTAACTGTGCTTGTGAGTATCTCCTGTATTACCATTTTATATGTTGATCTGTCACATTAGCATGAAGAAACAGACTGTATTTATCAAGGGCTTTGTGCTAAGTGATATGACAGTATCTCTCCAGTAGTTTTTTGCTACTCGTCTCTATCTCGTCTTTTTATTCCTGCTCTTCTTGACTCTTTAAATTTTTCAAACTGGCATGTAAGCAGTAACATGTCTGCACCTGTAGCAGTATAATACAGGTTCATGTACACTGGCAACACACATAATTGAAGTAAATACATTTGATAACTTGATGCTATACAGATTAATTTGACCATAATACAGTTTGTATCACTGTTCATGTGAGAACTCAGGCAAGGCACTGGAGCAGCTGAAAGCCTTGCCTGTCCTAGTCCAGGATGCTATGTTCTAAACACTCTACTTCCATGTCAAAACAAGTCTTGGTCCCAAGGAGAAAACTCTTCCTTTTTTGCTGCTTTCTCTCAGTCTGTAAACTTACTGAGACTTGTTTACCCCTTTTCCCCCCTGAGTTCTCTGTGGTGCTGTCCTTGCTCAGATGATACCATTGTCCTTTGTATGGAGAGAAAAAAAGATAACTTCCAGTGCTATGGAGAACAACATTTTACTAAGAATGTGGTTTTTCTGAAAGTTGCCAGGCTGTATTTGTAGTACTGTGGCTAAGAGAGTTTTCTGCTGGTTTTAGAGTGGGAAAGTTCACACCATACAGAAGTCATAGAAGCAAAATTAAAAAAAAAAGAAAAAAAAAGATATCACACATAGCAGCATTAGCTGAAATTATTATAAAGCCTCAGACAGTTGTGACAAAACTCATTATTAGTAGGTGTGGGTTTTTTTACTCACTAAAGAATCCTTTTAAGTAATCTCTTCTGACCCCAAAATTATGGTTATTGCTTTCTATCCATTAATTACCATGCTACCAAATTATTTCCATATTTGAACCATAAATCAAGCTCCAGATCAAGGACACTTAAGTCTTGCAAGAGCAGAAGAGATTGGGAGCTACTTTAATGCCATAGTAAGTTATAGTCGAAGTCCCCACTTGAAAAAGTGAGTCAAGAGATCTCAAGCTCAAACTGGGGAGAAAAGGAGAAAAGACAGACAGGCCTGACACCTTAGCTGGTACTGTCTCCCCCTTGAATTCCTAAGGGTGTTGCATTCCTTACGAGCAGTTTAGCAGCACTTAGACAGAAAGGTGAGAAATTCTTTTCAGTCTGAAAAGATGAAAGACCACAGCAGCTGGAGCTACAGCACTAGCAACTGCAGCAAGAGAGGAAAGGCCACATGGTTCTCAGTCTTACTGCAGTGTAACAGAAGCAGTACACTCACAACAGTGCCTGGGATCAGGGCAGCACGTTTTTGGTGGCAGGACATATCCTATAGCTGAAAGTTGTTCTTATTAAAGCAAGCCATGGAATCGAAACCAAATAGGTATTCCAGAATAATGGCAAGTAGAGACAAGCCCTGCAATCTTATAAATTAAATGCAAATTCTAAGCTCTAACTTGATATTATTACTAATCAGTGAAACAAGCTCCGTTCTTTAATCCAATGCTACCTGATTGGGGTAAGGGAGAGGAAAAAAAAAACAAACAAAAAACCAGAAACCATTAGCTCCATTAAGGTGTTCAGACTCAAGAATATAAAATCTCCACAGTTTCTTTAAAATGTTCCTTTTTGGATTATCTCAAGCAACCCCATCCCAAAATGGCCATATGCTAATGTGTTTCAGTGTTTTATCCCAGAGGAGGAGGGTACAGATTAATCGTACCATTATTTACTACAATAGTTCCTCATTTCTCCTCCTTAAGGTGTCCAGCACCATTATTTAAAGAAATGATATGTAAATGGATTGATAAAAAATGCTTTGAAGGACACAGGTCATAAGCCACTTGATGGCACTCTGCCCATATAAACTGTCAGCAGAGAGATTAACAGGCTGTGGAAACGAGACTCCCCATCCCAGACAGGGCTCTGTCCCATCAAATCCTATGAAAAATGCTTTGCTGCACCCCTTCCCCTTTTTTAAGAAGTCTGTGTGGACTGCAGAAAGCATCACTGGTTTAAAATCTGATTAAAGCCCACTTTCCACCTGCAATTCACTCTTGCACTAACCCAGTATGAAAGAACTTGAGCCTCGTCACAGTGAATGGATAGGGAGGTGAAAGGAAGGAGAAAGGTAGAAAGAAATATATGAGAAAGCATGGTGCAACTACCACGAAAATGAGAGAATAAACCTCTGTAAATGGTATTCCCTGGCTAGAGAAGTTAAGACAATTAGGACCTAATGAACAATGATCAAACCACCAGCTCTGGCTCAGGCTAGAGTACATCATATAATGCAAGCTTTACTCAAGAGCAGCCAACACACTACATTTCATACCTATGAAGATCAAACTCACCTTTAACTTATTTTCTCCCCAGAAATAATATAACAAACTGTAAGGTGACAAGATAATCAGTCATCCTTAACTACTTTGCGTCTCACTACTCACACAGAAGTCTAATGCTGCTTCCATTCCAAGGAGATAGATAGGGAGGGAGTACGCCAGAGAAGATGATACTTTTATGACAAGACGGCAGTACTAAAGGGGCAGCTTTTTGCAGTAATTTTTCTAAAGCAACAAGTAGCACTCAGTACTCATTTTACCCATCCAGCAGACATGCCCTATACACCTTTTTCTCTTATGCCTGTTAAAAAGTGTTGCCATGATGCAATTCGGAACACAGTAGCATTATAGCAAGTCTTAACTGACCATCTGATAGTTGCTAGAAGAGGATCTGTAATATTGATTTAGCTGCATAGTCCTGCCTACCACAGCAAGAATACTCTGTCTGAAACAAGTACCCACACCCCTTGCAAGGGCAAAGGGCTAGGTATCAGGATCCAGAGGACATTTGCCTAAATTCAGTACATATCATTTTCTGCTTTTGCTTCATGCTGTTACAGTAATAAAGTCACACTCCATACTAAAATTTCACTTTAGGATCTGGTATCACAATACAAAACCCAAAACATTTCCAAGTGTTCAAGAGATTTATTGCCATTTGGAACATATTTCTTGTTCAAAAACACTGCACTGAAAAAAATCCGTAACATACACTCTTACATTCTTTGTCATTTTTCTCTTTAGAGCAATGTAACTTTCAGCAGGTCATGCAGGAAAGCCACTCTCGCAATGAAGTCAAAAACTACTGAAATGCTCTTTCCTTCAGATCTTAGGCTCCAAACAAGTTAAATTTTTGCCTGTGTAAGGATTACATACATCTAGAACAACTCAAACAGTAGGTAAAAAATAAAATCCATTTAGAACTTCTTAAAGAACAGTATCAATCTTTGTTGCCTTCCTTCATTCAGTGCTATGCTCTTGTTTTTCCAAGCCTTCTTTAAATAATGTGCGCATTAAAAATGTGTGTTAATGAAGTCTCTTACTGAGACAAGGCATGCAGTAAGGGAAGAGGGATGGCTGGTCACTTCCAGGCTGCCTATCTACACATTTGTTCTTGTAGATCAGCAAGCCACTGCTTAAGTTAAAAAAAAGAGACAAAATAGGAATGAATGCATTCAAGTTAAATGGCTTTTAAGAATATAATAATACATTGAACAATGATACCACCTACAGTTCTGTTTAGCTCTGTTCATGTTGATTTGAAAACAAGTTTTGCCAAACTATCATGGGCCACTTTAGTAGACTGTTACATAAAAAAAAGTTGGTTTTCAAATATTGCTTGTTATTTGGGTGGCTGAACTTTTTATTAAAAGGGTAGTTATTAAGGATCTGTAAGGCAGCAAGACTTTAAATGTAATGGTTTACATTGCTGAACAGGACTTTAAAAGGCAAGATAAAAAAATTAGTAGAAGAATTCTTCGTGGGGTTGTATTCATAATAGGTGTTTCTGTTTTATCCCCACTGTAATTGTCACAGCAACTGTAGATGGCAAGTCTTCCTTGGTTGTAATTCAGGATGAATACATTCCCTGGCTTATTTCAAGTTATATATTTAGTTCTTTTTCTCCAGCCTGCCAAGAGAAGAACAGCTTTTGTAAGAGTGAATATTGAATTACAATGGTTATAAAAAAACCCCTAAATCTGAAGTACAGTAGAACTGTATGAATGAATGACATTGGCCAGTGATTTACACAAAGGCAAGTCTACTTGCAGTTTTGCTCAGTCTGATTTTTTAATTTATAGTTCAGGAGGTTTCCTCCTCTCACTTCACCACGTTAATTTCTTGGAGCAGAAGAGAAAAAAGCCATAATCCTGACTCATCAGGATTGCTTGGGGCAGTGTCTACACTACTTACAACACAATGAGTGAGGGTAGTCTGCTTCCCAGTCACACTTAGTTGAATTTACCTCGCATATAGAACGATCAGCTAGAGGTTTTGCTCAACTTCTCTTTCAGACATACAACTCCTTCACAGTTTATAGATATTTCCATCTCAGCAATTAGCAATTAGTTACCAAGATGGGCACATGCAGACTCATCAACATAATGCACAAAACAACCCCCAAAATAGCCAGCAGCTGCTGAAAGCCCTGTCTACACCCAGCCATGACTATAAGGGCTTCCTGCCCTTTCTATGTCCACACCTCTGAAGGTTCAAAGGAGGTGCAAGGCAACAAGTTCAACCTACTGGCAACAATCTTATTAATATGATTGCACAAGGTAGTGAAGTTAAAACAAGCTCGGAATCCATTTGGAGGCTTTAACCACGGTTAAAAACCTCTAACAGAGTATTACAGGAGTCATTAGTTTATGACTTCACTGTTGTAAAGTGTGACTTGCCTGTATTTGATCAGTCGTCCTCCTTGAATAAGTTGTGCAACTTCATTAGTCAAGTGGCACGCAAAAAGAAGCCAGTTCCTTGGCTGCACTTTGTAGGCAAATCTCATGAAAGCCAAGGAATAACAACACAGTGCTGCAAAAGGTGATAGATATTTTTAATAGATTGTAAGTATCTGCATTTTGTTGAGTCATAGTTTTCCTACTAGTGGAACATAACGACAAGTAGAACATTTCTTGCTGCTTTTCGGTTTTCAAATAGTCCTACAAATATGTCCACTTTAAAGATCCAATGCAAGAAAATACACAACAGTGCTCATTTCTCCTACACGAGAAAATCTGCAGGGCTGCAACTTCCCATAAAAATCTATTTTGCTTATACATTATCACGTGATGAAACTGAAATATTTTTATCACCTGAACTATCTCAGCCAGCAAATAAGAGTTAATCCCAGTGAGGCATGGCCTGTTCTAGAAATTGTCAGAATACCTGTATAAGACAGAGTATTTTTAAAGATACTAATTACTTAAATACAATTGTTGTTGGGAACATTTTAAAATGAACTTTAAGAAAAGGAGGTTTCCATCCCCAGGAAATCATGAACATTCAGAAGCATGAAGCTTTGTTATCTGCTTTTCAGAGAGATGAGAAGTTATTTTAATCTATCCTCTTATCATAACTGCATTTAAACACGGCAAATTACAACCAAGAATTCACAAGTTTTGCAAAGTTCTGACAGGCTTGAAGGGAAAAACAAAGGAAAAAAAAGGGAATTAACTGTTCAAGGCAAACAGCCTTTTTAAAAGTACAAAGCCTAGGAGATAAAAAAAAAAAAAGACTGTATACACACCACACTATATACACTTGAAAAAATTGAAGTGTCTCAACTTCGCTGAGCTGGGTAGCTGCCCAAAATGTTATGGCAAAATAGTTTCACTATACTGGAGACTATTTAAACTAGTCTTCCTTCCAAGGAAGCTGACTAAGAGATTGAATTACTCTAAGCAGAGCCTAATGATGATGAGGCTATAAATTTCCTTAAACCAAAGGTATTTTGCTTGTGGGAAGAAGAATTACTCATAATTAAGTTATTTAGTTAAGAAAGAGACATAATACCAAAGTTAAGCTAATAAATTAAAGCTATTGAACATAAAATATAAACAGCCATCTAGGCAAAAGCTACACATGTTCCAAAGAAAGGTGCAAGAAATACTGCTTGTGCATTTAAAAATAATTTCTCATTTAAAAGTAATCACACTAGCCTCTCATAGCAACTGCTTTGCAGGGAGTTAAAATCTCCTCAACTGCTTCTTGCACCTTGCTGTCCAAGCATTACGATTTCTTCACTTGGTCACGGTTAATAAACATTTAAATCTCACACAAACCACAAAGCATCATTGCTCTTTATACAAAGAAAAAAACTGGGCAAAAAAGATGCATTTTAAACAAGTGTGTGCAATAGCATAAGACACCATAAGAATTACACTTTAGGAGACAGTCTGATGACAAAAACTGCTAAGGCTCAAGACCTGCCTCCCTCTCCCCTCCCAAATTACTTGAAAGCTCTCCAAGAAAGAGCTCTGTAGTTTCTCAGTACCTCAATTTAAGTGGCCTCTGAAGTTATATAGCAAGATACTTGATATCTACATCTGCTTTGATCACAAGTTTGCAGACAACTCATATCACTGCTTGAAAGATGGAAACTGTGTTCTCCAGTTAGTTTACAAACAAAAAGTTTGTCTCAAGTCTTACCAAATGTCATTCGGCCACTAACAATTTCTGGCGATTTCTTCATGTCATTAATAGCAGCAACAGGAAGTCCCCAGTTGGCAACTGGCCCCCAAAAGTGCTGTAAAGAGGGTGAACAAAAAAGTTAAACAAAACAAAAGATGTCCTGCAGACAAGAAGTGGAAACAAGTCAGAAAAACAAGAGTTCGATTTGCTGGGTATTATCTACAAGACTCTGAACTGAGAAAAACAATGTCATAAGTCCAATTTCTACTACCATTATGAGTAAAAAGGCTTTGCTGGAATTCTTTCCACAGAAGACGCACACAATATTTGCATCAGCTTCTTCCAAAGTGAAATTAAGTATTCTCCAAAGTAACTTGGCCAGATAGGGCTAAAGAGATGCACCTTGCAAGAAAAAGCTTTGTAGATATCAACTATATCCATTCTTTTGACACTTTCTCTGACTGTAACATGTTTAATATTTTGGAATTACCAGGGGATATTTCAATTTCTTGCAGTTTTAATTCCAAGATACTCTTGCCAGTCTGGATACTAGCTTGTAATACTACAGCGAGATCAAAACCCACACTTGCTTCCTGCAGATTTGGATTGCAATACAGGAAAGCTAACTGAAAAAAGGATAGAAAAGTGAGTTTCAGTTAGACATGCTGTTTTGATAGCTGGAACTTAGTGTAGTATGCAAAATAATGCAGTACTTTTGCAAGTGTCTACATAATGTGCACCTCAAATTAAAACCTCTCAAGCATATCAGAGGAAACACAGCATAACTGAGGAGTCGCACGGCTACATGGAATTTACCCAGTATAGCTCCGTGTCCCTATAATGCCACTTCATACAAGGTATGTAGCAACAGGAGACGAACATTGATAGAAAATGAAGTCAGCAGGACAAGACATGTTGATTTAGAGGTTTTAATATAGCCATTTAAATAGTTTCAAAGGACAACAAGAGGACCAGAAAACAAACAACTAGTCACAACCACGACTATTTGCACAGTGAGACAGCAAGCCAACTTGTGTGTGCAACACCACACTAAAGCAAACTGCAAACTTTCAGTGGTTAGGCACTGTATGTATTTGGTGAAGTTTTTATAGACATTTCAGAAGTCTCATTTGAACAACTGTTTCAGAAAATTAAGCTCGATTTTTTTGAATCTATGAAACATTTACCGCTTTAAGAATCTTCTGTTTTGAAAAGTAAATTAAGTCATCTTGGCATTTTTACTTAATTAACTGCCATGAGAGCATAATGAAATAATTCACTATAGACTGTGGACCACTCACGTTCAGACTGCACAAGTTAAAGAATCATCGGTTCACATCCCAAAAGTGCTGCAGCAGTAGCTTTCCTCTGCTGACCAGGAAGTTAGATTTGGAACCTTCTCACTTGAGATGGCTATCTGGTTATAAGTGCCTTCAGGCTGGCAGCCCTTTGAAGTTTTCACACAAAGAATTAAACTACACCTATACAGTTGGTCTTTTACCTATGTAGAAGAGCAAGTCTTCCATAACATTATGACTAACAGAATAACAGGCATAAAATACCCCTCCCAGCTTCAGGAGCAAACTGAAAGGCTCAAGGACAGAAGTGTCTCCAGTGAGAGTTATATGGTACATTTATTGTCTGGCATAAAAGCCAGTAAAGATAACCAGGGTGGTTTGGTCATGTACTAGTAAGAAGGGGTTCCAGACTGTTCTGATTTCCTTAGCAAAGAGTATGGAAAAAATTAAGGCCCTTTAATATAAGGCATTCTGAAGGAGGTAATATTTGGCCACCTTAATCTCAGACTTGCAATTAAATGTTAGTAGTGCATCACTCTTTGACATTTTCAAGATGCTTTTCAGGTGCAGACAAGGGCATAACATTGCTGAGGCAAAAACACAAGTTACTGAAGCAGGAAGAACATGAAACCAGAAATCCCCTCCCTTTTCTTACCGTACTGTTCAAGTGCACCATCATTGTTTTGCAGTCAAAAAAACACATGGAAAAAAGAAGGCAAAAAAAAAGGTTAGTTTCTTTCATAATCTGCATAGAGAGAAGTGTACAACAAATAGAAGATAGGGAGAAGTAAGGAAGCTGTCATGGCACTAACTTTGATTACTGAATTAGTATTAAAAAAATTCCATTTCCCTCAAGAGCTGTCAGTGTGACAAATGTTTGCTGCACTCCTTTTCCTAGCAACATAAAATCCCACTATGGTCTGTGGAGGACATTTGACGCTTCAAAGCATCCAAGATCCCACCCCAGCTAGTTTTAAAGGATGCCAAAGGCCATCAAGCTTTGTCATGACAAAGCTAAACAGCTAAAATTCCTCACTGAAACCTTTGAAGTCACTTGGAAGGCTTTATATACCTATGTAAGTAGGTCAAATCAAAGACTGCCAGAGATCTTACTAAGGTCGAGCCAACTGTGACTGTACCAAACATGAACTATAACACACTTTCACTGATCTAACATGCAACTACACTTTGTTCTTGTATAGGGTTCATTTAAGTGATCATCTAGGTACTAATTTATGTAATAACTTCATGATCTATGCATGAAAGCTAGACTACAGCATATGTTTAAGATTGTTTGCCACTCGACTGCAGAACTTTTAAAATGCTGCAGAACTTTTAAACACCTTCTTTCTAACAAGGATACTAATAGGACTTAGTTCTGAATTATAATTTATAAGAAGCCAGCTAACATGTAATCTTATAAAAAGCCTACTGTTGCCCTGAGCTGCAGAACACTTCGTAACCATCACTTCCCTCACACTGATTTCCATGTTCTTAGAATACAGTTTTATAAATAGCTACTGTAAGGGAACAGTTGGGTCTCCTTAGGAAATCACACTCGATGTGCATTTCAGTGAGTCTTTGTTAACAAGTCACAGACTGGTTCAAGGTGCTTTGTTAGGATGCCCTAGACTAGTCTAACCACTTGTTTTTTGTTTTCTTTTTAACTGATTTGCAGTGATAGTTAAAGTTCAAAAGACAAGTGCACACTTACCTTTTTTCATAAAACCTTAACTAAACAAGTTCAGATGTGTCTCCTGGCACAATATTTTTGTGCCAACAGAAGTCAGCCTTAGTTTTGAAAGTGGAAGTTGTTTTCAGGGAGGTGAAAGCCTAAAATAGAATCAAACTGATGCTATTTTAACAGAGTAGGCAGCTGTGGCTAAGGTTTTGCAAGGTTGTCCTCACAATCATGAGACTGGAACAGTTATTATACTCCTCGAAGAGGGCAAATCAAGGGCATATAGACTGTTCCAGAAGCAGGCATCCAGCCCCAAAGCTCTACAGCCAGTAGGGAAACAACAAATGCACCATATCCAATATGCAGCATATGCATATATCTACTTCTGAAGTGACTCCATTCCAAACTAGTAGTTTCCAAGTACAAGAATTACATTCAATCCATTGACAACAAAAACACTGTACTAATGTTTCCAGAACTGTGGACAACAATTGTTGGATTTATTCACTCAGTTTCCAAGTGTCAGCTTGCTGTGTAAGTGTCTAGATATCACAAGCTGATCAATACCTTATATTGGTACTACAGGTCATTCCAAAAAGGCTATAGTGGGGAAGATGTATTTTTCAAATTTCTGCACATATTTTCCTCATACGGGCAATGAGGATATTAGGAGACCAGAGATCACAAATGTAAGTGAACTGTCACTCTTTGGTTCTCCCACACTGCCATCCCTTACGCGGAAAGGGTACTACCCTTCTGCAAAAGAGTTGGATTATTCAGTTCTCAGAGCACACAAAGCAAGCAGGCATTCTGTCCTTCAGTTTCTAGACCAGAGAGGACATAAGAACTTTATGTCCTCATGTTTAAATATTTACTAAAGAGAACTAAAGATTAGCGAATTCTAGTTATATTACTGATGCTAATTCTTCTGAAGTTTATTTCAATTAAAATAAAGCTCCTAGAGAGCTTAAAGAACAAAAGTGCTCAGGGTTTACAAAGAACGAACTATCTATCTATTTCAAAGCTCTCCACATTAACAGTCATTACATTTGCGTTACTGCTGAGTCATCAGGAGGAGACATTTCAGAAGTGTCCCAGAAGACTTAAATCTCCATGCTTATGTTTCTGTTACCAGAAGATTTTGGGACTCCTTGAGACTCATTATGTGACTAAAATAATTTAGGCTTCCACCACAAGAAAAGGAAGCCTGTCTAGAACAACCTGTATGTCTTCTCTCTCAAAACAGGAGGGAAGCCGTTTTACTGGATGTTTTTCAGAAGACGTTGGTTTAAATCCACGGGATAAGAAGTAAGACAATGCAGTTGCATATTACTAGTCAGATATTACAACTGTAGTGACAGCTTCCGTTTTTAGGATCTTTAGAAAAAAATGCAACTTCAAGTTCACAATATACAGAGCTACAAAGCTTTCATATGCTAATCAGCTAGTTTTAAATTAACATTACTGCAGTATTTTACAAGAAGCAGAAAGAGTCTACCTACAGCTTACATTTTTATTGTGCTCTTTTTAAAGCATTAAGACATGGTTAGGGGAAATTTGTATTTATATGATTTATAGTCATTCAAATCCCCATTAATAACCACGTGAGAAAAGCCAGATGTGAAACTGGCAGGACAATGAAATACCAATGACAGTTTTAAAATCAATTTCTCTTGTTTCTTTGTACAAGATCCAAAAGCAGACCATGACATAATGCAATTCTAATGCCAGATATATCCACCTGAGAAAAGCAGCATACACTCATTATGCTTGCTTTCATGTTTTCAAGTTATGAAGATGAAGCTACTTATTCCAATAAATGTCTGCAAGTTTTGATTGCCCCAAGCTATAACAATGGAGCAGTTAATGCCACCACTTTGGGTAACTTCAGTTATTATATGAGGGTCAAGCAATTTAAAGCACAACAATGGTATTCCAAACAATACTTCAATTCAATTCCCACAAACAAGCACTGATTAGATACTGGTTTTTAGAACAGACACCACAGTCTCAGAGCTTTGACGAAATTTGTTCTCTATGTGCAAATAAAGAAGGAAATTTTCTTCAGGATAGAGTCCCATAGCCTGGGGAAGCGATTACCTTCACAAAGAAATACAGAGTTAGCTCTTCATTCCTTCTATGAAGATGACAGATAACAGTTATGGACAGTTACCTAGATTTTAAACTTGACATAAAGACACTTGCCTCCTAGTAAGCAAGGAATAATGCTGAAAGGCCATACCAGATGGAGCAACTGACTTTTGCCCTTCATGACACACAGAGTATCTTTGTATGTAACAAGGCAGAACACATTCCAAAATGGTAGAACCCTGTGGAATGCTATTTCTTTTTTTCTTTTTAACAATACAGTCTTATTTATATAGCTTGTTTGAACACTAGATGAAATACATCTGAAAAGGTGTTTTTTTTTTTCCAAAATCTTCTCAATCTTTGGTGAGGAAAGAGATCCTTCCAGTAACTGCAGTGGCATTAGGAAGCAGCTTCTGGATTTTTGTTTGTTTGTTTTATAATTATGAAGCACACTACTGTTCTAATGGCCATTTACATACTTGACATGAATCCTGTTACAATTAAATAAATATTAACATTAATATGCATCTATCAAGCTTACACAATATCCTCAAGACTTTCAATCCAGATCACAGAAGCCTGCTCTGGGCTTTCTTCATTTTGCTTCAAGGATGTTCTCTTCCATCTCATATTTTACTCATCTTTTTGCCCTGCTGTTTCTATGAGTCTCGATTTTGTGAATGTCAAACACACACTCTGGTCAGAATCACAAAAGTTTGGGTTGGAATGGACCTTGAAGATGACCTAGCTCCAACACCCCTGCCATGGGCAGGGACACCTTCCACTAGACCAGGTTGCTCGAAGCCCCACCCAACCTAGCTCCCAACAACTGAAAGGATGAGGAAACCACAACCTCTTTGGGCAAACTGTTCCAGTGCCTCACTAACCTTACAGCACAGAATTTCTTCCTAATATCTAATCTAAATCTACACTCCGTAAGCTTAAGGCCTTATTGAGCCTTTATATTATAATACCTCTCCCACGCAGACTTACACCATCTCTTGCTACTTTAACCCAGACTACATTTCTCAGATAAACAGATGTCCTCCTACATGCTTGCTCAACATCAAACACCAGTTGCAAGAGATGTAGGTAAAACATCAAGCAACAGTTATAGTGAAAAGTTGCTCAACTACCTTTATTAGAAGAGCTCATTTCTATTTGTTCAGTTTTGTCAAACAGCCTGTCAACCAGAGGAACGTCACCCTGCCTACACTGCTCCTGTACAGTGGTCCAACCAGATTTCAGTATGCTGCAATTGTTCTTTAGGACAGTCTTGTAATTTCAGTGCAAGGTGCCGTACCCCTTGCCACGGCACGCAAGACGAAACTTGACAGAGGTACTGATCTGTCTGGGAGGCGACTTAAGCCACGTACCCACGACAGTGAGGCTCTAACAAGCCTCTGAAGAGAAGCACGCCCTTACACAAACTCAGAGATTTAAATACGCGGTCCTCAGACGGTATCTGTGGCCGAGCCCGCTTCTGCCCAGGACAGCGGTGGCTCCCGGTGCCCCTGCTGCAGGCAGCGGTCACGCCGTCCCTGCCCGGCGCGGGGCGGCAGCTCCCGGGGCCGCCCACTGGCCCGGCCGGGACAGGGAAGGTCACGGAGGACCGCAGCTGCCGCGGCAGCTTCAAAACGCGTCGCTTCGCTTCAAGGTCACGCCCGGTTTCCCGGGGCGGGGCGGAACACTGACAGCGCCGGCCGCCCCCTCGGGCCGCGGCACCCTGGGACTTG
>JAWWMP010000116.1:30296142-30308933 GCA_035047865.1 Dendrocincla tyrannina | reverse complement strand
TGGCGCCGAGCGCCCCCCGGGGCTGCGGGGGGCTGGCGAGGGGAAGGCACGCTGGTCGCCACCGCCGCCGCCCGGGCGCTGACACCCGCGCCGCGCTCACCTCATCAGGTAGTCCCTGAACTCCTTGCTGCGCAGATAGTCCGCGGCCTTGCGGCCCAGCGCCCCCGCCATGGTGCCCTCGGCACGGAGCGCCCACCCGGCCGCGCTGTCTCCGTCTCCTCCTCCGCCGCCGCCGCCGCCGGTGACAACTGCCCCGCGCGCCGCCCGCCCCCCGCTTTACGGCAGCGCCCCCCCCACCCCGCCCCGTCACAGCGGCGCTCTCACCGCCCATTGGCTGCGGCGGCCCCGCCCCCCGCGCGCGCCCGGCCCCGCCCCGGCCCGGCCCGGCCACACGGGGACAGCGGGAAAGGCCGCGGGAAAGGCAGGGCGCCGTAAAGCAGCGCGGTGGGAGTGGGGGGGACACTGTCGCAAAGCGCGCCTAGGTGGGGTTCTCCGCTGCCCCGGCCCCCGGCATTGCCGCGCGCCCCGCAGGGAAGGGGCGCGCGGCCGCTTCCCGGGCCGCCATTGGCTGCGGCGCCGCGGCAGGCGCCGTCCCATTGGCGCGTCCCGCCCCTGGCGCCGCGTGGCTCCGCCCCCGCGGGGGCGCGTGTCGGGGGCTGTGCGGGAATGAAGGAATGGGGGAGTGCGGGAGTGCCCGAGTGCGGGAGTGCCCGAGTGCGGGAATGCGGGCACGGCTTGGGAACACGGGCAGGCCGCCCGGGCAGCGGGGCAGCCTCCCTGAGTGCAGACGTTCTAAACCGATCCGGACGCGTTCCCGCGCCACCTGCCCGGGGCGTCCCTGCCTCGGCAGGCGCGCTGCCGTGAGTGAGCGCCAGAGGTCCCGCCCAGCCCTGGCAGTTCCGTGCCTCTGTCATAGGTGCTTCAGCGATTTTACGTGCAGTGGTCCAAGATTCCGTCCCTCACCGGCACTTTCTATTTCATGCCTGAGCAGAGGTTGCTTATGTAGAAGATAAACTCTAACCCTGCTAATACTGGCTCCATAAAATTTTGACCATACAAACAAACACCTCTATGTGCATTACTTCGTTATCTTTGCTCAGTGCACTAGAGATAGTGAAAATGGATGTTTATCTCCTCTGCTTTCCAAAGACTTGCAGCCTCAGTTTTTGCAGCCTAGAGCTGGGCTGAGAGTGCAGCCTGGGGCGTGCCTAGGCTCTGCAAGGAGCCCTGGAGGCCATGGCTGCTTCATTTCCCCCTGCTTCCCTCCTCCCTGCAGCATCTCAGGTTAAAAAAAACCCCAAAATAACAAAAACCAAACAAACAAAACCCCCCCAAAAAAGACAAAACCCAATAAACCCTCCCACAAAACAAAACCCAAAAGCAAAACAAACAAAACCACACACACACACAAACGAATTAAAAAATGCCCTTCATCCTTTCCCCCACCACCATTGCTTGCTCAGACAGCAGCAGGTTTTAGGAAAAGAGTTGGGTATCATCTCCTTTTTCTATATATATGCAGCATGTGATATGACACTCCACAACCGCCCCCTCGCTTTGCGGAGTGGGAGAAAGGATTTTAATCCCCTTGGTGTACTGTGTTATGAAAAGCCAAAATGTAGTCCAGCATATTTCTGTGGACTATTTAGACTCCCGTTTAAAAGCAGCAATGTGAGTCTGAATGAGGTCTCAAAGAATTGTTTATTCTAGTTGATTCGACATGCACTGACAGAAGGAAGGTCTGTGGAAATCAGCTCAGTTATTAATATTACAGCTACAGTTACAACATACATTTTTAGCCTTGCAGAACAAGGCTAAAATTGTAGTCTTATTCTCCTTAACTGTATATTTGTTGGGTTTTTTTTTCTTCCTTAACTCTATGCATGGAGGAAAAAGAAAGAATCTGTCTGCATTGGAAGGTATTGTTCTTTAGCCTCTTCCTGGAGTAAACAAGTTCTTTCAGCCTTTTCTCACAGACTGTGCCTTTTAAATCTTTTAACCTTTTGCCTACTCCATTTGTGTTTACAGCTTTCTTAAGGCATAGCCAAGGGTCACCATGTCTCAGTCAAAGCCGTAGCAGCAGTACAATACACTTCTTCAATTTTGAGAGTATCCCACATTTTAAAGTAGTTAATGGAAAAACTATTAACTAGAAATGTGCCCAGAAGAAAGCAGTCCCACATGACAGGCTCTACCAGTTACACAACAAAACCAGCTAGCAAGGATTTGAAGTTTGCTTTTGTTCTGTGTGTATTTATAGTGCTTTTGTTTGCATACCAGTTTTATAGGTTTCTTATATGGATGTCAAAGTCCATAAAAAAGACCCCCTTAATTTATCATATTCATAGTTTTTCTTTTACTCTCTTTAGCCTGTTCAATAGAGAAATTAAATTTGATTTGAGTGAGATTAGCTCAGTTGATTAGCGCTTGGTGCTAATAATGTCGTAATGTCAAGGTTGTGGGGTCGATACCTGTGTGAGCCATTCACTTAGGAGTTGGACTTGATGATCTTTGTGAGTCCCTTCCAACTCAGAATATTCTTGATTCTGAGTTGCTCTTGACAAGTTCAGGTGTACTTTTAAGCATCTTGTTCCCTGAGTGAACATTAACTGATAGCTTAATAAATTATTCTAGCAGAATTTTGTTTGCATATGAGAATTAGGCCATTTGTCTTATAGTTTGCTGGGTTGTTTTTAACCCCTTCTCTTCAGATGTGTGCTCTTTTCCAGTGCAGGACTGCCTCTCCATGAGCTAAAGGAAAATCACTGATCATGTCAAATTGCTTCTACAATGGCCTGGTGGACCTCAGAGCAAGTTTCATTAGGTTCTGCAACACATTTTTTTTCTAAAGTATATTTCATCTGTTCTTTTCCAAGTCTGAACTATGCTTCTATATATTTTTTTCACACTGAATTTAGACCTACTTTGAGTTGGTATTACCATACTTCTGCCTCTACCTGTCATGGACTCTTTGTGCATTATTTAATGACTGCAATTCCCTTTGTCTTATTTTAATTTGTAATGCTTTTATCAAGCTCCTTTAGTTGTTTTTTATGTCCAGTGATAGTTGAATCTGATTTCCCAGCTTAATCTTTCTGATTTTGTTATCTGCAGACTGATACCACTTCTTTATTTTCATTTATTCATATGTCCTTTTGGCTCTTTACTGTATGTTGCCTTTGAGTTTTTAGGTCTTTATGTGCTTGCGAATAAGACAAGCCACATATGTCTCAGGATGTCTCCTTGTTTCTTCTAATCAGAATAGGTACTTGTAGCTTATTTGGTTTTCAAACAGACTCTCAGCAATCTTTTATCCTTTAGATTATCTTCACAAATACCCTACCTGTCATTTCCTGGAATATCTTCCTGGATTCCTCATTGCTTTCATCTGTTTCTTGTTAACCTTGTACTTCTGATCTCTGCAAGGAGACACCTCTGAAGTTTATAAGGCTGTTCAGTTATTCTCCTTATTTTCCCCTCAGTCTTTGGACAGGTCACCACATTTTTGACTCACTTACTAACTTTTGTTGCTGTCTGTTGTTAACTTAAACTTTTCCTCACTAGATTTGCAAGCTGGTGCGCTTGAATTCCTTTCCTTGTTTTTAGAAAATAGACTGCAGGGTTGTCCAGTACTCTACATCCCTGGCTCCTTCATCATTGGCTCCACAAGTCTTCAGTGCTAGCACACCTAGTGCTGGTGTTTTTTAAGGTAGCCAGGACCCTGTGAGACTTAATAATACTTGGACAAAATCTTAGATTTTGTCTCTGTAAGCAGGTGAGCTGTTGTGTGATTGGTCTGTTTAGCAAATGAATACTGTGTCTCCTTCAGGAGAGAGTTTCCATACCCCATATTCCCCATTTCTAGAGGAAGGGGTTGGGGCACAAGGGGCAGTGGCAGGGGCAATCCTCCTAGCCACAGGGAACATATGGTCTGTCCTGTTCTCCTCATCCCAGAACTGCACCTCAGGAATCAGCACATCTTGACCTCAACACATGAAAATCTAGCTGCTGAGTAAAGCTGCCTGCAGCACTTCTTTTCAGGCATCTCTTGTCTTCCTCTTGAAATGCCTGTGCAGGCACATGCATAGTAGCATTTCTCTGCCAGGGAAAGAGGAAAAGTCAGTCCTCGGGGATGTATCTGATACAACCCTTAACAAATATATGCAGGGGGAAATGATGGTGCCTTTTCCCAGCTGTGAATAGAATTGCAGGCAAACATTATTTGGAATGTTGCTGGACAGACAAGGGAATAACCATTGAAGAAGTTGTTTGAGAAACTGTGACTTTGGGACTGAAGTAATTAATATTTCCCTGCTATGGGAGCTGCAAAGTTGCAGAAGAATGTGAAGAAAAGATATATTTCTCAGACAGTCTCCCTAGACCTTGTAATGAAATACCTGTTCATTAAAGTGGACACAAATCACCTAGTAGGTGGAGGAGAAGATTGACTAGAGCCATTGACTATGACATTTAATCCGCCTCCCATCTCAAATTGAGCCAAGTGAGATCACAGCTTGATGTAACACTTGCATTTGTCTTTGCATCTTTGATTACAGATACATTATCCCTACATGCTGGCATGATGCTTGAGCAGTTTTACTCCCCACGGAGCATAGAGCAGTAACAAAGTAGATTGAACACCTAAGAATGCCAGCTCGGAAGGCTGTCTTATATAAATGAGGAATAACATATGTAAAAATGCTTGGCCAGACCTGACACATTTGCAAAGGCATCCTAGTAGAAATATTACTTTAATATTTGTCTAAAGAAAATGGAAATAAATGCTCAACAACTAAATCACTTGAGAAGAAGCTGTACTACATTTTAGACAACATTTTCTGAAATGCAGAAGTACTTTTCTCAGTGCTGAAAAATATAGCTTCTGGCAGGTAACAGTTCTCACACTGACCATGGAGCTGGCATGCTATCACACAAGATCAGCATGTATCATTTGAGAGATCAATAGTTTCTTTATAAAACCTGATCAATTAGGATAAATTACTAGATTATGGAGCTAGAGGCACTTCATCATCTTAAGTTCTTGTAGGATCTGGAGTAGGATTAAATATCAAAGTAAAACATTATTTCCAACTGAGGACCTGCAAATAAGACAATGGAGTAATTACAAAACAACAAGAAAAAGACCCTCCTCTATGAAAGGCTGAGGGAACACCATGATGTAAGTATTGTAATGGACAGAGGTAAGAATTGAAAAGTGAAATAGATGCAGAATGCATCTGGAAAAAAATTTGGATTACTGAGACATAAATATGGGCAAATTAGCAGGTATTGTGAATGACAATTATTGTAGGCAAGCCAAGCAACAGCTGGGCAACAGGAACTGAAGCAAGAGTTCTACCTATAACAAAGAAATGAAAGTATTTTATCAGCATAGAAGACAAGAATTTCAGGCAATTGCTGCAGTTATCACTGCTTTCCCCTTCCTTTCACGCAAAAAGACCTGTCTGTCATGATTAGATTACAGTTGGGTGGGTCTGAACACTTGAAGCTGTTATTGGCGTAGTTATTCCTGTTATTATAAACTCTGTAGGTAGGAATCACACAGTCTCTGGCTCTAACATGGTCTATATTATGCATGCATAGAAAACAGCTAGTCCTGTGCTTTGGAAAGCTGTAAGGTCTAAAATTGCATAGACAAGGGGAAGCAGAGTACAACTCTCGGGCAGAGAGGCAGTTTGGTTTCTAGTGAAGCTGTTCTTTTTCTCCATGCCTGAGAAGCAGCCTGCGTGACGGGAGGCCACTGCTCAAGGGTGGGAGCAGCTCCCCACTGCTGGGCTGACTGCCAGCATCAAACTCTATGTGAAGGGTGGGAAAAGCCCCAAAGCAACATGAAAAAAACAAACGAAACCCCTAAACAGTGTCTTCCCCTACTTAAGCTTACAGTACCAGTCTTCTTAAGGGCAAGTTTTCTCCTTGGATTTTTTTTTCCTAAAAGTCAACTGGCTGTAGATGAAAGAGGCACACCCTGCACAAGTAGCACTGCATGTGTGTGGTGTAGCAGAACTTTGGGGCAGCTGGAGGATGGGCCTTTCTGTGATGAGGATGCTCTGTCCTTAATTAGTCACACATGATAAAAGAAACAGCCAAAATTGTGGCTGAAATTGTTTAAACCAACTTCATGCTGAAATGCTGTATTGATATGTGTTTTATTGTCATGTCATGAAGACTAAGTGTTTTGAGATCTTTTTCTGGACTGAAGCTCATCTCTACAGTCTACTTAATCAGTTTACATATATAATAACACTGCAAATGAGATAATTTTAGATAGTATTTTAAAATATAAAGCTATATTGCTAGGGTTTCTTAGAAGAAATCAGATTTTAGAACATGGGGGAAAATCTGATTAATGGGTTTATTTGCAAGTTACTTGGTAATGTAGATACAGGTACTGGGCTACATGGGAATATTGATTCTTTTTTAATAAATGAACCTTTAAAACTGTTTTTTTAAACCTATTCTCTCTTCTTAAATAAAGAAGTTGCTATAATAAGTTGTCATTTTTTAATAGTCATGTGCCCACATCCATGTGAGAAGAAGCATCGAATTGCTGTTTCTAGTACCATACCACTATGTTACTGGTATCCCTGAAGCAATTGTGAATAATTATCTTGTGTTTGGGAAGGAAGGGATGAGGGCCGCTTGTTCAGTCAGGTGCACTCTGTACTTTATATTGCTAAATCAGGTCAGCTGGGGTAAGACAGCCTCTTGTTGTAACACTGCTTTGCAAAATTCTCCTCCTTCACTCAGTTAGGGAAACTTCGTTTACAGCTAAATGACATACAATCACTTTGTTGCTATAATTATCATATCCAGAGGATCAGAAAAGGAGGGGTGGTGATGTTCACTTGGTAGGCTGAACCTCCTATCAGGTACTGAACTGGGCTGCAAAGCAGAGTTAGTTTCCTCGTCATGGAAAACATGCCTTGATAATGAATGCAACATGATTTAAAAAAAAAACAACCAAAAACAACAGAGAAATATTTTTGTATTCTAATTTTAAAAACTATTTCCAGTTTCTGAGGAAGGAGTATCAATGATGTGGCATGGACTTCTTCAGTAATGTTGTGCAGAAATTTGCTTCCTTGAATATTACCTAGCAAAGTATGTGCTGTACTTCATTAAGAATATTAACCACGCATTTTTTGCTGAGCTTTCTATGTCCTTCTTAACATGCTTTATCCAATACAAATATCCCACAGATTATAAGAAGCATAAAGTCAGGGTTCTGAGCGATGGCAGAAAGTGAGGGGTCAAAGCTAAGGTATACTGGTTAATAATGACTATCATTTTACCTATGAAATCTTTTCCTCAACACTCATGAGTTTTTATTTAGCTGAATAAGTAGTAGTTTAGTACAACACGATAAAAATACAGGTTTCTGGCATGTTTCACTACTAATAAGTTCACTTACCATATGCACTTTCCTGGCACCTTGGCTCACCCCAGCCTAAATAACCTAAGTGAAGCTGGATGATGGCCAGGAGTGGGGGATCATTCCTGATAGAAATGTGCAATTATGTGCTTTTCTCCTCTTCCAGCCCTTCTGCAGTTAAAAAACAACTACCTAAACTACTGCCACTGGAAAACCTTGAATATAAATATTGGTAGGCTTCATCTGGGGGTGAGGGCGGGGGGAAAGGTAGATTAGCATGTTTGAGACAGAAATACATGATTACACCAGAGCTCACTTCGGTCTAATTACAGTATCCGTGGTAGCGGTAGTGTTGATTTTTCTCTTGGTGCACAGAGATTTCTCTCAATCACTGGAGAAATGTGAGAGCAAGATGGTATCTAGGATGCCCCTGACTTACTAGAGGAAGCCAAAGGTCTTTGAGTTGGTTATGCATGTCGAGGTAGGGACTCTGAAATTACCTTTGGCCTATTTCTTTAACTAAAAGAAAAGGGTGAAATTTCAGTAGACTACAGTGGATAAACAAACCATGGGCATACAAGATGAGTAACTTGAAGGTAAACATGCCAAAGTCCTTTCCAAAGCTTCTGGGGTCAAAGTGAAATAAACAATAGGTCATAGTGGACTTCTACAAAGTCATTTAGGACTTAATACAGCGTCATTCTGTTTGTACAAGGCCAAACAGAAAAAGAAAATAAATATGTGGAGATTCAAGTATGTATACTTTTAAAAAAATAGATGCATTTTACTCATGTACCCAAATGTGCATGTGCAAGTGCAAATGTGAGATGGGTGGTTATACACAACCTCCAAACTATGTAGAGAGGGTCCTTGTCTCATGAGAAGGATTAGAAATGTTGTGTCCCACAGACATCCGAGTTCATCTTTTATATGGGTCTTGATCTTTCCAATAAACAGCAATATTCGGTGGTGATGCTATAGCTTTAGTTCACAAGGAATATCTTGTTTTTTACAAGAAATATCATGTTTTTCACACTGAGCACCTTATAAATTAAATATGAGAGCCTGTATCCAAAAGCTGTGCAATACCTAGCTACTGATCCTTGGCACCTGGGCTGGGCAGGAGCCTCTGCCTTGTACACAGAGGGGTTGTTAGCCCTGCTGAAGTGAAAGCCAAACCTTTCACACTTAGCAGGAAGCTCAACAAAACCAAACCAAGAAGAAATTTGGAGTGAAGGAATGCCCTTATTGTGCCACCCACTGTGAGTTTGGTGCTGCTTTCTTGCTCAGTGTCCCTCTTGAAGGCTGTGCAGGAATACATTTTTACAACTTGCTGAAAGCCGCTCCTTATTTTCTTTGAAAGCTCAGGAGGAGGCAGTGGGAACATCATCTCTGCATCATGTGGAAACCCTGTGATTCCAGTACTTACCAAGGGTGCTGCAGATCAGAACAGGAGATCTCATTAGCTCCTTCTTCAGGCTGGTGTTGGTCAGACCCACACAAACACCTCCTGGGAGCATGATGCAAGCTTCCAGCAGTGTAGGCTTAATGCTCTTTGGACTAAAACAGGGACTGTCACTTCACAGGACAGTGCCTCAATGGGGGTGGCTATGCAGCACTTCCATACTGAGTGGTTGCTCTGCATGAATTTCTGCCACATTATTCCTCAAGGAGGCTGCTACAGCAGTGTTTGTGACAGAGATGGAAAAAGTCTCACTAGACATAATTTTTAATGTTTAGGTTTACCAAAAATAGTTCTTCTGGGAATTGCTAATATTCACCATCTTTAAGATGAAGGAAGTAGTGCATGTTCTTTCACAGTTGCTATGCCTTACTACTTGCTATTTAATACTTTACTTTCCTTCTTCCTTCCTTTTCTTCTTTTTTCTTTTTTTTTTTTCCTAATGTCCAGATTGCTGTGATTAGAATTATGCAGCCTCTCTATCTGTCTGTCTTGCTGTACATCTCACAGATGTTCAGAAACTGCATAAAGTCAGTCAGCTCACAAGTTGGCACTCAGCTCCAAGCCCTGGAAATTTGAGAACTCAAGATTTAGTGGTCTAATTTTCTCTCTCTTTTAAACAGCTTAATTCTGATTGGAGGGCTTATTCAAGATTAAAGCCTTGTTTATCTCTGTACTGGAAGGTTACACTCACGTTTAAGATCTATTTGTTTAAGGCCCTCCTGTGGTTCACAGGATTAGTGCACTACTAATGCTGTTATAATTTATTTGGGTTTTAGGGTAATGGGTTTTTTACTATTTTTTGGGAACAGCACTTACTCAGCATTGCTACAGGTTTTAACCATATTACACCAACATTGTGAAATAGGTTGTTCTAGATTAACATCATAGGTAGTCGTAAATATCAGAAAAATTCAGAGGAATATTCTGTATTGTCAAGGACAGGAAATATTCTCCACATGTAGCATAGAAAAGATACAGATTTGAATAGAGAGTTGATTTTTCCATTTGCTTTGAATTAATCTTTAGAGTTCATGCATTAATCCCATGAAACCTGGTCTGTTCATTCAGTGCTGACTACTTGTGGTAGAGCAGTATGAATGCATGTCATATTTGAGGTCCAAAGAGACCATCATGACATTTAAATTGATTTCCAAATTCCTGCAGGCTGTTGAAGGCATCCACTTGCTTCTGCACTAACCTTTTGTGCACTCAGGGGTACTACTAAAAGTGATACAAAGGGAATGGCAAATGCCTTTTCTCTTTTGATGATTTTGTTCCAATAAATAACCAGCCCCACTTTTAAAACTACAACTACCTTATTTCCATTCTGTGGGTCTGTAAATTTTGTACCCAGAAATTTGCATGGTTTTGTGCTCTGATCTGTCTCTCTGTTCTTCCAGAACATGGGATTTTTCTCCCTGTGAAGATTCTTGTAGACAATAATCACCTCTCAGCCATCTCCAGGCTAAGCTGGACAGATCAGGGTCTTTAATCATCTCCATGGCAAGCATTTTGTGGGTTTGTTTTTTTTTTTTTTTCCCCTGCATCTGAACTTTGGATCTTTTTAATATATTAAGTTTATATTAATTGGTGCATTTAAAAAATGACAGTTGATGCCTGAATGGCGGGGTTAGCATGACATTTCCTTCCCTTTAACATGCACTGCCTAATCTCTTCTTCCACTTTGGTTTAGAAGCCAGGGGTAAAGCTTCCAATTACATTGATGAAGTTTTTCTTGTAATTCTTACAGATCAATTTTTAAGACCATCAAGTGCTTGTTGATGATATTGACTGAAAGTTTTAAGAAGACTGAACTATTGCCATTTAAGCATGGGATACGGACAATGGCAATGGATCTTCCCCAGTTAGGCATTCTGCTCAATGAAACATAATCTGAAAGAAATCTTCTGTGTCTGAGGGAGTCACCCAGCCTGTTTCAGATGGAGCTTTTAGGTATTGACTGCATGATGATGAGGGTATTTTTTACTTGAATGGCTATAAACAGTAGAAAAACATACCAAATTTCAAGGTCACTGAGCAACGATTTTTGCATGTGGTGCTGGACATACACCATACAACTCACTGTGGTTCAAATGCCAAAACTGTATTTTTCCTCAGGGACTATCTGATGGTGGGAGAACATGGAGCCATTTGGGAGACTTCTTGGAACTGTGGATTGTGCAAGTTGTGTGAATGTGCATGTTGGATATCTGACATGAGCTTCTCAGAAGATTGATGTCATTCCTGAACTTGGAAAAATAATAACAATTTGCATCTGAATTGTAGAATAAATAATTCTCATTTTTGTTCAGCTGAACATAGCCTTTTTTTGGCTGGGTCAAATGCATATATCTCACCTGTGTATTCCACTTTATCCCCACCCAATCACACACTGACAAACATGTCCATTCCTGGACAGAGTTTTTACCTGCATGTATTAGTCCACAGACCCAATAAATAGACTGCAGCCCTGTTGCTGATGTGCAGCTCTACTCACAGTGTAACTGATGGCAGCAGACTGGTGGTTAAAGTGAGATCAGAGGTTCAAATAGCAAAAGATCAGCACTGGTAAGAGTTTCTAAAAGCTAATGGATCACACCTGTCACTTATCTGAAGAGCAATTTATTCCTGTTTTATGTTTAAGGCTCCATTGTAACAGCTGATATTCCTAAAGGGAAAATTATTTTAGTACCAACAGGTGAAATAAATAAACGGAAGAGTAAAGCAAATACTGATTATAACAGAATTTACAATAGAAACAGGGCCCAGACAATAATGTGACAATTAGAAAGTCTGGGTAAATGCAATGGAAATCTCTGAATCTTTGTTTGCATGCCTTAGCAAGGAGACTATTACTAAAAGTGAAGCTGCAAAATTCTACAGTAGGGAAAGTGTTAGGTGTTACGACTGCAGCTATTTTTACCATTGACCACAGAGCCTGAAGGACAGGAAGAATTAGTCAGGAGCGTGCCAAGCCAAAACAACACACAGGCTTACCACAGGTAGTGAGTCACCAGCCTCTTAATAAACTAATTTCCTCAGCAAAAAATGGAATTGATCTCAGGCCAGCTTTGGTTGTTAAGAAAACAGTGAGAGCTCCAGTCCATATAGATTAATGGACACAACTATCCAGGTTACTCACAGATAACTGCGGTGGACTAGCTGTTAAAAATGCCATTCTCCTACTGTCTGGATGAAAGATGGAAGAAGGGATTCTCAAGGCTGGACATAGCCTAAAATCCTTTTCTTCTGCTCTTCTTTATAGCTTTTAATGCAAAATGTCTTCTTGTTGTGATCTTTAGACATTAGCTGTTATTGTTAGTGCCTATTATTTGCCTTGCTTTAGTGCTCAAGGTGGTCAGCCAGCAGTTATGCTGCCCTTGAACAAGATGCTGTTCAGGCATATAATGAGATTTTCTGAGCCTCAGGACAATTTTCATGATACACAAGTTAAAAGGGGTGAAGCAACCAAAAGTTTCTTGAACTCTGTCAGGCTTAGTGCTATGGCCACTTCCCTGGGTAGCCTGTGCCAGTTCCCAACCACTCTCTGGGGGAAGAACCTTTTTTCTAATGTAAACCTCCCCTGACACAACTTCAGGCCATTCCCTCAGGTCCTGTCACTGGTCACCAGAGAGGAGATCAGTGCCTGCCCCTCCTCTTCCCCTCAGCAGGTAGCTTTAACTGCAATGAGGTCTCCTCTCAGTCTCCTCTTCTCCAGACTGAACAGACTGAGTGCCCTCAGCCGCTCCTCATACGGCTTCCCCTCAAGGCCTTTCACCATCTTCATTGCCCTCCTTTGAACACTCTCTGACAGCTTAATATCTTATATTGAAGTGTCCAAAACCACACACAATACTCAAGGTGAGGCTGCCCCAGTGCAGAGCAGAGTGGGACAATCCCCTCCCTCGACTGGCTGGCGATGCTTTGCCTGAT
>JAWWMP010000116.1:30210837-30296042 GCA_035047865.1 Dendrocincla tyrannina | reverse complement strand
ACCCCCAGGTCCCTTTCCTGGCACTGCTTTCCAGCCTCTCATTCCCCAATCTGTATGTACATCCAGGGTTGCCCCATTCCAGGTGCAAAATCCGGCACTTCCCCTTGTTCAACTTCATATTGTTGGTGATTGTCCAGCCCTCTAATTTGTCAAGGTCTCTCTGCAGGACCTCCCTGCCTTTGAGGGAAAATGAACTGGTATGGGATAAAGCAGGAGGAAGATACAAGAAGGAAATGAATGTTGACTAGAGAACAAAATCACAAAGGGCAGGGAGTTTTTTGCTACTTTATTATTTTTTTTTTTAAGCAAATGTATACTTCTCTATTCAGGGAAAAAAGCATGGTTACTTCTCAGTAAGTGCAGAAATTTAAGATGGTGCCAGTGCAGATTTGCTGAAAGGGCTGTGTTTTAATCACACACTTGACCATATTTTGAAAATCCTTCCTCTTAGACATCTCATTTATTCATTTTCTAGGATTGGAGGGAAAGACTAGTATCCGCCTGCCCAGGGCTTGTCATGCCTCAAAGCTTCCTAATCAGGTCCTCTGAAAAGTTATGGATGTCCAACAGTGCCTGAACTTGGCTCGTTCTTGATTATGGTCATGATAAAAGAGGAATTAGAAGAGGGAAGGGAAGATTCCTATTTTGTTATTCCTATATTTTGTTTTTTCCTCTTCATTTTTTCCATTCAGATGTTCTTGTATACAATTATGGTTTTCCAGAGAAGCCTCCTTTTGTAACCACTGGGCTTATAAAGACAGGTGTATAGGAGTCATTGGCTTGCCCATCAGAAGAGGCTATAAAACCCACATGGTGGACCTGTGGGACAGAAGCTTGGTAAGGGAAAAGAGGAATAGTTCATGGTAGGCACTGGGTTGCCAAGGAAGAGGATGGGTAGGGACATGCATGTCCCAGTGGTGAAGGACCATGAGGACTAAAGGAACAGGAAGGGTTGTTTCTTTTAAGAACAGGGAAAAGAAAGGAAGAACTGGGAACAGGACAGGAACAACTGATGGGAGAACAGAGGCATGAGACTACCTATGGTCAGAGCAGAAATCCTATAAACAACACAAGTACAAGTTTCCTTGGTCATGCTTGCTAGGACCTGAACCACATGCCGTTTCTCACTATCTGGTACCACATACTGTTCCTGTGTGGAGCCTGAGCCAGACTCACCACTTCTGTGATGCTCCGGGTCTGCTGAAAATCCAGCCGTGAACGCCAGTGTAATTGTGTGTAGGCTCAGATGTGGTAATGCCAGGGAAGCAGAACCAATCCCTTAAAGTAGGAGGAGTCCATTCTGCTTTTTCAGTCACTATTACGTTCAACAAGCAGAAAAGGCTATGCAGACTGCTTGCCAGCGACCAGTAGTTTCCAGAGGAGTGGTACCTTGGAAGATCTCAAAGGGCCAAGGGGAATTCATGCTAGGCAGCTTGTGTGAAAGCACTCATTTGTCTGGTACTGAAATCCTAAATTTGTCATGTGGGTGAACTGTCTGACAGATGAGGGGTTAAAGGTTTACTTGTTGCTTCCCAAAGCAGAGGTTTGAGTATTCAGGCTTCATGAAGGTAACAGCTCCAGGTATAATTTGAATAGGTAATTGTGACTAACACAAGGCATTCAAACATGGCCAGTGCTTGGGGACTGAAAAGGAATAATGCAAAAATGAGCAGGATCCTTTTTTTTTTTTCTTTTCTTTTCTTTTTATTTCTTTATAAAGAAAGGAAAGGATGGGCATGCCAAGCCAAAATGGCAGAATACAAAGGTGAGCACTGAGGCTTCTCCCTGGGGGCCATCCACAGTAAACTCTTGCTCTGGTAGGGTACAGTTCCCCATCCCTCCTGCCAGGAGGAACCCAGCATGCAGCCAGCCCTTCAGCACAGTCACAGCTCTTTGAAGTTAGTTTGCACAGTTTCACAATACCATCAACCCACGTCACAGTGGGGCAGCAGCAGCTGAGGCCAGCAACAGTAGCAGCAGCAACATGAGATACAGTGCACAGAAAAAAGGGAGCAAAGAGCTTGTTTGCAAACAACTGTAGGTAACAATATAGAAAGTCCAAAGATCATCATTCTGCTATAAAAATATTACACTTCATAAAACCATGTACTGTAAAAAAAATTATTCAGAAACGCTGGTAAACATAATAAATATCTGTACACTGGCTGCCCTTTTCATACAGGAAACGTAAAAAGCGTGAGCCTCAGAAATCATCATTTGTAAACATGAATATGGAGCCTGTAAACAAAGCGCTAGATCACGGTTCATATTTTGACAAATTCATTTAATACTATCCAAGTAAGTCCCTTACACACATAATCACCTAATGGCCAAGACTCCATCACTATGACAGGAAAGAGGACCCTACGATTTACTGAAGGTGCATCTGAATTAAGGAACTAACACAGAAGCAAACAAGGCAAGATTTGGCTCTAACTAGCAAATCAGAAACAATCTTTTAGCAACTGGTTTTCATGTTCTGCACTTCAAATGCTTATTTTCAGCCTCTTCTTTCAAAATTTGCCTTTATCAAAGAGGGCATTCATTTTCCTCATTTTCCTTTCAGGCTAGAGCATTTCTGAAAGCTATGTCCATTAAATCCATTTAGAAGACATAATGGAGCACAAATTGATTCTGTAACTATGTATACCAAAGCAAGAAGCAGTGGTTGTACAGTTCAACATTGAACATCATGGTTTACACAATACAGGATGATGAAAAGGGCCAAATTTTTACTTTTAGACTCAACTTTGGGCTGCAAAACCTTTCCACGTGGAAGCCTTGTGATGACACGCATGATCAGATGCCTTGTTAGCTGGCTGACATGCATGTGTTGTCACCTAGTTGCACCTGGAAATGCAAGGTCTAGGCTCACAAAAATCTATGGAGAGACTTTAGCTAAAATTTGGCTCTAAGAACTACTGTGACTTTATTTTCTCTGTAACATTCTTGTTCTGCACAGATTTTAAACCACCCTTCACTTAAATACTGAGAGTTTTAGTACTCTACACAGTGAGAACCTTACTTCTAACTTTGCTTTATCTTCTGAGCATAAACTCACATTTTTGCTAACTTTCACATTTTTGCTAACTTTCAGAATAGGAGAATGGGTGAAATTGTTGCCTGTGTTGTGGACAGACATGGAGGGAGGAATGTGGGACTGTGTTTACACAGGAACTGAGGTACCAGAAGCAGCTTAGCTGCAATGTATTGGGACAACACAGGATTTCAGGAGCAGGGTCAACTAGGAGGTAAGAATACACACTTCTAAAGGAAAATGATGTATACTTCAAAAGAGAAGAGAAAATGGGCTTGCACATTTTCCCTTTTGTTTTTTTTTTATTTTTTTTAAATGAGCTATACTAAAGCACCTTATTAACATTATTTTAGGTCTTTTTATTTTAATGTAAGGAGGATCTGAGGTGATTGTTCTGATTGTACTACCTGCCTGTATTCAGATACGTGAACCTGGAGCTTACATGGCTCTTGCTAAAGGTGCCACCTGCAGATGTTCAACCGGAGAACTTTGCTTCGAAATATTTTTCCAGTGAAAGCTATTATATATTTTCTGCTACAGTTATCTGCTGCATCTTCCATATTTGACTGCCTTACTTTTTCTAGGAATCGAGCAAGCTATAGCACTCCACCAAATCACGAATTTCCTGTGTAAAAATAGATGATTTTAAAACAAACCCTTGGATTTTTTTCTGTTCTCTTTATGAGATCAACAGTGGCAAAAATACATACAGTCCACATTCCCCCCTGACATGTCGTATGTGGCCCTACACCTTGTGTTTACAGGGAGTTTATACGAGCTTGTAGCCTTTTTTCAGAAGCCTGGTCTTCTCCTCCATCTCTGTGCACCCAGCTTGGCACTGGTAACCTGCTGCTGTACAAACATCCCATCATTTATCACCCTGACTCTGAGCCATACCTGGGCTCTGCTCAGCATAACTCAAAAACAGAGGGACAGAGGTGATACTGAACTTGTAGTCACTCCAATGTGTTGACAGCGCTGTTGGCAAAACAGATGCTGTTGCCTTCCTGCTGTCCCCAGCCATTTGTTCTGATGCACAAACATTTGTTTTGCCCCATGGTGACCTGAATAAGGGAGGTGTGAAATAACATATGAAAAGCTGAGGTCAAGAGAAAGTGACTACCTGTCTTTTTTAGTGTCAGCATTGCATATGCTGACATAAGTTCAGTGGACCAGCAGCATCAGAAACCCTCTTGGCATCCATGGTTTAGGGGATGATCCAGCTTTGGGAAGAGCATCATCCTGTAAGCTTGGCCTTCAATAATATTGAGTTGAAAAAAAAAATGCTCAAAGAATTAAGATCAAGTATAGCAAGAGGAAATTATACTGTCTCCAATGGTTGCGAGAAAAAGAAAACTGAAGCAATGAAAGACGACCAGGAAATCTCACAGGGAGACAAAAACTGTACATAATCTTTACAGCACTCTTTCTGCCCATATACAGTACAATTACACTAACCATTAAAAATCTATTTTGTTTAAATAGCACATATCAGCTGGGACCACAGAAAATCCAGCACTCCCTCCAGGTTGCCCTTTGAATCCTTGTACCCATCTTGCCTTCTTCCAGGACAGAAGTCACTTCGAGGGACACAAGGCTTGGCCAGAGCTATTCTGCACCAGCCAGGATATCCCTGTTTGTGGATATCCTCACAGCAGAAATGTGAGACTTATCTTCTAACAAGCAAAAAATTATAAAGGCAGCAAAAAGCTGATTCTGAGCACAGCTTAGCCAGAGGAGAGAATGTGGGCTGCTGTGTATATAACCACAGACACACACCTGCATGTTTGCACTCATCAGTCCCAGCCGATTCAGCCACTGTGTGGAGTTTTACCAGCATCGTTTATTTTAGAAAAGAGAAAGCCTTTAAAGAGAGCTGCTTTGCAGCTGTCCTCTGTGCACAGCACATAAATCTGAACATTAAATAGCGGTTTAAATTATTAAGAATAAATTTGAATTTAAAAATAATGCAAAAAACCAAACTTCAGTCAACATTGAAACAGAGCTAGTTTTAGGAAGCATATTGCTATAGTAAATGAAACTCTTTGTTCCCTTGGACATTCTGAGGCAGTGATCTGGTAATTCCAGTTCAGCACCGAGATGCATGAACTACCCAGCAAGGAAAAATTACCATGTCTAGCATATGAAGCTCCATGTTCACATTTTTCTTTTTTTTTTTTCCCCCCATCACAACAGAAAAAAGCCAACATAGCACAGTAGCTTTTCCCACAAAGCATCTGAGGTGACAAAATTCACTCAGAAAATAAAAATTAACAAAAGCGGTACAAAGAAGAATCCTGGTCAGCTTTTGACCACCAAAAGCCAAGATGGGTAAGAAAAAGAATAAAAAAATAGTTCACATCCAGCACCACAATCCTTGCTCACTTTCTTTGAAACCAGGGAATGAGAAAAAAAGTCCTTTTTGCTGAGACCATTTCAACAAAAGTTTTTCTTTCCCTGGACCTGGAAAATCCAGGTATTAGGGCACAGAACTTTTGTTTTATATGTATATAAATACACATGTACATATTCATATAAATATAAAAGCAGAGCATCCTCCCATTTCTCCTCATAATTTATTATTATTAAAGCTTGTAACAGAGTTAGCTGAACTCTTCAGAAGTGGGTACTCTGTGCACACACATGGCATGGGGAGGTTAGCTCTGCTAGAGCAGAACAGCCAGGCAGGGACATGTAAATGTTGGGTGATGGGCAGATTTGGGTGAACAGCCAGGGAAGGGCAAAGAGCAATGACTAGAAATGGCCTCGCTTGCTCCAGGGTGGCACTCTGGCCCACCAGAACTGCTCTTGGTGGGCAGACTGGGTGACCACATGGGAGGACAACTGCACTGACCCACCCAGCCCTGGGCAGCCCAGCCACCCACCCTCTTCTGTACCAGTCTCCGAAGAGACTCCCTTGCTTTGAAAGGGAGTCCCAGTTTGCCCCTCAACCACTTGCACACTAGTTGCCTTTGCCAGTACTCTCCACCATGCTGCCATGGGCCTTTTTGCCTCCTGTCCTCAAAGTTACCCACACCTTTCCCTGCCTCTTGCTCAGTTCCTCAGCCCCCTCATCTATTCCTTCCAGACCTGCTTGCTGGCCAAGGACAGACACCGTTTTCTCGCCTGATCCACAGGCTCCTACTCACACTTCTTTACATGAATGCTTTCCTGCAGTCTCATACGACCCATTCATTTCCTTAGAAGACCAAGTTTCTCAGAGGTTTTCTGCTTTCAGTGACATTTGAGTAAAGCAGTGCTGGTGGCACACACTCCTTGAGAGGCGCTGGCTTCTTTCCAGAGAAGGCAGGGGCAAAGTGCAAAAGATTCCTCGAAATCAGAAAGTATTTTCAACACCAACAGCTCTCTCTCCTTCATGTTTTACAGCACTTTTTTCAGATAAGGTGTTATTCACGTGTCTCTGCAGCCTTCACTTTTCCCGGGGTGAGCGGAGATCAGTAGATGTCTACTGGTGACCAGCCAAGTCACTTCACCATGACACAGCATTCATACCCAACTGTGTTCTTCACAGCAAAAAGTGCTTTTCTTGAGAAGCAAAATGAAAACTGTTCCCATGGAACATCTTAAGGACTCAAAAATAGTTTTCCTAGGGTGGAAAGAATGGAACACACCTACTTTATTTGACTTTATCTCAGTAAAAAAACAGAGCTACTGGGAAAATTGGCACATCTTTGTGAAGCTGTTAAACTTGGGACCCTGGCTGGAATGTAAAAGAAATGATGTAGCAAAGGAGAACTTCACCTTACATGGGCTTCTGCTAGTTCTGGTGATTTCATATGCAGGTTGTCCAAAAAAAGGTCTTCTAGCCAAGTAAAGATGAATTTCTCAAATTATAAACTGTGGGTTTTCAAAGAAGCCTTTTGGGGGTACTGCTACAACCTGGTAGAGGTAAGTCTTTTCATGCCTCTCCGCTGAGCCAAATTGGAGGACAATACAGGCTCCAGCCTTGGTGCCTGAGGTGCTCGGTTTAAAGCAAAGTAAGTGGCTGCCATTGCACCCTATAAAATAGAGAAAGATAAAACACTGGGCTGAAATTCAGTTCTTTGATACTTTTCCCTTCCCCTATTCAGTCTCCTGAAGAAATTGTCATGCATGCACAATTTCCATGAAATGATAACATTTAGGCTGGAAGACAGCTAGAGTGTCTCTGATTCAAAGTGGTGAATGGCAGCATGCGCACAGAATGCCACCAGGTTATTACAACGCAGTTTGAATTTAAAAATATTGAGCAGGTAACAGGTCAAAAATCTTTGCTGTTAATACAGTGCCATATTAAATTTGGCAGCTCATTCTGCAAGGAAGGAAGGGGCAAAGGTGTAGGAAGTACCTTCACCAGGTGAACATCCTGTCTGCTGAGTTGGTTTTGAGATAGATACTCCCTGTTCACTATCCATGGGTGTCTTAGGACTTGGACTGCTGTGAGGCGCTGATGAGGGTCTACGTGAAGCATCTTAGACACAATGTCCTGGGTTTAAAGGGAAGCAAACAGTACAAAGAAAAAAGTAATTAACAGCAGTGCAGATTTTACTAAGATCTTTCTGAAGGCAGTGTCATCTCTAGCATGTTCAGTGGAGAGAATGATGCACTTCACATAGGCTTTATATTCTTTAAGTGTCAGGTCTTGATCTTCAAAATTTTCAAGTGTAAAGTTCAACTCTCAGCCGATAATACAGTCAAAAGATAATGTGGAGGGTATTTGGCTTATTGACTGAGTGTTAACTACTGATGACTTCATAGGAGTGATAAACTCTATCTAGAGAGGATGCCATCTAGAGGCATTTCCTCGCTGACCCCAAATCATGCTTACAAGAGAAGCTTAAAATAGAAATCCAACATTCAGGCAGCTAAAATTCAATTAAGTCAGTTCTACAACATCTGAACATTTTAATTTCAAAACTGGACATTGATAAAAAAATACACTGTGAGGCTTATAGGTGTTGGTAGCAAGATTAATGTGTTATTAGGATTGCTTGCAGTTTTGTGGTGGGAGGTATCAATGTTCTTTCATTGGATACTACCAGTTCCGAAAACTGAAATCTCTTTAAATCCTATCAAAGCTTTTGACTCATGCAAGGCAACTGGCAGCTTACTAGCTTTTCTGCCCAGCCTAAACTGTCAGCTGTGCAGGAATTAAAGTCTAGCTTGTAAACTGCCTGGTCGTGGTTAGCTTTGAGAAGCAAAAACGTGATTCATGTATAGACCATACATTTGTGGCATTGTCAAACCTACACTTGTTTTTAAAGTGCAGTTGCACCAAAAAGGAGTTTTGAGCTATTTAAATCTCAAGAGAAAATCTGAGAAAGGGTTCACTGACCTTTGCAGTATCAGATACTGAATCCCAATTTCCTCCTGTAAGAGCATATTTGCCACTACCAATCCTGGCCAGAATCTCCTCTGGGGTGTCATCAGGTCCATTTGCAAAAGGAGTGAATCTATTAAAGGAAAAAAAGAGAAAGAAACCCCCAATGTAATTTGCAAGTTTATGATTTCTAGGTTCTACAACCAACTGCACTGATTACAACAGGAATTTGGTTCCAGAATGGACTACAGACATTGCTGCTTCATTTTCACTCAAACTATAAAGGCTGGTAGTTCCTTTTTTGTTCTGTAGAGGGAAAGACTGATTCCTTAATTGTTTTTTTCAATTTTTATTCTGTTCCCATTTTTTAGGAGTTAAATATTCTTTGTAAAAATAGACACGTTTTTACTTCTTGTTTTAACTCTGCTTTATTGCCAGTATCAATACCTTGATAATGGCAAGAAAGGACAAAAATTATAAAGGAGGGGAAAAAAGATCTGAAACAGAAAAAAAGGAAAAGAAAAAAAAAACCCTTTCTAATCTATTTTGTAATGCTTTGTTAACCATAATGTTCAAGTCTGTTGGGTCAAAGAAATTATCTGCAATAGGTTACTTCCTGATCCAGACATTCAGAAATGACTGGTAAGATGCACCCAGCTTTACAAAATCAGTGTCATGTGCAGAGGGGACACTTTTTGTCTTCAGAAAGTGATAAGAGACAAGGTTTTTTGCAGCGGACTAAAATCTACCAGGTCAAATTTTACTCTGCAATCTTGAAGAGCTTTGTAGGTTTAGAAGAATTTGGGATTTTTATACTTTTCCTTCCATCTTTTCTCATCTGGAAACTTGCCAGAATGATTTTTTTGATTGCTAAACATTTCATTTGGCCACAGCTTCTTACCCCACTGGTTTCTAGTAGAAAATTCAATTCCTCACACTGTATTTTCCCATTTTCAAAACCATTTCAGACTTCATAGTAGTTCAGCCCAAAGAGATATGGAATGTTTTTCCAACTTATAACTATCAGGAGGGATACAGTATGAGTTAAGGACTGATAAAAACCCTGAGGTCTGTCACTAGCTCCATTAACAGGATCCCAAGCCTGTGCTCTAGTTCTGGCTGTCTGGCCTTCTATGCTCACAGTGATGATGGGAGGAGAATAAAATGCAAGATGCAAGTAATAGTCAGTTCCTACCCATCTCCTCTGGTGAGGAAGAACAAGACCATCCATAAATGCAGTGTTGGCACCTATAAAGTTAGCATTTCTCTACTGCTTGTATTACTTTTATTTTCTCTTGTAAGTGCAGAAAAAGTGAGGTACAAACACCTATCAGTAAATTTAATATCCACTAAGTTGTGTAATTTGTATTTCTGATTCAAATGTATTTGGATTTTTGTCTGCATTTAATAAAGAAGCATTTGGAATATAATTTGGAACAAATCTGACTGTGTTGATTTTATTTTAGTGATTCCGTCTGTGTATAACTGCAAATCTACAGCATTAGCCAAACAAGCAGGTTCTTGAAGATCTAGCAGACTGAGAGACTTCCCTTGAAAGTCACAATATATTTCAGCTAATGTTGAACACATTTTACTCAGAAACAAAAACAGATGAGATAGAGACTCCTGTCACCTTCTCTATAATCCATGAGGCATGAGATGCAAATAACAGAAAGGTAGTCCAAATCTTTGTTTTCTGTATAAAATCTAGGAATGAATCTAAGCTTCTTGTCCCAGCTGAATAATCATGAAGAAGATTAAACAGTTTAAAGAGGTCACTGAAATGTTTCAAGCTGCACTTGGGTATGATAAATGTCCACACACCATACTTCAAGAAATTAAATTCTGGGGCCTGATAACTGTAGATTGGGTTTGCACACCGTGTTTCCAGTCATCCCAGCACATCTTATTCCTATCCTTCACTGCTTATTTCAATCTGTCTCTTTCTCTGGATTTTCTTGTGTCAATATTTAATGTTAGCCAACACATTGATATGGGTATTTTTGCTAAGTACCTCCCAAAAGTTCCTGCTGCCTGTTGCTATTCTTGCTGATCTGTTAATTTACTTTGTGTCCTTTCTGAATCATAATTTTTGAATAGCATCTGAAAACTATGCTTGGGTGGGGATTTTTTGTTAGCTTTTTAAGGTGCTCGGACACCTCAATAACAGTAAGAGTAGAAGAATAATGAAGCTGAAGAGAATACATGTATTAATAGAATGAATTAACAACCTTCCATGGACAAGGTGAACATGATGTGACTCTCCATTCTCCTATGGACCTCCCCTAATGTAAAACTTTCACACTGCTTAGGTGGTGAGTGAACAATCCTTTAGGAGTCGAGGTCTCAGTGCATACTTACAGGGACTGTCTGTTACAAACATAAACAATTTGTCAAGTGTCAAAGATATTTATCGATTCTAAAAAAACCCCTTATTCTAATTCTAGATCTTGACGTCTATTTTCTTGCTTCACACAACCCAACACATTTCTCCAAGGCCAGACAGTTTGCTATATGTATCTGTGACTCCTTTCAGGCTTAATTAGTGCTGAAGTGCTGAGCTCGCTGGAGACTGCTGTTCCAGGAGAACCTCATCACTTACCCTGCCAACATGGTATAGAGTAGGATCCCCAAGCTCCAGATGTCACAGGCTGCATCATAACCCTGGCGTTTAAGGACCTATGTGAAAGAAAGAGAAAGATGAAAATAAGTTAATCTGCATTCTTGAATTTTTAGCTTCTGATCTCCAAAAAGCACTGATTAGTGGTTGGTTGGATCTGCTGGCATTTCCAAGGCTTAACCACAGATCTGGCTTGAACAGGTGGCTGCCTTGGGATAAAAATGTCCAACAGTGGTGTGGAAAAAGGTGAAGCCCAGGCTAGAATGAGCTGGTTAGTGTTCAAACCAAGCACATCTGTCCCCTCAGTAGTGAGAGAGATGACTGCAATTTGTTGAAGACTGTGAGCCTCTCTGACCATCTAACATGGAGCAAAACAGAACAATATTTCAATGATTGAAAATGTTTCATGATAAAAAAGATCATTAATACTGTGAAACATACCTTCCTAACATAAAAGGTACCAAGAACACTATGGATGCAACAATCATCAGGCTGAATGACAGCAGTAAGTATTCCAGCTGAGCCAAGTTTGGATTGGATACAGCAAATGAATGCACACGAAAGCATATCTAATGTCAGACTAGTAAAGACAAGACCCATGGTACTCATTAGAGATTTGACCAGTGGAGATATCGAACCAATAGGTTCAATATCAATACAGGATGGTAAGTTATAGCAGTAAGGGTAAAGCCTAGATTTCTTTTATGCTAGTGCACATTATAAGAAATGCCTATTTGGGTCAGTGCAGGTCCAAGCTGAAGTCACGAGCTAAGCTCAGGGACTACCTCCAGATGTTCCATTTGCTCAGAAAAGTAAATTACCCTTCTGTTTATTCAGTTCTGACACAAAAGGAGAATTTTGTTCTGTTCTGACGGATCAGTAGATACACCTTTTTGCAAGGCACATGATAAAGGAATGTATGAATTCAGCAAGTCTTTCTTTGACCTGCAATCTTATTACCCGAGGGTGATTTACTTAAAGTAATCGGAAATCTATCACAAAAAAGACCAAACTGCTAAGGAAAACCAGTTTGACAAAATGTTGCCTCGACAGGTATTATAAATGATGAGTGGTAAAAGCAGCCATCTGCCAGGTATGTTGCCAAGAGAACATTTGCTACCTGGAATAAAACCAAACAAACCAAAACTAAAAATACCCTTACAACAACAAAACAAGAGAACAAGCCACATTTCCTCCTCTTGACAAAGCTGATAAAATCTAGCTTCTGCCTCTCCCTCCTACAGATTATATATAGGCTTTCTGGCTGTTATATTTATTTCTATTTCTTTAGTTTCTGCATTCATTCCTGCTCTAATAATGTTAGTTTTTATCGGAAAAACTTTTTTGCTATTTGACAAACTCAGTTGCTCCTTGCTTCGTTCTCACTGATGGTCATTCTCATTGCATTTTGAACAGTTACGTTTTCACTCCATCATGTTTTCCTCCAATAACCAAGAACAGTCAAGTCCAAGGTACATGACAGAAAAACAGGGCAATGATGGTACTTAGTGGAGCAGGATATTAAGCAAGTGGTTACAAAACCCAAAATGATGGAGAGGTGTCGCTGTGTGTTATCATTCAGTTTGTGGGAGTGCTGCTAGATAACAGTGACATTCACTCTGTGCCAGTGTCTAGGGAAAGCTTTGCTGGCAAATACTTTTTTATCAACAGCAACTTCACCCCACAGGTAAGAACAGGATCTAGTGAGTTACCAGTTAATGTCACTGCTATTTGAAAATGTCTCCAGCAGGTCTGTGCAACTGTGGTTGAAATGAGACCACTGGGCTGACAGGAGAAAGTGTGGGAAACCTTGGCCGAAAAGGTTGGTGCTTGATCTAGGAAGGAGGTGATACAAAACATGATATGAAACAGGCATGTGTTTTAGAAATAAATCAGCCAGGGAAGGAGCTTTGCAAAAGATGCAGTAGTATCTTGTTGTAATGGATGCTGAAGAATTTACCACCAGTGAAAGGGTTTGGATCACCTGGGAACTCAGTAGGAACTGAAATAGAGGCACGAGCTCGTTCTTACTGCCACACTTGGCAGGGCATTGTGGAGAGAATGGGTGTCCTGAAGATAATGATACCCTGGGGTTTATTAAATTCTGATAATGGCTCAGATATTTATCCAATTCCCTTTTTTTTTATAGGCTTTGATTTATTGGGTTAACAAGGTTATGAATATAGGTTTTTCTCAGTTGTGACAAGCAGGGATGCGTATGGGTAAAAGAGCTAATAAGCAGTCTCTTAATTTTAAATGCCAAAACAGTAGTTCTTCACAGATTTTGGAGGAAAACTGCAGAATAAAATATTTTTACTTTATCTAAAAGGATTCTACTGCATCAGTCAGACAACAGCCTGGCACTTCCCTCCCTGCATGTAGCATGACTCGCACTAGGTGGCAGCGTCCCTCCTTCTCTTAGGTAACCTTCATCTTTGCTCTTGCTATCCTCTAACTCCCAAATTAAATGTTTCCAAAATACAGGGAGATCCAAGTGGACAAGGATGTCCTCCTTCTTCTGTTCTCGTCATCAGCTTAGCTGACTTTCTGCCTCCGTGATGAGCACGTGTCAGACGTTGTACTGGGGCTCAGACAAGGAACATGAAAGTCAAGTCTAGGCTGGAGGACAGCATTATATCACAGGTAAAATGTAAAAGCACTTTAGGCTTTATGTATGCTCTCTGCCACTTCTGGTAACGTTTCAATTAATCTCCAATGTCTTCTGCATACGCAGGACCTGTCTTACTCATCACGAATGTCTGGGAGAATGATTTCTGCTTTCAGTTCAAATCAGAAGAGTCTGATGTGAAAATGCATTGGGCTGGCAATGTTTGTGATTACAGATGCTATACAAAATAGCCCATCATGAAAAATAGTTATACCTATTTTAAGCACATTGTATCTTGGGGAAAATCTGAGTGCTTCAAATCTTGCAAACATGATTATTTTTTGATTTAGACATTGAATGACTGTGGTGCTACACAACTTCTTTTATGTCCTTTGATAAATTGTAAACAGCTCATTCCCATTTCTAAAATGGAAGCTCAACCAAACTGCAATAAAATAAGAAACAACCTATCTTGACAGTGGAAGATTTCTTTGCTGAAAAAAAAGTCTGTTTTGAATGTATACTGCCCTGGCAATGGTCTCAATGTAACAAATTCTCTTTCTGATGCTGGAAGGCTGTGATTCCTGTAACTTCTGGTATCACAAAGGGACCTTGTATGGAAAGATCATCCCATTTTTCTCTTCCCAGTTACATACCACGCACACGAACATTGGATGGAAGAGACTAACTGGGAGGAAAAGATTGCTGAATGATACGAACTCAGAGGCACTGATATTTTATAGAAGAGGACAGATGAAGTATTGAAAGACAATAGTCTTTTGTTTTTCTTACATGGACCATAACAAACAGAGGAAGGCACACATTTGAAGTAGTTTACTAAAGTACTAAAATTTCTGATTTTCATCACTCTAAAAAATGCAATATTACCCAGGAAACTAACTTCTTGCTCCTTCATCAGCTATGAACATCTCAAGGGTCAAATACAGCAAAGAGCCCAAACCATTAAAATTGCTGTATGATCCAAGCCAACTCCATGAAAGGAGCAGCACTTGGCAGTGATGCAGACACTCTCTCTGCGCTTTGGCCAAGCTGTTTGGTTTTCATCTGTGTCCCTGTTCGTGAAAATGAGAAAGCAGCGCTTTCTCACATCTCCCATAAGAGAGGGGATTGGTACTAGGAAATCCCAAGAGGAGAGATGTTACTTTAGTTCAGTGAAGGCAACAATAAAACTCTCACTGATTTCAGCATGCTAAGAATTTTATGTAAAGATTTGTCTTTTCAGTCTTACCACAGAATCACAGAACTGAAGGGTTGGAAGGGACCACTGGAGGCCATATAGTCCAACCTTCCTGCTCAAGCAGGGTCCCCTAGAACACACTACTCAGGTGTGTCCAGATGGCTTTTGGGTATCTCGAGAAGGAGACTCCACGACATCCCTGGGCAACCTGACATGAAGATTTTATTCCTGACATCAAGATTTTCCTCTTAGGCCTTAATCCTGTTTGCTGCAGTGCACTAGAGGGGAAGCAGCCTGATCAGAAACAGCTAGAGGAAAAAAAAGATATTTACCCCAGTAATGAGCCAAAGCATTGTGTAAGTCAGTCCAAGACAGCCACTGGCTTCTGTCAGAAGAAAAACAACTGCCATGACAAGTCCAGGAACAGGAAAGTTATGGTAATAGACTGTGCAAGTAAGGGCCAGTAGCCTGGTTTCTTCCTTGCTTCTCTTGTAAAGGCGGAGAGGAAAAGGGGGAGAGGGAGGAAGGACTGGTTACTAGGACACACACACACTACTGAAGGCTTTGAAATGCAATCCTACCTCAGGGGCAACAAAGTTGGCCGTGTAGCAGGGAGTCATGAGCAGCCCATTCTCAGCTCTCAGTTGCTTGGCAAACCCAAAGTCACAGATCCTGATAGAGTCTGGGTTTCCTGACTCATCCATGTAGAGGATATTACTTGGCTTGAGATCCCGGTGCACCACCTTAACAAGAAAGAGAAGTGAGAAACAAGTGAGAAGAGGAGGTCAGGGAGCATCCAGGCTTGGCTGCCGTTTCTGGTCTGCTGGTTGAGATAGGTCAAGAGCTCATGCCAAAAAATATTTAAGTTTTGGAAAAAAGTTACTTAAAAAGTCTTGGACAAATAATGATAATAAAAAAGGTTAAAGTCTGTTACAAAGGAGAAATAAAATCTTTGACAGCCTCTGCTGGTTTATTAAGACTGCTCTGCTGGTTTATTATTATTATGGAGACTGCTGCTTTAAGTGGGGGACAACTTTCCTGAGTGTAGTCAGAGCGGGCTGTTGTACAGTCATCTGGAACATGATGTCCTGAAATACTCAGCTAAAAGGTGAAGAAGAAATCACATCACAGAAGGAAAGTGCATAATGTCTTCTTGTGACCGTCCATGTGAGTGGCTCACATCTGAAAGGAGGGATTATTTTTTTTGTGATTTCAAAACGTATTCACACAACTGTGTGTTTTACCAGACATGCTGCATTTCAGCGCTGGGAAAACAGCCTTTATTTGCTATAGCAAGACTGAAATATTATCATAAAAACTTAAGAGTTGAAGCAAAAAATACACTTGTTTTAACCATGAAGCAGGAAAAGCAGCAAATATTTGACTAGTTATCCAAACTGCTTGTCCCTGAAATGCAGAAAAGGAGGTATTTTCAAATTGCTGTATATAGAGAGCTTAGACTTTAAAAGCCAGCTTTTAACAGCATGTCAGAAGCCTTTCCCATCAGCTGCTCAAACTGCCACTTCATTTGGAGAGCTGAGCATTTGGTTTTCTACCTCTATGCTGATTCAACTGCCCTATTTGAACTTCTTTTAAAAGATCAGGTATTGCAATAATAACTGTGATAAAAAGCAAACGAGTGATATCTAAACAAAGTGCATGAACTTGAAAAATCACTGTAATATGGGAATGCAAATACCAGTTCAAAATACTTCTGCTCACTGGGAAAATGGATGACCCTATTTTATAAACCAAATGTAATTGTAAATATGGGGAAAGTTTTTTTTGGGGGAAAACTCCCCATATTTGCCTTTCAGAGAAGAAAAATCACAACAATTTGCTATTTCTAGAAGTTGGATTTTAAGAAGGTTGATGCAACTAAGCCAAAAAAGCAATGCTTACACCCTGAGAGTGCAGGTAGTCCACAGTCCTGGTGATGGTGCACAGCACGGCGCTGGCCTCCCGCTCTGAGAAACACTTCTGCCGAAGAATGCGGTCCAGGAGCTCACCTCCCCGCATCAGCTCCATCACCAGGTACACGAATTTCCCATCATCATAGACCTGAAAGAGTAATAGAATAAATATATGTTTTGGACCCATTACCTTGTAAAGGTTGGTCCTTTAATCACAGTGTTGGCTTGCTTCGGTGAGATATTTCAAAAAGAAAATGTCAGCTAATGTGTGGGAAATGTCCTTATTACTCTTAACAGCAGAAAAGGAAACTTTATAAAGTTACTTAATCATCACTTTTTTTTCTTGTGTCTGTAGCAGCTTGCTGATTTGTCCATACAGACATGTAGCTTTCTTGATCTGCTCTCATGCCAGCAGAGCAGACCAAGCTGCTAAAAGCAGCAGCACTTCACACAGCCCCAGATGTCTGCTGGCTTTCACCCAAGCCTCCTTCTCAGTAGTGTTCTCTCTTTACACTTCTACAGGGTAACATTTGCCATTTCAAATATCAATATTTCCCTTTGAGTCATGATCAACTAAAGAACTGTATTATACTGTTGGCCAAGACCTGCATCTAATGATATTATATAGTTTATATTTGCAATTCTGGTGAATACATTGTTGACATCAGCTGCAACACATATTTATCTTCAATGTCAAGGGCAAGGGGTAGAAGACATTTTGTCATTTAAATTGGAAGACAGCCATTTTCATGCCATAATCCTTTATCTGGACTGCAATAATAGGCAGTGTTATAGTCATTAGTGCAAAATGGTTTCGGAAAAGAATACAAAACCTCTTCTTTTTTTTGCACAGGTTTTGAGATACTCTGTAACACTTAGGAATTAGGTGAGACTTTCTTGAGGGCACAATTAGAAAATTTTTATATACTTCTCCAAGGTCTAAACCATAACATACTGGCCACAGACATGAGCAGGACTTTGTTCTGTAAACTCTGAATCTGAGATGATGTGGACAATCTGAGATGAGATTGTGGGCAGCATAAGAAAACATCTCTGACTAAAGGTCATTACTGCATGTAAGCATAGTGAAGGCTATTTTTCACACGAAATGCTGAAGAAAAATACCTTCATGTCTTCTCACTTGGCTTAAGTAGAAGGTGAATACTCCCTGGCATTAAAACATGATTGGGGAAAATCCTAGTGACTTTGTGAGCCTCCTCTTCCCAACAAAGCAGATACCACAGATTGCTTGGGAACGGCTTCTGCTTATGAAAGATCATTCCCTGTCCAGCAGCACCACTGTGTGTGTTCAGAAGTGTGCACTGAGACACCCACCTAGGGAGATCTTTTAAATAGTGCTGCAAAACCAAAAGAATTTTGTTGTTCTTCAGCACTGTGCTCCTTTGGATTTATTTATAGTCTGTTAGACAGTAACTGGAGAATGTATAACCAGACCAGTCTTTCCAAATGCTCTCCAGTAATTTGTTAAGTCATGTTTTTTATCTTGATTTCAATGGGTCTGGTTTTAGCTCTGACCTTCAACTGAAGAATTTCCCCGACATGGACTAATAAATGAGCCTGACTGTAAGATGAAAATCATTTAATGCTGAAGTGCTCAAAGACTACTCACATCTTTAAGAGTAATGATATTTGGATGCTGTCCATATCGCAAGAGGATCTCAATTTCTTCAGAGGGGTCTCTCTTGCTCTTATCAATTATCTGGAATAAATGAAGCATGGTGCAGTCAAATACCAGCTAGCAGCACTAAGCACAAACCAAGCAATTTCTACAGTTTAAAAAATTAATATTTAAAATTCTTCTATTAATCATTATTCTAGGAGAGGACAGCTCAAACCATGTGCAAATGCGAGCCATGCTGAGAGTCTGCCAGTGCCAGCTGGAACAATAATTAGTTTCGATTCTGGAGGCATAGGCCCTCTTTTTGATGCCTATAGTTCTGTTTACTCATAAATAATGTCAGTTGCAAGAAGTGTCATTTAGAAACCAATCAACCTTGGAAGTTTTAAAATAATCATAGCTTTAAAATTACCTCTGACATAAGAAATGGATAGAATCATAATATTGGCATATGCTTGTATATCTGCTGATGAATTAGTAGAAAGTACTTATCAAATGTGTTTTTCAGAAATGAAAATGTATAGACATTTACTGTCAGGGAAGATTTGAATTGAAGATATTAGTAATCACTTTGCTCTCTGGGCCATGCTGTTGCAGTGAACAAGAGAGTGGCCAGAGACTGCATTTGTCTGTGTAATCAAACTCCACCCATTTCTAAGCTGGAAAAAAAAAATTACTTTATATATCAGTTTTATGTATCAACATCTTTTGCCTTATCAGAGAGTACAGTGAGACGTGGAAACTTTTTAGTTTTACAGCAGCAGGTCTCAGAAAAATATGACAGCTTCTGCTTAGAGAGCATCACTGCATGGAAAGCCAGCTGTCAGGACAGCACTGACTGCTCAATGCTCCTGCTACCTATATTTGGGATGTCAGTCATAGTGCTTTAGTCATATGCCCAGCTGAGAGCACTGATTAATGTTTCTCACTTTGTGGACTTAAATGATAAATATGAAACCAAAAAATAGCTATAAAATAATATAAGGGAGATCTCTGCATTTTGGAATCTCAAATGCAACTGCACAGGGAATGGCAAAATACTCAATCTACTAGAAACTCATTAGGGGTACAGTATTTGAGCACTATTTCTTTGCTAGAAAACAGCTGCTGTACTTTTGAATAACAGGCGTACTAAAGTGGAATGGGCGGGATTTTCAGAAAACCATAATTCCGTTACTGTCTTGGATTTCAAGGCTTCCAACCTTAAATGTGGTTAGTTCTCTCTAAAAACCAGGCACAAAGCACAGTTTTAAAACAATGGTGTTAGGAGGGAAACAACTTTTTAAAAACCTCTTTTGCAAATGAGAGTATATGCCTGCCTGCATTTTTTATAAACTGCATGCATTTTTTATGGCTTAATTATGGAGATACACATTTAAGTACATGTCTAGAATTTTATGCATTAGCCATAATAATGCATAACAATACATATCAGAGGTTTCATAGTCATCATGGCTGGCATGTATGTGCAGTGATAATGACGGTCAGTAGTAGTCCATGGCTGAGGTATGCATTTGAATCCATATCAGTAATTTGACACTGAATTAATGGGTGTGGCAAATGAAGGTGCAAGAGGCAGCTGATACAGAAACATGGTTCTTGTCCGTATTTGAAAAAATAAAGAAAAATCTTAAAAACAGGTGACTGGAAAAATATTCTGCTAGTAATTTCTCCTTAGAATACTGTTGTTCATCCAGTTTAGTTGGGACATTATTAAGAAGCCAATGAAACCCCGATCAACTGACTCCTCATAAATACTACCACAGTGATTGAATGTGTCCCACTCTACCAATAACTCTAGCATACAAAAAGATCCTCAGGGCCACTTCCTTGGCTGAACTAATATAGCTCGTCAAGTTAATGGAGTTACTCACATGTGGCCCTGTTTGCATCTGCCTGCCTTGTACAAACCATCAGAATCTACTGCGGCAAGTATTACTATCACTGTGTGAAGTACTATCACTGTGCTACTGTAGCAAACAAGATATTCCAGATTCCTTTTCTGTTGTAGTTCCCTGTGAAAGGAACTATCCAGAGCTGTGCAAAATTTTAAGCAACTATTAATATTGCAGGACTATATATGCATATATATGGTCTAAAAAAAAATCCAAACAAAAATTAGCCTCAGCTATTGACACAAAACTAAAAACAACATAACCTGAAGCAGTCTGCAGCTGATTTAGTAGCAAAAGCAGTAGATGACATGTAATGCCTCTAATTCACATTATGCTATATAAACACTAACTCCAAGACAGCCCCACTAAATATGCATGCTTTTTGCTTTAATATGTGTGCAAGCTGTGATACAGTGATTAAATGGACAAGCTGCCCCAAACTGCACCACAAATCATTGTCAGAGCTGTGAAGGGACCTGCCAAATTCCTCTCAGTTCCTGACCAGTCTGGTTGGACAGACCAGAACCATTTTTTACCTCTACAGCAAGAGACTATCACCCCGACAGTGCCTCTTTTCAGTGTGCCTTTAACTTACATCTGGCCCATGACTGATAAAGCAGCAGAAACTGCTGCAGGTGTCCACTGCAACTTTAGCAGAAATCCCTCAGCAGCTCAGACTGGCTGCAGCATGCACAGTTTCTTTATTCCTGTTGCAAGGGCCACAGAGGTTCCTTAAATATGCCCCATAGTTTCACTGTAATACTCAGTTCTCCTGGTCTTCTTTTTCAGAAAGCTATAGAATCATTCAAGTTGGAAAAGATCTCTAAGATCATCAAGTCCAACCATTACACTGGCACTTGCCAAGTCCACCACTAAACCGTGTTCACAAGTGCCGTATCTACACATCTTTTAAATACCCCCAGGGATGTGACTCCACCATTTCCCTGGGAAGCCTGTTCTAGTGCTTGAAGACCCTTTCAGCAAGTGTTTTGCTGTGTTGTTAAACCCATGCCAGACTTTACAAAGAGGGAAGCTGTCATGTCACAGAGGTACAGGCAGTAGTTGCTGCCTCCTTTTCCACACAGAGGTGTCTGTGTCACAATATGACGTGCTGGATTTACAGAACATTTGCAAATATTTCCCAAGCTTAGTGCCAAAATGAGCTCTGGTAAAATGCAGGCCCAGTGCTCCTTATCAAACACAAGGGCTAAGAAAGACTTGGCAAGCATCTGCTGGTTCCCATGGCTCTCCCAGGGTGGGGACATGGTTGTTTTTTCCAACAGAATTTGATCGACAGTGAATGACTACCAGAGCAGACACCTGTATCTGGTACATAGCTTTCCATTTCTGTGGTACTGTGTCTTGCTTCTGCTCCTGCTTTGGATTTAATTATCTGTCATTTTTAAAGACCATCTTTATTATCAGTCCACCTCTGCATATGGAGATATTTTAGCTTTGTCCACTAAATCAACCATTGCGGATTGCGTAGACCAGACAACAATGTATGTGGCCCTTCACATCCAACCAATGTAGCAGTTAGGTATGGTCCTCAAATTCATTTTAATACCACATCTCTCATGCGCTTTCAGAGTGTCTTGCCAAGCCCAGCCTGTTATTGGGTACTCTGCTCTGATGAGGACCAAAGGTTCTAGATTACTTCCTACCTATATACTGGAAGATGCAATTTTAGAAAGGGAAAAAACCAAACATTTAATGTTACAGATTTGGGTACAGACACTGCTGTAGTCTCCTCAGACTTCCTACATGAGACCACACATTGCCACAGCTTGTGACGATGTCTGCTCTTGTTTAGAATTCGTATTATTATTAATCCATCAATTTTGTTACTATCTAGCTTTCAAGATCTATTGTTGGATGATGACAAGCTAAATTATGTCTGTCTGAATTTTAGATAGAAAATAACATTCTTAAACCCTGATTAAAAGCTGAGCAAAACTATGTAACTTCCAAATATTTCTTGTGGTAAAAAAGAGTGTTTGTCACTTTGGTCCCTATTTCCTCTGAGACACCGTGTTTTGCATGAAGACAGACTCTTCCCTATTCCTCTCTTTTGAGAGCCCATGAGCCTCCTGCAGCTCTTCCTGTGCAAGGAATGATATCTTCTCTTTATGAAATCAATTCTGATTTAAACTCTACTCAAATGTATACATAAACACCCCCCGTTATAGAATTAATGGAAGATCTCAGCTATTAGTCCTGGGATTCTGCGTACTATGTGATGAAGATACTTTTCTATTTTTCTCTGTAGATGCATGGTGAAGACCAGTTCAGAATGCCATCATAATGGATAAATAACATGAACTCTGTTGGACTTTGGCAGTGAAGAACTATGAAGCACAAGGGTCTCCTACTGCCCTTCAGAAAAGAAAGAAACTGAGACATAAAGCAAACAGACTTTTCTCCATGTATTGGACACCCAGGGATTGCTTAGAAACTCATTTGTGTTAGTGTGTGAAACAATTCCAGAGTAAAAGGGGTGCAGCACAATCAATAGTGTCCTTTGTTCTAATAGGGGACTTCTTTGTCTATCACACCCTTTGTGTGACTAACTGACTAACTGAAACAAAAAAGTGTGTTTTCTTCGGTGGGATTTAGGGTAAGAACCTCATGATATTTTAAAATGAGTCAAGCTCCTTTAGAGGACAGTAATGAAATCTTTCTCTATCAAGAATGAAATGATCAGGAGAGAATATTTCCAAAATCCTAATTAATGCATCTGGCCAGTTTCTAGAAGTCCTTCTGCATGGAAAAAAATCACCCAGTTCTCCCTTACTAACAGGTTTTCAATGACTTCAGCCTTGCCAGAGTGGACTGATGAGTATAAAAGAGAGTATCAATAAAATTTGGTGTGGGTAAAACCTTGCTGAAATGGGCACAGCAACTATAAAGACAGTATATATTTATATTTGCTTGTTGCAGTTTTGTGAAGATATTTGCATGCTTCCAACTGTGTAGATAAATTTCTTCTTCTGGACCTAATTATGCCATTAGCAGATGTTAAGAGTCCTCAGGTCTTTGATACCACCCACCAGCTGGGATTTACAGCCTTTACAGCCCTGCCAAAGAAATGGTATGCGTGAGCACTTCCTAATCCATTTTCATAGAACCAGCCCTGTAAATACAAATTGCCTTTTCAAACACTAAAATTAACCTGAGTGACTATGCAGGAGGAGAATGCAGAATGGCCATGTTTTTCACATGGAATTCTCTATCACTACAGTTATAAGATTGGAAAAAGGCAAGAGGTAGGAGGAGACAGTTTAACTGCCTTCGCTGTCTGGAAAATGAACAGCCTGAAAGAAAAGGTGAGAGAAAAGCAAATTAGTGTGAGAAAGAAGACAGAAAAGAAATGAGATGCACTGATGGGAAAAGCAGTGATATGAGGAGAAAGGATGGGGCACTTGCCAGGCTAAGTTGGAACTAGCAGCAAGAAAACTGCTGTCTGGTTTTGGGTCTTTCTGTGCTGGGGACAAAGGACTTTGTGCATCTTTAATGAACAAATAAGACTGTATTAAAACATTTGCTTGGCTCTGACTTGATTTTTCCCCATCAGTAAGACAGGACTCAAGAGCTCTGTCTAATCACATCAATTGAAATCGGTGATGGTAGCCATCTCCCTTTTTGGGGAAGCTGAATGTACCTACCACTGGCACAGTGATTTAACCCTTAACACCATGGTGTTTGCCACTACCATGGACTGCAGAAAAATTCTCCATTTTATTTCAGGAGATTTATTCCACAACAAAATCCACAAATACCGAGAAGCATTAAGGGTACACCCTGTAGCATGGGTGCAGGATAGGTTGTGGGGCTTTGACTGAGGAGTTTTAGTGGATCATGGTGCAGAGGCGTAAGGCACAGCTCTTCTTCCCCCAGTCCCAAATGGGCTCAGCGTCTGCCTTGTTTTCATCTTTCTCAAGTGACCTTTCCTGGCAGCTGAAACTGAGATACAAGGGTGTGAACTGGGGCAGCTGAGTTACTGGTACAGCCCCAGTCTGCTGCTCCAGCTACAGCAACAAAAAGTGTAGCAGAAGGTCACAGCAGACACCTGGCCATTGCACTACCTTGAACGGCCACAGCTGAGGCTGCCAGATTCTTTAGGCAGCAGGGTGATGTAAAACTCCTTTTGACCAGCACCAGGGAACTTTTAATGGCTTTGAGAAAGAAGCATGGAGAAGGAAAAGAGTTTTATACACTTTTTAAAGCTGCTTTATTTTCTATTACATACTTTGAAGGCTTTTCTATAGTCTGTTTGGAGTGCAAGCATGGGTTAATCACCTTTAGGAATAAATTCATTACATAGCATGATATGATACTCCCAGTAAAAATGCTTTTCTTTTCTGGGAAGAAAGGGATGAACAAAGGGAGAATTAATCTTGTATCTCTTTGCACATTATGTCTACACTATGATGTACTTGAAAATTCAGGGCATGACTAGTGGAACTGACTATAGATGGGATTTGCATCTCTTCTGAAGAAAGGAAGTGTGACAGCATGCAGAGATTTTAACCTGACAGTTTCATCTACAATATTAATTCCAATGAAAATGTCACAGAAACAGAATTCTGCATTTCTGTACTGCTGGAAAATGTACAGGTTTCCATTTCAGAAATATTTCCTTCTAAAATTAAGCCCTATTCATGCCAAGCATCTGTTTTAATTTGGTTCCTTTTTTGATCTCAAATTACTCAAGCTGGATGAAAATCACTGCAGAAAGGCTAATATTATTTAAAAAGACATGGTATAATTTTACATTTAGGATGTCTCCAAGGAGAACTTTTCCAAGCCTAATAGTTTCTGAGGGACTATTTGCTGTGCTATTAGTTTTGATTAGCTCCAGAAATTTATTCCCTCCATCCATGCTTAAATATTTCAGAAAAACAGTGAACTGAATATTAAAAGAAACAGACCTAATTAGCAATACTTTTCTGAAATAAGGATTGCCCATCAGATCAAGCCATGCAGATGAGACATTAAACAGTTCTCCACACAGAGCATGCCCACTCGCTGCTAGTGTTTGCTGACTTTGCTAAACTGTCAGCTGGAACTGCAGTACTTGTTAATGAACATTTATATGGTAGTACACATTTTCTAAGCAGTGCAGAAACATTAACAAATTTATTCCAATAGCACCTGTAAAACAGAAAAGCTCATTTTAGGGAGAAGTCTGCCATTTTGGAGGTAGAAGAGCTTGGTGGGAAAGGCTCTGCACTGTGTTTTAGTCTGCTCTGCTCAGCACACATCCTTGGATCAGACTGATGAGCTTTCAGTCTGTAAAATAACTGCTGTGTTGCTCCCACCTTCTTTTACCAAAAGCTTTGGAGGCCAGTGAATCATATTCAGAACGTATAAAAGGGGAAAATTATTACATCAATATGGAAGACAAATACAAGAGGCATAGTTTGAATGGCACAAAAAGAGAAACAGAGCCACAAAGAACCAAATTATGTCCAAAATACTTTAGGTATTTGGCAAGCAAGCTAGCTAAGAGAAACATAATATTAAGCTGTAGAAAAACTACTGCCTGATCCTAGGTCTCAGAAAAGATCTCGCTAGCAGAGAAATACCATATTCTCACATTCTTCAGAGATTCAGCCATGCGAAGCAGAGAGATTCTGTGAGTTTTGTGACAAAACAGGAAGAAGACTGCAGGAATCCTTACACCAGAGAGGACGTACAACCACTGCACATCTAAGATTTGATTGGAAGCTGAGATTAAGAGGTGGTCTGCACACATTTTTGTATTTCTATCTGCCCTCTCTGATTATTTTGTTAAGACTTAAGCAATGCTTTCATTGCATTTACCACTAAAGCCAGCAATAGTTCTCACTGCTAGAAACAAGGTGGCTACTTGTAGAAGTGCTCAAGCTACCCCAGCCTCTCTGCCCTGCCTTCTCCCAAGTCCTTCAAGCAGAGCCCAGCACTCTGTATTGGCCTATCCTTTCTGCAGCAGTAGGGCTCTGCCTATTCAAGCAGTGCCTCCTTGAAGAACTGACTTATTTCAATGGGGAGAGTATCTGGCAGAAATCACAGAATATGCTGAGTTAGAAAGGACCCATAAGGATCATCAAGTCCAACTCCTATCTGAACACACTCAAATCAAAACAGTAGAAAAGTGAGACTCATTGAAGTTTTCTAAGTATTTCAGTAAAACCAAATCTTAAAAAATGAGGACACCACATAAAATATGTTGTGTTGCCTCCTACACTGGTGAGGAAAATTGTACAGAGTGGCCCTGGTCCAGCCTGGAAGTCAAGCTCTTTGATAAAGTTGTTTGAAATCAGAAAAGCAAGAAAGCCTTCAAAAATACTCTCACAGATCAGACATAAGATCCTCACATACAACTTTATCCATCTCTCCTTTGCTACTTCATCCATTTTCCTGTAAATCATTTTCTGTTTTCATCATATCTAGAGGACACCCTCCACACCTTTTGCAATCACTAGGTGTGGTAACTGACCCTTAACTGGCTATTAATGCTGGTTTCTTTGCAGAGCACTCTAGAAAACACCCCTCCCTAAACAAATTAAAAGAGCATCAGAAATTTGTTCTTAAGTTGCTCAAAAACACGTATCTCCCATGTGGCACCCTACAGCCTACAAAATGTGATGTCATGCTGCCAAGAAGATTGAGTATGCTTCTGACAATCAAAACCATTTTTTTACTGAAGTGTCTGGACCACAGTATTTCCTGATGCCCAGCTTTATAAACAAAATTTTATGGGAGAACATGCTAAGTGTTCTCAGTAGTTTATCAAGGTAAGAAGAGGTCTCGTGCCTCTGACCCTGCATTTGTAAGGCTACATTTCCACTAATATGAGAAATCCAGCTTTGTGTGTTAGGGGGAGGACATCTCAGTTATCTCCTTGAAGAGTGTTTTACCAACTGCTTTCACAATCAGGGTTTTTTTTTTTCTTTTCTGAAACTCCTTTTTTTAGCTCCAAGACATTCTGTCTTGTCTTGCTGTCTTTAGCAGCCAAATGGTTGTCATCCATCATTTATATCACCTTAGAGATATTTATAGATTTTGATTGCATTCCACCAGGCTCTTGTCTGTCTTACGTCATACAAATTTGTAGCTCTCTAGATAGAGCTTGCCTTGTAATTCCTGCATATTTTTGGCTGTATATTTTCTCTAATTTGTTTATATTCTGTCTTAAACCATGGATACCAAAAGAGCACATAGTCCCACAGAGTTTAGTATTTCTACCCCCGTACTACAGGAAAAACTCACTTACTTATATGCAAGGTTAGTAAGATAGAAATCTATAGATTTGCATTTAAATTTTATTAATAAAACTTTAACTACACTAGCAACATATTTATGAAATGCTTGTCTGATGCTGGCACTCAAATATTTGTATTTCCATCCTATTAATTAATTGAGTACACTGAACACCTTCATTACATATCATTCAGGAAATAAAAGCAGATAGGAATCACAGTTTTTGGGGACACTGCAAGTCTGAGATATTTTCAAAGTATTGGAAAGTATCTTTCAGCGTCATTGGTATGATCTTGCAGAGGCAAAAGATATGACTTTCACAGATAATTTGATAAGCCATCTTGGGGAAGAGCAAGGACAGTTAAAGGGTTCTAGAAGCACAGTTACCACTCTTATTTCCCTTCAATTGGCTAGCAGGTTTTAAAATGAGGTCTTTTTACATCACATGATATTCCTTCTGTTTCCTATTTTCCCTGAGTGTGAGATGTGATAGAGCCATCCTCTCATCAATACTAACATGACTGTCATGGCCACCCAGCAGAGTCAAGAGGAGTTTGCATTACTAGGGATGGAATGTGAACTGAGAAAGGACCTCAGCTTCTAATCTGCACCCATTCAGCCCATCCTCTCCATTGCAGAGTCCCTTTACTGCCCTGCTCCAGCAGCAGGCAACTTCTGCTAAATTTCAAAGATAAATTTAAAGGGGATGCATTTATCAGTGGCTCTGATCTGAAGATTGCTGAACATAGCCTGGGCCCTGACCCCTATACCATGTTCTGGTGCAGGCAGAGGGAGGAATGGTTGGACAAGCAATGGGTGAATATCTGCTGGTGTTGACAAGCTCGCAGGCTCAGGGCCATGCAATCTGAGGTTATCCAGCAAACGTTCCATTGACTTGCCTATTAAAATACTGATATATTTAACCATGTTCCACCAGACACTAGGTACCTCCCAGACAGACAAAAATAGATACAAAGCCTTCCATAAAATTTTCACAGTCTGTTTCACTTTAGCTATGGTTAAGCAGAGACAGTTCTAAGCAAATCTCTCCAGATCTTCAGACACCTTAACTTTAAAGGAGATTTAACAACCTTTGGACTGATTTTTTCTTCTTTGTTTTCTTATTTCAATAAATAAAGCAACATGTGTTCAAGAGTCCTATTTTCTTCACAAAAATTGCTGCATTCAGCACTAAACTCCTGACATAACCATAATATAGGATAAGAAGATGTTGTAGAGCTACGAAATACTACTGTGTAACCTTCTACCTTCAGATTAGCATGCAATTTTATCTACTTACACCAACCACCTACAAATGACCAAACCAAGACCATGAACACCAGTGAAAGAGAAAAATGAAGTATAAAGAAATTATGAAACAACACTGGAATTTATTTGGGTTTTGCTGACTATGTCACTCACATTATTAGCAAATAAATAGAGGTATACAAGAAGTTTGATTGCACAGGCCTGCTAAAACCAGCTCTCAAGAGGTTCTGATTTCTATTTACTGATAGCATTTTGATATCACTTCTCCACCGGTACTGAATTTTTGTAGCTAATTAAAATGCACCTTCTCTCCAGTTTGCATATACCAAAACATGCTAGATAGATGTGCTTTCAGTGCTTTGCAATTACCAGAGTTATATATGAACTGTAGGATTTACTAGGACTCTAGCATAAACTAACTTTACGCCAGTGGCAGACACAGACTACAGACTTTGGCTTTGCTCAAAACTGTGGAACATTCAGAGCCAAACAGTTGGTTAGTACATTACAGAGATAGGAAAAAGTCATGAAATTCACATGTGTTTTGAGATCCAAATTCCACTGTAATACTGGCATCTGCAAAACTGGACTTGTGGGGACTATCTCTACTGTATGTTTTTCTCCTTCAAAGGAGGGAAATTTGCCCTGGTTCTAACAGCATGGAGGGACAAAAAATCCACAAGACTTAACCAGCCAGAAATCCTTTTGACCTGGACAAGAAGACAGTTGACATCATGGTGTTGAATCTGGCACTTAAGCCACCCACCTCTGCAATGTCTGGGGCAGTTACCATTTTGGGAGTAGAACAGACTGTAGCAGCAGCAGTTTCTACATGGCTATTATCCACCAGTAATCAATCCCTCCTGGGGATAAGAAGTCAATCTAAATAGATAAATCCTTGAAAAAAGGGAGATGCAATCAAGTCCTTTTCAAATTTACTTAATCTGGCATCAGTAAGAGGCACATCCAAAAATCCAGTTTGAAGGCTTCACTAGCACTCCAAGCTTGAAAGCTGTGCAATGGTTTTAAATAAAGAAAAACATTTGGAATATGCTAATTGCATCAAATCTCTGGCAAATTTCGAAAAATCTGATTCATTAAGAACTGTGAACTCCAAATGAGAGCCCTTAAATCTGTTTAGGCTTCCATTGCAAACTTTCTCCCATCCACAGAAACCCCTCTCATCTCCTCTAGCATGATTCTTTTACTTAATTGACTTATTTTCTCTAGATACTGATGTGACTGAAGCAGTTTGATCTGATTTTCCTTTGCTTCTGACCTCACTGTTACATTTATACCCATGTGAAGCTTGTAACTATGACTATTCCCTTTACTATTAAAAGTCATTAGGCCTGTTTTAGTCAGGATGATCATTATTATAGCAGAAGAATCTGAAACACAATAGAGGTCCATCGAAGGAGAAACACTTTTTTTTCCCCCCTATTTCCCTTTTTCTACCAGAGTCTTGGAAAGCATCAGAATATTCTGTGATTTTGTGATTCAGAAGAATGAACAATATACTTACTGGTATTTCATAACTTTAAACTTTTTTCACTTGGGAATGACATGGAAAGAAAGCCTAAAAGTAAAATTTTAAAAGCTCCTCAGAGCACGTGCATGCAGTAGAACATGATACACAGACTTGTTAAACCAACATCTGCCTGTACTGACCACTAGTAGGTGGCTACTAGTTTCAGCGTAGACTCAGTTTGCAGGAAATCTGGCTGTCTACACAGTATTCTGTTGCATGCTGTTGAAACGCTCTCAGAAGTGGAGATATAAGTTTGATTTCTGAAACACTGCAGTTAGGAACCCGAGGGCATGTCTAAAATAGACTTAGCGTTTATTATCAGCATTTCATTTTTTACAGATGACATGGAAGATGGAATAGGTTGCAAGAAAATTTTCTCCTTTTGCAAGCCCAAAGATTGGATTTACAAAGGGAGTACAACTGCCTACAGGTGCAGAGTGGTGTCTAGCGGAAATACCAAAAGCACCTCAGTGAGTGATGTGCCTAATCAAAATGTACTCTGAAATGAGTGAAATTCTTGATCTGTTCAAGTGCTTTTATGACACCAGCAAAGAGCTTCTTTGCAATGTGAGATACCTAATTATCTCTACAAGATATCCCCCAATTAGTAGGAGCTGGCCAGCAAAAGGGTTGAGATATTTTGCATTTTCATAAATGCATTCTGCTTCTGGGCTAGGAAAGGTTTTGCTTTTCTGAGTGGATTTTCTGACGGTAGCTCTGACACAGATTACTCTGGCTAGGTGCTCTGTTGTCTCAGTATGGCACCAGGCAGCAATAGTAAATAAGGTGAGTGGCAGTCTCCATGGAAGGACTATTTATTTACACAGTGACATGATGTGTGTCTTCCTGCAGTGATGCCACCACATAATTTCCTTAACTCTTTCCCTATCACTAGCTTCCCCTGGGGAGAACAGGATGAAATTCTCTGATGTGTCGTCAGTTCATCAGAAAGAGGGAGCTTTTAATGGGGTGGTGCGAGGCAAGTGGGGCTGCTGCCTATCACACAAACTATCAATGCAGATACTATTTTCTGTGAATGCTATGTACTAGAGAGCATTGAGAAAATTATACTTACTGACAGAAATCAAAATTACAGTGATTTTTATAGAGAGAGTTAAAGGATGCATGTCAAAAAAGACAGATATATAATTACGAGAATATCATTTGCCACTCCTGTGCTATCTAATTACGGGAAATGGGGGGCATTGTGTGATTTTTTTTGAAAGTGAGCTACTCTGATAACAAAATTATATAATCTTATTATGAAATGAAAATAAAATTGAAAGAAAAGTAGAATTAATATATTGGTAGGAGTAACAATCAAAGAGGCAGCACTAAATGTGCTGGAAAGACAGTACAAACAGAAACCCACCATCTGTCTCCAACCCCAAACCTGTGCTACACATTTGACTCACATTGTGTCAGAAACTGACGGGCTGCACGTGTTGCCTACACTGGCAGTCAAAATCAAGACATATTGACATGACAAGAAAAGAATCATAGTAAGTGGAGGAAGAAAGGAACAAAAAGAGGAAATATTAATAAAAATGGGAAAGAGCATAAACCCAGCAGTCACAGTGTTGAAAAATCCTGGCATTTTGAGTGTCTCCATGTATTGAGTTTGTCCTGGAGCCTCTGAGGTTTTCCCAACACCCAGCTGCTGGGTATGCTGAACCTTCTCGGATTCAGGGACTCAGCAATCTTTTCTTCTATTTCTCACTGACTGTATTACACTGATAAATCTGTAAGCAATACTTGGTATAAATAAAATATTAAAGTCATTACTTAAATTTATCATACATTTTGCTCATCACAGATGTAATTTAATTACACAGAACCCATATCTACTATAGCATAATACCATCTGTTGACAAATGACCTGGACACTGGAAAACTCTAAATTTTCTGTTAATTAGAAATTAAAATAGTAGCACATTCATATGCAAGCCCACAGACCTGTTGGTAGGTCCATCCTCCTAATTATGGTGTAGCCCAGAAAAATTAACTGTTATCTGAACAGTGACATTAACAGATTATTAGTTATTAGTGGTTTCCAGATTTTTGTGACCACCATGGGAAAACACAAAAAGTTCCATGGATTTTCATGGATACTGCATTATCATCAGTCTAGTAACGGAAAATAACACTGAATAAAAAGATTAATACTATTCTATTGATTACCTGGAATTCATTTATCTCATAAATTGCAGTTTGAATCTCTTCCCTAAGCTCTCATCATCTTATTCAATAGCAAAGACACATTTATAAGTAGAGCTTACTTATCTTTTATAAAATTTTAAAATAATAAAAGTAGAGTGACAATTGGCAAGATCCCCTTATTTACTGCAAGTTTGGTAAAGACATTTCTCTATGTACTGAAATCTGTTCCCAAGAGATACCATACAATGAAAAGATCAGACTTAACTGTCCCTATCTTTTCAAATTCATTATAATAATTTCTCATTTTATCTAAACTTGTCTCCTTTTGGTAGAAGAAGAAAAACATGCAATACTTTTCTAATATAAGTGTCTTAATTGTTACAAATTTTCGTAAAGAAAATTGAATGTTTGGAACTCTCCCTCTGAGCTGTAATCTCACAACCACTTGCCATATACACTGTTCTGCTCTACCCTCTGAAATAGCTGCTTATTCTATAGCACTGAATAGAGATTACGATTTAGTTCTCTGAGCGCGGCCTTCTAGAGCAATTCTGCTGAAGTTCTTCCCCATCAGAAAAGGCTCCCTCATCTTAGCAGCTTCCTGGCCTCTGTGGCTGTGGTGACTCCATTTTATGTAGTGTTGCTGGACCAAATCTGAAGATCACTGACTTGTCTTTAACATCCAGCTAAATATTTTAAATCTCTGCTGAAGACTGATTTTTCCTTCTTTGGGGAGCATGTTGTTTTTGAATGCCAAGAAGACAAGAAGAAATCTGAGGTTTTGTAGGTGATCATGGTTTTCACTGACAAATCTGTCTAATTACAATAAAAAAATGTCAGATTTAAACAATTTGAGACAGAAGAATACATGATATTTCAATTTTTCAATAATTTTATACGTTATTTGGTTTATTTAAAATGATTAAATGTAGGAGCTGTTAAAAATCTTTTGCAGCTTGCAAGGACCACGGCTGGTGATTAACAGGATTTTCATGAAAGACTACAAAGGTTTTTTCCATCCAGGAATTTTACATGATGAGATTGAAGTGTGAGGAAGAATATAAGGCTTATCATGAAACCTATCATCTTACAACAGAGAAAAAGACCCAAGCAACACCTGCCAACAAGAAATCAGCCAACAAAAAATTCACTGACCCAACTGCTGCCCAGGCTGGCAGAGCACTCTCAGCCACATTTCTGGCATCTGCCAGAGGCTTTCTTACCTTCACTGCAAACTCCGTTTCTGTAGCTTTATGAACACATCTCTTGCACACTGAGTAGGAGCCAATTCCTATGTCTTCCTTGATCTCGTATCCATCTGTAAAGTGAATGTTGTTCCCATGTAACTGCTACAGGGAAAGACAAAAGAAACAATGTAATCAGGACACGGGTATGTAAAAGCAAGGGTTAGGCTCCTCTTAAAGGAGGTGCTTGATTTCATCTCCTTCACAAGAGCCCTCTTGTCCTTAGTTTTTCCAAGTCCAGTTAAAAAATTCTGAAGCTCTTTATTTTAAACAAGGAAGTGTCTCCTCCCTTTTTACCTTTTTCCAGTCTGTAAGACAGAGTTGTCCATGTAGAAGTAATGGCAAAACCACAATGATTTTCTAAACTATGAGTGCAGAAAATCACCACTGCTTGAAAATTCATAGGAAACCGTGGGCCTAAATCTCTTGATAAACCCACCTATCTTGACATATAAACTTATTTCTAACTATTGAAGGCAGATAAGTTATAGAATACTAATGGCTTCATAATCTTCAAAAGAGATACCCCCACATGTGGGTGGTGCCTCCAAACCATGTGAGGTCTTGTCCAGAATATGTTTAATTATGGTTTCTCTGTGTGAGAGAGGTTAGTATTTTAAGCCCTTTGGAAAATGCATGGGCAGGTGGATTGCTTAAATTGGTGAATTGGATTGGTAGAAACCCAGACCTGAGGGTTTGTTACAAATTTCATCCCAGGACTCAAGAAATGACCAGCAGCTGTAAAAATCCTCTATAATACTCTGTCCAAAAACGTAACCTTGCTAGCAAAGTTCATACAGAACCTGCTAAATTCTAAGGCATGCACGTGTTAACACCCAATACATTTTTACAAAGCATATCACAGGAATATATATAACATTTCTGGGATGTAATTGCTTGGTTAACATTTCAGTTACTGTTGCATAGTGGCATCTTTAAGAATATAACATATTCTGCTGTAAATTAATAAAATAGGGATGAAAACCACAGGCAGGGGCTTTCCCTTTCAGGCATGTATACCACTGGTTGTGGGTAGGAGAGGAACTTTTTCCTAGTGAGAAAATGTGCTGCATCTATGAGCAGCCCAGTTATTTCTCCCTATTCACTTTTCCTCTGATGTATCAAACCTTTTGTAGCAATTTATTTCTCATTTAAATTACAACAACTGTATAGCACATCGTAGGGGAATGGCAGCAAACGACCAAGTGTCTGGGAAGTGTCTTTCCCCCACCAAGCCACCCTGACTTAGGTGAGTACACCCAGGCTTTTGTGCAATAGCAACAGGAGTACAGTGGCTTCTTATACCCAGGAGCTTGGGCTCTGTGTCTGTGGGAGCCTACAGCAGCAGTTCATTAAACCCCCTTGCCAAGACAGACTGTATCATATAATCCAAGACAAAACTGTGAGAATGACATACATCCAGTGAAAAAACTACACTTCATTACCTGCCCTGCATGCACAACTGGAATCATATTTTAGGTATTCAGAAACACTTTGCATTTCAGTTGTGATAAAGTGCGGTTCCTATTTCCTTTTGCAAAGGCTGTGGGTAATGTGAACTTAAGGATAAAAGCCTTTGGGGAAAAAATTCTCATTTTCCACCTCCTACATGCTGCATGTAAACACCTCCTACCTACACTAGGTAGCTGTGAAATACCAGTGATAATGTTGAGCCAGTTTAAATACACCATGCCCACATGTATCTGCCCATCATATGTGAGGTGTAATGCCAGCATCAGTACCTGCACAATTGGGTGAACAGTGATTTTGTGCACATCTTGCTGTGCAGGCTCCTGCACCAAGTTAGAGGCAACAAAGCTGAACCCTCTGAAAAGATGATGAGCATTTGCACTTGGAGGAACACCTGGGGAATCTGTAGGAGAAGGAAGAAAATAGCCTTATGAGCTGCATGAAAGAACAGAAAGGAATAGCATGGCACCCACAGCAAAGTCACTCCTGCCAGTCAATAACAGATCCCGATAAAATGGCAGATACATGTGAATATAATTCACCTCCACATCAAGGTTTTGGTGTGCCTTCTTCATTCCTTTTCTCTGGATTTGAACAACACAGGGGTATTGTTTGCAAGGATCTTTCCTCTTGGATACAGAGGTGTTTTTCAGAGTGCATGTCCATTCTTAGGTATAGTACTGCCAAGAGCCCATAGAGAGAGAGAAGGCACAAGGCAGTGAGGCTAGCAGAGAGACAGATGACTCAAGGCACAGCATCCTTTGGCTTAGCAGAGGTTCTCTAGGGAGTGGAAGAAAGCTGCAGGCTGCTACTGTCCTCTGCAGCACAGCTTGACTACAGAAATTACAAAAGCTAAAGTGACATGCTGTGTGAGTCAGGAGAATGTAGAGAAGACACAAAGCAAGTGTTAAATCACAATACTCCAGTAGTGGTGGTTTGTGGCCTTATAGGGATCTTATAGGGAGCAGCTTTAGGAGCTGGGACCTGCTCTAGGGAAGACACTGGTTGACTTGTTCTCTGGGGAACTAGCACTGTTTTAACTAACTTTCATGGAGATTTTCTCCCCATTCCTTCCCCTGACACAGCATAACCAGGGGAGGAATGGCCGGAGTTCATTAATTCAATCCTGAATTATTCTACCTTTAGAATGAAATAACCAGAGAGCAGTTCCTGGTAGCTGCACCACTGCTTGGTGAAAGAAACAGCATGACAAAGCAGAAGGAGTAGAGCTGTGCTTCACTTAAAATTCTGAAAAGCTTTCAAGAGATCTTTGTCTTCAGTGTATGTTTTATCCCAGGTATTTTCATAAGCGAGAAGATTCACTTTGGGAAGCATTCCTTGGTAACTGGCTGGGTATAATAAAACCTACGGTACTAAAATTTGCTCACCTTTTATCTGTTCTTTTTGGGGGCTTTTTTTTAATCTCCCCTTCCCTTCACATCTCCTCCAGTGCAACATGTGATTTACCATGGAAAAGTTACAAAACTACACTTCCTTTAGAAAGCTGTCTCCTTGTAGTAAGTGTGTAAATACTCAGTTATCTAAAGAAAATATATCCCCACTGGACCTTATATCTGACTCACCTGTGTACACCATCAGCACCCCCCTTTAGTGCCTAGGGCAACAGGACAGAAAACTGTGTATTGCTTGTGGCCCTTAAAATATGTGAAAATGTGTACTTCTTAGTGTACACACTCCCTGTATAAATCTATTGGTCAAACGAACAGAGGATCTGACGCCAGAATTTGCTAAAACCAAAATATCTGCTTGGAAATAAACTCAGCTGAGACTGCGGCTAATTATATTTCTCACCACAAAGCTGCCTCAGCTTTGACAGGAGTCAGAAATAAGCACAGCAAGTCAAAGTTCAGATGGAGAAGATTGTCTTTTGCTAAAATGACGTGGGCTATTTGTTTATCTCGGTGTCTTGATGTGCACTCTATTCACAAATAATGGCTGATTCACAACAGACCTTTTGCATCACTGGGTACTTCTTACAATGGCATATATATATATATATATATGTAACAGTGATTTTTTCCAAGAGGGTTTAATTAAGAGGAAAGAATGTTTGTTTAAAAAAGAGGAATGACAATAATTCAAATTTGAACACTCCTGGACTTCAGAAAAGCTGTGATCCAGCTCTAAAACTTAGGTGGTGGGTCATCTCTCTTTAAAAATAACTGTTCCAACATAAGTCACTGCCAATTGCTTGAGCAAACACTGTAGAAGAACTAGTGGTGTTCACTACTAAATATTCATCACTGACAACCGATATGCCCATTATATAAATTAAATGCTATAACACTTTTGTTAAATGCAAAATTATGTTTAAATCATGTTAATTAACTGATAGCTCAGAAGCCCAAATCATTTTCCTAATCTCTATAAATCTAGAATAATTTCCACTACAGCATCTAAGCTTAAGGGTTTTCAAAGGCTTCATAAATCTTAAGTAATTTCCTTCATTATGCTTCGCTGAAGTTAGCAAACATTATTATCTTGCTTGCAGAGGAGGATATTTAGATACTTCAGGTGCAATTTTACTTACTTTTTTCTCGCAGTAAAGCCAGTCTAAAATATCCCTTCTGGTTACAGCATGCCACGCCGTCAATTACAACAGTACAAACATTTGAGGACTGAAATCTAAGTTGGATCACAAAGACGCTCTTGGTTTAATCCTTATTCAAATCATCATTTATAACCTAGATTGCTTCAGTCTGCTGCTCGTTGTGAGGAGCTGAGTCACCACAAATGAGATGTGGATCTACAGTGGTAGAATTCAGGAAGCAAGTGGCCAGAAAAACGAACTCCAAGTTGGCAAAATCTCTGAGAAAGAGTGATGTGAAACTATACCCATGGAGATGAACTGTCAATGTCAGAAACCACATCTTTGGCACACTTAAATCTGAGGTTAGGAATTCACTGAAAGCTGTTTCAACCTCTAGGGTAAAGAAACTTTCTGAGGTGCAGAAAATCCCTGGACTGGCAAGTTACTGGATCCAAAACTTTGACATAAGCCTTCTTTCAGGCAGGAGAACTCATTCATAAAGACAGAGTGTAAAATGGCTGTGTGTATCTGTGCCTTCTCCTTGGTAGTATCTTTCTGACAGCTTCATTAAAACATAACTGCATGATCATGAAGCAGGAATTATTACAGTGCTTTCTGTCTGTGCTTTTAGTTGGTTTGGGATCTACGTCAGGACAGAAACAAACACAAAATAAAATGGTTCTTATTCTATTCCACTGGCAATATGAGCCAGTATTACACACTTTTGTGATTGCTCTCACCATTCTGGTTGACCTAAACCAGTCAACAGTCAGGGTCTCCAAAATATCCTGCCAGTCTGCAAGGGCTTTTCCATCATTCTAGAAGCATAAAGACATTCACACTTTGAATTACATCTATTTTGAAATGACAAGGTTTGTTTCTCAGGCCACCTTCCATATCAGCCCAAAGCAGAATTGAGGCAGGCCATCTTGCCACTCCAGCCACCACCGCAAGACAAACTTTCTGAGTCAGGATCTTGTACAAGATGTCAAACTGAGTTAGGCAACAGTAGCAACACGTAAAATATAGCCCCAGGCATTAGCACAACCAATCAAGTGTGAGCTTCCAAAGCTATCCAAATTCTTAATGCTTCTTTGCAAGTAAGTGAGACTTCACAGGGCTGCACCAGACTGCACTTCTCTCAAGATCAGACTAATTTGCAGTCTCCAATATTTCAGAGAAACTAGTGCCTCTGAAATCCTAATTAAAGCTAAAAATCAGAGCTGAGAAATGTCTGGTATGCAAAGATCATTTGTTTCCATGCAGTAGGATAGGAACATCAGAATATGACCAACATATACTGGAGACAGGTGGATGATCCAGTATGACACAAATAAACCAGACTGTAGTATTTTTAGAGTTTGTATAAGACAGCATGTCTGTGCTGAAAAAACACCTCGGAACTGACTGATAAAAGATCTGGAGTAGATATTGTCATTTCAAACCTCAAGAAAGGAAGTTTGGGTCAGGCCTAGAACAGAAGTTTGGGCTAGTTTTAAGAAACAGAATGGTGTAGGTCATGATCAGTCTGAAGGAAAACCACAGGAAATCTCAGTTGTGATTCACATGCTATAATTTTGGTGTTTTCATAATGAAAGCTCAGATCTTTCACTCTCACTGCAACAGTTCTGGGGCAATTTGAGGGTTGGAGCTTGAGAACTTATACTTGGTTATTACAAAAACACTGCGTGATATTTACAGTGCTTACCATCTTCAAAGTGTTTTACAAACAGCAGCTAATCAAATTCTTGTATTTTATAATATATAAATAGGTACTTCTTTTACACATGAATATCACAGACAGAAAATGTAATTTAATTTATCCATATCTAGCAAGAGGAAATATTATAAGCAGGATTACGACTCAGATATTACTAGTATTCTTGCTTTCCACTTAAATAGTGGAAAGATGGAGTTTTTTGCAACAATCACTTTCATATATAGTGCACAAAGTGTGATATTCCTGTTAAGAAATAGAATTTACATGAACAACATTCTCACCGCAAGCACTTTCTAAATATTGTGGGCCACATTTCCTGTTGGCATAACTCTGCTGATCTGAGAACTTGATGATTCTTAATTGTTGTAAACCACACATTAACTTCCAACAGTTTGCAGTCTATGGGACTTCATAATTAAATAAAACATCTGTGGAATATATAATTATACACTGACTTGCAGAGATGCAAAATTCTTTGAAGCTGAGGTAATTTAAAACAGTTAAATGCAGCTAGGGTAAGCAATGTTGAGAAATAAAATAGCAAGTCAATAGTTATTTTTCCATTTAAAAATCTGAAATCTGTCCTTCCTGGAGACCAATTAATGTGAAGCTGGTGAAATACTTTTGGGCTCCTTTTCTTGGAAATGCAAACCAGTATTTGCTTCTTGCTGGATGTTGCAAAACCCTGTAATCCCACAGGTGATCTGACTTTTAGAGCCCATTGAAATAGAGAGGGAAAGGAAGAATGAATTTACTTATTGAAAAGTTATATCACCCATGTGTCACCTTACTAACCTGTGGGGGTTCGAGATGTGAACTCTGGATCAAAATGGAAGGTGTCTTCTGGCCGTCCCACTGCAGGCTTGAAAGGCGGCTTGATTTCTTTTCTGTACAGTTTCTACAAGGACAAGAACAGATCACAATCAACATCAATGTGTACACCTTCAGTACCTGGAGATAGACTCCTCCACTTTCTTTAGGGTGACCCCTCTCAGCTCTGTGGTATCTTTGCAGGACTGACAGAAAAGGAGGGTGTATCAATGGCTCTTGTTCCTGCTTGTCATGTCGACTTAGAGTCTGTGCCCTGGATGGTCTCTGCACTTTTTAGCTACTGGAATCCAGAATATAAACACAAATGTTTCTCACAAAAATTTAGCTCATAGACTTGCCCAGCATTCTGGCTGGGGCCTCTGGGAATTCACTGGTCTAAGGGCAAAACTGTAAGGTGCAATAGTAACAGCAGAAAACAGAGTGACTTCAGCTCACAGCAGTGGCAATCAGCACAAAGAACCACTAGGAAGCTGTGACAGCTTTATCATTTACTATTTGTCAAGAGCTAGCAATATGTTTGACATGCTGCCAGACTGAGCTGAGCAACAGGCTTGGCTGCCTGGTCCTTACAACCTAAACAAGAGACTTGTTCTTTTGGCATATTTGGTAAAAGGAAAGGGAGCTCACAGCTAATGATTAGATGAAATTCCCATCAAAAGATGCTAGGAAGAAAGCACTGTGGATGGGTAGGAAATCACACTGAAGGTCTAAATGTAGCTTGAGCTGAGGAGCAAAGCCAAGGCAAAACACAAGGAAGAGAGGAAGGTAAGCACTGCTAGGTATGTGAATTTCTGTTGGTGACTGAGGGGTCAAGTAGGGGATCACCTAAGTAACAGGCACCATAAATTCATCCTAATATACTGCCTTTATTAAGAGGGATTTCCTGGCCTCTTAATTCATGTTTAATGATCTTTAAGAAATTGTTACACCATGCTCTTTTGCACTCATACACACACACACAGACACACATATTTTGGGAGCTGAACAAACTGAGATGCAGCACGTCTGGATCTGATCCAAAGCTTCTAGAGGTTGATAAAAAGAGCCCTATTGGTTTCAGCCATCTCTGCATCATTTCTGCTTGAACTGAACAACATGTTGATGGCAGCATGGGGAACAGAGCTTCAGTTTGACTCCCTGCCCTATGTTTCAGTCTCTAGACTGCATTTCCTTTCTAGCAGTGCTTTTGTTCTCAGGTTTCAAAGGGCTGAATTCGTTGCCACAGTTCTCCATAATTACCATGTCTGAGCATAAATATAGCATTTCATCCAAACTTTCAAGTCATGATAAGAACTGGAGAGTTAACTTTATGACTGTTTGTAACATGTATTTTTAGGTTAGCTCTTAAAACAACTTCCTAAGAAGCTGATTTTTCAAAATATTTAATGGAGATTAATAAATGCTTCTCCATCCCTTTGCATGCAGGAAGATTCTTTTTAACTCTGTGTTTTGTGGTGAATTAACTTCTGTAATATAAAGCATGTGGTCAAACCTAAGATATATACACATCACCATAATTTGAACTTGATTTTGCATTGATAAATAGAGGCTCTTGAGTAGGAAATTCCATAGGATATTATTAGCCTTAACATAAAGGATATGTTTGTGGTTGAATTCCTTGGAAAAGTGAAATGTTGAGGCTGGAAATGACTCTGCAATAATTAATGGCCATTTCACTATAAAAAGTTTCTGCTTGCATAAAACTGTTCCATATCTTCTCAGAGAAAAAAAGATGAATAGCTGCTGTGAGCCACAATGAAAAGCCAGTCTTCCAAATAATTAAAAGCCAATTGCAATCTTAAGCAGGAAGTGTCACTCATCAGCTGAAAAGTATCTACCTAGTAATTAATGTACATCCTTTTCTGTCTGCACAGAACTTTAAAAGAGAACTCAGCACCTACTGAAGGCTTTCCTATTGCTAGGATTTCACCTGGAGAAAGCAATTTGCTTCCAGCTTCCCTTTATTTGTCTTAATTCACAACTGCAGTGCTTCTACTGCAGAAAGTAATATGGTCACAAGCACATGCTTCCTGCCTGAATTAACTGCACCGCTCATCCTGTGAGGTCCAAAAATTGGAAAATGTTTTAGAGCTGTACATCATTCAGGAACTGCACTCTTTTTATTATCATAACCATATTCTCTCTGGCTTCTTAATTCCTTCCCTCATCTGTAGTTTCTTAAGTGCTGTTGGAGCTACATTTGTATTTTGAATCCCTAACCCACATCCTCCGCTGCTAGGAAGGGATTTAAGATTCACCATGAGTCACACACCACCTAAAGATGTGTAATCACAAATTTGCTTTCTGGGATGGGATGGAAACAAAGAAGTTGCTTATGCAAGTGAAAGGCACTTCTGAGCACAACCCCAATTACTCCCTTTTCCATTTCTTTTTCCACTTGTGATAAAAATTATTTCTGGTGTTTCTGACTAGACAATGGAACAGTAAAAGGTAAACTTCAGAAACTATTTTTCCCCCAAGCTCTTGAATCCGGTAACTGAATGAAATCATCAAGGACTAGGAAAAGCAGAGCAATGTCATCTATGGCCTTTTCCATCCCAAACTAGCTCCAGTTCTCTGAGTGAATCATGGCAACCAAAGCCAAATCACTAAACCACAGGCAGCCCAACACAGTTAAAGAATGAAGGCCTCCTGCAGGCAGAATGCCTCTTCCTTTGAAAATCTGCATCCTGTAGACTGCAAAACACAATATGAAAGAAGCTGATCTAAGAAAAGAGTAAGAATCACAGCCATTGTTTTCTATATACATAAGAGAAAAAAATTGCTTGGAGTATTTGAGTCCCTTCTGGATTTTTCAAGAATATATCTCATTTTAGGAAATGTATTATCTCTTACCATGGTCCCAAAACAATTGAGGCCTGATGTATCTTGACCAAGACCTCTTGCAGCAGAAACTAACCAAGGTGGCAAATGATGTAGCAAGCTAAATTTCAAATCTTGTCTTTGACCATTTCTATCAGACTGTTACATAACTTTTGGTAAAGTTTAAATAGTTATGTACTTTCCAAGTCATGGTAATCCTGGTACTGTATGCAAAAGTCATTGTGAGTTCCATGATCTTTTAAAATGGGAACAGAGTCCTAGTTTTCTCAGTTTAAATCCCAGTTTTGATACCCAAATTCTTGGTTTGGATCTTACTAGGCATTCAGAAGAGACTTTGGATAAGTTAGTGGTAACTGGAGAATTTAAATTGCAGGTTGGGTGCTCAAGATCATTATATGTGTGTTATTTTGCACAGGTATAAAAAGCTGAAGATTTTTTCCTTCCATGTTGTTTATACATCTATAAAGGAGAATTGCATTCTTTATCCCTTAATGTTTAATTGAGAATGTAACTTTTTTCTCTCTCCCAGTAACGAATAACCTCCCACATTTGATCCCAATTTTTTTAAACTGGCCACAGCATTGACTTAGCCCAGAAAAATGTGGGCGACAGATATCAGGAATCACTGTGTATCACACAGAGCTGTGAGACCCAGAGGCTGTACTGACGGAGTGCATAATCCACAATATAACGGAGATGAACCCCATGGTGCGAAACTACCAATTTAGGTATTCACACATCCATGTTTCTGTCTACCTATCAACACCTCACATCTTTCCGAGACTTGAAAATCAGTACTTTCAGATTCATAAGTACCTATGAATTAACTAGAACACAGTTCTACACAAGTTTGAGAAACCATGAGTTTCTATCAACTTCCTTTCTGATTTTGGACTAAATCCTTTTCATTTGAAATATCTAATTTTCCTCCAGGTCCCAATGACCTTTTCTTAGAACATGTTGCCAGAGCTCTAATATGAGCTTCATCTGAACACCTTCTCATCTGGAACTCAAGTAATACACCAGGGAGACTAGTAACAAAATGCTGCAACACTTTGTGTCTTTCTCTGCTTCTTGATAAGCAGTTAATTTTTCATCATCTTTAAAAAATGCACTCCTAAAAAAACCCAGAGATGTAAATGCTTTGTACATGTGCCTGGCAAACATCAAGAAGAACATTTTTTAATTTAATTAAAAACTATTTAGTCATTTCCTCAACTGAGTTTCTTTGATCAAGAATTGAATTATTGAATTATTATAGAAAGATGCTACCCTCCACAGTGATGCACTTGTAGTGTGAGAATAAACCCCCTTGTTACATATACCTGTCTTGGAAAATCCAACAAGCAGACAAAAGGATGAACTACATTTTAAAACGCTTGTCCTCTCCTAGATTAACGACTCAATGTTATTGCCTGCAATAGAAAGCTAGCAGAATTCAGATCCTGGGATTAATTTTTGCTGTTGGTAAAACCTGCAATTAAATAATTCATGTTTTGGGTTTAGTTTGATCTCTGATTAATATTGAAGGAAAGAGAACTTGAATCCACTTTCTTTCCACTCCTTTCCTCAGCTGTATTTGGCAGTTCATTTTCTAGCACATCATTTCCCCTAGTTCTAATTTAGCCTGTCATCTAAACAAAAACTACTGCTTATAGCCCACTCCTCGAACTGCAGTCTGCAAAAACAGATTTCATTTTTCATTTTCAATGAAAAACCAGAAAATCATTATGCATGACCTGGAAAGAATAAACAGTAATAAAAAAAAAAAAATCAGGAAAAAGACTGTGCTTTCTCAGAGCCAGTGACTGAAATTACCTGAGGTCAAGCTGGTTTGGGTCTGCTTTTCTTAGGAAGAAAAGGGGGTGCAAGGTTATTAAGCATGTAAAACTCTCAAAGAGCTGGGCATTTAATCTCCTTCCTGAGAGTCCCAACCTTGATCACAAAAGACGGTCCATTCATTTAACAACAGATTTACTGAATTTGCGTCACAGTGCCTATAAAATGCCTTAGAGCAGTAAGACTGCTATTTGCAGAAACCTTCAGCTATTTTTCACCCTGTAAAGTGGGAATTTAGGGCTTTGTTAGGGGGTGACAACAGCTGTAAAAATGAGACTTTTACAGATAGTAGCTCATGCCTAGATTTAAATCTGGGCATGAAAACTCTGTGTCAGATTGTCAACAGTTCATTTAGTACAGAAGTCAACCAGAAGTTAAAGCTAGGGTGACTGGAGATTTTGCTGAAGAATGGCACTCTGTAACATGGAAATGGCATCTGGGAAAGGCCAGAAAGAGGAGGGTTGTTCACTGGCCACTCATGTTTACCAGGAAAGTATTTACTGCCTCTGCACACAGTGGTCATGCGCTATCACCACTTATGTGCTTGGCAGCAGCATCTGCAGCATCATAACAGGGCCATTCTTACACTGTGTATGTTGTTTCCACCGTGTTTACTGCCATCATGCAAACCAGACACTGTATCTGGCTGTGTCAGTTTGAAGACAGTGAAAGATGGGAAATGACTGCCCTAACAGGTAAACACTTCAGTGACAGAGAAAATAACCAGCCCCAATCCTAAACTCAAGGGAACACCTTTGAAAATACTCTCGAATGATGGTCCAAGTCATTTGTTTCCATCTGCAATTCTAACAACTTCATCACTGCAATACCTAGACTGCACACACAACTTAGAAGGAAGAAGCTAACTCATTTCTGTTTTGAATCTCTTTTGAAAATTAGATGGCACAACTTGGGAGTTTGTTCCTGATTATCACGTCACTCTTGTAGCACAAGTCATGCTTAAATAAAGATCTGTTTCACATTGTATTTCTAGCAGACACTAAACCATTTTGACCCTTCACGAGCTTTTGATGCAGGATCATTTTACCACAGTCACTGAAATTTTCTGTGCTGTCAGTCACATTAGCCCTATCACAGATGCCAAGGTAGTACAGAAGTTCTCCAAAAGGGCTTGCTTCTTGCTCTCTGAGGTCTTTATATTACCAAGGCATAAAATAAATCAACATTCCTGTCCTGCCTCAACAGTGTTGTTTGCTGACTGCTCGCAAATTGATGTGAGATTCTGTATACATTAGGGGAGAGCAAAATGAGAGCATCGGGGATTCTTTTCCTGCAACCACATAGAGATCAGCACTAAACATCTGTCTCTGATCCATTTCTGTTCTCTGACCCTGTTCCCTTTCTGTCCATGGAGAACATCTTAACAGCTGGCTGGATGAACATTATAAGTCAAAGTCCTGGCTTCAGCTCAGGGCTAGGCTGGCTCACACTGCTCTGAAGTATATAAAATACTGTAGCTGTTGTAACAATGTAAGCCTCCCAAGATCTTCATGAGTGATTGGAAAATTAGGATAAAATGAGGAAATATATTACAAATATGATAGCTGATCTGTATAATAATGATCTGTCTGTCTCCAAGAAAGTGCAATAAGCACTAATTATGTTGGATTAAAATGGATCTTTACAGCTACATTTTACAGCAGAGTTAGAAGTCTAGATAAGACATCAAATGGCAATTAAATCCACGCTCCTCTCTAGCTCCAAGGCATGTTCAAGCATACCTATCTTCTTCATGGTAGATATTTCCCTATCTATAAGAGCTGTTTCAAATGATGGAGGACTGTTGAGTTTCCTTAGGACAGGCATGAAATTGTTCCCTAAAGGACTGGGCTGGAAACAATCACCAATTATCATGACAGAAGGTGGTCTTGAGAAATCTCACAGGACAGAACTGACTCTTCTGAAAGCCTGTCCAAGATGCAGAGCCTCATTTATCTGTGATTAGTGAGCTGCTCCACTAACAAACACAGATGAAAGAAAAACCTTCTCACTACTCCAGTGCTTCTTATTACATCAAGACATATTCATCTGACCTGTATTTTGATTGCAAAGCTGAGGACTGTGAAGATATTGAAGGATCACAGAAGGTAATGATAAAGTATCCAAATCTTCCAGATTCTCAATTTTTTATTTTCACTTACTGTTTTCATAAATGTAAAGTCTTCATACAGAATTTCATGACTAGCAAGAAGCAGAAGACGAAAGTGAATCTAGACTCCAGAACATACGCACTGGGACTAAAAGTCTGTTGGATCATAAAGGAAAGTCTCAAACTCCTTTTCTATTGACGATGTTTTAACATGCTTATGAGTCATGTCAACTCTTCAGCATGCTATTCAAATTAGATTTTTTCTAATAAGTTTTTCCAGAACAAATGATTTTGTGGGCCTTTCAAAGGCTACCTGGGCACCACAAAATGTTCTTTCACAGAGGAATTAGCTTTACCGTGACATCCCAGGCAGCAGTTTGAGAATGACTCTGTCAAATACATTCACGTGTTTTTACCAGAATTTATCTTAAGACCTGCATCAATGTGACCTGTTATACTAGCATTCATGAGTGAATGCTTTACATATTAGAGAGACATAACAATCTTAACACAGGTTGGATAAACTTAAAGTAGAAAATGCTAGAGCATGTGGCAAACAGGAGCTCTGATGCACTGGCAGTTGTTCAGATCAAGAATGAAAAATGCTTCTTTCCAGGTTAGTCTAAAAATAAATTAATTTGAACAAACAAGATGCTGAACATGTGAGATTTAACCTCTTACAAGTCTAAATCAAATACTTAGCTAATCTCTACCACCAGCTTTATGAGCTGTAGCTGATAGCAATAAAATAAATCCTTGTTTACCAATGTGTTGATCACCTCTGACATGTCTTATTTGAACCATGCTTCATTTGATCAAATGTTTGCTCTTCTAATTTTGAGTGCTGATGTTAAAGTAATAACTCATCTCAATAAAACATCAAACACTTGTAAGAGGAGCTGACATTTCCACTTCTCCCTGGCTGACTTGTATGTTCAGAGATGTAAAATCACTCTTCCAAAAATCCATCTATTTTGTGCTTTTCTATAGCCCCCATTGCAATCTAGTGGAAGGGCCAGATGCTGTCCGCCTAGGCCAAAATGACAAGAATGGGCTAATAAAGCTATCCTGTTGGAAGATTTCTGATTCCCCCAGCATAAAGGAGCACAACCTGCTGTACAGCCTGCTGCATCAGCTCTGTTGATGCCCAGGCAGTTCAAGCAGCACCATGCTGTGTTTGGGAAAAGGGTGCACCTGGAAGTCTTGGACCTTCTTGGAGCTACTGTTGGCAGACATGCAAATGCAGACCTGGGGCTGCTCTGAATAATTCTAAGAGAGAAAAGGATTCCTGAAGTTCCCTGATATTGGAAAGAATAAAACTAGCATTTGGTCCAGCTTGCCCAACCCAGTGAGAAGGGGCAAGTATTTCAATATGGACCATAAAAACAGAACGATGGAGGGACCTAGAGCATCAGATTGTTTCCTTCTGGAGTGTCTCTTTCAAGCCCAATTCTTTGGCTCTGTTTTGTTTTACAACTGAATACTACAGGATTTATTTCATTTACAGCTTCTCATTTTCACTCCAGTCCAGCTCTCACAATCAAAGTCTCATGTTTATTAGAGCTGAATGTGAAAATTATTCTGTGGAATGCTGCACATAGCCTCAGGTAGTATCAGGATAGGACAGACTATCAGACAAAACAGAGGCAAGCAGTTAGAAAAAACTGGCAATACTGAAAGCAGTTTTCTATTTCTTCCATTTGTGGGTATGTGAACAAACACATACAGAAACGTAGAATCATTTAGATTGCAAAAGACCTCTGAGACCAGCAAGTTAAACCATAAGCCCGACTGCCAAATATGTATGGAAGAGAGGCACAGGCACCACTGAAAAGGCTCTAGCTCCTGGGTTCAACATGTTAGTAAATACAATCTTCCTTTCTAAGCACGGCAGCTTGTCTTCAAAAAATTTAGTTAAGAAGAAGAATAATAATAAAAAAATTTAAATGCTGCTCCACTTACATTCCAGTCTATAGTAACAAAGAAAGGGTGACGTTTAATTTCTTCCACTCCATCGAATCCAGCACCTGGCAAGAGAATGACAGAATCAAAATAAAGTCATGCTTAGAAGAGTGCTGCATGACATCTCTTCTTCAGTCTTCCTCCTCATCCCCACTTTTCTTCTGACAAAGTCAGTCGACATATAAACATTTCTTCTAGACAAGAACAGCGCAACTGCCATAACAGTATAAACTACCATAAATACAAGGTAGTTAATGAATGAGAATCTGATGGCTGAGGGTTTTTTACTTTTCTCTAATTAGGCGGCAGCCAAAGCTGAATAGGTGCACACTCAGGCTTTGAATAGGACATGGGATTTTAGCCACAGCTGAATGCATGCACCAGCAGGGTCAGGAGAGGCCCCACGAGGTCCTGATACTCTGGCAAGGCTATAGATGCTCCTTGCCACCAGTGGCAACTCTTCTATCTGCAGACTTTCAAATCTTGACTAGCTACCTGTTCTCCATACGCAGAGAAAGTTGCACTACAAATATGTACAGATTCAAAATACCAAAAGGCTCCAAATGATTTAATGCAAGTCAGGGTTTTAGGTTCCCCCTTTTCAAATACTGTCTTCAAATTCTCGTGAGTGCCAAAATCATCTATCTCAGTGTTATGTTTCCTTCACTATTAAATTTCTGTTCCATTGCTATAGGAATTTTAGGAAAAGTCCTCTGAGATCAGGTAAAAAATCTAATTTCTTTGTTATTTTGCCTTATGTCTTCAGTGAAGATTGACTTTTTGGTTCCTTTACCTCAATTTATTTGCTTCAGTGCCACCAGAACACCCAACAGGTGCTCAGTAATAATTAAACAACTGTCAGAGATGATTTAGAATGCCATTTATGGGGTTTATTTGACTTTATTAATAGCACCTTTCATTTTCATTTCAAGGAGAATTAACATCTGGAAGCAAAGGTTTTGCACTGCAATTTTGAAATCAGTTCCTGAAAGGTACCCAGCATACTTCCTTACAAGTGTGCTGAGCACCCTTGATTCCCAAAAGGACTTGGGATTCATAAGCATCTTGCCAGGGGCTCTCAGCACCTCAGAGGACTCAGCTTTTTATCTAAAGTATTTGTACTTTCAGAAGATCAACATTACAAGCAGCTTGACAAAGGTCTTGTCAGCTGAAGCTTTGTGAATGTGATATGCACTCTCTTTGTGTACAAGACATTATCGGTGTTTACCAAAATGCAATGATTAGGAACGGCTTCCTACAACCTGCTTAACATTCACTGATGAATGGATACCAAAAGCAAACATAACATGCAGGATTGTCTCTCAGGCCTGCTGGATAATAACGCAAGAGAGATGATCTTCTGATTATTTCCCTATCCTGCTAATCTTTCATTAGAGACAAACATAAGTGATATACATGAGGATAAAAAATCCTAGCCTGCCATATAAAATTATGTGCTCAGAGGTGATCAGCCCCACTGAGGTCTGTGGGTTGTGACAGACAGACAGTTCTAGGCAAACAAAACATGAAACCAAATCTTAGAAAGAGAAAAGAGGACAAAAGGGAGAACACCAATTCATTGTCACTGTGTAGGTCTGTTGTACACCGGCAACCTGGAATATGGATGTTGACACTCTCACCTATAAGAAGGCATACTTATTAAAAGTAGGAAAAATCAAAGAAGGTCCACAAGGAATGGTATGGGATGATTGATTAAGTCAGGATTTTTCAATCTGGAAACAGATGATCGAGGAGGTTTACAATAGGTCAATAAATGATGCTAGCAGGGATCAGTTTCAGAAGAACCTGGAGATGTTTCCTCAGGAAACCGATAGCTGTGTGATGTGGAACTATTGTGGAAAAGACGATGTGGTGCAAAATATTTATATGGGTTCATGGGGAGGCCAGGAAAGTCTGTTGAAAAGAAATCTGTTGAAGATTACTTAATTGACAAACCACAAGAGGTTCAGGAAACCCCTTGCTTGACCTTAAAGCAGAAATAGGGTGGGAGAAAATTTGGGTGAAGTAAGGCATGTTTACCCTGTTCTCACTTGTCCCCAGTTTTTATGGTGCATGGGTAATGAACAAGAAAATATTACGTTTTAGAATAAGATTTCTATGACTTCCCTAGCAAGATTTTTCAATGCAGAGTCTGATGTCTGCACTGGATTCCCTTGGCAGATTCATTTTGATTTTAGCAATGCCAACAGAAACATGAAACCGACAGTTACTCAGAAAAGAATTACATTAAATAACTCTTCAGAGAAGAAATATCTATGAAAAATGTTTTGTGTTCAGTGGCAGTAGTTGAAAACTTTGCAATGTGCAGTTGATATTCTTAACCACGTAAAGATGAAACCCAAGTGCCCAAGTGATTTTGAAGGACTAGGATAAATGCTCAGACACCGTAAGACACTGTTAGCATATCCTAGACTGAGGAAAACCGCTAATGCCTTCAATTTTCTCTGCTGTATCCCTTCCCCACTGTTTCTCTTTTACCTCTTGCTTAGGCTAATGGATACATCATTGCGTGATGGGAATGATGTGCTTTTTTCAGATGATCCATTTGAAAGCCACACTTTTTGCCACTGTTGTTGTTCCTTTTTCCACAAAACCACAGAAATTAGGACCAAGACAAAGGCCCACCCCTAGCTACTTCTCTTAGTTGGAGGCTTCAGTGTGCAGTAAGGAATGCAGCATACAGTTGAGGCAAGCATTTGTTTGAAAAGTTTGCATTTCCCACTTGAGGCCACCTCAGAGCTCTGGCTCAGAATGAATACATTGTTCAGTGCAAGGGCTTGACTACCTCTTGGTTTAGCTTAGTATATTAAAGAGATTTAGGATGGCAATAGCTTTTGCCTTTTGCAAAGAGTGAAGGACTTCCAATTCCTAGAAACTGATTTTACACTATGAAGAAGGTTCAGCACTTCCTGCAATTTTTCTGCACCATGAGATCTGCTGGCATATCTCCAGAACCCCTTCTTGGGTTCTGTGCTGTGGCTGCAGGTAGCAGTGTGTGGCCTGGTCCTCTCCTCAAGTGGAGGGAAGTGGCCCCAAGGTGCACTCAGGGACAGCTCCGGGAGCCTGAAAGGGCAACCCTGATCCCACTGCAGAAGTCCATGGCAGACACAGGCATCGATGCTTTTGGTGCAATCTCTCTGGATTTGCTCAGCATATTTCAGCCATTCAGCTACCATCTGCAAATGTAAAGTGGTATTGAGAAGAGATGTGCTTTCATGGAGAAAAGACAAGCATCAGAGAGGTCAAGACTAGAAAGTCCTGTTTCATGGAGATGGATATTTCTTGGCACAAAGGTGTGTATTTATCAAGTGTCTGAAGTGCAGCATGTGATGGCACAGTGCATGACTGCAAACCTTTCAGCTTCCTCTAGGTTTTTAGAGGTTTTCCGTTTTTAACTTCACTTTAACTTCAATTTAGTAATAAAACATTTAAATAAAGAAAAAACAGCACAATCAAACCTATTACCTGCAAATATTCTTATGTGCCATTCAGTTCTATGAGGGTTTGAGAAGATAAATAATTCTTTTAGATCAAATTGCCAGTTTAAACACACTACAGAGTGCAAGGATTTATATAAAAGCAGCCTCACATTAATAAGCAAGAACTTGATTATCTAAGATCGTTTCATGCCTGTAATAAAAGTGTCAGCAAACAGTAAGAGTAGAATATTTTATTTTTAATCGGTTTTTATTGTTGAACCTGTATGGACAATATGAGCCTTGAAATACATTGAGAGGAAAAAGGAAGACCTGTGAAATTTGAAAGTTGATTACTTGGATATTCAAAATAATCAGAGTTTCCAGACTTTTAGTTTCAGCTAATAAAATTTTAGTGTCTCTACAGTTTTAGAATCTTTTTAGTGGGCTAGATTTTTTGAAACACTTTTCTAAGGTTTACAAGAGAGCTGTCAGTCTGACAAAGGTGAGAGATGGTTTTTGTTTAAACTCATCATCTTATAAAGGTAAACTCCAAAGTTTTCTCTGTGCCAAAGCAGAATGTATCTTCTCTGAGAACATGGGATTAAGAAAATAAAAACTATTCCTTGGCTTTTACTTGGAACCTACCGGCATATGCTTTTACTTTAAACTTTCTAGGCCAAGCCTCTCAGTTATAAGGCCTCTGAAACCTTTATAATGCTCAGCTGCTCAGGAAGTTTTTAAATGCTTTTACATTTATTTACCGAACTGAGCAGATCCAGGCCTTAGGACAAGTTCCTTGCAAGTTCCTGACAAAGTAATGAACTAACACCTTCACCACTGAGATGCTTACTCCTTTTTTGCCTGGGTATTCCAGTCAGCTTCTTTGAAGAATTTAAAATTTTCCATAATCTGAAATTTGTTGTACTTAGAGCAGTACTACCAAAGCAGTGCTATGCAGACTATTTGTACAGCAAAGTGTATAGGCTCACAAAAGAAAAGTGTCCAAAACAAAGGATACCAAAGGAAGACTTTACATTCCTAAAAGGTTTGCCATAAGCATTAATATGGGCACCAGACTAAAAGACAACCAGTTAAACTTGATTACTAAATTCCTCCTCTGTCTTGTCTATCTTGCTTCAACTCTAATATTTCATCCATTAATAATCCAATGCTTCAAAACAAAGTTTTTTCAAAGTAAAATTTCAGAATACATCATCCATCTTTACTTACTTTCATTTGTTAAGACATCAAAATCAAATGACAGAAAGCAAGATGGCAGCAAGAATAAAATTATTTTTGAAGCTTAGCATTTTTCATCTTGTCAATGTTAAAAATTGGATTTTGGAACTAAATATACTTCCCACATTTGCAACTTTGTGAAACAATGGCTGAAAATAAGTGTTTGATCCATAATATGGTTCATTTATTTCAGCATGCTTCATTAATTTTCCAAAGATTTTTCTAAACAGGATGTCTCAGCTTACATTTCTTTTACTATTATTCCTTTCCCAGAAAAAGCTAAAATCCACAAAGTTGAAGTAGTCCTTTATCTACTGACTTCTGTTTAGTATTTAGGCCAACCATTTAAGCTTTCCTTCTTTTGTTACCAACATGTCTGTGTCCATCGTCCTTTGTGCTCATTCTCAATCACTGTAAACAGAGTGCCCTCAGGAGCTTTCTACTACTATTCCTGAAATGTTAAGAGCTATTTTTCTGTTACTGTTTTAGAATTTATTTCCTTTTATGTTTGCATTATAAATTATTTCTTTCTTTCTTTCTCCAAGCCTCCCCAGTATTTCAATGAATCTTAGGTTTTAAAACCTTGACCCCTACCAATTCCCCATTATAAACAGGGAGATGATATGGGGGCTAGAATTGTTATGCCTAAAACTAAGCAACTTTGATTATTTTAGTGAGTAGCTTTTTATGTAGGCACTGGTATCAAGAAACTCCCACTAACTTCACTGGAGCCCCGTTTTGGATGGATAGCAACTTGTGGGAAGCCACAAAAGGAGCAGAGCAGAACAAAACCAAGAGATGGAGACACGGAGGAAACAACAGAATGGAATAGAGCTCGGGAGTGGGAAAAAGTTTATATTTGCTGCAGCACCTTATTTTTCTGAACAGAGAATAAACCTAGAAATCCCAATACTCTACTTTTAAGTAATGTCAAACAAATTGCTTAAGAGCAATTGAAACCTGCTGAGAAAAAGTGTTTTTCTACTCATGTCTACAGTGCACTGGACTGCAAGAGCTGCCATTTAGGTTAAGAGGTAAAACCCAGGGGAGGGCATTCTCTCTGCAGGCCATGTGGAATCTCCTCAGGAGGAGAGGGGCCACAGCAGCATGCCGAAGGACTGGCTCCCCATTACCACCCAGCACTGTGTTTGGTCAGGTTATCATCTCATGCCTGTGTGGAGCAAGGACAAAATTTGCAATGAAAATCACGCAACAGACACTGTCCATGACCTAATCAAAGGCAATTAATTTCTTAATAAAACTCTAAAATGAGTGTACAGATGACATGAGATACATTACCAAATCCATACTTTTAGTTTATCACAATTTAAATAGGATTGTTAACTAAGGGTGAAAAGACATTAGCAAAAAGGAGATGATACATTCAGGATAATAAAGAAGAACGCCAGCTCCCAGAGAATGCTCCCAGCTCACGGAATGAGACAGGATTGAGGCATATTTGAGAATGAGAGAGACAAAACCTCACATTTGCAGCTAAATTATACAGATTTTTAAAACACTTGTTTCTCAGTTCCCTCTATTATCATATACAGCAGTTATCTTCAAACCTTCAAAAAAGTTGGCAGTTTACTCTCCCCTTTACCAAAAAAATTAAATACAAGTTAATATCATGTTTTAGATTCCAGTGCTTTGCCTGTGCTCTTTGCAAATTGCTCTAGTAATGCTCAAGGTTCACCATGCTCTGGGAGGGAATGCAAAATGCCACAAAATGAATAGGATAACCATCAGAAAAGATGTGCTGAGAGAAATGATCACCACCTAACAAGGCAGAGCACACATCACAAATGTCCTGATCAAATGCACATGCGTACCTAATCTGTTGGAGGGGTTCCTTTTGAAGAGAGCTCGGAGCAGGCTTTGGGCTTCTATGCTCAAGAATTGTGGCATTCCCAGCTTGGCTCTGAAAGAACACAACACTTGAAAAGAAAATAGATTTTTCAAGACTTTTTTTCCATCCTGCTGTGGCTGAAAAAGTGGAATTGTAGTAGCCAGGATGGGCAGACACATGAAGTCAGGGTAAAAAAGGCTACCTAAGCATAATGCAATGCAGAGTGAGAACCTGATCTTGTTCTGCTAAAGCTGAAGAAGGTTTTACCACTGAGTTCACTAGAGGTAGAGCAGATTTAATGAATCTCACAAAACCTTTTGCAACCTAAATAGGTAATTTTCCTACAGAATTTTTTCACATTTCTAGGTTGCTGTAATAAATTTATGAATCAAGTGGAATTTAAACAAACACATCTAATGAAAGCAGTTGTACTAAACCATATGCTGTTTAAAGAAAACAAAACTTTTCTCTTGGCTAGTCAATGCTACAGAAAAAAAAAGGTAAAACTGGGCAAAGCTAAGCTTCAAATACGTGTCTGCGCTTAATATTAAACAAATCAGAAACTTGCAAAGGAAAAGATTTGAAACTTGGCAACAACAAAATATAAGATGTCCTGCACATTTTGTGGATGTTGACATTATTACAGAAATATACAATTCTTTTGTAAGGCCTTCTTGGTAATTAATTTCCTACTATTTATTCTGAAGGCAGTTTTAAGAGTCACACACACAAGCATCAGCTATGTGTGCCTTACAAAATTCATGCCTCACACAGCTTTGAAATATAGGTGCACTATACCCTTCATTACCTTGAGATCTATAGACTCTCCAGAGGGCAGAGTTAACTTACAGTTAGAAGAATGAAAGCAGTTCCAATACTCACTTGAGAATGAGTGCCATTGTCTCCTTTCTGTCTTTTCCCTGGAAGGGTAATGATCCTGTCAGCATCTCAAACTGCGGAGTAACAACAAAATGGTAAGTTGAATGGGTGTTGAGGTGGTCTGCGTAGCTGATAGACACCACATCCACCTTCTATTTCCAACACAACTGAAAACTTGAAAAAAAAACATGATCCAACGGGCTGTGCGTCAGAAAAAAAATGACACAGCGGGACTGGATTTTGCAGAACAAGAAGGACCAACACAACTATTTCATTTGAGAGTCTTGTTACAAACTGTTTACACTGATACATGGGGTCAAGTTTTGGGATGTTTGGGAAGAAGTGTCATATATACTGTTTCCTTCAGCATCTATTTCATGATCAATGTTGGAAATAAGATATTTGGCTGGAGAAGCCCTTAATCTGCATGGGTATGGCTGTTCTTAGGTGCTTGGCATGGACTATCGTGCAATGAAAATGGGTTTAACACACCACTCCCAATCTTTTTAGGTTGAGTTGAACCACCTTTTTGATTGTATATTTGCACCACTGAGAGATGCCTCTGCAGGAGAAACAAGCATAAACCCCACATTCTCAAGGCATTTGAGTGCTTTTTCTCTCCTGCTTTGGTTTTCCTAGCTGTATTCAGTGCTGAAATTTGCAAGTGTCACATTTATGCGAAATTAAATCTCAAAGCAAAACTTGACAATCATCATCAATTATTTGTTTAATTCATGTGTGAAAACATCAATCAGTTATGGTTCCTTTGAAACAGATCAGTGCTTTCAGTAAATTTGACTTGCTCGTGTTTGTGATTCAGGCTTTGGATCTCTTCTACTAAAAGAAATATCTAAATATTCATTGCTATAATTAAATACCTGTTACAGCAGGACAGATTCTGCAAGCCTTATGTAGTTTTTACAACTTCTCCCACAAGAAGGCTCACTGCTCCCAGGAGCACGTTTGTGTTAAAAATGATCTTTTTACCAAAATTTGTGTCAAACTGCTCCACAGCCTTACTCTTCCTTTTGCCCAGTTTAAATATAGCTACACCACAAGAAAAATATAGAAAACATAAGAAAACTAATGATGAAACTGCCATGCCAATTTTGGGAGGAGGGCAGGGGAGACATTTAAAGGCCAGATAACTAATTGAATATAATTAATTGCAGGATTAATCTGCTTTAGCAACAAATTACCTCAAAGCAATAAAACCTATAGTAGAAACATGAAAAAAACACTTTTCAAAAGTGTTTACAGCTGACAAATATAAAAAATACTTGGAAAAAATCAAGTATATTATCTTCTGCTTAGGTTAGGAGAGGCAAGAGATGAGTTGCCTGGTAGAGCTGGAGAAAAGCAGCTCATCTTCTACAGAGGAACATAATGGGGGACAGTTTCTAAAACTGCGTAAATGACACTGGATCCTACATACCACTTTCAAAGTAATTCTGACATATTGGACCCTTAGTCATGATAAAAGTGTTCAGATATACTGGGGATGAGGGGCTGAGATCATTACTTCCCAGGGCAGCAGCAGAAATGGTACGTATTGTACCAAACCCTCCTCGTGAATTCTAAAGCGTTTATGTCCAGGATAAGTACCTAATGTTACTTACAATTGCTCATCTTTGTTGTTATAATAAATCTAATTTAACAGCACTAACAATAACTGCTACGTCTCGTATTGGCAGAAACGGGCTTGACTGCTGATGGAGACGATACAGATATAACCAACTGCTTGGTCAGTGAGTACGTGGGAATAAGTCACTTGTAGTTCCCACCCACAACATTATCACAGGAATGTAGATGCAGTGTCAGGGAGGGAAGGGAGGCAGGAAAGGAGGGAGAGGGAGGAGAGGGAAGGGAAGAGGAAAGGGGAAAGGGGATAGGAAAAGGGAAAGGGAAGGGGAAGGGGGAAGGCAAGGCAAGGGCAAGCAAGGGAAATGACCATTCTGGAGGCTGCAGGAACAGTTACTGAACTGCTGCAATGGCTAGCATTTTGTTACTGTATGTCTCCAATTACACAAGTCTAATGTTGAGATTAATTCAGGTTCAGAAAATGCTCTTAATATTTAAAGTGAAAGGCAGCTACATGAGTTAAGTGTACCAGAGCTTTTTACTTCATTGAATTTAACTAAGCTTCAGGTAAAAGAATGCATTGGTTTCTCAACTGCAGTCCTGACTAAATCTGTTGAAGGTTAAAAACAAAAAAAAATGTACTGAAATAGTTCATCTCATCGATTAAAGCTACCACTTTACTGCACAGCAGCTTTTCTTCCTGCTTACTTTTTCAAAGATTTTTCTAAACCTGACCACAGAAACAGAAGTGAGCACTCGCTGCTTGCACCCTTGCATATAAACACAAAGCTGTGTGGGTCACAGCAAGCTGACAATAAGGTAAGTCTAGGTGTGAAGGAACTCGGTAGTATTTTTGGCTATTAAAGCAGTCCCTATAGTTTTGCTGGGAGACTCAGTTTTCACTCTCCCGGTTTCCAGTATAAACCATCTGTTTGCTCCTTTCTTCTCACTGATTTACTTCCTGGGTATTCTGGAGGGCCATCTTCTGTTAGCCAGTACTCCAGGAGGCTGTGCTTCCCTCCAACCTTGACTTTCTTTCTGTACCAATATTCAGCCAGAAAGACAAGTATTTGTTCCAGTTCAGCTACCTATTAAGAGAACCACAGAATTAAAGCTTGATGGGAAGTGGTCTCTGGAGTCACATAGTCCAGCCACTGCTAAGGTCTCAACACACTCTTCAGGGCTTCATTTCTCTAGTTTTCAGAGTAATCTCCAATTTCATTAGGCAAAACACCAGCATTTGAGAACCCAGAAGATATACATGTGGGAAGACCTTGTAAAAGACTGCCACATAACCTGAGGAAATGGATTCAAGAAGCGACCCTGGTAGGTCATTGAGGAAGATAATGAATGAGAAAAAATGCGCAGTTTGGGGTAACTGCCATATGAATCTTCCTAACAGATGGAAGGAGAACAGACTGTGCAAATTACTTCAGCCCAAGTCTGCTGCAGTATTGTGAGCCTAGGATAAAATTCAGGGTTATGAAGAAACTTGATACCACTCAGTTTTGGATAGCAGAGAGGGACACTCCAGACAAAATGGCCAGGGTCTTGTCTCAACACTTCCAGTCATTTTCCAAGGATCTGAAAGTTGCTCAAGCACTCAGTTTTATAATTTGTAAAATGCATTAATAATTTTCCATTATTAGCTGGGTGTGAAGCATAATGAATTAATGCTTGCAAAGGGTTGAATACTTTAACATAGACCATCCCTTACACTGGGAAGAAAACAAGTGTTATAATGGGATTTTGTACAAGACTGTAATGCTTTGATGTCTTGTATTGGTTTTTCCAATATCACTGTATAGTTACTACAAAATTACTACAGAACTGAGTACTTTGGATGCCAAAAGGACCTCTTCTTTTCTTGTGAAGATTTCACTAGTTATACATTCACTACATTGCCAACATATATAAACATATTTCTTTTAATTTGGGATTGCCTACTAAGTCATCACAGTCATTCTTTCTCTAATTATGCTCCACTCTCTGCTCACAAGAGTCTTACAGGTGTACAGTGGGCTTTTTTCTGAAATGAAATCGATACAACTTCCATGAGATCTCTGGCCTTGTAAATCAGTTGGCACGATGACCTACAATGAAACAATTCAAACAAACTGAACAGAAAACAAACAGAGCCGGTAACAGTTTTCATTGTGTGACCTGTGTCAAAAACGTAGCTGGTGGTAAATTAAATTTTACTGATGTTGATAGTATAACTCCCAGTGAATAATAGTGAAATAATTAGTAAAATAATTAAGTCAAGACCAGAAAATAGTAATTTTCACACAAGTTTGTTTTGATATTAATCATCACAACATGTCACATTTAAGGTTGTCTTCAAGGATCATTCAGTTTGAGTCTAGCCTCTGCTCTGTACAATGAAGGCTGGAAGGAGCTGCTAGCACAACTCAGCTCTTGGTACTGAAGCATTAATCCCTTTTCACAGAACAGAACAGAGAAGTGAGTGTTTGGCTGCTCTTCCGATGATGAAGTTACAGGCTACTTCATAACTATCTGCCTAATATGTTCCCTATTTTTGATTAATATTAGAAAATTAATGAAAATTATACTATCACTTACACTTCCTTTCAATCTATGCATATTCCACCGACTGGTATATTTGCTTTGTCTATCTTATATCATACTGCAAAGTAATTAGAGAATTGCTAATCAATAACTTGAATACCATTTAATTATCTTCAGTTTTTTAGACTGTCAGAAAACCAGATTTCCTAATAGAACGTACATATGACAAACCAAGGAAAACAAGGAGAAAAGAGCAGGGCAAAAGACAGCATCAGAAAATCCTCCCACACTTTCAGTGTGCAAAAATACCCTTTTTTTCCCCCCAACCAGCTAAATGTTAAAAAGGATAAAAGGACTGAACTGATTAGACATATTTTCCTCTATGATGTCTGGTAACACTCAAAGGCTTAAAGCATAAGCTTTACAGTTACAAAGTCTTTACTTTCTTTAATTCATCTCCTTTTACAGGGATTCTTATCTTTTCTAGTTCTAATACACTGAATCCCTAAGAGAGGGTTGAAAAGAGCTATGGAAGGGAAAAAAATAATAAAAAAACCCCCCAAAACAGGGAGGACGTAGTCCAGTTTATTAGCTGGTGAAAGAAAAACAATCTCTACACCAAATGTACCATCATTTGGAGTAGGGATATATTTATTCTATGACATATAACCTATTGATTTTCCTGCTTAAGCATATACAGTTCAGAAGTGCTGAGCAACCACAAATGTAATTATGGCCACAGAAGATAAGGAAGTTCCATTCCTTTTATAATTCAGGCAATAAATTACAATATTTATTTATATTAACTGCTTTCAACCTGCTAGATCAGTGACATAAGCTCTCCCCAACACAAATTTCCACCAGTTTTCACGTTGCTTCCTATACTTACTTCCTCTGGTGACACCAGTAGTCTGCTTAGAGAAAACTAAATTTAAACATACTCTATGGATTGTGGCATGTAGCGTAATATATAGCTACCCAAAATAGCTTCCATACAACAGGAAATGGTGCTGTATAAAAAGAGCTTATGCTTCTGCCCTGGTTCTGCAGGGAAGGTGAGATAACCGTGGTGAGGTGCACTGTGAGCCACAGCTGCAGTGCTGTGCTGTGCTTGTGCACACGGTGCTGCCTGGTTGGGGTCATGCAATGAGCATTTGGGCAGACCCACAGCCTGCACGCTGCAGGGGAGAGCAGCATCACCTTTGTTATCTGAACACATCCCTGTGAGAGCAATGAATGCTTGGTGTCTGGGCTCAAGGGACAGCACTGTGCTTGCTAAAATAATGCTGGGAATAACTGCTTCAAAAAGCCTGCAGTGTTTCTATAGCTTTTGAAAAAAAAATCAGTGTCACAAACCAATTTCTTCATCCTCCTCAGCAACAATAGCATCACAGATTGAAGAGGTTGCATGGGCGCAGTGGGGGAGCAGGTTAGCACTTGGACACCTAGTTTTAGAAGGCTGGCTTGAGGAGAGTTCAATACCCCCCTGAGAAACTCTCCTGGTACTGCATGCCGGTGTCCAATACTGCAGCACACAGGAGGACGGTATTGGGTTCTTCTCATAAGCCAAGCAGATTCACTGAGGTCTGTATCTCTTGGAGCTCTTCTTCAAAGTGTTTTCTAGGGCCTCACTTCTTCAGCATTAGGGAGATTTATTTTGCTTTCCAGGCTAACTGCATTTCATGAGGAGTTTATTCCTACCTGCTCTTGGGAAAACATTATCCTTTAGCTGAAATAGTTTCTTTCTGTGGTGCTTTTCCCTGTGATGGTATAGGTGCTCTACCAATTTTGAACTATTATTGGACTAATAAGCATCTTCAATGAATGGATTTTTCCTGCAACACTGTATCAAATTCTCTATTGTAATGGAGGCCCATGAGATCCATCAGAAAAAGATGGCTATCTCATCAAGTAAAATCTATCATGACTGGTTCTTGGTAAATTTCATTTGAATTTTATCTAACTTTTCATTGATTTCCATTTATAAAAAATGAATTAGCACAGTTTCTGATATGATTTTTTTTAAACTACCTCTAGAATAACTTGCAGGACTCTTAAACAACAGCATGGAAAAATTTTATCTTCTGTTTACCTAATCTAATGCAAAGTAAAAGATGAATTCCTAGCTATTACTCTGTGTCAATAGACACACTTTTGTCTGTTTATGGTGAGCTTCCCCCTCTGAAGAGCAGTCATTTTAAAACTGTTTCACACATGAATTTTTTAAAGCAGCTTCAGCATGCATTCAGAACAAAGCCAACATCCCAAACTGGTCATAATCAAGACACAACAAAATGATACAAAAGAAGAAAGAATGATGCCATGGCACCCATATGCATTTGTTTTCTTTTCCCACCAGGAGAAAAGAGAGATTTTTGAGCTAATAAGACTACAAGACATCCACAGCCAGTTATTAGAGGAACAAGAGTCAGCCATGCTGTTGTAAAGAGGACAAATGAATGGCAAAAGAACCACTGAGGTTTTGTGAAAAATTCAGAGAGCCCTATAAAATACATCCTTTTAAAACTACATTTTGAAAAAAAAAAAAAAAGAAAAACGTATATTTCTAAGTTTCTCTAGGAGGATATCCCTAACATCTGAAAATTGCTCCTTGGGGAGTTGTTTCCTAACAGGAACCATATTAGTAGCTAGGACGATGTTTCTTCTGAAATGCTCCTGCTTTCTGAGCTTGCCCTGCCCAGTTTCTATGCAGGAGAAATATTCATGACTCATGGCAACCAAGCAAGAAGCAAAGGACTATACAAAGAAAGAGGGAATCTGGGGGCCAAACGCTACTTCTTATGCAGCCTGGAGCAGCTGGTTTGCCATAGCTGATGCAATGAAAATGATCAGGCAATCACTACACATCTACTTTTCTACCAACCCTTAACTGCTGAAAGCAGTATTTTTATCTGGGGGATCTAACCCCTCCTACAGCCACCCCTCCAACAAACAAACAAACAAACAAAATTTCCACTACCATGAGCACGCCAAAAGACCACCAGTCAGCACTCTGTGTGTGTCCTCGTCGGTTGACCACCTCTGGGGCCATATACTCTATCGTCCCGCAGAACGAGTATGCTCTCTTGTCATGGTCAATGGCTTCTTTACTCAGACCAAAATCTAAATAAATTGAGACAAAAAAAAGACTTGTCAGGTCTATCAAAATGAGTATTTATGCTTTTGCTCACTTAATTAGTTTGAACAAAACACACCAACCAGCTGGTGAAACACCCTTCTGTCTGTGTGCAGAAAGGCTACAAGCACTTGTGTGCTGAAGCCCTGCCTATGTAGAGTGCATGGTTGGCATTTGTTAATATACCCTGAAAGTAGGTATATAATTTTCTCTGTTCGGAATGAAGCTCTGGCCCAAAGCAAAAGAGAGAGTTTAAATAAGCAGAAATATACAGTTCAGGTTTGGTGAAAGCACTGTGGGTAAGGATTCTTGCTCAGATAACCAAAGTATTAGCAACAATAATCCCACACACCATCAATGAAAAGAATGGCTAGACAGCACTTCCAGGGGGCCAGGGATGTCTTTCCAGGCATCCTCTGCTTGAAGTAAACAGTCATATTTGAAGCATCCTTTCACCTGCAGTGGTAGGCAGCCACGGCTACATACTTCACATCAGTCAAGAGTACAATTTTACCAGGAAAATGCTATGGTCTCCATGTGCTGAGCAGCAGGAGGGGTTTGAAAATTGTCAGAGAAGCCCAACACTCAAACTCTTCTGGCTTCTAGTTTTTGTAAGCAAACTCTTTTCAACCAAAGACCAAGACGCATGCAACATTCTGCAGAAAAAAATAACCAGCTTGTAGACATTCATTTTTCTGTTCCTCACATACCTGTTATCTTAATGTGACCCTCTTCATCAAGAAGAATGCTATAAAGCAAAAAAAAGAAAGAAACATTCATTCATTAGACAGGCACAAAGTGCAGTTAACAAATGTGGAGAAAAAAGTGTTTAAGACAGGCAAGGCGATATGGAAGACACAAATACTTAGGCAAACAAACTGTTAGTGGATTCAATAGCTCCAGAAAGAAAAATGAGCCTTAAAAGTCTGCCTAATCTCATGTCTGAAGCACACACAATCTGCAGTAGTTGCATGAGGAGCCGCCTTCTTACTCCATAGGATGCTCAAGGTGGGCATGCAAACAGAGCTCAGAAAGAACACAATATTCAAAGCCAACAAGTGCAGAGCGTATGCTTCCAGCAGGAGAAGGAGCTACAGGTTTTCTGTTGTCGTAATAAAAAGCAATCACACCAATAATCAGGGCTTGGACTCACTGGATCTAAAATTAACTCCAAAGGTTCATGCTGAAGTAATAAAAGTGATCGTAGAGCACAATGACTACTCACAACCTAACCGCATGGATCTCAGATTCTGCTAATTTATTCTGTCCAGAAGCACAAATGAAAATTCTGCCTGGAAGCCAGTGAGTTCAAGTGTTCTCACGTTTGCCACCTGCCAATATATTTTATTCTCACAAAGGCACTCCAACATTTCTGTGCGAAAAATGGCTGTAGTTCATAAAAAGCAATGCTAGTTTTTGTGGAAACAAGAACACTGCATTTGAAAAATAATGATTTTTTTGTAAGTAACTACTGACAGTAATAAGGGTGGTGTTTCTTCAGTTCTAGTTAGACAACATCTTTCACTTTTCAAAATGGTCTAGCAAGGTGTCAGCTATTTTTATATTCCTCTTCTCTTGCAGAGTCACTTTCACCCAATTATTCAGGAAGAAAATAAGACAGAAATGAATCAAATATAATGGGCTATACTTTTATGAAAGGTTATCTCTGAAACATAATTGAAAAAAGAAGATCTTTTGTCAGTCATTTACGTGTTAACAAACTGTTGGTGTGCAATTTATCAAACAGAGGCCAGAAGCTGAGTCACTACTATGTGCTCAATAATTAAAGTTTTTTCTTTTCAATAAATCCATCTTTACCTTTAGTTTTTATCCAGTTTTCATGAAGAGGCATAATTTTTAAGTACTAGCCTATAACAGGCACGTTTAAATGTATTTTTGTGACTGTGACCCCTAAACCTATGCTTCAGAAAAGAACTGAATAAAACACCTGCCAGTGCAGAAGTGAGTGTGAACTTCCCAAACCTGGCAGCTCATAACAATCATCCAAAATTTTGCCCCACACCTAGGAAGCCTCAGTGAATAACAATGCAATTCAAAGGTTGTGGGAATTCCCCAGAAACATCGATTTTATATTTCACAGATTTTATATTTCATAATTTCCAATTGAAAATCCGTGCTGCCTCTGTATGCATACAGCATACCTTCACTGTGATTAGTGGATTCTTACGTTACCCTCATTAAAGCGATGGAGGCAACACCAACACAGCTATCAGACTGATAACACTGTCTTAGGTTAAGCGAGTCAGAACACAGCAACAGACTTTCTCACACTGAATGTTTGTGTGAGCAGCAAAATGAATGGACCCTGGTTTCCAATGGATGCGTATTCTATATCCCCGAGAACCTGATCTACAGAGTTTCCTCCTCTGTCTCATGTTCCTTAACCACCCTTATTCTGTGCCCTCAGCTGCTGGCAGCTTCCTCTGTGGCCCCTGGCAGCACCCTTTGGACAGCTGGCTGCTTCCATATTTGCCATCTGCCACCACAAATAATGTTACAGTTACTAATCAAAGATTGTATTTGATGTAATAAGAAAATAATATGCTAAAAGTGAGGAAAACAAAGACAACTGTTGCATTGAATTATCTCAGAGTGACATTAAGAAGGAAAGAACAAAGTACCTGCTTTTAAGCATACAAATTAAAACAACACACAAAGAGTTTTCCTTTGACTGTAGAAGCAATCTTATTAACTGATAATACTCTGTGTAATCTCTTTTATCTTTATCACTTTACAGTTCCCTTTTATCCCAGTATGGCCATAGTAGAAATTGTATTGTGACTATCACAATTACTTTAGCTACAGTCTGCAGGATAAGATAATCTGCAATAAACTAGTATGATTCTGTGGGAGGGAAAAAAAAGAACCCAAAGTCATAAACATGATTCAGGCTTGAGAATAATCTTTCCTCTAAATTAATGTTTTAAAATTCTAAAAAAGATAAAATATAGGTTATTTTTAAATGCTAAACTAAGCTATAATCCCACTGAGTGATAAACTTTCACTTTGAGATTTTTCCATTTAATTTGTTCAGTTTAAGATTTGAGTGCTTTTACAGGATACTGTCATTGCCAACCTGCTCTTCAAAATAGTAACAACACTTACTTGGTGAAAAACATACCAACACCATAAATAAGTGAACCACACAAAGGCTTGGAACAAAAAATTCCACAAAAAAAGGCTATCTCTTAGAGAAGAGGAAACTGAGGGGAGACTTCATCTCAGTCTACAGCTTCCTCATGAGGGTAAGTGCAGGGGCAGGCACCAATCTCTTCTCTCTGGTGATAGGACCTGAGGTATACAGCACCAAGCCTGACAGAGTTCAAGAAGTATTTGGGCAATGCTCTCAGACATATGGTGTGGTTCTTGGGGTTGTCTTGGGGATATTCTATTATTCTGTGATTGAACTGTCTAGCATCAGGATCATCCCACAAACATTCAAACTGCTTTCACTGACCTCAGTTTAAAAGTATGCCTTGAGAAAATAAAGGCTGAAAATCTCCATGCCAGAGGCTGGGCAGCTAACTTAGTAGCAGGGAAATGACCTACTCCAGGTTACGGGAGAAGCTCGCAGTACAGGTGGGACTGCAAACTCTGCAGTAGCTTTCTGCTGCTACTTTATTACAGGGATAAAAAGCTTTCATTATGAGTTGTTGGCATTATTTTATATCATGCCTTAAATCAAGGCCAGAGCAATTCTCTCCTATTTCTCTCCCTCTCTCCCTTTATGTTTGGTTTTGAGTCATGTCTTTTGGGCTTAACTTTCAGCTCCAACATACCCAAATCAATGTGAAGTTCTGCCAGTTGGAACTCTGGGATTGTTTTTTTTTTGTTTGTTTTTTTGGGAAGATTTAAATTTCTTTCTAAGTCAGCACAGTTTTGCAGAAGATTCAACCCACACTTTATGTTTCGCAGAAACTGTAGAGCTGAATTTGCAGGTTGGAAAGAAAACTGAAACTTCATAAAGAGTGTTTTATTTGATTGCAGGTTTTGTTTAGAAAGTACCAGATGAAGCAGTAAAATATGTACCAAAGAGATGAAGATTCTCACAAATTTCCAGCATTTTGTGACATTTCAGTGTTTGCATAAGCCCATACTATCTCACATGACCCCATGCTATCTCACCCTGCTGAACAAAAATTCCTCTCTGCTGTAGCTTTTTTGACACCATAAAGTCCCAGAAAGGGACTGCTTACCTTGATGTAAGTTGTTTATTTTTCACCTTGGTCCTTTAATGATTCTCAGATCATCTCTCTCTACACAGGGCAACTACATTGCCACGGTTTGCAACATGCTGCAATAAACAGTGGTGTCTGGGTTTTTTTAGAGTACAGTTCAACACATCAGAAGCTGTTTTATGAGCAGTGATATGAACTGTCCCTTGTACAGACAACTGAGGGCCTTACAATGTACACACTCCTTATAAATCAAAGCCCCCCTGACAGAACTGTATCAAGGTGCATCTAGGTTTCTGAAGAGAGAAAAGGCAAAGATATAATAAAAGTCTGTGCATTTTCAGATAGAAGAGTTACTTCTAAATCACTCATACCCTTAAGCCACAGCATAAGAAATAACATGTGCATCACATACTACTTTATAAGTTGCTATTTTTCTGTGTTGGTATATTTACCATATTTAACAGTTTGATCCTGCAGTTCTTAAATAAAAACGTGCCTCACTGTGTAAGTAACTCAGTGGCTCTGAGTACCTTGTTCCACAAGGGATGCCACTGAAACCATCAGCACAACTCACGGAGAAGAATTTGGCTGCAACAATTTAAGGGAAGCATCTGCTTGTTCTAAGTAAGACTTTAACCAGAAAACTCAATTGCTTGCCTTTTAAAAATAAGTACCGCTGACTTTAGAACTACTCCCAGTTGCACATAAAATTAATTCATAGCTTTGAATTGTTAACATGGATTTTTGTTCAGGGAATCTTAAAAAAAAACTGCTGAACCTTAAATTTTAATGTACTGAGGGTTCTTTCCAGTACTATTTTCTCATTAGTTTTTTTGACATAAACAATTCTGATGAACTTCATTTTAGGATATGTACAGAGCTGACTGAAGCAATCTCAAGCTGATTAGCACTTACTTTTGGAAGCTTATGAAGGACAGCAAAAGCATTGAACAATGAAAGGTCAAATGCAGTGTGTCTATCTTTAACAAAGCAGGGGAGAGAGAGAATTGGGAAATTACAAACTAATTAGTTTATCTCAGTTCTGTAAATCTGATAGAGTAAACCTCATGCTATAATCAGACTGGTAATGCCTCTTTTGTGTGTGATTCTGCACGTTGCACTTCAAAGGAGATAGGTATCAAAAGAAACCAAACACAAGGAATAGGAATGATTGAACACCTATAAAGAACAACTTCTGAAGAAGAGTTCAGTAGCTGGATAGTTTAGGGTACAGAAGAGTGATGTGCTCGCAATCCCCTGAGGCTGCTACTGAGAGCAGGCAGGGAGTCTAGGAGAACAGGCTAAGGAGCAGTGGCCTGCAATGGCAGCAAAGAAATTCCAAATTAGCTATTTGGAACAACTTTCTAGATGTCCTTTCTAAGCCTCCTATGGAGACCATGGAGCCTCCACCAGCTATTATAAGACTAGGTTAGCAACACACCTGTAATGGCTTTGATATATTTGACCTAGCCCAGAGGCAAGGGGAGGATAAGCATGTCCTGGGATGGTCTCAATTTTCTTTTATTGTCTTATTTAGAAAGCTGTTCTTTCCTAGATGTAACTTAAAAATGTAGCAATTTTTTCCCTTGAGAATATTTTTTTATTCTGCTGTATCTATTTGTTTTAATGTAAACCTTAAGTTCCAGTGAAATCACAGGCTGCCATTCTCTGCTGTATGACTACACATAGGCTTTGCACTAATAGAGCTATTTTTAAAGGATGTGGTTTTCAGATGCCTTGCTTTATCTCCAGGTATGAACTTCTGGGTCATCCCCTTTCCTGTACAACAGTAATAGCCATATAAACTAATTTATACTATGGCAATTGTATCCAAATTAAACTGTATTACTGGTATCCATTTAACTGTACACAAAAGACCATAAACCATATATAAAAAAGTTAGGAAATACAAGAGTTAGGGATGCCTCTCACTGTATAAAGGTCTTCAGTTATATGATAATACTTTTTGTTTTCTTCCAGAGAAATCTTGTCTCAGTTGGCAGACTGGTAAACACTCAGGGATTTTAGCAGAGTGATGCAGTGAAAGGCATGGCTCGTCTTCGCTCAGACAAAAATACACAGAAAGCTGGATTTCATCTTCTTGACATGCTTCTATTTGACAATGGCAAATCACTGACACCTTCCTTTCTTAGGTGAGCTCTAATTTCTCGATTCACTGATCGCTGATTTGAAGCACTGCAGCTTGGTCTGCAGAAATTTAGTGCTCTCACTTGCAACTGGAGTCATTGAGAGATGTGCTTTGAAATGCAAAGTGACACTTCATGCTGAGAAGACCAAAAAATCCAGTTCTCAGTATCTCAAATACAGTGAATAGTTCTGACATGCACTTTATTTTCTCCTTAGTTTCTAACTTCTAAAGCAAAAAATTACAGCATGCCCCTATAAGTATAACAGCATTTTGACTTAAATATACAAGCGCCTGTTTGGATACCTTCTAATAACAGATTCATATGTCATGTGTTACCTTGAAAATCAACTTCATCTAACATCAGAGAGAAAAGTTGTGCATGTTGCATACTAATGCTTACTGGAATCAAAGTTTAAAACTGAAAACCTGTAACTGGAGTTATCTATTATGTACATTCTATTATACATGGTTGTTGACGCTAGATGGATAAAACGGCAATTGAGAATGAAGTTGAAACCAAATTGCTTCTGGCAGACATGGCAGTGACAGCTGTGGTGTGATGGCTGCTTACCTGCCTTTCATATGAGTAACAAACCAGTGCTTTGCTCCCTCCAGTTGTTTAATTTGGAGGATGACTCCCTATATTTGCCAAAGACTCTGGTTTTCAGTTTTGGTTGCATAAATGGACAAGACTGGAAAATTTGGTCACCTGCAAAAAAGTTTCTAGTCCAAAAGAATGAGAGCCCTTGTTATATACATCTGTTGAATTTGTATAGTACTACTACTGCTATTATTTTTCTAACCAAAACATAAAATTGAATTTAAAATTTAAATCACATAGAACTGTAATGTAGATAAACAGTCTCCCACCCTTCAACTTCTCACTGCCAAAGTCCACCTTCTTTCACTTTTGGTCTCTTGTTTTGTCCATGAGTGTGAAAGCAGTAACACTCTATTTTGAAGAAAGAGCTGCAGATTTTTCAGTTTGATGCCACAGAAGGAAAAGGCTGCTTGTTGTTAGACTTTGAAAATGTAAGTAACTACCAAACAGAACACCCTTAGTAGTCATCTTTTACAAATGATGGTGACCATTAAATTTAAAATCTTGGTAACTTTTAAATGTTGCAGTCTGCTTTATTTGAGCCGGTACACCAGATGCAGGCAAAGCGCCAGGCAAAGGACATGGAATAAAAACAGTATCACACAACTCCCAGTGATATCACTGAGGGTGTCATTTGCTCTTCTGATGTACTGCAAATAAAAAAGAGAATGGAAAATGCTCCATAGCGCCACATTAGGAGTAGAAAATAGCTGCAAATATAAGTGAGAATAAAATATTTGGAAAATACTTTGGATAGCTAGTAAAAGTGTTTTAAAAATCCTGGTTATCATGTCTCTCGTTAGCTAACAGGCACACTGCTTTTAAGACACACTCATTTACTCTAAGTAATGGCTACAATAAAACTGAACAGTGCCACGACATATTTCATATGAGCTGGAAGTGGAGTTGCTTTGAGCAGTCCACGCTGCATCAAGGAGAAGGCCAGTTTAAATGCTACAAACAGAAAATGGTGCTACAAGGCACAGGGATCTGAATCCTGTGCTGAGATCATTCACGAAACTGAAGGCCAGGCACACAGAAGTCCCATCATACTGGAACACAGTCAAAACATTTGGCCTCATGCTAAAATGGTATGATAGGAAGATCCTACTGCTATTAGTGAGGGTCTTGTGTAGAGTCTCACATACAAGAAGGGAGGCAGAGCCTCTGGCACCTTCTGATTTAGTAGCATGACAAGAAGCAGAAACGACTTAAAGTTCACGTATTTATGTTTCAGTTTGCTTTTTCTTGTTAACTTACTTTTCTGGTTTTAGATCCCTGTAAATAATTCCAAGACCATGCAGATGGTCTAATGCCAAGGCCAGCTCAGCTAAGTAGAACTTGACATCCTCTTCTGTAAACATCACCTAGACAGAAGGAAGAGAAGAACAGGTCTATTTATTGGACAGCGGCAGGCTGGCTTGCATTAAACAGACACTTGGGAATTCTGGAAGGACCATCATATCAGGTTCAATTTTCCATAATTTGACTGAATTCCCATTAACAATTCTTACCAGATTCTCCTTCTAAAACAAAAATTTGATCTGTTAAGTACTTCTGTTCCTTAAAATATGCTGCTCTCACTCATCCGTTAGATCTGTTCAGTTTAGATGACATCATGTCACAATAATATAAATAAGGTTCCAATTTCTTAGCATTTGGAAATGAATGGCAAAATTAAATACATTCAGAGCAATCCTTATTGCTTTCATATCCCTTAATTTGCTGAAGTCTTGGCATTTGGTTACCAAATTCCCAGGAAGTGTATGGGAAAACTTTTGGGGGGAAATGAAATGCTTCCAAATCTGGGCAGAAGACACAGCATGAAGAGACTCTGAGATGGATTTCAAATCCCATACAATGAGGGTTCCAGGAACCCCACTGCAGATGCCCTAAGCAGTAATGTGTTGCCTAACATCTTGAGAGAGAGATGTTATCTAACATCCTAACAGAGCCTGATGAGGAGTAAACTGAGGGCAGTTTTTCCACAGCTGATAGAGATACTGCTAGAACTGAAAGCTCTATTTTAGGTGAGAAGAAACTTCTGTATTCAAAAAAACCACTAAGCTCTGAAAAACTCACATGGCAAGAAACGCCTTTGGTTCAACTTTCATTGTACCTTAGATGTTCCCTTTAATTAAATTTCAATATGAACAGAGATAATAATGCAGAAAGAGAAGCTGATACATTGGATACACATGTGAATACTATGCATGACTGGAAGTAAAATGAGTCAGCTCAATACAAATTTACTTGTCATATGTAAATGTAAATACTACAGTAGAAGTTGCAGAGCTTAATTTTAAAATTAAGTCTCTGCTCTCAGAAAGGAGCAGCCAAAATACTTGAGTGCTCTGAGAAGCTCCAGACAGCTGAGGGAAAAAAGAGATGATTCACAGAACAGATGCCACATAATTTAATTAAGAATTTCACTGCAAAGGCTAGAAATAAAAACACAAGCAAAATAATAAATAAATATACAAGCAAAATCCATTATTAAAAATTTAATTGTACTAAATGTGAAAAGTCATTAATTTTCAAAATAAATGTAAATTATTCATAAGGTTTAAAATAAATAATGCATGCAAGAAATTAAAACAAGAAAATAAGGGAAAAACCTATTCTATACAGACACCTAAAGTCAGATGTCTCAGAGAGACAGAGCAACAAATAGGCAAGCTTTGAATGCCTACATGCAACATATGTATATGGGATCTGACTGAAAGTCCACTGAAATCAATACCATTCAAGCAAATCTATAATAACAAATTGCAAACAGTACAAGTTTTCCCAGAACTTCTTCCCATGCAATACCTTGCCACTAAATAGATGTAAAATATAGACAGACAATGTGAGCTGCAAACACTGGAAAAAGAGAAGCACATTTTTACTGGCAAGTTAAGAGGACTCATTCTTGATTGTATAAAGCAGAGAAGTCAGCAAATTGCACTGGAAAAGCTCTGGGGAAAATATGAAGCTTTAAAGAAGTACAAAGTCTGAGTTCTCTGGTTGTACAGAACAGGGACCTGCCCTCTGTAGGCGTCACGTTTTCTCTTCTTCCATGAAACCAGGGAGGCCCTTGCTGAGACGGCAATGTGGCCTGATAATAAAGCCTGATCTCATGACAAACAGCAGAAGTAAATTTTACCTTTTTAAAAGTCTTTTTCCTCATACTAAAAATAACTGCTACCATGTACTGAGTACTGCTACAAGTATCATTACTCAGATGTGTAATTAACCTGTTGCTAATGTCTTTTTGCATTACCAAATAAGCCTTCAAAGCAAATACTCGGGGCCCCAAGCTGTGGTGCACACAGCAGCCTGCAGCATGTCCGAATGGAGGGGAGGAGGGGAAGGCTAGGGAACTTTTAACTAAAAATACTAGTTTTACAGGCCTTTTTAGTCCATCAGTTACTCCCCAAACCCAAGAAGAGCAACAGAGCTTCCCCTCAGGATGGCATTTAAAAGTTCTTAACTTTAAACACTGTGTGATAAGTGGTTGCCCACACCCCTGCCTCCACACCCTGAAAAGTGACCATGGGCTGGGGACATTGTACTGGCAACAGCATCAGGGCACAGACAACTCCAGGGCTGCCAGCCTGCCTCACTGGAGCCTCCTGCACTGCCCACAGGATGTCTCTGAGGCTGCTGGCTCACCGAGGTGTTTGGAGATGCAGGAAAGAGCTGAATGAACCTGGAAAGCCTACTGCAGCTGCTCTGTATGGGCAGAGGGAGACTCAAGGTCAGACCCGTCTCTGGATGCCATTTCTTCCAGCAGCAGCAGCCCTGGGAAGCGCATGTGGAGGACAGGGGAGGGACGAGAGCCTGGGGAGGTGATGGGAGCAGTAGCTGCTCCTGGCAAGCTGGAGAAGAGCAGGTGAGGCAACCTCCCAGCCTGGGATGGTATGTGTCCCCCAACCTGCTCGCAGCAGCTGCTGCAGGAGATGACTCTCTGCCCATTTGCTGCAGTAGCCAGCCCTGACCCATGGCCATCTCTTCTCTCTGCTGGCAGCATGTTTTTCCAGTGGTTCTGTGCTCATACCCAGGGCAAAAAGTATCGAGGATTGATTTCTCAGACTAATTCTCATCACATCCAAGATTTATTTTGAAAGCAATGAGGCTGGGGTTATTTTGCTACGGGAATGGATTAGCAGTGGTGCAATTTTCTCTGAAAGTGATGCTTACATGATATCTGCTGCTTTACCTATGGCATAATTAAAATATAGTTATTAAGAACACACCTAAACATGAAAGATGAGACTGTTCTATTACACATATCTAGGGCTATTCTCAGGCCATTCTTCATTCCCACCAGTTCTGAAATACAAGATAGTCTTCCAGTTACAGATCTATCAGCTTACCTCTTTGGAGAGTCTGGTGAAAAGGTCTCCTCCCCGCAGGAAATCCAGTATTAGGTACAACTTTCCCTCTGTTTGAAATGCTGCATTAGAAAAGGATGGAGATGTTGGCACTTTGAATCAAGATAAAGTCTCCAAAAAATAAATCTTGTGGACTAAGCATTGCTTCACTGTCATTTCAGAAATCTGAGAACAGAGAAAATTAACTTCTGTACAGACCTAAGCAATTGAGCTTAGACTACTGGAAAAAATGGTATCAGTTGAGAGACAACAGTGCATTACTAACATATTCATTTCCCCACCTATGAATTAATAGTGCTTCCCACTGCACAAAGTACCAGGGTTCACTGAGGGCTAGGCATAAAAAGAAGCTCCCAGGTTTGTGTGCGATGAAAGCCTATACTATACAAATGTTCTCAGAGTACCCTTTATAGTTACCCCAGGCAGCTGGTGAGGAGGTTAACTCCAGCAAGACACCACATTTATACACACACATATACAAATTTGGACAGATAATGATTATTAAAACCAGTTTTTATTTAGATTCTCTTCTTTTTAAATGGCACATGACAGCAGGTTAGAGGGTTTGCAGGCATATACTCAGCAGCTACCCCACCATCCCTACCTATCATGTTACACTTTATGGCAAATCTATTTTTATGGAGGAATGGCTAAAACTTATACTGAAATTCTCCTTTAGCATAAATGAAGAATTTCACACAGGTAGCCTTTATGACTTTGTTAGAGTCAGAAGTAGGCAGGGGGTATCTGTATGAAATTATAACACATCTAGTTACAATTCTCCAACCATTTTAAGAATAAGCATGAATTATATTTTATTATAATTACCATAATGAAGCTTGACTATGAAAGGATGGTTCACTTCTGCCAAAATATCTCTCTCCATTTTTGATCGTACCCGATCTCGAACTATAAAGAAAGAACAGGAAGAGTGATGTATTAAGAGGCAGCATGGTCACTGGATACAGTGCTGCAATGAGGTTAGGGTGATCCGGATTCAGCTTCTCACTCTGCTGATGGCTTGCGGAAGGACCTTTGGCAAATCACACCACTCAAGCATCCTTTTTTCCTGCCTATCCCATCTGCGTAGTATGAATAAGTTCTTCAGGAAGCCTCCGTGTCTTCCTCTGCAGAGAATTGCCCTAACTAAAAAGACTACAGTATTACAACAGGAAGGCTATTACACTTAACAGAAGAGAGTGTCAGTGTGAAAATGAAAACTATATAAAGTTAATAACTTTATTTCTTGTAAGATTAAACAGAATATACCAGTTCCAGAGTAAGTTGGATTAATCTTTTACAAATTAACTTATTGTATTTTGCTGATGCTAGCAGTGTTTATGACATAACACTGAACAGCACTCTCTGGAAGTGATCTATATGTAAAATATTTAAAACTTCCAATCAGTAATAAGAAAAAATGCCAATTAAAAACAGTAAATAACTATTTTTATTTTTTTTTTTATGTAGAGATAAGTTTCTTGTGTGATAGCAGTGAGAAAAATACTATTTGTGGTTGAGATGAATAGAGTAAGGAAAATCACAGTTACAGAGGTGAGCTGAGTTCAAGTTAAACAAAACTGATGCTGAAGATTTCATAGTAAAACATTTAGCAGAATGTTCAGTCACTGAGGAGAATTCAAGTCCCCACAATATCAACTCTGGATCCTAAAGATACATTTTCCAGTCAATCACTACTGTATTGAAAGTATTGATATTTTCTTCTTTCTTTGCATTACATAATGCCAATATGCTTTTCAGATGAAAGCATCTACAGGAGATGTTATGAAACTATTTTAGGTAGCAAAGCCTGAGATGAGATTTTGTCACTGCCTGCATATGTTGTGGAGCTGCTGAGAAGCTGAGTATTCTCAGCAGCCAAGTAGTGAACATACCATAATGAAACCACATAGTCTGTTGCTGTACTTCAAAAACTGATGCACAGAAATAGGTCCTTGCCAGCTACTCTGAAAACCTTAAATAGGACTGGAGAGATACTTGGACTTCTCGCTATTTTGATGCTTTACTTAGGTCAATAGTGACATAAGCTTTACTAGCTCATTCAACCTAAGCTACCTTGTAGATAAAATTCAAAACAAAGGGAATCTCAGAACCTTAATCTTCTCTCCCGAGCAAAAATCACACATCATACACTCGACAAAATGCTTAACCTATGTGAAGACAGACCATTTTGTATGCTGTAGATCAGTGATGATCCCAGGCAGGAATTCTTGTTGGATAGGTGGGCATTGCTGAACACTCTACATGGGATGTTTCCCATTAAATTTTGTTAGTTAGCCTGACAAAGTGCCTGCCTGCCTTTGCACTGTGCAGGTGTGAGAACAGGCTGTCAGAACAGCAGCAGACCCTTCTCTTCCCATCATTTCAACCCCTGAACAGGGAAAGGTCCAGCTCTGCAGCCAGCTGCCTTGCTAAAGCCCCCTGCCCTGTGCTCTCTGCTGTGGTCATTACAGGCTGTGGACCTGTCAGGGTGCCACATCACCCCTTCTCCATACATGCACACAGGAGGCATGCCAAGAAAGAAAAGGTGATGTTGCCATAGAAGACATCTTCTTCGCCAGAGTTTTGGCCCTGAAACCACTCCGAACCTAATTTCCTTCAGAGCTGCTCTAATCATTGCCTTCAGTGTGGCTGCCAAAAAACATAACTGATCAACAGTACAGGAAGGCAGAGCCTTACAGGTGAAATATTTTGTGTACACATTAGTTGAGGTCCAACACAGTCTGCTTTGCTCATGACTGCAGTGTGTTCATGCCCTGTGCATGTCTCTGACTTACTAATGCAGCCTTGCAAATGCACATGAAGCACTTGTATGCTGCTATACACTTATAGAAATAACTAAATGACTTCTAGCCTAAATGCTGTTGTAATAAGGGAGATTGAGATAGATCTTGGGAGCTCTGCAAGGCATCTAAAACTGAAGAGAGTTCTAACAGTCATCAATAGCACTGAGATAACTTATTTTTTTAAGTTGGTGTTAGACGCATAGATCGTTTTATAACTCTAGTCCCAGCAGGAATATTTGCTGTCTGCATTGAGGTACAGGAGCCTGGTTCACCCCCTGAGTCCTTTGGAGGTGGCTCAGGGCAGGAGCTGGTGATTTGGTTGCTTCTCTGAGTGGGTCAGTCTCTCTCCACTGTTTTTGGAGACAACCTTCTTGGTGTCACCAGAATGGAATTGGCATTTCAAAGCTTCATTTTTATTTATTCCATAAAGTAGGAATGAAAATACATTTGGTGTCTTAGTGACTTGCTCTTATGGCCTTTTGTACTTTTTGACAATTCTACCTGAAGTGCTACTTGTGGAAGACTTCTGGGCTGAAGACAGCTTTGGCCTTGGAAGGATGCAGCTGTGAGCATGGGAAAGTGGAGAAAAACATGTCTACAGCCTTGCAGCGGCACGGGAAGGTAGGAGAAAGAAGAAAAAAACCTGAGAAAAACAAGATGTGTTTTGAGTCTTACCAGCATGAGGAGACACGTGAACTACCTATAAGAAGATGGACTAAGACTCGTGGACAGAAGTGTTTGGCTAATAGAGTGTGACGTGTATGCGTGGACAGATAAGAAAAAGTTTAAAAGACAAGAATAGAATAATAAAATTAGAATAATTTAGAACAAATTAGAATAATAAAAGGGTGCTAGTTGTAAATATTCCCTGCCCCAAACCTGTGTGTGTGTGTGTGCGCGCGCGCGTTTTTGTCTGTCACTGCACTACTGAGTCTCCTGACTTGAAAGATCAGGGAGAGAAATCCCCCTGCATGTCTGACACTGGCACCTGCCACTTGCAGAAAGCTATTCCTGCAGCAAGACACACACAGAAAATACACAAACAAGGTCAAAGATTTTGCAATCCACTCAGAGATGTTTGGCAAAAAGCATTATTAATTATAAATTATTTGCACATCTGTACCTTTCAAAATGACCTTTTAATAAGAAATATCACTGCCTAACCAGGAGTGGAGCACCAATTAATTAATAAAGCAAGAACAGGGGAAGCTACAAACTAAGTTAACTAAGAAAATCACCATCAAAAAGTACTGGTCACAGGAGAAACAAATCAGCAAATAAATGATGACTTTAAATTTCTTCCATTACCCTCCTCACTTCCCTAAAACTCAACACCGTTCCTCGAATGGAACAAAAGCAAAATATGACTCAAGCTCATGAACATGCAACTCAATTTCAAATTCTTCATGTAGCACTGGAACACACAAAAGATAAAGCAAATGGAATATATATATATAAAACTATGTGCAACATCCTTTTCAGTTCTATTTCTGATATTGTAATCTGTTTTTAATGCTGGTTGTTGCAGACGAAAGCAGAGAGCTAAATTCTAAATTAAAATCCACACTATGTCCAGAAGACAGAGTACTTGTATGGTGACTAATTATATGAGATATGGAAAAATACAGGCTTTCCAAAAAAATTATCAGTCTGGCTTCAGTGGTTCTCTTGATAATACTATTTGCCTTACTGTGTTTTTCTTCCACACAGTACTAAACTCAGATTTTCTAAAGAGCCACCTTTCATGTTGTACCTTCATCAGCAAAGCATTATTACAACACAAAGGAAAACAGAAATGTGTCCTGTTGACACCTGAATGTAGAAGTATACCAATAATGTCACATAGAGACTTTATGTGCTTTTCTATTTAAATGCACATCATTTTGTGAACATTATTCTTCTGGAAGAAAGAGCCTTTGTGGCCTGAAATATGGAACTTTTTAGAGATAGGGAAAGAGCCATTAAAACCAGAGGTTTACCACTAAGCCCTAGCACCGCTAAAGCAAAGATTAAAAAAAACCAAATCCACAGAGCAGGAGACACTCCTTTGTAGAAAGGCACTCAAAAAAATCAATGAGGATGTAGACTCGGTTTTAGGAGTCCAGGGTCTGGAGCAGGTCATTTTCTCTCTCCCTCCATTCCGTGCACCCTTCCCTCTCCTTTTACATGAAACAACACATTTGGCTTTAAAGAAATCAAAGACTTTCCTTTGTTTATTTGTATTTTAAGGTAGCCTATATTCTTCAATTTCAAGATTTGGAATGACAGATGCCTCTAAATCAATACTAAACTTTAGTATTAAACTTCCATTTATACTCTCTATCACCCATTCACTATTCTCTCTTAATGTTTGAAAAAGTTGATTAAATCTTGCAATATCCCTCTGAAGTACCTCTGTTCAATTTTCCAACAAGGGGAAATTAAGAACAGATTGATGAAGCCTGATGCTACATTAAAAAAAAAACATATGGGAATTTTCAGGAGCAAACATGGGTGCTAGGACATACTAACTGAGCTAAAAACAAATCCTCAGAGCAGTAACCTGAGTTCCTCCCAAGTTTTCCTGATACCCTTACCCAGGAGCAGCCTGGTGGGTGAGGGATGCTGCTTGGTGGCCTCCTTACTGTCCCATGGAGCCTCTGGCGGCTGCAACCTCCTGCTGCTTCTTCACTGGAACATCAAGTTGGATCTCTATCCTTGGTAAAAAAAACCCACAGACGCTGCAGGAGATTAAATTTGTTTTAGATTTTTGGCTGAAATCTGCTGGTGGGTTCAACCCCATCATTAGAGAAGTACTGACTGACAAACCAGCCAGATGATCACATAAATCTCATGTCCTTATGCGAGGTAACATTTCAATTTTTGTGTATTTTTAAGCAGAACTGGACCAACTGAATATACACAGATGTGCTTACGCATAGATCCCAGGTGAAACCATACCCCTCCAAGGTCTGTGAACTGCAGATGTGCAACAATATCCAATGAAACAAAACCTGTGGTGATGTACAACACCAGCAAAGTCAGAACTACACCCCTCGCAATCGCATAAATCAGTTCTAACTAACATCATTGAAAACAGACTCAATAGACAGCTTGATGAAGAGACTAGAAAGCTGCCATCTGCTAGAAGGTAACTTCCTCTAAAAAGCCAAAAAATACAGCTGGAAATACATCTGTTCACGACTGTGCAAAACCGAAAGCCTTCAACACCTCTGCATAATTGCACCTGGAACTTTTTTTTTTATCTAAAGCATATGTTTTATTTAAATGTATTTACCATAGTGGATGAAATCATCAATAAAGTATTTGTTTCTTGAATTCGAGTGTAACGTGATGCTATTTTTTTATTATATTTGCTTCACTTGAACAGATAACTATTATTATTATTATTATTACTACTACCACTTCAGGCAGTAACAAAAAATTCAATACTAACTTCTACTGATAGGTAATAATTACCTATGCTCTAGGAATAGGCATAATTTAAAATGACAAAGGAATAAGGGGGCTGGCCTTAGAATTCAGAGGTCCCAGTAAACACCATTCATCAGTGGCTCTGTTTAAAACAGTTGAGACAGTTGGCCTTTTTCACACACACAAAATAGATATTTAAAATTTAGTTCCAACCTACAAGAACCCAACAGAAAAGTTGAACAGGTACATATAGTCCTCACTCCTATTCTTAAATACAGTCTAAAGAGTGATGAATCTTCTCCATCAAACTTCTCTCATATCTCCTGTCAGACCCTATTTCCCTGCTGCAGCACTGGCTAACTCACATGCAGCTACAAAGAGCACCAAGCCTCATACTTCCTACCCATGGGGCATTCCAGTATTAAATGAGTGTTTGCCTTTTGTTTGCTATTGAGATGTTACTAAGTCAACAGAAGCAGTAAAGAAATTATTTTTTTCTTGCCCTGCTTCAGCTAGAGATGATCCAGACATGCAGGAACTGCTGGGTCTCTCAGGGTAATGAGTTTCACTGCTTGCCTTTTAAGCTTGAAGCCCAGCACAGTTTAATCAACCACTGCTGCTCTTTGCCCTCAAAACACACATGTTTAGTTGGTTTTACAGGCAGGGCTGAATACAGTTTGTGGATCGCTTTACTCGGAAAGCGTGAAAACTGTCTGTGCTTTGTATTCACCACAAATAGGTTCTGCAGCATATCATCAAAGGCAAAAATAAAGCTTTTACAACTGAAAAGTATTGAGAGTGACCACTGGCTCAGTAGTGAAAATAAAAAAGATATTCCCTCTTATGCCAGCTTTCTACAAAAAAAAAAAAATAAATAAAAAAAAATCCCCTTTAATCAGTTTCTTCAGGTCTAAAAACCCCGCTGTACTGAAAGGGGCATTTCCTCTCCTTCAGGATCTTTGAGCAACCACTAACTCACTTAAAAGGCCTGGCAGAGGTGAAAGGGTATGAAGGTGGTGCTGATGCTCCCCAGGAAGTTTCTTGGCACACTAACCCAGGGCAAAGTGCCCCTGTGTGTGAATGACTTAAAGCTCACCCAAGTCCCTTCTATTTTATGTGAGCTCCTACTACTTTGTTTAATGGCATGGTATAGACCCTTCTGCCCGGTCCAGTTGGGATATTTATGAATGAGACCAATAATCTTTTATAAAATATTAAGTGAGAATTCCTGGAAGGCGTGGACATGTATTATTTCTCCTCTGAATAGAATGTATGTACTGGGATGTTGCCATTTTTCACCAGGGCAGTTTTGCTCACAGGTTGAAGTAATCCTAGTAAATGTTTTCCGTAGAACTGTTTGAAGCCTGTAATTTGAGATATTTTCAAAGATATTTTAACTGTGGATTTTTTTCCTAAATGGGAACAAAAGGTCTAAATTTAGCAAGTTTTGACAAAATTAAATTGAGAAAAATTGCTTTGGGTGCATCAAAGTACTCTTTTGTAGAGTGTTTGGGTTTTTTTTTTTAAATCTACTCTTTATTAAACATTAATTATAACATGGAACTATAAAATATTTTTTAAAAATGCATCCAATCAAACCAGAACATTTTGCTGAAATGCTTGCTCCTGTTATTTTGTCAAGCAAAATTTCCCTCAACAGTCCTGTTCCTGTGGATAGACACTTTATCAGAAACTCAATCTTTTCTTTTTAAGTTGTAACATAAATTCAGAAGATGGAATAATAAAAAAAGAGGATTTATTTGTCATTATTCAGGAAAAATATGTTCACCAAGCCCACCAGAAATTTTTAAAGCAGAACACCTGTGTCTTTCAGGTGTAGGGTAAACATAAAAAATTATGATGTTTTTTGAGATTGTCCAAATTGGAGGGTAGTCTGCCAGCTTAGTTCCAACATGGGTAACGTGAGGCAGTGGCTGGACAAGGAAAGGTCCATTTCTTAGAATGTTTTGGTTTGGATTGATGGTTGGATGGATTTGGTCACGGGACAGGAGGCAAATGTTAACATTCTTCCCAGGCTGTCCTGACCATGACTGCACTGTGCTGATTTCTCACTCTAAACACTCCTTCCATTAGGCTGCTTGTATGTGGTAAACACAGAGACAATCCAATCTGACTTGCTCTAAAAAAAATTTTTGGACAAGCATTTCAGTAACTGAATTCCAAACATTTTGGTTTTTGAAACAAGTAACTAGTATATTTAAGGCATCACTGAAGAAGCTGGGATAGTTGCTTGTCATCCCACACCAAGGACACAGCTCATTTAGGAGATATGAAGCCCTGACACATCTTCTATTTGTGAACAGTGCAAGACGAGATTTATCAGGTTACCAGTAACGCAGCCCTACAAGCTACCTGCACACAAAGTAGACAATTTAGAATAGAATTTAGAATTTAAATAGTCCAGTAAAACTGTGGTGGTTAATGTAAACGTTCAGGCAAAGTGAATCTCTGCTTTGCCCAGGTCCTGACATGCTATGCAGACATGCTTAATATAGCTCTATTGATGCATCTGCCTCATAAAAATGAATGAGCATCTGTGAGACGGCTGTCTGTCACTGAAAAAGACTCCAGTCCCATCAGCAAGTAGGGTGTGAAGTTAAGACAAGGTCATTTCCTAAATTAGAGCATAAAAACAGCTTGGTCATGTGTTGTTATCGACACATTGACTGAAGCTTTGCAACAAGTAAGGCTTGGTCACACAAACAATAAGAAACAAACAAAAAAAAAGGCCGATCTAGTGTTTCCTCCTTCAAGAAGAGGAACACAGTGCTCAAACAATTGCAAATTCTTTCCTAGCCTGGACTCCACTACCGTATAGGGAGTCTTGTGGAAGATATGACTTAAGTTCAGAGTGTCTCTGGGTGAAATCATGGCCCTAAACCAGTCAGTAGTAAAACCACTGTTGACATTAATAGGATCTCACCATGTACATCTCAGTCCCTGTATACAGTCCTGAAAATATATGTAGCTGCTTGAACTCTACAAGAATACCTAACCGAAGAGGAAATTTTCTTTTTTCCCTATGTTACTGAGTAACTGCCAAAAGCTAAACATAAACTGTTCTAAGCAATGACTAAAGGGAGGCAGGAGGAGAACAGATAAATATTTAAAGGATATAAACATGGAGGACAGAGAAGACTTATTTCTCAAAATAAAAGGAAAGAAAGGAATACAAATAGGAGGAGGTAAGTGAAACAGAAAAAGAGGAAATGTAGACTGTGTTGGGCAAAATGAACCCCTATGGAGCAGAGTAAAGGGTTGGGATTGGAAACTCACACTGACACATAAATTAAAAAAAAACAACCAACCAAAAAAAAAACTAAACACAAAAACAGAAAACCAAAACCAAACCTGAATAGAAAAAGTTAAATAATGATTTAGTAAGAAACCAGCTTTCTCTAAATGCAGGAGATTGAGACTTCATCTTTTACTATGTGCTATCTTGCTGCAGTGACTCCACCTCAATAGAGCATGCAAAAAAAAAAAAAAAGTTTCATTTCACTGTTAAGCACAAGTGTTTTGGGAGGCTGTCTGAAACAAAGCATTTGTGCTTTCTTATTGTTCTTATTGGGAATGAACTTGAAAACCCAGTGATGAATAACCAGCTTCCACACAGTGTTTTTAATTCCGAGATCTCAAATTACCAAGAGTCTTTGATCACTACTGCTCTTACACCATACATGATACCTATGGGTAATGCAGAGGGGTAATGCAGCTCTTTCAGGGCCACCCAGCCTAGTGAGCACCAGCCCTATGACAGTTCTGCTCAGCAAATCACACTCCTCACACACACTGCAAACTTTCAGGCTTCCTCAGAACTTTGCCTTGAAAGTTGCTTGCTTTGTTCTGCTTGTGAAAGAGTTCTCTCAAACCCTCTCACATGACAAACTCTCTATGGCGAATGAAACACAAGTTTGTCGTAACAGCATGGAAATATTTCTAATGAAGATACATGGAAGGAGTCCTCTGACATGGG